>CM050323.1:113472810-114116936 GCA_027475135.1 Bactrocera correcta
TTAAAAAATTCTACTTCAGTAAAACTGGTCTATTTCATTTTTCGGGAGCGTTAACTATCTTGGCCTTAGTCTAAAGGAAAATGGCGAATGTATATACTGAAACTGAACCTCACCCAAAGAGAGTTTACAAAGCTCAGATTTCGTTTGTCTACTTATAATATAAATAACTTCTTAATAGTTATACTAAATTATAAAGAGACCCTGAAGTCCATAGTTTTTGTGATTACTGAAGGGTAAAATCGATTTCTTCTTTAACTCATAATCATTTCTGGACATTCTCAAGTGCATGGTGCTCGCAGAACTTCTCTCAGGACGTGACCTGACTCCATCTTCGGATTTGGTTTCTTGATTTGGTGAGGATCAGTGCATCGTATAACCTTTTTGTCAAAATTATATCTAACGGAGGAGAGATTTCTGAAGAATTAAACATTTGTAGATCTCGATACTTCTTGAAACTTCTACTTTAAAAATAAGCATTAAAAATGAGTTTATTTGGAATCAAAAATACTTTCTAATATGAGTTTGTGTCAAGTGGTCTGGTAATTTATATCCTAAAGATCTTATTAGGTTAGGTTAAGTTATTGCAGCTGATCTTAAATTAGAAAACATACTGAGAGAGTTAGGAATATGTGGTTTTGGTGGCTATAACTCTTGAATCTAAGTTACTATGTATGTATATATCGGCCTTACGCCAGAGGGAATAAGATCCAATGGATGCAAGAAGCTCTCAGAATCTTAGAGAAGAAGAATCATGCGATCACGGTAATATTGGCTATTTTGAAGTCTATACAGGGATTGTCCGGAAAAAAATAGGACTGAGTCGATTTAAAAAAAAAAATTATTGAACCAATTGTAACAAATCTTTAAAAACTTATAGAAGCGTTGGGATGCCGGCCTTGGTTAGGCAGCTGATCACAAGAAAGACGGTGTGACCCGGGGCCCTGTTGTCGTGGTGCAACTTCCAATCGGCTGCGATGTCTTGTCGGACCCGATTGACCCTTCGCTTGAGTCTCTTGAGGACTTCCACGTAAAATTTGGCGTTGACGGTTATAAATTTGTGGTCGACGATACCTTTATTGTCAATTAAGACAATGAACCATCGTTTTCACTTTGGATTTCCCTCATTCTTCCCTTGTTTGGACGAGGAGACGACGGCGTGTGCCACTTGGAAGATTGCCTCTTTGTCTCGGGATCATACTCAAAGGTCCACGACTCAGCTGTGATTACGTTATTCAAAAATTGGGCGTCACTTTCACACCGTCACGTATCTCTGCTCTAACGAACGCTGCATTTTGCGCTTTCTTTCATTAGCTAGGAACGGGCCCCCTACCGAATCCAGTCGATGCACGCACGATCCGAAGGGACAGTCGTGGCGAAAGAAAATCAGTACTATTACTTTCCGGATAAGCCCTGTATTTAATATAATAGTTAATTTTGGTCTAATGGTTTTAACAAACAGCTATTTAGTAATTTCATTAAGATCCAAGCATCTCGGATGTAACTTTGCCTGTAAAAGCGAGAGTGGGCTTATGAAAAAATATGCCTCCATCATGTTGGGAAAAATTTTTTATTTTTCTTTATTTCACTTTCGTCGCCTGTGGAAATTTCCTGACAAGAAAAACCAGTTTGACAGAAGTAGTCAATCAAATTTCATAAGATTTTTCTATTTTCTTAAAAAACTTTCTAACTTTGATGTGAAATGAAGCATTCCTACATATACATTTTTTTGTTCAATAAAATTTCCAAGGGTTAAGAGAAATATTGATATTTTCGTAGACAGTTTTGCCCTTTACTGTATGTGTATTTATTTTTTTCTGGAAATTCCTTTCAGCCAGCTTTTACTTGGCCTCAGAGCTCTGGTCAGCAGCAATTGCATTTCAACATTTGCAGCAATTTTGATTTGCTTCACTTAAATCTTCGGCTTCGACAATTCTTGCCTTCTTGGGCATATAAGAATGTAGAACTGTATATATGTATGCATATGTATATATATTTGCGTTATTTTTTTTCACTTCGAGCTTGTTTGCCTAAATGCGAATATTCATCAGCAACTGCATAAATATTCCAATTAAAATTTATCTTGCGGTTATTGTCTTTTAATGTGAGTGTGAATATTGGATATGTTAATTTGTAGAGGTATGCCTCGTGGGCGTGTCCCTAGCACAGCATGTGGGCATACACTTTATACGGTATTCAAACAAATAACAAACAACAATGGGCTTACATATGTGAATTTGTCCATTCGTATATTGACTTACATATATACCTACATATGTATGTTTGTTTAAATGCTTGTGTATATAGTAGGCAATATTGAACTTAATATCTGTCAAAATATGCCACATATTTGAGGTGCAGACGAAGGCTAGGCTAAAATTTAAAGAAGAAATGTACTATCTTCTTTGATATATGAACATTTATTTTATAGTATCTATATTGATGGTAAAGGGTGCAACAATAGTACATTTGTGGGAGCTGAATATATGCAAAATCCAGTAGCAAATGGTTTCAAGTTTCGCTTTAAGTTTCAACGAGTTGCTACTGAAACAGGTTACATTATGTTAGCTGGCTGATTCCTCAGCATGGTGAAGGACTACACTTAGTCTGTTGTGATCAGTTTTTTTATGAAGCCTGTTGAAAAATTATTGTAGTTGAATATTAGTCATAGTCAAAACGACCTGAACCTATCAATAATCTGCTTAGGTGTTTTATCTTTATTTTGCTTATTTTCGAAGTGTTTTTGCCTTAATCTTTCTTTTCTTCCAATTTGCTGATACAGCTAGTTTGTATTTAAATTTTACCGCATGAGTCCCGGTTGGACAGTGTCTAGTCCAGTTAGAACTCCTATAAGCATTAAAAAGTGAGCATGGCTTCCTTCCGATTTACCCTAGACCAGATGGACTTTGCCACCGCACATCTGCTGGTTGTTGACCAACGCCTGCTGAGATGTTCAGTTGTAAACTTCAAGATACCCAAGAGAGCTCCTACCCGGTCGCAATCGGCAGTTACTGAGACTGAAGCACCTGTACCAGCAAGCTCTTCAGCTTTCCCTGCTATGGCCAATGAACCTACCAACATGCTTAGTTTTGTCAATAAATAAGATATTACTATAAAGGGTTCATCCCAAATTTGTAAAAAAATTAATTTGAGTTTAATTTAAGTTTACGAAAGTTGGTACTAGTGAGGATGTTCGAATGAGAATATTGCTTCAATGCTTACTTTGCCTATTGTCGCCAAAGATGAAGCCAACCAGGGGAAGTCAGACTTCAAATGGGTTTCGGTCTCTTCGACTAAACAGCTCAACACTAAAGTTGAAATACTTTGATCAGAGAAGCCTTTATTGTGCGAATCATTTGCAATACGATGTCGAGTAGAGATTGCAAAAGAGACCTTTGGACCAAGATCTATCATAAGTGCTCTTACCCCAGTTAGGATAGACTCTCCCTTCTTAAGGGTTCTGACAGGCCATTGCATTTTCCTCTTCTATGCTGTAAGCTTGATTGTGATGTGTTTGCGGGTTATCGGCTTAAATACTGGGGGACTTTAAGATGTCCCACCGAACTAGTTGGAATAGAAATTAAACGTCTGCGCACATTTTTATTGACGCCAAGGCGTTTTGTTGATTTATAAGGTCGAATACAGTATTTCTATGGTATCACAAAGGACTACATAGAGTAGCCCAAGTCAATCTTTTAATCAGCCATAAAACCTATCCTAACATCGCCTATACATCATCTGAATGAAAAAGGAGAGAGATAGAATGAGAAATGCATACAAATAGTGTGCAGAGAGGTGATGTTTCTACATTTTATACTTTAAGAAAACCTATTGAAACTCCCATTAACTGCCTATCAAAGGGTAAATACACAAACTCTCTAATATATATGTATGTATTTATGTGCGTTTGAGTTCATTTGCAGTTGAAGAAGATTACTTAGGATTAATATTTCCCAAATGGTATATGCAACAGCAACGCACATCACACAGTATCAGTGAGCGAGCATTTGATATAGTATCTATGTCTGTATGTATACTCGTATGTTGTACACATATACGTTTATATATGCATGTGTCTGCAGTTGGCAATTAGTTTTTACCAAAGTTATTATGCGGAGATTTGCATTGGCAAGTCTCAATTCTAGTTAAGGTTTTGCCGACTTTGCAAACTTGCGTGTTAAAACGAAACAAATAATGCTGCAGCACAGGCATACATATGTTTGTGTATGTATGTACATATGTGTGTAGTATGTGCAATGCATTGGCTAAGTTATGTGAACAATAATTTTTTATTTATTTGCAAAACAAACAAACTGAGAAAAACACAAAACTTGATCAGAGTTCATTTTGAACAAATTTTATTTTCATATTTGCCGAAATAGGAGCTTAATTAATTTCCCAATGACATAGATCCGTTTTATTCTGAGAGATAACATTCTTCGGATTTATATAGGTTCGCGATGAAAGTTTAGCTTAGCTTTTGAGCTTTTTTTTACCCAAGCAGCCTGTAATTCAAGGATTAGGAAATTCCAGGGACATTTGTCCGTTTTACCGTTATCTTGGAAGCATGTCCCGCATCATCCTGAATTAAGTATTTGGTGACGGTGAGATTGATGTTGATCTTATAATGATTCCTAATATAGCACTGAGTTTAGTTTCTGTTAAAAGTACTAGCTTTCTGGCCTAAAGAAGATTCTCGGTATCTCGAAATAATTTTGGTTTTGCTTATCTATTGAGTGCTCTTTCTTTAGCGTCTCTTACCGTTATTATTAAATAGCGTTTGAATGATCTGAACAAAGTTGGGTATAGGCTTGTCAGACATTTTTTATCGTGAAAAAATGAGGTTTGAGTTTCCTTGAAGTTGTTGTTTGTAATGAAATGTAGACTCAGGAATTATTGAAAATGTTGTAGAGGTATTTTGAGGAAATTGCTGTATCCAGAACACAAGTATTTTAGGCACAACGTATTCGGTAGAAGAGTCATCAAAAATTTGCTTCATGAGAGTCATCCATCCACCTCTGTAAATGGCGGTAATATCGAAAAAGTTATACAAAAACGCTTGAAAATCGTAATGTTTCCAATAGAGAGATTGCAGAGAATCTCCACATCTCTTAGGGATCGATTCACAATATTTTGGTTAATGTTAATAGTATAAAGAGTGTCAGCAGCATTGTTATGGTAGCCACCTATAAAAAAACAATACAGCATCAGAAAATTAAATGGAATAAAAGAGCAGCATGTGTTGGTGTTACTGGTGCAATTAAGTCATGTCCGACTGACGCGCTTAATGTGATCCTACATCAACTGCCCATAGACATCTATATTCAAAAAATAGCAGCATGTTCTGCAATAAGAATACAAGAATGGGTGTTGGAATCAGAAGAACCATAGACAAAGTGATATCCTAAATCAACTCAGTGTAAACGTCAATAAATCAGACTAAATCATTCTTCCAATGCTGGATTTCAATAGATACTTCCATAATAGTGGAGGAAGATACCATCGCAATTTAACCGACGGACCGAAAATGGACACCGGAGTAGCCACGAGAGTATATTCCGATGATCTGGACATTTCCTTCTCTATCCGTCTATGAACCCAGCTAGCAACTTCCAATAGGAAGTACTATGTATAGAGAAGGCCTGCAAAGCTCTATTGAATAACTATGAGAGTATATATAAAGCAACAACATACACGGATAGCCAGGCCTTGTAGTCGTCAATGATTAATTCCAGCATAGTCCTTAACTGCAAAAAGGCACTGAGCAGTAGAAGACAAGATCTACCTAGATTTGAGCTGAACTCATCGTTTCATCGATAGCATTCGCGTTTGTCAATGCGCAAAGGATCATAAATCTTCTGCAGAGCCTTTCTCTCGAACACTACTAAGGTTCCACACCATAAAGCAGGATGGGAATAATGAACGACTGTTTGTTTGATGACAGCATATATTTCGTTCTACCCTCGTTGACTAATCTTACAGAAGAACTTGGAGATACTATGCTCCAAAAATTACCGCAAAGTACGACCCATTGAAGAGTCTTCATATGAGAGGCGGTCTACAAATGCCCAAATCCCTGTTCAATTAGCAAGCGCCGTACAATTTTCGAGCTAATAAAGCAAAAATACAGAAAATTTCTTATTTTGCCTAATTTTGTTTGGCATTAAAGTTTTGTGCTTTAAAGTCATATCTCTATATGTGTTTTTCATAATACTTATACATTTCCTTTTCCATTTTTGTTGTAAGAATAACAGCATCGCACAAATACCATATATACTCACCATTTTTTACTTTGGCGTATGCAAGGCTGCTTCTTTAGTATAAATTTATGGCTTTCGAATTTGTTTATAATTGTTTTTAATTACGAGAAATTTATGCAAAAAGCAAAGTCAACTTAAAGACGAAAAATGGTTAAAATAGTCACATAACTGCTCGGCAGGAAATGGCAAGAGCAGCGGCGCACTGACCAGTCACATGACCTAAAATCTTTCTTTGTATGACTGTTGGCAGGACCAACTGTAGTTGGTTGGCCAGTGTTGTTGTAATGTTGTTGCATGAAATTTACTTAACAAATCAACACTTTCCTCCTGCGCATTAAAAATTATTCATTCAGAAGATAAACACACGCACACAAACAATGGGATGTACACATACACACACCAACACATGAAGGAAGTAGTTAATGGCTTACAAATGTATAGAGGCTGTTTGGAGAGGTGTACAAGTTGACAGGTTGACAGGCTCACAGTTCGGCCGAGTGTCAAGCTGAGCAATATGAAATGGACAACTTGAATTGCCCGACTGTAGCTGGTGTCTACAGCAGACTCTTAGTATTTGTTCACTTCTAGTTCGGCTTAGTTGGAAAATGTGGCAAAAACTTTTCTTTCAACCAAAGATGCACATGCAATTGCGCACAGCCACACACTTACAAAAAGCTGTGAGTCAAGAGCCGTACATGTGTGTATGGGTGCTTGAGCGCCAGTGGATGTGAGTGTGTGTATGTGGGAGCTCGCATGTATTTGGCAAAGAACATGCCTCGAGCATGACTCACCCACATACATATCTGACTGCCAAAGAGTGAAAGGGGGCTATGAGCGGGCAATTTACATAACAAACGAAGCGTTTTTGGCAATAAGAGCAACAACCAACTACCACTCGCCAGCTCAAGCTTATTGTGCGCTGCAAGCAACTGCTGCCTCGAAAGCGCAATTATCCTTTGCTTTTTAAATAAAAAGCAAATAAATCAGAAAATTCATTTCATTAAATGCAATGCAATGCCGAAAAATGCAAGAATACTTTTCTCTAGCTTCTTTGTTGGCGAGCGGAGCACAAGTGGGTGGTCACACGGGCGTATGAGTGATGCGACTTCGCCAGCGGGTTCTTTCCATTCTTTCTTCAGCCTTCATTCCGTTTCATTTCCATTCATTGCATTGCTATGCGAAAGATGCAACATTGTGTTGCACAGACTACTGCAGCCTTTGGCTTCAATTTGCAAATCACAGATTTATCTCAATTTTTATTATTAGCAGAGATTGTGCGACTTGGCTCTTCAATCAGTGAAAATGCATGAAATATGATAACTTATTGTTTGCATTGTAGTTCTTGTTATTATTGCTCTTAATTAGATTTGTTTATGCTTTATAAATTTGGCAAATATTCGCAAATGAACTCAATAATTTTGTATAATTCGATTTATTATGGTTCTGTATGGTGCGTTGAATGAATGGTTTTGAATTCAAACTAAGAAGAGAAAACGTATCGTATGCCGAACAATAGGAGCCATAATAACGGCATATGAGAACTCGAAAATTTCGTCATAATTTTCACAATAAGTTTGATTCATTTGCATTATTAATAAGCGAGAAGTATGATTCGTTTAAATGAAATGTCATGTATATAAATACATATCCTTAAACAAAAATAACATATATGACTTTTATGAAATTAAAGGAGAGGTAAGTTTCTTCCATAGTCATGTGCGGTGTGATTTTAGATGACAAGAAATAAAGTATTAGAATACTGGCAAGTTTTTTGTAAAATATTTATAAAAACAAGAGAATTGTTAACTTCGACTGCACAGAAGCTATAAAACCCTTCATAGTACTATTTCTTACTTTTGATTTTGATTGGACAGTTTGAATTGTAGCTATATGCGATAAAGGCCTAATCTGAATAATTCCTTCGCAGATTGTAGATTCTTTTAATTATAATGGCTTTCGATCGGTCTGTTTGTTTGACAGTTTGAAGAGTGCAATCTGAACAATTCATTCGAAGGTTGTAATATTGCCTTAGACAATAGTTAATGACGAATTTTATGAGGAAAACCCAACTACTACTGTGGGGAAAAATAGTAAGACTTTTTGTAACTACAAAATAATCGTTAGTGTTTAGTTTGACGTTTTTTTTTACAAATTATTCCAAGAAGGTTTGAAAGCCATCAACATCAACTGATGATCAGCATGTCAATAAAATAAAGGCATTAGTGCTTGAGGATCGATTATTAAGATTACTTGGGCCTAAGAAAAGTGAAAGCACGATTGTTTCAAAATCACTCAATTTTTCGAAAAACTGCGTGGCTTTCCGGCTACCTAGATATTACATATTAAACGTGTTATTGCTGGCGACGATTCTTGAATCTATGCCCGCATACAGGCAATCAATCGGCTCAATATCGAGCCGAAGCCGAAAAAAACACTTCAATGCAGGACAAAAATCAAATTTATGTTGACAGTGTGGTGCACTCCGAATTCCTTCCGACAGTCTGTCAACAAGGAATACTATTTCAGTAATATGGGTCGTTTGCGAGAAGCTATTAATAAAGGGAAGCCGGGATTATGGGCCGATAACTCTTGCTTTTTGCACGACGATAATGCATCGTCCCACATTCCATTGATTCTTCGTGAGGTTTTCGCTAAATTTTCAACCAGTATTGTGCCGCCACCGGAAATTGACTTAACAACCTTTTCGAAGATTGGACGTTGGCACAAGTGTATTGGGCCTAAGGCGGACTTCTGATTTTTTTTTTTTTTTTTGTATTTTGTTCATACATTGCAACTAGTTCAAATAAAATACAGGACTAACAAGCAACTTGAATATGACTTAAACATTTAATTACAAAATCACAAAACTACTATAAGAGTATTGGCTAATTTAAAAGATCGCTGGGTTTGAGGCGTTTGAGTCGTCTTGGTGGACCATCTCCAGAAGTTAACATAGCTACTTCTTCGTTACAGTGCTGTAGCAATCTTGCACTATGTGCTGTTGCAATTTTAGATATTTCTGTATTAACCGAGTTTACGCCTAGATCACGCTCTATATCAGCACATCTACAATACCAAGGCGCTTTGACAATTAATCTTAGTACTTTGTTTTGGAATTGTTGGATGACTTTCTTATTGTTTGCGTTAGTACATCAGTTGTGCACCATAGCTCCATATCGGTCGGATTATTTGTTTATAGATAAGTAACTTATTTTCGATGGATAACACTGATTTGTTACCGATTAACCAATTGTAATTTTTGAGTCGCATGTCCAGCTCCTTACGTTTGTTTTTTACATGAACTTTCCACCGTAGCTTAGTGTCAAGCGTCATTCCTAAGTATTTAGCGGAATTAAAGTACGGTATTCGAGCACCGTCTATGAAAATTGGTAAGTACTGTATCTTGTTGTATGTGAAAACAATGTGTACAGACTTAGCTTCATTCAGCTTTATCTGCCATTTCTTTGCCCATTGTACGACTTTATTTACAGCTTTTTGGAGATTATTAGTGGACTCGTGTTCACTACTACCAACAGCAAGCAACGCGGTATCATCTGCGAATGTGGCTGTTGTATAATTGCAGTCTATTGGCAGGTCGTGCGTGAATAGAATATAAAGAAGAGGGCCCAACACACTACCTTGTGGAACTCCTGCTTTTATTTCCCTAAGATCAGAATATTTGTCCCCTTGTTTAACGTGAAAGTAGCGATCAGATAAATACGATTTTATGATGTCATAATACTGTTTCGGTAAAATTAGTTTCAGTTTCGAAAGCAGTCCTTTGTGACAAACTTTATCAAACGCTTTTGCAACATCCAAAAACACGGCAGAACAGAATTTTTTTTCCTCAAAGGCTTTTTCAATAACGTGTGTTATCCTGTGGATTTGATCAATCGTAGAA
The DNA here is from genome assembly GCA_027475135.1 of Bactrocera correcta. Lineage (NCBI taxonomy): Eukaryota > Metazoa > Arthropoda > Insecta > Diptera > Tephritidae > Bactrocera > Bactrocera correcta. Next base: position 113,482,969 of record CM050323.1, read on the forward strand.
TGGTTGGCTCGAAACCCAAATTGATGCGCTGGAATTATGGTTTTTCGTTCAATGATTTTATTGATACGTTTTATGAGAATTTTCTCAAATAGCTTCGATATTATCGGTAGAAGTGATATGGGCCTGTAAGATGATACATCATATCCTGGTTTTCCTGGCTTTGGAATCATGATAATTTCAGCAATTTTCCAATAAGTTGGCACGTATTTAAGATGAAAAGCTGCGTTAATAATGTTGGTAATTTTTACTACACTTATTTGAGGAAGCTGTTTTAGAACCTCGGCAGTAATCAGGTCGTAATCGGGGGATTTTTTGTTTTTAAGGTTTTTGATTTCCTCACTTAGCTCACTGCTTGTGCAACATGGAATTTTTTCGTTCTCTTGACTGGAAGCAGTAGGATAATCAACGTGTGTTTCATATGGGGAGAATATTTTTGCTAAATAATCCGAAAATACTTCTGCTTTTTTTGAATCGTCTCTGGCCCAGCTATCAGCACTTATTTTAATGGGACATACTTGAGTTTCTGGTGTTTGTAGTCTTTTACAGCTTTTCCAAAGAGAGTAGTCGGAATTTTTTCCATTGCTTAGGGAACGAAGATATTTTGTGAAACTTTCATTTTTGAACCTCTTAATTTTCCGATTAAGATCTTTAGAGACTTTATTTAAAATAGATTTATCAGCTGGGCAACGAGTTTGATGCCACTTACGTCGTAGCTTTCTCTTTAATTTAATAGTTTCCCTTATATTATTAGGATATTGAGAGTTTACAGCAATTTCCTTTAATTCCGGTGTACTTTTCCAAGCTGCGTGTTGTATACTTGTTGTAAAGTGTAAAATTTCAGATTCCATCTGGTCTATATTTAATATAGAGTCATATTTACTTTCGTAACATTCCATCATTGTTCTAAAATATTCCCAGTCTGTACGTTTATTGTATAAGGCCGCTGTTTTGTCTTTAAAGATGACGGTCTCACTATAGCTTAAATAGATTGGGGAATGATCCGAGTTAAGATCATAACCCTGATGGATCGACAAATAATTCCGGGATATTTTGCCAACAATGAAAAAATCTATCAGGTCTGGAATCTTTTGATTATCTGATGGCCAATATGATGGTAAGTTCGTCGAGAATGCGTAACTTCCGGTTGACTGCAGTGCTTTATAGAGTTCTCTCCCCTTTGTAGTCGTAAGCCTTGAGCCCCAGTGCGTGTTCTTTGCGTTGAAATCTCCACCCATTATGAATCTATACCTGTGTCTGTTTATTAAGTTTTGGTACTCTTCAAATTGGATTTGATGCCTTGGAGGACTGTACACAGAGGTAAGTGAGAGTGGACTTTTAACTCCGTAAATAGTCACTGTTGTAGCTTGAAACTTATCAGTTGAAAGTTTTTCTTCCTCAAAATGTTTGATTGTACTTTTGATTAGAATTGCGCTTCCGCCACGGGCGCAATTGCTAGGATGAATTGTATGGTAAGTTTCATAATTTTTAATTTTAAAATAGGTTTGTGACGTAAAATGTGTCTCCGATACCATACATACGTCAACATTTTCTGAGTTCAGTACAATTTCGATTTCATTCTTATGTTTGATTAATCCATTTGAGTTCCATAGAAGAATTTTTATAGATTTAGACATCTTTGGTATTAAAAAGATATTTTTCAAGCTTGCTTAAGCGATTTTGTAGAGAAGTGTTGAATTCCTCTTGTTTATTAAGTTTCTGTAAGATCTGTGATAAAATGCTGTTATTGGATATACGAGTATTATCATTATTATTTGTTTTTAGAACATGAGCAAAAGTAAATTTTTTTGATGTTTCAGTTGTATTTTTCGGATCTTCTTGTTGTTGATGTTCATTGTTTTTTGTTCTAAAGTCTACAGGACCTTCTACTTTTTGGGCTAGACCATCATCTTTTTTGTGGCCAATTGTGTTAGCTCGTATTTTCTGTAATTCTTTGGCAACAAGGCACCCTCGATAGTTGGCTGGATGTGCTTCCCCACAGTTACAGCATTTAGGCTGCTGGTTTTCTAGTTTCGAACACTCAGATGTTTTATGCTTACCGGCGCACTTAACGCATCTTGGTTGTTTGCCACAATAGTTTTGTGTGTGGCCAAATGACTGGCAATGTTTGCATTGTGGTATCATCTTCGGCAGTTTTACCGGTTCAATAGAAACAATTGAATTTAATATAGTTTTAGTTTCGTAAATCTTTTTTATGTTCTCCATGGGATCGAATGTTACCAAAAACATGTCGAGGGGAGTTTTAGTTTTCCATTGAAGACGATTGACGGCACTCAGTGCATTTAATCCTTGCTGTTTTAGGTCATCAATAATCGATTTTGGGTCATAAGAATAGTGCAAATTTTTTACAATAACTCTAATTGGCCGCGTTTGCTTATTCTCAAAGCTATACCAAGATATATTTCTACACGAAAGTGCTTTCGATATGCATCTATAGTCCTCTACGGAGAAAGTATTTACTTTATATATTCCATTATTCAAAAGTTTAATAGTAAAATTGCTTTTTGCTTCTGATTTAGCAATAGCATATAGTTGCTGATAATTATTACCGTTGGCATCTTCAAACACCATAATTGGTGGAGGCCGCGTACTATTTTTTGGGGTAAGCGGTTTTGATATGGCGTTATTTGTTTTTTCCTGAAGATCAGGAGAATATTCCGCTTTTCGTTTTTTGGCTGGTCTTTTTTTTAGAATCCATTCCGTTTCTCTAGCTAGTTCTTCCTCATCCGTTGAGAATTCGACTTTATTTTCCAAATTCTGGATTTTCTTCACATCAGTGGACTTAAGCTTTATATTTTCGGCTTTTAAAGTATTTACTTCGACTGAGAGTTTTTTACATATTTCTTCCATTTCCTCTAGCTTTTTTGTTAGTTCTTCTATTGTGACATCTTTTTTGGCAGTTTTACTTAATTTACCCCCTCCTGGAGGTGGTGTCTTGATAATTGGCATAATTGGTTTTAAAATTTGCTTATAATTATATTCATATAAACAATTAAAGATATAAATATAAAATAAACAATACTGGCAACCCTATAACTACGTTGCCTTAAGAATAATGGTTGAACAAAATTTTTGGTATACTTTTAGGCTAAGGTAATATAAGAATTTTTTGTGGCGCCAAAAAAGTCTCCCAAACAGCTGATGTTTTTCTCCTCTGTGTCCAAAGAAAAGTGATATCGACGAAATGACAAACCTTCCAATCCAAATTAATCAGTGGTTGTAGGTCGCTGGTTCTGCACTCCAATACACCTGAATGCCGCGTTTTTTATTCTCCGGATTGATGAGCAGATTTTGTTTGTTTTCTGTCTCTTTTCACCAAAAATAATTAATTTTTTTAGCACACACAATTATTCACTCCTTTAACTAGCAGAGTTGCCACTCCGGCCTCCCATAATAAATTGGGACTTCTGATTTTGAAGAATAAATTAAGAATTTTAAAATTATGATCAAAATCTTACTATTTTTTGCTCATAGAGCATAATAATTTTTGGTACAACCCGATATTGGCGGTTCCTACCGATTAGCGGCTTCTTTGAAAAAAAAGGTTTACTAAATTTCTGATGGAAATCTTAAAACTGAGTGTTTATACTGACAGGCAGATAGACAGTAATACGGACTTGGCTAAATCTTAAATATACTTGTGTTCTTTATAGGGACCTTGGGTTTCTTTTGGGTGTTACATGTTTCGTATGAAACTTAATTATAGGGTACAAATACAAAAGCAATCTTAGCATCTAAATGTACATTTCAATTAATCTTCACAATTGACGAAGTTAAAATACATTGCCGACCATATTTTGGGTAACATTTTCGAACTGCGGCTGTCAAGCTTGCATTATTATACACTTAGAACATGTTGCTACAGAGTATAATAGTTCTTTTTACCTAACGTGTATCACCTCAAAATAATCGTGTTAGGTATAGGGTTATACATATATATTTATAGGGTTTTCAAATAAGATTGATGTTATTATAAAGTACAATCGATTTAATCATTCAAATGGCTTTCTTGACTTCTTGGAATAAATATTTATGTTGTTGCACGTGCTATGAGGCACGTAGACTCGTCTTGTTGTAACCAGATGAGAAGTTGTTCTTAAAAATTGGTTATCATTGATCTATATCGCCTCCCATTGATAGTAGCTGGGGTCACCAGCTTCATTTCGAAAGAACTACGAACCGATGATTCTATTAGACCAAATATCATACCAAAGTTTTTTTTATTTACCGCACCACTCAGATGAAAGTGAGCTTCTTGAGAGAAGATGATATTATTAAAAAAATGTTTATCCATTTCAGATTGTTCCAAGGTGAAATCACGACATTTAGTTCTTGAGTGAGAACAACGGACGCAAGCCGAAATCGTTTCTAAAAATCCGCCAGGTTGTGGTTTGAGACAGTCCCAATTCTTAAGAACGTCTTGGAGTTGACAATTTGCGGTCTTCAGCAATACTTGCCTGAACGGTAGCAGTATTTTCATAACTTCGAGCGGTTCTTTGTTGTTATTGGTATCTGAGCATCTTGTAATGAAATCTTACGCTCGAAATTTTCAACAATTCGACGAATAGCGAGCAATGGCAAAAGCACGCGAAAAGTTGCAATTAGATGGACGATTATTTTGATGATAGGATTGAATAATTTGTAAACGTTGTCCTTGCGTACTATATCTTTCCATGATGAAATTGTAAACATTACTGAATATAATGAAAAAAATACTGATCATGAAATATGTATTAAAAATGACCGAAACGACAGGTAAAAATCATATCATACCTTTTGAAAACAACAAAACACTCTACAAGTGATAAGTGTGATGAGGGAGTTGAAATCTGAGTGACTGACCGTCCGTTCATCTATGCAAGCGATAATTTGGATAAATAGCAAGATATCTTCATGAAACTTGGTATACGCGTTTCTTGGCGAAAAAGCGAGAACGTGTACACGAACCAAAAAATTAATTCTATTTTCTGTAGTTGGCTCTCTACCAAAAATATCGTTCAATGTATGAGAAATATAATCAAAATTCAGATATAATAATTTCCTGATAATAGTATATCTGTGAGTTATAAGTGATTTGAATCGGATCAATACTTCCGTGAGCTGCCATATAACGGGTGATTTTTTAAGAGCTTGATAACTTTTTTAAAAAAAAAAAACGCATAAAATTTGCAAAATCTCATCGGTTCTTTATTTGAAACGTTAGATTGGTTCATGACATTTACTTTTTGAAGATAATTTCATTTAAATGTTGACCGCGGCTGCGTCTTAGGTGGTCCATTCGGAAAGTCCAATTTTGGGCAACTTTTTCGAGCATTTCGGCCGGAATAGCCCGAATTTCTTCGGAAATGTTGTCTTCCAAAGCTGGAATAGTTGCTGGCTTATTTCTGTAGACTTTAGACTTGACGTAGCCCCACAAAAAATAGTCTAAAGGCGTTAAATCGCATGATCTTGGTGGCCAACTTACGGGTCCATTTCTTGAGATGAATTGTTGTCCGAAGTTTTCCCTCAAAATGGCCATAGAATCGCGAGCTGTGTGGCATGTAGCGCCATCTTGTTGAAACCACATGTCAACCAAGTTCAGTTCTTCCATTTTTGGCAACAAAAAGTTTGTTAGCATCGAACGATAGCGATCGCCATTCACCGTAACGTTGCGTCCAACAGCATCTTTGAAAAAATACGGTCCAATGATTCCACCAGCGTACAAACCACACCAAACAGTGCATTTTTCGGGATGCATGGGCAGTTCTTGAACGGCTTCTGGTTGCTCTTCACCCCAAATGCGGCAATTTTGCTTATTTACGTAGCCATTCAACCAGAAATGAGCCTCATCGCTCATCGGACACGGACGCGAAACACATTTCGAACCGAACACTGATTTTGGTAATAAAATTCAATGATTTGCAAGCGTTGCTCGTTAGTAAGTCTATTCATGATGAAATGTCAAAGCATACTGAGCATCTTTCTCTTTGACACCATGTCTGACATCCCACGTGATCTGTCAAATACTACTGCATGAAAATCCTAACCTCAAAAAAATCACCCGTTACCTAATAAAAGGTTTTCGAACTTGAGGGTGACTTTATACCGCTTATATCAGCCAATATATTTGTATCTTAATATAATTAAGAGAGCTTTGAAAACTTAACCTAGACCCCATATGACCAACAAGTTTATGTACCTCGGCTTTAATCCTTGTAACTTGCAAGAGTTTGAAATTTTCGGATTCCTAATTTAGCCCTTGCTTGTTTTTGAAGTATTGTCCAATAATGAAATTGATTTTTACTAAGCTTAAACTGTTAGCTGTCGATTTATTTTTTTAGGGTTGTCATACTCTTTATTGTTATACTTCGTGTTTTATGCCAACCTATTGCTATAGGCTTATATAAAATTTGACATAACAATATATATACATGTCTATATATAAGAAATGTACAAACATGTTATACACAAAAGCGCAATATCCACTCACCTTCAAAGTGACCTAAACAATCACGTCTAAGCTGCCGCGCTAATATTGTGTAAACAATGCAAAACTCCAGCTCTCTAGATCTGATCCGCTTTGAGGCCATCTAATACCGACATTTACAAACTAACATTGCACAATTACTGCAATTCGATAAATTTCAGTAGGAGTTAATCTGCATTGGGGATGAGCACACACACAAATAGTACATATAAATTCCGCACAATCAACAGATATAACTGAAATACGCTTACTATAAATAGCCAATAAGCGCGGACAAACACTGACACATGGTGAATGCCGTACATATTATATATAATACTTTGTAGTACTAATGTGGATCCACTGAGGTGTGAAAAATGATAACAACTTGAAGATTGCTGAGCTGTAGTAGAGAAACTGTCAGTTAAGTGTTTTGAGAGAGGCGTAACTTACGAGTAAAAAAGAGAGTGGGAGGTATTGGCATAAAAACAGGGTGCTTTAATTTCTATTGAGAGGAATGACGATTTATATACGACTTCAAGAATGTAAAAAATTTACTTACGATGAACATAAAAACATTTGAAGAAAAGAATTCTTCAAGGAAAAGCAGCGAAAGGACGTAGATTTACCTAGTTCTGAACAAGTAAGGATATTTTATACTCTTGCAACTTGCAGGAAACAAAAACACCTTATGGTGTAAAACGTCAACCAGAAGATCCCTTAGTTTAGAAAAAGAGCCTCGGATGGACATAGTGGAGAGACAGTGACTGAAATTGTTTGAGGAAGGTTCTGAAATATATACGCAAGACATAAATCATTTGGAACCTGGAGTCTTCATATTTTCCACTAAGAAGTGGAGCACCTCTAATAATGGAACCTGGCGTCGCATGCATAAGTATAAATATTAACATAACAATGCGAAATACATAAATTGCTCGCTTGTGAAAACACATTCTCACATACACATGTGTAAGTGTGCGTGTCGAAAATCATTCGCATGTTGATGAGCACCGAATTGGGGGTGATCAAATGGCTTATCGACGTTGGTCACTACCAGCACGACATTCTGTTCACATCACCTTATGCAATTGTGTTGAGGTTGCAAGTGTGTGTGTAAATTTCGGCCGCCACAAAACATTGACTACGCCTGCGCGCTCGCATTGACGCTGGTCACTCGTTGTAACCTGCTTGTACTTTGCGACAAAATCAGTTAATTTAAACCGCACACACATAAACGTACACATATACCTACATCTATGACTGAGCATACATGTGTATATGTATATATACTTTTCTGTATTATAGCGTACAAGTATGTACAGGGTAGGCCATTTAAAGTTGACCCATTTGTTTCTAAAAAAAAAGAACAAAAGAAAACAATGTTTTTTGTTCATTTCAAAAATAATTTATTTTGGTCCAAGGGGATTTGTTTCAGCTAATATTTAAAAATTAGATGGCGTAAATGGGCACCTTTAGCTTTGACAGCTAAATGCACTCTTTTTTCGACATTTTCCATGACTTTGGCCAATGTTTCGGATGATATGGCGGCTGTTTCACGTCGAATGTTGGCTTTCAGTTGAGCTAAGGTCTTTGGCTTATTAGCGTATACCTTGGATTTCAAATAACCCCACAAATAAAAGTCTGGTGGCGTCAAATCTGGTGATCTCGGTGGCCAGTCAACATCACCATTTTTCGATATCAATCGCCCGGGGAAAAATGGTCGCAATAAATTGATTGTTGGTCGAGCTGTATGGCATGTAGCCCCGTCCTGTTGAAACCAGAAGTTATCCATGTCATTTTCGCGAATAATGGGTATCACAAAATCCGTTATCATGGCTCGATAACGCTCACCATTGACTGTTGTCGTGGCTCCATCATCGTCTTCGAAAAAATACGGTCCGATGATCATATTCGCGCAAACACCGCACCAAACTGTTACTTTTTGGTCGTAAAGAGGCTGTTCTTCAATTAATTGAGGATTTTCGGTGGCATAAAATCGGCAATTTTGCTTGTTTACGCCTCCATTCAACGAGAAATGTGCCTCGTCTGACATGATGAGTTTTCGCCAAAAGTCAAGTTCGTTTTCAGCCATTTCGATGGCCCATTTGCCAAAATTAAGGCGTCGCGGATAATCAGCTGGGTTTAGTTTTTGTGCCGTTTGAACTTTATATGGAAACATCTTCAAATCTTTATGAATTATGCGCCGGAGAGTGGTGCGAGAGATGTCTAATTCCTGAGAGCGGCGATAACTCGATGTCGATGGAGTCACCTCAATACTGGCTCGTACAGCTTCGATATTTTCATCAGAACGTCTTGTGCGTTGTCTGGATGCATGACTGGCATTACTGAGATTACCGGTGTTCACAAATTTTGCGTATAAAGACTTAATTGTGTTCTTAACTGGAGCACTTTTCACTTTATTTTTTTTTGCGAAACGCACGTTGAGTTAACACAATTGAAAAGTTATTTTGAATATAAAGCTGAACAATTTCAGCACGTTCTTTTGGAGTGTACTATTCCATGGTATAAATTGTCTTCGAATGACGCTTCTAACGCGGTATGACATTAGCCGATTTGTCAGCGCTGTTAAAAGTTACAGCGTTGCCAGATGGGTCAACTTTAAATGGCCTACCCTGTATATTCAACCCAATTCCTTGCATTTGCATGCTCGTGTCTGGCTGGAATTCCAGTGGAATTGTGAGTGTAATATACACCCTGTCCAGAAAATATCGGGAATCTCGCGCTTATAAGGAAGACAGGTAAATTTTTTTTACTAGGTTGAAGCAACTGTCCTTAATTATGATGACAAAAATTAGCGCGATCTGTCAACAAGTGTGTTTACAGCAGCTGTTTATGTCAACCGACCTCAGTAGTGTTTGTCTTCCATATATTACCAGGAGATGATATTTTTTGGACAATCTATTTCAGCATTGTGACCCAAAAACCATGTTTTAAAAACGTTAGGTACTATATAAAATATATGTATATAATTGTAAAAAAATTTCCAACATAAAACATACTCAACGCCGTTTCTACCGAAGACTGTTCTTCCATTGTTTCATATTCGCCGACAGCTTTCTCAAGCCCAATATTTCTAGCAGAAAAGGAACTGCGTCTGTAAATATGAGATCATGGTCTATTGTGTCGAAATATTTTTCCGCGGACAACAAATACTACGATCCCGGTCCGGTAGGCTACTGAAGTTTCGATGGTAGCCCGTGGCGTTCCCAAATGGTTAAAGCTTCATAAATTTGTCGCAGGCTCCAGGCATCTTGTCGATATTCGACGTTCTGGGAGATCTGCAGATTTCAAAGGACAGGCGTGACCTCACGAAAAATCAGACTATTGTTGAATTTGCCACTAGAAGAAGGCAAGGTGGAATCATATTGATACTTTTTCTCAACTTTCCAGCTTTGGCCAAACTGAGATTGAAACATCGTGGTAAACACACTCTCGGCAAACTTGACGAATTTGCTGGGACTGATGTTAGTCGACTTAAAAAATTTGAGGTAGGCTCAAGGCGCTTGGTCGATATAAAAGGATGTGGTATACATAGGCCTGGCAAATCAAAAACTGACCAAATATTCACCACGCGCCAAATCTTGGAATAGATTCATGAAAAGAGGGTCAATACTCATCACTTCTTCGTCGATTTCAAAGCAGGACGAAAATAAGCTGCTTTTATGCTGCGATGTCTGAGTTTGGTATCCCCGCAAAACTAATATGGCTGTGTAAACTGACGTTCAGCAATACCAAAAGCTCTGTCAGGATCGGTAAGAACCTCTCCGAGCTATCTGTTCGCTATCAAACGAAGTTTCAGACAAGGCTTCAATATACTCCTGGAGAAAATAGTTCTATAATCTTCATAAGAGTATACAGCTGGACATTCCGATGATATTGAAAACATTGGCTTCAACAACGGCGAATTACTCTTGCCAGTAAGTGCTACTTCGGACTGAGTAGGAAATTTGAGTAGTAAAGTCTTCTTTCGTAGAACAAAGACCAGATTCTATTAGTCACTCATCATGCCCGTCCTGCTATATGATGTAGACGCATGAACAGTGACAACATCTGATGAGTTAGCGTTATAAGTTTTCGAGAGGAAGGTTCTGCGGAAGAATTATCGTCCTTTGCGCATTGGTAACGGCAAATATCGCATTCCATGATACAGTCAGATGTACGAGATATATGACGTCATTGACATAAATTGTTAGTCGAATTAAGAGACACCGGCTCCATTGGTTACGTCATGTCGTCTGAATGGATCGTCTATAACCGCGGAAGTGGTTTCTACTCCAAAAAAGAAGAATAAGAATAATGATATCTATGTTTAGGAGTTTTAGGAATCGCAAGGACCAACGTTTCAACATCCAAGTGGGATCCTGCGTTATTTTTGGTGCGAGTATCATCCTTAAGTCTTGACCCAATTGAACCCAACCTAAATATTAAGCAACTTTCTATTTATTGACCAGTATGAGTTTAAGCTAACTCAACTTTACACAAAACTGCATAAAACTCTCTTCAGTCTCACTCCACGACCAATTTATCAACTCATAACTGAAATTTAATTTCTCTGGTATGTCCTGCGGACAATACTAAATAATATACTTGTATAAAATATATTTCCAATTTACTGTTGCATATTTTCCGCATTGCTGTTATCAGAAATTTTCCGCTATATTTGACACATACAAATATGTCAACTTACATATGTATGCATTTGGCACAACAACGGCACCCACCACAAAGCGCACCACATTCGCCACAAAAATACAAAAACAAAACACACAAGAAAAAAAAAAAACAAAAACAAAAAAATTATGGCAATCCGCTATATTAACTTGACACAATGACATTAATAACAATGGTGAAAACTGACATAAATACTCGACTGTGCGGCGCGAGTGACCAGTGTGGCTGGCAACATTGTGCACATCATCCGCAGCAGCTGAAGCAGTAATTTCCAACAAAAGCAACAACAATAAAGATGGTCAAAAAAGCGAACAACAACAAAGCAAGTGACAGGAGCAGCAGCGACCGCAGCTTCCAAAGCAAAGTGACAATGACCGACACAAGAAATCGTACGGAGCAGTAATCAAGACAAGAATGGGGTGATCGTAATGACAGTAACAAGTACATAAACAACAACAACAACACGTAACGATGACAGTGGAGTGAATTTGATATGGCAGCAGCAATGTCGCGCTTATTAGTTGCGTGAATGTTGAAAGTTTTTAATTGAATTATGTTCTCACAGCGACCAGCAGACGGTGAATAACGGCGAAGCACTGCGAAAGACGCACGGACCAAAGTGGGGGCATGAAAGCGAGCTCGTGGCTGGTGTATCAGTTGTGTTGCGACAATTTGCTCGAGTTGATGCTGCTCTTTCATGCAGTTATCCAGCTGCCAGCTCAATCAGCGTTGATGAAGCGCAAAAGTTTCAGTGAGAAAACTAAAAAGTATCGGATAAGTGTCTAAGCTTTGGCGGCGGTAAACAGTTTTATACCCAGCGAATGATTTTTCGTTCAAAATTGAAATGCGAGGTTAAGGCCCTATACGCACTCTTTTGGTATCAGCTGGGAGCTTACGTTGTTGGTTAGTAACTAATACAACCGCTTACAAGGCCAAATATTCGAGAACCTTCAGTAGTTTCTTGGTTTCACTCAAGTAACGTTTTCGAAGTCCCAAATGTCGGGAAATGGTTACTCGGTTTGTACAGACAGTTATCAACAAGTTAAAACGAGTTTTTCATTACGAGCGCTACAATTTTTTCTTTTAATAAAACGAAAAAGATTTGGGATATCGATGAAATTTTTATTCTTGTAAAAGTACATTCGATGCCATTATGTATGGAACTCGATTTCTTTTGCATGGCCAGCATGGGCACGCTTGCAGAAGTCCAGACGCTGAACCCAATCTTCGAAGGGATTGAGGCTTGAAAATTGGCCGATACTGCTGCAATTTCAGGTTCGATATTCATACGAAGTTCATCATTCGTTGCTGGCTTGTTGGCATAAACCATAGACTTGACGTGTCCTCACAGAATAAGTCCAACGGCATCAAATCGTAAGACCGAGGTGGCCAATTGACTGGGCCATTTCGTGAGATGACACGTTCACCAACTTGGTTTTCAATAAATAGATTGAGATATTCGCTGTGTGACTTGTGTCGCCGTCCTGTTGCAATCACATATTGTACCAGTCCACTTCATCCAATTCGGGCCAAAACTATTCGGTTATCATTGAGTGGTAGCGATTCCCATTCACAGTAACGTGCCGGTCTTGATCATTATGGAAGAAGTACGGTCCAATGATAAACCGCCCCAAACCGTAATATTTTTGGGATGCAATAGTAACTCGTGGAGCTATCGACAGGTAGCTGCACGACCAAAAATGCATATTTTGTCAATTAACGAAGCCATTCAGCCAGAAATAGGCCTCATCGCTGTCGATTCATTTTCGATGAAAATCCGCATCGATTTCAAGTTATAGCTCAGCCCAATTCACGAACATAATACTATTCTTGTGGTCAAGCGGCTTCAGTTGTTGGGTCAGTTAGGGATTGTAAGGATGTAGGTCAATATCTTTTCTCAAAATTCGAAACAACGACGTCACAGAGATGACCAACGTTTGAGAACGACGTGTGAGAGACTGGTTTGGATGGCATATCTATCCATGATGAAATGGCAAACCGTACTAAAGAGAAATGTTAAAAGAGCGGGAAACGATATGGCGTCGTTTGCTGCTCCTATTGATCTACTTTTGTAGCGTCCCTATTGAAAAATCTGTTATTTATCGAAATTCCAGAAGTGATTGTAGTCCCCTTTTAACTTTTGATAGTTAAGGCTAGCTTTAAAAGAGGTTATTTCTGAGCATCAGCAAGATCACCTAACAACCTATTTTGCTTTCCCAAAGCATGTGAGAAAGAAGAGAGGAAAAGGTGATCTAGATTACTATCTACTTATTAAGAAGTCGCATTTGAGAAAAAATTTAGAGAGTTTCGTATCATGCCGTCCCTGCCATGTATAGAGTTTCTTCCCCTGCAAATGAACGTGTTGACCGATGTCTTTAATGGTATGAACTGAGTGAATAAACTTGTCAACGCAGACATATTTGGCCTCTGAACTATTTTATTTATTACCATAATAATGGTTGGATTCGAGTGACGCATCGTAAGAAACTTTTATTATACAAGTTTAGCAATAAAGCTCACTTTTCGTTCAAAAGGCCAAAATTTTATAGTCAATGGAGAACGTTATAGAATCCTGCTTAATGACTTTTTCGTGCCTGATTTGGAGGTTGATGTTGATGTGGACAACCTTTGATTCCAGCTACATGGCGCTGTATGCCGCACAGCTAACGAAACTAACAATTTATTGCAGGAAACTTTTGGCGAGCGCATAATGGAGTATCGTGGGCCTACAAGATCAAGGGACTTTGTATCCGCTCAAGCTCTATCAATGGATTGAAATCTGCAAGAATATGGTATTTGCTGATATTTATGATGCCGATGAAGATTTAATTTCGTCGTCTCTGCGCCTATTTCGCAAGATTTAAAGTCAATAGTCATGTACTTGCTCCGAAACTTCGGTCTTATATATCCGTTATTAACGGGTGATTTTTTAAGAGCTTGATAACTTTTTTAAAAAAAAAAACGCATAAAATTTGCAAAATCTCATCGGTTCTTTATTTGAAACGTTAGATTGGTTCATGACATTTACTTTTTGAAGATAATTTCATTTAAATGTTGACCGCGGCTGCGTCTTAGGTGGTCCATTCGGAAAGTCCAATTTTGGGCAACTTTTTCGAGCATTTCGGCCGGAATAGCCCGAATTTCTTCGGAAATGTTGTCTTCCAAAGTTGGAATAGTTGCTGGCTTATTTCTGTAGACTTTAGACTTGACGTAGCCCCACAAAAAATAGTCTAAAGGCGTTAAATCGCATGATCTTGGTGGCCAACTTACGGGTCCATTTCTTGAGATGAATTGTTGTCCGAAGTTTTCCCTCAAAATGGCAATAGAATCGCGAGCTGTGTGGCATGTAGCGCCATCTTGTTGAAACCACATGTCAACCAAGTTCAGTTCTTCCATTTTTGGCAACAAAAAGTTTGTTAGCATCGAACGATAGCGATCGCCATTCACCGTAACGTTGCGTCCAACAGCATCTTTGAAAAAATACGGTCCAATGATTCCACCAGCGTACAAACCACACCAAACAGTGCATTTTTCGGGATGCATGGGCAGTTCTTGAACGGCTTCTGGTTGCTCTTCACCCCAAATGCGGCAATTTTGCTTATTTACGTAGCCATTCAACCAGAAATGAGCCTCATCGCTCATCGGACACGGACGCGAAACACATTTCGAACCGAACACTGATTTTGGTAATAAAATTCAATGATTTGCAAGCGTTGCTCGTTAGTAAGTCTATTCATGATGAAATGTCAAAGCATACTGAGCATCTTTCTCTTTGACACCATGTCTGACATCCCACGTGATCTGTCAAATACTACTGCATGAAAATCCTAACCTCAAAAAAATCACCCGTTACTTTGAAATATCTCAAAATATAAAAACAGTAGTGATGCGTTGGGTGCAGAAGGACTAGCGTTAAGCCGAGAAAGTGTATTAAACATAGAGAGGTATGAACTTCGTATTGTTGCTGACTGCCCCTAGTGTGTGTTTTAGCCACTTCAAAACCATTAATTGTTGCGCTAATGTTCAACTGAACTCGTTTGTTTTCTCAGAAGTTGAAACAAATTAGCAGCCTGATGTTGTCAACAAGTAGATTACACAGATACTCATATACAGTATATGTATGTATATGCGTAAGGACTGTCGTAAATTGTGACGCGTGTATAATTGTAGGAATTTTTACTTTTGCAAGCAAGCAAATAATGCTATATTTTGGAATAGCTTGAAATAATCAATTTTATTTTCTCTTGAAAGTAATACTTTTTTGTTTAATCTAAAAATAAATAAATATATATTTGTTGAATTCTATAGCTACATATGAGCATGAAAAATAGTTCGGTTTCCAACGGTAAACTATGCTGAAATTATTTTTATTAATTCCTGTGTTTAAAACGACCACAGTTACTTTCTTCTCCGCCAACAAACAATTCACCACAGTTATTTTTCTTATAAAATTTAAATTTGTAAAATTTTGCAAATCTCTGTTGCACAAACGCTCTTCCACAGATATGTGTTATGTATACAATTGTAGTATATATATATATACATATGTATAAGCATTTTAATATAAATATATATATTTAAACACACTCTCAAGAGCACATAAATATGTTTTACCAAAGTTTTTGTCCAAGTTATGCAAACATTTCCCCACCACAACAGCCATAAATTAGAATAAATGCAATAAAGGGAGATCGAAGCACACACACGCACACAGAGACAAGCTTTTCGTAAGTATGTTGAGTCAAGGGAGTAAAATGCTGGGAAATGTCAATTGTTTAAGATAGCAGAAATATCACAAGAAATGTCATAATTTTGGTTAAAAATATATTTCGCTTTGATTTTGACTAAATGGAAGAGTGTAAACTTTTAAAAATATTTGAATATTTTATCAAGAGTGCATAAATTACAACTGTATATAAATTAAAGATTTGTTTCATAGAGTCAAAACTCTTGAGAAATTTATCTGCTTTAAAATTTTGTACTAAGATTTGGTAAGCTAAGGATTTTTGAACCTTTGTGGGGGAGTTGTGGTTTTTGTCTTAGACAGAAGTGACATTTTGATGAACTACTTTGTTTCTATTAGACAATATGAAATAATTTACTAACTTTAAGAATTAAATTAAAATATTATTAAAGTGAATAATAGCAATTGAAGCAAGAAAAAGAGTTGACTTCAGCTGCGCCAAAGCTATAATAGCTGCACAGGTGCATTTTTTATAGCATGAATGGGATTAAAAAGATCTTTACCCTGATTCGTTCAGTTTATGTGACAGCTTTATCATTTAGTAGTCCGATCTAGAAATTTGTATAGTAAGCCATGTCAAATTTTGTGAAGATAATTTCTTAAATATAAAAGTTTTCTTTATAAAAAAATTATTTGATGGTACAGTTTTTAACATAAGGCAGCTATGGAATATGCTATAGTGATGCGAGGTTGGTGGTTTTGAAAATAAAAATAAAAGAATGACACAGACAGAAAGGTACGATGGCCAACCGTGTCGTAATTCAATTTTCGAGATCCGAACTATACTTTTAAGAAAGTTATCAATGTTGACATTCAAGGTTTGGTATCTAATGGATTCCAAGAATTCGATGTTTGGTTTGTGATAGAGCTGAGCAGTCACAGAGGAAGTGGAGAATTATGTTTTTACTTCCTTCGAGTTGACATTTGAAGGCATTCCCATTTTTAGCAAAGTTTTCCTGGTTAAATGCAATAAGTTCTTAGTTTTTGTGTTATAATGTTTTGGCAATAATTTCTGTTATGCAAATCAGAATTTATAGATTTTCATCTGTTCTGAGCTATTTGTTCAAATTACGTATTGAGATCCCTTTAGATTGTTCCTAGGGGCACGATGTTATCTCGGCCTCGGATTCGACTAAAGAAGCCTTTGACTTGGCCAATTCGCCTGATAAATAATGAAGAAGGGAGTTAGCCTGGAAGTTAGCTTAAAGCCTAGTGGTATTTATTGATTATACTGCAATTTATCTGTTGTGTTACTATAGCCAGCAATGCCGCCTGGCTGTCTGGGTAAATTGTAGCACTCTGCATCCTCTTGTAGTTATTTAAGATGAGAGCCGAGCTTGGTTTACGGATAGAGAGAGTAATATCGACCTGCAGTCCATTTCGAACTAGTCGGTATAACTTGAGATAATATCCTCTTCACTATGGTACTAAACCTCTCCCCATTTACGTCTAGCGGAAATTCTCACCTGTTTGGTTGTTAACTTCGATAAATATCAATGATGAGCCTAAATGTAGGCAAAAATTATATTGTTCGGCCTATATAAGTCTTAAGTAATTAATAGAACTACTAATTAATCTTAGTATTGGATTTGGGATTCTTACGCCTAATTACATATAGGCAACGCTGATGAGAAATTGTTTCACAGTTTTGTTGGGAAATTTCGTTAAGGTTTTTACCTACATAAAAGCTCCTTACAGAAGTCAAAATAAATATGGTACCTGGGAATGACAAAAATCAAAATATTAGTTGATTGTTAACGTGGGTAAATACCTATGATATGCCCAAATATAGGCATCAGTGTTACCTTTACTTTACTTTATAAAATTGTTTTCCCTTTCACAGATTAGTAATAATACTGTCATCAATTATTAAACTAAAAATATGTTGCCTCCTAGTATCGTGCTATTATTCATAAAGCTTGAAGGGGAGTGAAAGAATGCTTGCCGAAAGTGATGTGCACATACGAATCATTGAGTTTGAATCATAATCCTATTAGTTGCTTTAATCGTGGCGATTTAACTAAGGCAACTTCCAGTATGTATTACAATCTATAAACATATGTAAGATACATCAGCACATAATAAAAGAAAGGTACACTTATTACATTCTAAACACAAATAAGTGTATATATGTATGTGTTTGCTTGTGTGAGTTTTCTTCGAATAATAAATGTTGTAGAGTATTCAAAGTGAATGTGCAATAATATTGAAGTGTATCTTTTGTGAATTGTTCAACTGTGAAAGTAGTGACCGGAACGTATTCTATATGGCTCACACACACACATATACACAAATACATTCTACTTCATACACAAGGAGGGTATTCCACGGACTGGGTTTTGCAAATATAAATAACTTTATTTATTATGAATGTGCATATATATATGTATGTATGTATGGTTGTATATGTAGAAGCACACTCAGGATGTCACTCACAATGCGCTTTGTGTGACTATAAATCGGAGTTTAGAAGAGTACCAAACATTTATGTTAAAGTGTTCGTGCAATAATCGTTTCTATTTGCTGCGCATATATTGAAAAGGATAGCTATAATACTCGAAAATTTCATAAAATTATGAGAAATAATTTGGTAATCATAAATTTCTTTGCAATAATCAAACTCTATTAACCCTTTTCTATGGCAACTGTTTTGATAGCTATCAGCCAATAAAAATTATTTTAAAAAATTAACACCAGATCTTAAATATACATAAATAAGACGAAGCTTAGTGCTTCGGCACTAAGGGGTAGAAGAAAGGTAGGACTCTTCATTCCTCTTTGCAAGGGAGGGTTAAAAAGTTATTTTAGCTTATAGCATACCTCATGTATTCACAATATTTTCTTGTAATAATACTGTAAATAATTTGCGTAAATGAATATTTAATTCACTAATATTAAACTATAATAATCATCAAATTCCAACCTAGTACATGCACAGCCAATAAAGCAGAAATGTTCATCATACGCCATGTATCACACAGACCTAATTGCTTATATCAACAAATTTGCAGTGAAAATAATTCCATATGCCTTTGTTGCCTTCGCAAAAGCTCATTACATGGCATAACTGTATAATATTTACACAACTACAACAAAAAAAAACAGTACCTAACCACAATTTTTTTGTGTTTTCATTTTTGAAGAGCCACTACTAGCAGACGCTTATGCCTTTCATACTCAACACCGGCTAAAAAATATGTACAAATAAGTAGGTGTGCATTTATACTGACTTTCTCTCCTACTGGCGGCAACATTGGCATGGAGTGTCTGCATGTAATGCGAAGCACTGGCGAATGAAGCAGAAAATCCATGCATTTTACTTACAATTTCATTTATGTGCTTGTATTTGTGAGCCTTAAGCTTTATGCATTTATATTTTCGATTGTGTTGTTATGTGCGCTTATATATATTTTACTGCAACCTGCACTATTTATGGAGTGTATATGGAGTTGTGAAATAGTAGAATTTTCATGAGCATACATCAGCAGGTATCTCCACCAGACAACAATGAGTTGTTGAGCGGAGATTTCCATTTGAATGTGTGTCTGTTTGTATTTTCCGCATCATTTTTCGTTGGAATTTTAAATTTTACCGTTAAATTACGAGCTATTATGAACGTTTTAGAAATATGTGACTGAAAGTGTTGGTCGGTGTTTTTATTTGGAAGTTTTCGTCAGCCGGTATGCTTACGAATCTATGAAAGATTTCTAGATAGTGATGATACAGCTAGTTAAATGGTTAATAATGGCGGATTAATACTAACTGCATATGAAATGCCGATATAAACAACAGCAGTCTCGAGAAGGTTCAACTGAAAAGTCTGTGTAAATTCATAAAGGACTAACCCTAATGTAAAGACCATGTGTCCGATTTATTGCAGAAACAAAGCTCTTTTAATGTAATTTAGAAATAAAAACTAAGCACCTTGAATTACGGGAAATTAGAGTTTTATTATTTTCATACCTTTGATCTTACTTATACACATACGTATATATGTAATGAAGAAGAAATAGGGGTTAATGAAGTTGAAGTTTTTATGAGTATTGTTAACCAACTCAACCAGTCACGATTTTTTCCCATCTTTCTAGCAAAGCTTGAATCACCATTACAGTAAACCGTTAATCTTGTGATCCTATCCAAGAATCAAGTAATTTTTCGGTGTTGTCTAGCGAGTGGAACTGCTTCTGCTGCAGACCACGTGCCATCGAGGGAACCAAATGATAATTGTACGGTGCAATATCTGAGAAATATGGCGAATGGGGTAGGACTTCCCATTAAAGCGTGTCCAGGTGGTTTTTACGGATTTGGCAACGTTGTCATGCGGCAAAATCACTTTTTCGTTCGTCTCCTGGCATTGTCCTGACCAAGTTTCTGGTTTCTGAATCATTCCCAGTACTTGTAGTCGCTCTAAAATGATTATGTTGGTCACGTTTTGGATATATCGGAATCGATCATCACTAATTGCTGGAGCCATCTTAGTTGAGCACCTAATAAAGTTCGAGTTATCGAAATTATGTCGTGTTAAAATTTGCTCCTTTTTCATATAAAGTGACACTTCTCTGGCGGGTACTTAAAAGAAATCACTTTATAGATTTATGCCTCACATGGCTATGATCTATTGACCCATTTAACTGGGAGTAGGGTTTTTAATTTTTTTCGAATTTTTTATCTCAAATGAATGCATGTCTAAATTTCAAGTCAATTGGGCAAAATTAACGAAATCGTCCGTATTTTTGCACCCTGAAGAGGGACATTATATTATTATAGGATTATTTTGCCTCGAAGTTAGTAACACTCAGAAAGAAACTCTATGAAATATATACTAGTGGATCCGATCACGCGTTGCTATAATATGCATTTTATACAATTCATATAATAAACTATTCTATGCAGTGAATATTTCATTTCCAAATAAAGGCGAAAACGTTTTTGTAGGTATAAGAATCCAAGGGATTTTACTTGAGGTTTAATCTTGAATATATTAATACAAATAAATTTCATTAAGACTGCTTTTTCAATGTCTTGTTAGTAGCCTTTCTGTCCAGTTAATAGAGTTGTCCGCTTAGTAGATTGTAATTAATAAACAGCAACAAATTGTGGGACCAGTCATTGTGCACTTAATAGAGCGTCCATTTAATTTTTTATTTTATGAATTGTTTTAACTATCTTATCTTCTAAGTTGGTTCGAACTGGACATAGTACGCTAAATTTTGCTAAAATCGGTACAGCAGTTTAGGAGTCCATCGCGGACAAACAACGTGACACGTAGTTTTTATACATACAGATGATCATGGTGACGAGTTGAGTTGATTTAGCCTTGTTCGTTTGTTTTGTTTTTATCCAAGAAGCTGCTCATTTGTTAGAACTGCCGATATCAGACCAAAATAGCATAAAGCTTACATACAAACTGACCGATCACAAGCAACTTATTGTACAGATTATTTAGTATTTGTGTGTTTGTGTTTTTCTTTTTATAACTGTTTTATGAACGTTACAAGGCTTCAAGTTCTTTAACTTCGACAAAGCGATTATCTGCGGACATAATTTTAACTTTTTTCGAATTCAAATGATCCTACGCCTATTTGTAGGAAGCACCGCAATCCAACTTTTTTCTGAGACACGCCAAAGTAAATGTTCCATACAAATTTAACAGATTATTCTCCAAATGATCTACATAAATGTAGTACTTTTCGTTTTTAAGAAAGATTATAACTGTTTCTTAAAAGAAAGTTCACAAAAATAAGCCTTCTTTTATACGAATTAACTCTAGTCTCCCTCAAACAAAAATTAATTAACTTTGTTTATAATCTGCGAGTAGCATACTGCGTTATAATGACCCGTCGAAGAACTAATACTATAATTTGTTTAAAAAGCGGCTTTGCTTTTCCGAAATCGCCGATATATGACTCCTACGGGATATAGCTGAAATACAAACTGATCCAACAAAATCAATGCCTTGTACGGAAAGCTCTTCTATTTGCCATGGATTTTAAATGCGTTTGTTAAGTTCTCAAATTCAGTAATACATATGGCAGCAATAAGAAATGCACCATGAAGGGTATTATACTATACACAACTCACGTTATTAGCTTCTTCTTGGAAGCTTCAAAATTGCAACCTTTCAGTGGCCATGCAGAATGAGTTGCAATACTTAAACCAAGCTCAAGATAAACTTTGCTCAACCAAAAAGTGCTTTTAGACACTTCAAAATGATTAGTAGTGTCAAATAAATACCCAAAGGGATATTTGTTCAAGTTAATTTACCTTGAAAAACAAACAAATTATTGTCAACTGCACTGCTAATGCCATTCATTATTTAGTAATAACGAACCACAAATTACTCAAAATGCATCTTAACTTAATTAACCACAACATCCATAATAATTCACCACAATTATTCATATTGAGTTGGATTTATGTCAACAAAACAGAATTATTTTGCTTCGATGACTCACAGTACTTGTTGTTACTAAGCAACTTGTAACTTTTCAGTGAAATGCAAAAATAAATGTAAGCGTGTGTGTGTGCGTGTGTGCTCAGTGCAAACACATTTATCTTTCACTGTTTGTCGCTAACGCTTTTTAGCTATGCACAGTGGCCACATAATTTCTGCCAAATTGTCAAATTACTGTCCGAATTCATCTCGATATATCTTTATGCTTGCAACTAAGAGTGTGTTTGCGCATGTGTGTGTGATGGCTGCGCTGTTGCCAATGTAGAAGCTGCCACATGCCACGTGCCACAAACTACATATTGCATTTTGGCCAAGTATTGAATACGAGTATGTAAGTATGCACATTTTGTTGTTGTTGCTGCTCTAACTGTTGGCTTTGTTATTGTGTATGCAACAGCAACAGCAACCACAAACCAAGCCAGACTTGGAATTATTTCATTAGAGAATATAATTTTTGAGATCATTAAGCAGAGCTGGTCGACTATAGGCGGCAGGCGGTAACTACAAGGGCAACATTATCAGTTGACAACAACGACAATAACAACATATCGAGTACCAAAGTGTTGGCGCTACAAATCTCTTGCAGAACAATACAAATGTATAATAATAACAAACACTTATGCCACGACAATATAAATTATTGATACACACATCCAAACAAACACACACATACTCCGGAACAGTTGCTCAACACTACACGAACCCATACACAAACATTGAACAACAGCAAAAGTGATAATTAAAACAGCAGCCTCTCTGCCTGTGGCACCGCCTGTGCTTAGCCACCCCCTGGTCTTCTCGTCCTTATTGTTCCGTGCAAGCATTTGCGGATGTGTCTCTGTGCCGATATCTGGGATATTTATTTATGCCCGCATGTTCACTGAGCTGCTACATCGTTGTCGTCTGCCCATGCCTCTGCACTTTGCTCGCCATTTGTTGCTCCACTTAATTGATGTGACAAGTGTCTGGAAAATGTCCACCCTCACTTGGCTTCGCAGCGCCGCTATCGGTCCTCAGTCTTCATTTGCTCATCCTTCACCGCTACAGCTTCTCTTACACTTGGACGCCGTACAGAGACATTTTTAGTCAATAATTCAAGTTGACTCTCGAAGTCCGACTGTAGAAGGATAAGTGTGCGCCCGAGTGTTGAACGTGCCGCCGAGTCCATATCGCCTAATTCGTAATGCTTTGCCGTCGCTTGTTCTCTCTCTACTACGTCTCACCTCTAGCGGCTATTGTTGCTGTGGGCGACAATTGACCGAAAAATAGTGTCATTGTTGGGCAACCAAGTGCAGACAATGGATTGCAGTGCATTGAATAAATAGAGAGTGTTTGTGTGTGTGTGTGTGTCGACATGTATTGCCTAAGTATGTCCCATAGGCAGCAAGTGTCGGCACTAAGCTGCCACTTAGATTGTTCTATTGATTTCTCAGCCGATTGCTCACTTTCGTTGCCATTATTGCAACAAAGCTTTGTATAACCATTATCATTGCTTTTGTTTTATATATAATACTATATACTATATAAAATAATAAATTAGGTGCTGATTGCAGAGTCGTTCAATGGCCTCCCTTTTTCACGCCAATTCGAAATATTATGTTGAGCAAAGACAATCACCACTTGGTTCCTGTGGCAATGGTCTCAAACAGTTAGAGTAACAATTTCGGTTTTCTTGGTCTCCTCAGCAAACAGCTCGAGTAGGTCCTCTGAGTGACATTGGCGTAGGCACCGTTTATGAGATCATAGGTAGGTAGGTGAGAATGCTGCTCTTGGGGATCAATTAGCACTGGTAACGCCATTTAGATACAGCCCTTATATTCATATCACATTCCATTGCTGTGTTTAAACCCTTTGTTACCCTCTATGAGACTATTTATCGCCGTTATGATCTTTGTGTATAGACATTCATGGCTTAGTATCTGCTGGATGCCAAAAGCTGGATTGTCCCAGAGGAAGGGTAGAACCGTTTCTATACTTTCTTCGAGTTTGCAGCTACCGCAATCCCCTTCTTTTGCTTCCACCAGTAGATACCGCATGGAACACTTTACAAGCTTAAGTGTTTTCGTCCATTCGAACAACATGACCTGGCCAGCGTAGTCGCTGTTTTTTACGCTTAACCATTTTAATGTTGCCGTATAACTCGTAAAGCTCATCGATACTTCGTCTGCGATATTGGCTGTCACCAATGTTCAAAGGACCATACATATTTTGTTTCCAATCGTCGGGTGAAGAATTTACTTTTGAATTTCTTTCTCAGTCCAAAGTATCACCGGTCAGAGCGATTCTGCATCGAATTACAATACTGACATTGTTTATATTGTTGAAGCTGGTGCCAAGGTAAACGAAATTATCTATAGCTTCCAAGTAATGACTATCAACAGTGACGTAGAAGCTAAGACTTTCTGATGATTGTTTGATGATAAGAGATCGTTGGCTTAATTAATCTTATCAATCCTGCCGGTGGTCTGGTGATAAACGAGAACTATTCCGTCTTGTTCTGCAGGGTTGGCCGTTCGACACTCAAAACCCTCACCTTGATCTAACCTAACCGATATCGGTATATCGATTTTAAAACAATTTTAGTTCTAGACTACCATTGTGGGATTTCAAAGTATAACACACCGAAACTTACATAAATATATAATATGTGACAATCTATCTATCTTCCAACAGTGTCACATTTCTTCTTTTCAAAAAGTACTTAGGTTAGTCGGTTTGTGTATTTCCGCCCGCTATATGACCGGCTCGGGTGCTGCTGTTGAACTTCTGTATGAGTTGCTTGAGACCTATGATGTGAAAGGAACATCTTAGGTCTTGGAATGTCACAAATATGAGGCACCCAAATGATTCTATTCTTTAGAAATATGGAATTCAGTAACATGTTTGAGATCCAAAATAGAGCAGATATTGAAACGTTGAAACATTGGTTTTGTGACTGTTCAGCCCTTGCCTTTAGTGTGGACAGCATCCACGGAACGTGGAACACTAACAGAAAATAGGTATTTGGGATGAAAAAGGTTAGACATTCTATGTAAGCTATTGAGATATGGAAAGTTGAGTATTCGCTCATCTGAAACTAGAATACTTAAATATAACTGTTGATCCAAGCAGATGTACTTTTTCAATAGCCTTTTTTTACATATCACGCGTGAGCAATGTCAAGCTGTTATGTTATTTTTGTTCAGTATTGTTTGGCATTTCATCGCTGAAATACTTACTCGTGAACAACGTTTAAAAGTCGTTCAATTTTATAATGAAAATTCACGTTCTGAAAGGAATGTGTTTCGCATGCTTCGCTCAACTTATGGACAATATAATCGGCATAATGAGCGTACTATTCGCAACACCATCACCCATCTTGAAGCACAGACATTCATTATTGCATACTATTCGAAGGATAGAGCACGTTCAGCATGCAGTGAAGAAAATATAGCAGCTGTGGCAGAAAGTGTACACAAAGACCGTGGAGAGTCGATTCGGCGCCCTTCGCAGCAACTCGGACTAACGTATGGAACGTCTTGGGCATTTTACGTCGAGATCTTAGATTGAAAGCATACAAAATACAGCTTGTGCAAGAACTGGAGCCGCTCGACCTTCTCAAACGACATATGTATATATGTAGCTTCGCTCTGTAGGCTCTTGAAAAGTTTTAAGAAATCCAAGATCCGACGTATTCGCGCTAAATATTGTTGTTATTTAGAGATAAAGGAGGTATGAAATGTTTCATCTGATTTTTCATGCATTAGACTTTTTTGCAGCTAAGCGCTGGTATCATAGGCTGTTCAATTCAGTAGTGGGAGCACTTTTCAAGTTTATACTTTATGCTGTTGCAATGAATATTTGAAGAATAATTAAGTGTAATTTGTGGCTTGGGGTATGAAATTGAAAACGGATTAATATCGGAGAATTCGAGAATGAAGTTAGGAGGAACAACATATCGACATGATAGAGACTCGAACTCTTAGCTGGGTTTAAAGCTACAAATACGTCTTTTGCAATGTATTGTTTCTACACCTACGTTTTAGCCTAATAATTTTTTACGGGGTCATCATACTACCAGAGCAAGAAAATAGTGAAATAAAATATTATTTTGACATCTATGAAAATAGATTTATTGGAATAGATAAAATCAACTTTACTACACAAATTACGAGAATAAATGCATTTATGGATTTTTGCTTTTATAGTCCACACACACACACATGCACACAAGTACGTACATAACGTCATTTATAGAATTCTAGCTACACTTGCGTATACATATATGCATTATTCACCAGCATAATCATGTGTGCGTGAGTGCGCTTGTGTGTGTGTGCGATAATTTATACACTTTCGAGATTTTTTCCCATTCACTGCTCTATCGCGCCACAAACGCTGACGACAATAAATCTGCTGAAAAATAACATTTAATGCCAATTTGTTGTAGATTGGGATCAGCAACATTGGGTTGACCAAAAATTCAGTGCTGTCTGCCACCGAACGCTTGCAGGCCGTCTCAACGCCTCAGCTCGGTTGCAGTGCACATTCAGACACATATCACACACAAACCCCACACACATAAATAAATAACTATGTATAAGTGCATATATAATATAACGGAGTGAATTCGGACAGTCGTTCTGCCTTCCGGCGAGAAAGAAACTTTTATGCGCGCTTGAGTGTGTGTGCGTTTGTGTGCGCTCACATGTGCTTACTGCATTTTTATGCGTGTGTGTGTGTCTGTTTTGCTCGGCGAACGGAAATTTGGTATTACTGACCGGAAGACGTGCGCTGCCCATAAACCGATTAGCATTAGAAAATCAAATAAAATGCAAACTTTGCATAATTAACTAAAAGTGTTCGAGCAAAAGCAAAAAAGACTCCGTTGCACGTATGTACAGATATGTACATGTGTATTTGTGGCATGGTGAAAGGCCGGCATTAATTTAGCTGTTTTCATTTGTGATTTTCACTCCACAAGTAAGTAATATTCAGTGTACTCGTAGTCGGTGGCTCATAAATTTACGTCCCATTTGGTTGATTTGGGGCCATCATTGGCTTCCTGTTATGTGTGTGCGCTTGTTTGTAGGTGTACGTATATTTTTTTTTGTTACCACGTTGCAAGTATTCAAAAAAGCGCCATATACTTGCACCAAACAAGTACACACGCATTTGTTTTGCAACGAGGGAGCCCAATAAGCCGAGGAAATTTTTTTTCGTTTATTTTTTAGCGAAACTTCTATTTTGCTTAACAGGTTTTGTCCAACCTAAAATATTAGGTTTTCTGAAATTCTCTTTGTATACCCTGAACGGGGTAAACTGTATTATTTATGTATGTCCAGAAGGAAGCATCAGTGACCCTATAAGTGTAACGTTATGAAGTGTATTTTATCATGGAAAGATATATGATCAAACAACGAATCGAAATTATTAAAATTTACTACCGAAATTCGGAGTCAGTGGCCTCAATTAAGAGGCTACATTTCACAGTTGTAATGTCCTCTCAGATCAACAATTGAGCGTCTAGTGGAAAAATTTGAATCCACAGCCACAGTGCAAAATGTTCCTGTGCTATTGAGACAAAGAAGTGTCGAGAATATTGCTGCCGCTAGTGCATCAATTGAGTAGGACCAAATCACGTCGTTCTCAAGCGTTGGTCATCTCTGTGACGTCATTGTGGCGAATTTTGCCAAAAAATCTTGATCTTCATCCTTACAAGATAGATTGATGCAAAAACTGACGCCGCTTGACTTGAATTTAAGACTTCTGAAGCCTTCTGCGCCAATTATGGGACATCTTTCAAAAGTGCACAGTTTCATCGAACTGCCCTCGTAATGACGTATCTAGCACTTTCCTTTGTTCTCCCGCACTCTGACACTCACTCACACTCATTCAAGGTATTCACATAAATGTTCCCCCTTTCCTTTCTCCTTTAGTAGTCAGACACTTTTTACTGGCATTTTTTTCCATAAACATTTCTGACTCCTTTTTTCGGACAGATTTATGGAATTTCTTTCATAATAAATTCCAACTTGCGAATTAAGCAGAGCCTTGGGATGTTTGTGCCTTTTTTCCTCATGGCATTCATTCGCAGCTAACACGCCATAGCTTGTGCATAGCTTCGTCGTTCCTGTTACTCGCTGACGGACTAACTTCTGCGGCGAGAGGTAAAAGCCAGCGCATTTGTACGCATTTTATGACGTGGCGCTTATTCACTTTTATTATCCTGCTGATCCTGTCGATTGCTTTTTTCTACGTATCTTTAGCTTTTGTTTTTTTGATCTCGCCATCTATGTGTTTGTTTGTTTTGCCTAGCGGTGAGTTGGTCAGCTGGTTTTATGGTGAAGTCGAAGCAAAAAAATGCGGTTGCACATAGCGACTAGCGGGAATGGTGTTGTGTTCCGAAGAGAGACCTGGTTTGTATAATTTCCCTTTTGCTACTTTGGCGGTAAGTTTTAATTAATGTGCGTGGTCTGATAACCGACTTGAACAGAGTATAAGATTGCGGAATAATGTTTGGTCAACAATCTCTCATAATCGGAACTGCAATCTGAAGTCTTCGTGTGTACGTCTGACATTGCAGCTTTCAACTCAAGTAGAATCAATAAAATACCCTGTAAATGCTTAGCCAGAGATAAACTTCTTATACGAAAGGCGGAAAGCTAAAAGTTTCTGTTGTTGTTCAAAGTTTTACTTGTTTTCGGGCCAAAAAGATGTAGTCGGGGTCTTATAGATGATATAGGGTTATATTAAGCTCACAGAGTCATTGACTCGAAGTAGAAAAGGAAACTCTGTGCTTTGACGAATATTAAGCGGAAGTAGTTCCTTAAAGATGAAGGATAGAGCCACGTGTAGAAGTTCCCGTAAGTGAGGAAAGTTCTCTGAGCGCTATTCACTTAGGAACCGGTCCGGTCTTAGACCAAGTATCCTCTGGATAGCCAAAAAACATTCATTTGAAGGCAAAGCTAAAGTGAAAAGATGAAACATCCGTCCACAAGATTGTGCGCTGGGTTTTGGACCCGCCACGTAAGAAACACCCTCAACACTTAAAATAACAAAATAGCCCCGGATGAGAAACCCACCTTTGATCAAATTCTACAAGTCACTTATCATCCTGCTATATAGTGCAGAGGCATGGACAATGACAACATCTGATAAATCGGCGTTACGAATTGGCGATAGAAAGGTTCTACGGAAAATTTATGGTCCTTTACACATTGGCACGGCGAATATCGCAGTCGTTGGAATAATGGGCTGTACGAGATATACGGTGCCATTGACATTATTTAGCGAAAGAAGAAGAAGTTCCTTAAAACTGATCAATATTCATTCACACTGGTGTATTGTAAATAGGTCAAAAATAAAATTCTAAGTTTAGTTCAGATAATAGGCTCACGATTACGCTCGTTTTGTCCATTATACTTTGGAAGGAGTTGTGTCAAACCTCACGATAATTTCTTAATGAAATTAAAGATGGCCTCGCTTGCATTGGATGTCATTGAAGCGAGTTTATGTGGTCGCTGCATCAGACCAACTTCTTGGTTGCACCGCCCCTATTTTCTCATCACTTTCATCAGCAACACCCACAAACCAAAAAAAAAATTACTCGACAGGCGCGTATGTCGCCACACGCCGCTTGTCACAGACGCAAATTCGCCGCTGCACCAATTGAATTATTGATGTGCACACGACGATCGTTTTATGTGCCCGCACCACACTCGCCCCTTGCCGCACGCCGCACATTCCGCTGCAACTTGCGACCACAAGTTGCAATTAAATTTAATGCGATTTTCTGCAAGCAGCTGCGCGTGCAAAGGCGAAAAATGTGGTCGGACAGGAATGCGGTGGAGCCTCGTCGCTGCGGTAGTGAGCTGGTGCGACGGGGGTAGAGAGAGTGCTTATCGGCAAATGTGACTTTTGTACATTTGTATTGTTTGTCTGTGTGTACGCGCATATGCCGCGTCGTCTCGGAGACGCGAAATTTTTGTGACTTCACTGCGAACTCGCAAAGCCAGCCAAAATAAGGAGAAAAGCGTAAATTGAATAAAAAAAATGTAACAATGAGCAATGTATAGAGCAAGGCAACCGAAATTAAAATGGCTGAAATGTAACACAAATCGTGAAGCAATAACAATAGCATCGGCAGTGGTATTAACCTATGGGGATGGTTTCGTAGGGAGCCCCTATGGTATTTTGCTGATTCACAGATGCTAAAGGTCTTATGGTCTCGTATGAGATACTTTTCGAAGAAGCGTTTGGTATAATCTTACTTAATAAAAAAATGTTAGGTAACGTGTATTTTCATCGTTTTCATTAGTATTTGCTGTTCTTGCATACCTACCGTAACCGATGTTTCTTGAGATATTCGGGCCGTATTGTAAACGTTATTAAAAGCGATATCCGCTTAAATAAGTTTATGAATATCGTAAAGGAAGCATAAACCAGAAAGGAAACGGCTTATTTTTTCAAAAATCATACTTTTCTAGTCCAGGCCCAGCTGAGGAGAGGTCAAACTAAAGTGAAGTCTGCGAAATAAGTCGATGCATACAATTCTGATTTGATACCAGATCGAGCTTTTAAGGTAAGAAAAGACTTCTGATATGTACAAGATTTATTTTGACGTACGCACCTATGAATACTTATGTATTTTAGGTGGATAGATAGGACAATTGAGGTTTTGCACTGAGACCTGTGGTCTATTGTGTTCTACCTTATATCATACACACAGAGGCGGATCCACTTGGAAGGAAGTACGAAGAGCAACCCCCAACAAAAAACCCCCCAGCCCCCAAGAGAGTTAAAAGTTATACATTATTTCCATAATAGGTTGCACTCCGCGAAGAAAAGGACTTTGAGTTGCAAGTACAAAGTTATATAGTTCCTCCTCCAAAATTCTACTCTGGCTCCTGGCCACAAAGGTCCAGCATCCTGAACAATTCCAAGAGCCTGCTGAGCGCGACTGAGTTGATCTAATCCTGTCCATGTAGATGGAACTAGGGCCTTGAGCCTGCTCTGCAAATTACTGGGCAATCCGGAATCAGATGACGTATGTATTTTACTTCAGTTATGGTTGTGTTACTTTTTCCAAAATCGTGTTATATGAAACGCTTATCTCTAGAGCTGAAAGACGTTGAATTGGTTTGAGGTAGAATAGCGGAAGGTCCAAGTTTTCTTATGGGACATGTTCTGAATAATTTTTAAGCTAAACAGAGATTCAAGTTGTGGTATATTTATATTAGATATTGTAGCGGTTAAATTTAAAGTAAATCTAATGGGCTTAAAACAAAATTTAAAAGTTATTTTCTGTACCTTCCTTTCGTCCAATTCCGTCGAAAAATCCCATTTTCTGAACCCGCATTATGATATCTTTTATAACCTATATCTTCTTCTTAGTTTCTTCCATCAGTGGATCAGGACGATATAGAAATCTTCGGAAAAGATAGTATTTCATCATAAAAAGTGGTGAAATTTCGGGATTTAATTTGTGATCTTTCTTCCCGGTGGTCAGGTAGGTACATAGCTCTCTACACATATGTATATCGAGAATGCAGACGACGTACATAAAACTGTTTTCTTCATCTCTATTAGGAGAATCGCTCCAATAGAAGTATTCTATGGGGTTGCTACGCATTGGAAGCTTTGGGGCGCTAGGCATGAAACTTTTAGGCAAAAATGGAAAAATGTAAGCTAACCCAACGAACATATCAAAAATTCCTGAATTAAAATTTATATGCGTCACTGTATAATGCACAATGAAGACACAGAACCTCAAATTAAATGTAAGAACACGGTATTTCGCTCTCTGCCCAGCTCTAATTGCTGGCAGCGTAAAACCGTAGCTAAGGAGCAAGACAATGCAGCAAAAAAAAAAGAAGAACAACGAAATGATGAAAGCAACGGTTTCCAGCTCCGACACGGATCTGGCGTCTGCCAATGTGACTGGCTGGCTGGCTAGAACGCTGGATGAATTATGCTGTTATCCTCGGCTAGCGTCATAAAAGCAGATGAGAATGAGCGCAGTGTTGGCCAAGCAAAAGGCGACCGGCGCGCTGACAAATCGACAGACACGAATTTTAAATGCAGTAACAAAAAGAAGGACAACAACAACAATAACCACAGCATACAGCGCCGTAAGAACAATAGCAAGACGCGTTGTAAGCACTGCTATTGCGCACTTTAATTACGAGAAATCAACAGCAGTAGCAGCGGGAAAATAGTAAAAACAAACAACAACAACGCTTTGGTTACTGCAGATTTACTATGTGCAACACAAGGCTGTTGTTTGAGGCGGCCGCATCTGCAGCGACGTGCCTGCGCAAATTTACTTACACACATTTGCCGCCTCACCTCTGCTTGCCATATTTTTGTAGAATTGTCTTACAATGCCTGCCGCCCCCCCTGCTGTATTCCAGGCGCACGGTTGTGGCTTGTTTAGATTTTCTTATGCTGTTGTTCTTTGCCACTTTGACGCTGTTGACTGTTGTTCTCCTTTCTGCTTAGCGGTTGCTCTTGTAGCCTGTTGTTGTTGTTGTCACCTTCTTAACTGTTGCTGTTGTTGTTGTCACTAGCATGCAGTTGACGCTGTGCAGCCCTAGCAGCTTTTCTATGTATTGCATTTGCCACCTCCCTACAGGCGTAGACAAATGCATGCAAGCACGCGCGTGTGTGTGTATGTGTCTACTGTGAGTTTATATGTATGTGCGTGTGTGCGTGTCAGTGGCACAACGCGTACTTATGCAGCACATTTGGCCCCATTATTATGGCTTTGTTGCTTTTGTTTTCCACTTTCACAGCCGTTGCTGTTGTTGTCGCTGTTGTGGCTATAGCTGTTGTTGTTGTCGTCAAGCTATGGGTCACTTGGTGGATTTGTTTGTTTTTCCTATTATTATGCATTGTTAAAGCGGCTTTTTGTTGTCGTCATACAACTCACCGTGTTGACCTGGATTTTGCGTAAGCGCGCCGCGAAAATAATTCACTTTGTGATTTAAACACAAATTTCTGCTAATAAATTTAATTTTCATCTTTCCATAAATATTTTATGTTTGTGAGCGGGTAGCATTTCGCAGGAGTTTATCAAAGGATTTTTATTTTATTAAATTAAGCTTAAGCGCAGCAATAGTTGAAGGGGGTTGCCAGCTTCATACAATTAACTGCACTATTTGATGGCATGTTGAAGCAATCCTTTGGCATATTACTTCAATTTGAAAAATATTTGTGTATACTCGTTTGTGAATAAGTTTTTTCGATTAACTAATTTTATACCCTCTGATCAAATATGAACCGGACTGTAAAAAGCTACATTTTCATCAAATTTAAATTTTTAATATCACCTTCAAGTAAGATTCTGAGACAATACATCCTAGAAACCGCTGTTATACTCGACTTATAGGAGGCGTCTTAGCTCCCATTGCTTTGGGTCACCTTGATCAATAAATTAGTGCCTTAAAGGATTTGAATTTTTCGGTTTCGGCTTAGTGCCCAGTAGATTGTCAGACAGTTTCGACGCCATATTTATTTACTCACGTCTCGCATTCGCGACTTGCCTCACACATCACTGCTAATAGTCATAACTCTGAAATCGTAGATAATTTCAACACCAGCAACAATATCAGAGTTGAAATTCAACGTCAACAAAGGTTGTTGTCTTGGCTAAATGTAATCAAGGGTATTGACCTCATAACACGTAAGAAAAAGGCAATGATCCCAAATCTAAAGACGAGTTGTTGACTTGGATAAATGTAAACAAACGGGGCCTTGACCCCATAAAACTTAAAGAGTTCATTTACCCATAAAATGTTAAAAAAGTTGTTCAATTGGCTAAATGTAAATAAAGCTTGGGGACTTGGCTAAATATAACCGAAGGTTGTGAACATGGCTAAATGTAAACAAAAATGTCGTTGATCTCATGAAATGTAAACATAAAGGTAAATGCCCACAAACGTAATCAAAGGTTATGGATAAATGAAGAACAAGATTGTGAACCTGATTAAATGTAAACAAAAGGGTCATTGATCGAGAAAGAAAATGGTTTAAATATTTGTATGTTAGTAAGTAAGCAATTGAGTACATGCATATCTAAGCTTAATATACCAGATTTATGGAACACAGCGCGGCTGAAAAACCCACCACTCTTATGAGTTTTGTACGAGCCGAACATTCCAGCTTTGAAAGTTTTCGATTCAGTATTCGCAGGGAAGCAGAGGAAGAGGAATACCTTCACTGGATTAGAGAGATCAGATAAAGAAGGACCTGGCTCTGCACTTGGTATCTAGAATTGGCGCCAAATAGCGAAAAGAAGAAACGACTGGAGCGCTGTTGTTAACCTCGCTTTAATAGCGCACCTTGTCCTCAATTCGCTGTGTCGAGATTTAATACCTAACTATAGGATTTGTTAACTGGCTTCACAAAATTACAAAGTGCGATGGCCATCTTATTGAACATATACTTGAACTTAATCTACCCTTTTAATAAAGACTGAGACTAGTTAGCTCGCAAAATTGATATGTAGTTCCTAACAAAAGCACCTCCAACAATAACTAGCGCTCCAAGCACTCAGGTCAACTTGCGAAAACTCTAAGCGCTTCAGTTTTGAAGTGAATTCTAATTGCAATCGCCACCTGCACTCGGCAACTCTTTGTAATCAACCACACTTCGCCTTCGAGGCTACTGCCACAGGAAGCACTTCAGAGGCAGGAAGGGAGCTTACGGCATCCAGGTGATTCACAGGTGTTAAATGGTCACTAAACTTAGGCAATTTTCACTTCCAACACGTTTGGCTGTGTTTATCTTCAGGTGCCTTTGTTTTTTTTTTTTTTTTTGTCTTATCTTGCTTGTTTTGCTTTGCTCTATCGATTCCAGTGTTTTGTTTTCGATGAGTTCGAGAACTTCAAGATGAAAAGCCGTAAATCAATTGAGGTAATCGAACTCTCGAACAACAAAACACATATAAGTATGTAAGTAAGGATGGGCATAGTTCGGGTGTTACCAAACATTTCAAGCTGTTGCAACTTACCAGGATAAAAAGTAAAGCCAGGGAAGTAGCTTCAGGTTCATAAGGTTTTGTTTGTTATATGGGGTCTAGGGCGAGTGTTCTATCGAATTTATTCATTCTAAGTACTCTCAATTAAGATAACTTAGATTTTGACAATTTATATAAGAAGAAGACGTGGCCTGAAGTCCGTTTCGCCCATTTTCCCACTGTAACATAAAAGAGATGTGTATTCCTACCTAAAAGTTTGACCCCACACTACCCCTGGTTGAACCAAACTTTTATACTCTGTAGCAAAATGTTGCAAGAGTATAATTGCACACCCACATACGCATTTGTGCAAGTTTTCAACGAAAATTTGGTGAGCTTTAATCGTTGTTTGTGTGTGTTCCTTTGTACTTATTTGTGAGTGTGTGCATTTATTCATGTCTGCATTGGCTGCAGCAAACATGAAACTTCTAAATAAATCGAATTGCATTGGAAATTGCTACAGCATCGACCACTGGCCGGCAACGCTCACAAAGAGAAAGATCATTGCTGCATTGTTGTTGCAAGCGGATTGCTAACAAAATCATTGTGGCATCAAATCTAAACTTTCAAGTACGGCCAGTTGAATGTTAAAAGCCCTCCCAACGAATATCACGCATAGTGTTGTTGTAATGTCTTAGTTGTTGCTCTTAAGTTGCTCCAGTGCCATCAGTTATGCAAACATCCACCACACACATACACGCGTATATGCACATAATTTGTGTACATAGTTGTAAGTATGTGTATGTACAAAAGCATATAACATACATATATACATATAAGCCTTTATGTAATTTTTAGGTTAGTTACTAATGACTTGACTAGTGCAGCATAAACTAGAAGTTCACTTTTTATTGTTGCTTTTAATATCTTTATTCTCCCTCTTCTTCATACCATCACTAGAAATCTCCTTGGAATAGTCCGTTCTATGTAACCTTGACGGATCCGGATTTATATTTATCCAAGTATTATCAACTCGGCATTATTTCTTCAAAATTATTTGCAGGTTCTAATTTTAAAATCTTATGACTAGTAATATAAACACCCAACCACTTTCGAAAAAATTATCGAACTTGAAATTAAGTTATAACAACTAGTTCTTGATTACTTTCTTGCTGCAATGAGGTCAGTTGACCTTGTAGCGGACCTCATCGAACTAGTGGCACATTAGCTGAGTACTTGTCGGATTCGCCAAAAGTTACTAATGTATATATAACGCAAGTATTCGCTTTTGTCTAAGGGCTTGGGTGCGTATATGCTGATGATGCGTCTTCTGGTGGTTAACACCGACGCTGCTGTCCTCAGAGTAATTCAGTTCAGTTGATTGGCCTGCCGATTCAACGCTCAGACGACCGTTTGATGGACAGTGGCAATATCGGTTGACCACCAATGTGTCGCACAGTGGGGCGAGATACAAATAATCGCTGATATATACTTTTCTAAGTTTATGAGATGATGTTGATAATTTCTTTAATTAGTTTTTTTATGGAGATAAAACTTATCGAAAATTACTTACCGAATTTCAGTTAAAAAAGTTTTTTAACTAAAGTAGGCTATCATTAAAGGATATATGCATCAATAACACATTTTAAGACGAGTTCTTGGGTCTTTGACTCATCAAACCTTTGATAGTGATGAATCGAACTAACACTGGTATAAATCGTATATTCTAGCATAATTAAATATGAGTCAATGTTTATGCAACTGATAACTGTTAACTTAACTTAACTTATCTTAACTTAACTTAACTGAACTGAGCTGAACTGAACTGAACTGAACTGAACTGAACTTAACTTAACTTAACTTAACTGAACTTAATTTAACTTAACTTAACTTAACTGAACTTAACTTAACTTAACTTAACTTAACATCGCTTAACTGAACTTAACTTAACTTAACATCACTTAACCTATCTTAACTTAAATTTACTTAACCCAACTTAATTTTTGTTGGTCGTGGTCGAGTTAAGATATTTAAAATATGGCTAAATTTTGAATCATAGATAAACGGGTAAATAAAAATTCGACCAGATTCAGGTCTCAAAAATAAATGTTTTCTTAATTATAGAATTGCTTTTATTTTTGTGGTATGTGATCAAGAGCTTCATGAAGCCGAAGTTCAAAGAATATTACTTTGTCCTGAAAACGATCTTTAGCTAGAAGGAGGTTTGAAATATAGTTTTTTTGGCGGTACAAGGCCTCAAAACTTATGTGGAGTATCGAGAGAAAATTCTAATCCGGTTTTTCTTGAAAACTCTCCACTGTGCCATGCAAATTTTGGGAGAGATATCTACTTATGTAGCCTTCTAAGCGGTGTTTGTGCGGCCTTGACAGCTGTGTTTACTTTTGCGTTTGATTGAACACTTTGCCCGGCAGCGTCTTTGGGGATAGCCAACGAAGCATTTGTGTATCTAACTAAGTAATATGTTGAAATTCTATGAAAATTCTGATAGAATATTCTGATTTGCACTAATCCGACGATAATTAAATCACTCTATGATAGTAGAGATGCCAGCAAGGAAGAGGGGTGAAGGGATTGGCTTTGTGAAAGTTTCCTAGCACTCATATGTGTTATAAGTTTGTATGTATCGGTAAATATAGTATGTGTGTATGGGTGTATAGAAAGCCTCGTAATAATGTGTTACTGCAATGAAAGGCAAAGATATCAGAGTTTCGATTGAACGAACGCCACTATGAAAATCTTATGAGTGAAAAGCAGTTAATAGTCGCAAATATCGATAATTTTTTTTTAATTATATCTTTACTACCGTTGATGATTTCACAGCAGAGTAAAATGAGCAGAAGCTGAAATTATCGATATAATGAATTATCGATTATTTTCCAATTAAATTATCGATAGATATCGCTGACATTATTTTGTTTGATTATTACGTTTGAGAAGTTATATTGTTCAAAAGAACGATTTGTGGCGCAAAAATGCAATAACTATCGATATACTTATGACTAGCCGATATTGGTAGTGACTGAACTAAACCCTTATACTCCGCTTAATATTAACGACATTCTTACTTTGTTAGCAGTGCTTGTATACTTGGCAATGCCATTCATAATTAAAATTACCACAACAACAACAGCAAAAACATACTCACTGTTTGCTGCACTGCTTGCAGTTTGACGAACAGAAAGCTAAACTAACTCGACCGCCACTGATACTGTAGATTGTTGTTCTCTCTTTGCATACGCATGTTGCTAAGGACGGCAAAAAATGAAAAGTATGTCATTGCAGTCCGATACGTGGCAACAGAATTTAGGAAATGTCTAAACCGAAAAGTAGCATATGCTCACATACATTAAACTCACACATAGTTGGTTGAGGGCAGAGTTCACACAGCTAAGCGAAGTTTTCTGTTGTTTTTGTTATGCTCCATGGGGAACACTGATGGCAAAAGTCACTAATGTTCTTTGTAGAGGTTTTTGCATGCAAAGCAACGTTGACAAAACAAAATCAAAACAGATGAGTTAGTTTTCGACATATTTCAGTTGGAATTAAGTGTGGGGGAAGCGTTACGTTGTTGTTTTTTTCTATAGATGTTGCTCTACGCTTGCAGTCACATAAGCAATGACACCTTAAAGCTGAGTGCGGCATGGTGTGCCAAATTGTGGCGACACCTACCTGGACTGTCAGCAATGATTACATGCAGCTACCTGTAGGTGTGTGTAACTTTGTGGTCTATAGGAAATGTAGGGTTAAACTCGAACGTTACAAAACTAAGTGCCGTACAAAATAAAAAACAAATTAAGTTTTGAGTGTTTAATTTGAAAATTTGTGACCAAATTTTTCAACACCGACCATATTCTACAAGGAAGCTGATGCATGTCCTTATTACATTTTCGCCGCCGTATTTGATTATCTCGCTGCTTTGTTATTGCTCAGGCGGGTAATTGCTATTGGAATTTCTTCATGGTCGGGCAATGGAACGTCTGCTCCACTGTCATCGAATGGGCAATCTGGTTCACCATCTTCTGGTGTCATGCTTTCACTTCCATCCAGCAGGCTGGAGAAGTGTTCCCTCCATAATTTTAGTGTGCTCTGGACATCGGTCGCTAGATCACCTTTGGGGGTTCTACAAGAGATGCTCCGAACTTGAAACCTTCTGTTAGCCGCCGCATTTTTTCGTAGAATTTTCGCGCATTACCCTTGTCTGCCAGCTTGTCAAGCTGTTCCTACTCATGCATTTCGGCCTCTTCCTTTTTCTGTCTGCAAATGCGTCTCGTTTCCCTCTCTCCCATCCCGCACGTATTGTGGTACCAGCTGTTCTTTTGCATTTTCCGAAAACCAATGGTTTCGGTTGCAGCTGTTCGTAAGGAGCTTGAAATGCCGTCCCACAGCTCCCTTATACCGAGTTGTTAACGAGTGCTCTCAGAGAGCAGGAGTGCAAGCCGAGTAGAAAATCGTTCAGCCGTCTGTTGTGATTGCAACTTCTCGACGTCGAACCTTCTTTGTGTTTGTTGGCGTGCGTTTTTTGCTGCACAAAGATAATGGTTCGAGTCGATATTAGGACCCCGGAGCTTACGCACGTCTAAAACACTGGAGAAGTACCTTCCGTCTATCACTATGTGGCTTCTTTCCGGAGTCAGCCAGATAGCTTGATGAATATTTCTTTGTTGGAATCTAGTACTACAGGTAATCATATTTCGGGACCAGGGAAGTCGATCAGCCTCAACCTATTTGGAGATGTATCCTCATGCAGGCTGAATTTACCGACCGTAGTGTCAAAGATACCTGCTTTACCCAACCTGGCGTTAAAGTCGCCAAGCACGATTTTGATATCGTGGCGGGGGCAGCCACTAATTTTACGAGGACATCATTCAGCTGGGCAGCGGCACCTTTACAATTAAGAGACCGAACATTTCAAAGCATGCCCTTAAATCGCAAACCTTAATACGTTTGCTGTGGTCATTATCAAAAGAGGGGTCTCTCATCCGAAGATGTAGAGTTCTTTTCATTGGGGGTTTGTTTTTACGTGGCTTGTCCTAAACCCAGCGCACATCCTTGGGTAGGAATGATTCACCTTTTCACTTTAGCTAGCCTTCAAACGGATGTTTTTTGACTACCCAGAGGATACCTGGTCTAAGAACGGAAGTCATAGCGCCTTGAGCCATATTTAAAAGAATCGTTTTTGGCGACTACCAAGTGAATGGTGCTTAGAGAACTTTCCTCACTTACGTGAACTTCTACAAATGATTCCATCCTCCTCTTTTACATAAAAACAGCTATACATACTACAAATTTATTGATAGTTCGTAAACCGTCAGTTCTGTGTGTGGTCTTTCATTTCCAGCAAGACCCTGGATGTACAATTAAAATTGAATGAAAAATTCACTTAATAACCAGCGGATTCGTAAATGACCAATTTCTTCAATTATGATGTTGAAAATATTCCATAAAACTTTCCTACAACCCATAAAAAATGTGTTTCTGCTCAGAAATCTGTGTGCTGAGACTACCCATAGTAGGCAATGCACCGTAAACCAATATATTTCTATGTGTACATACATGCACCGAAATATTTTCCTCTGGAGGCAAACAATTTTGAATTGCTTTCGTGTATGCTACTCCTCAGAAAATATATACATGTATTGGTATGTGTGTGTGTCTGAGAGCAATCACAGTTGGCTCATTGAATTTTTAATTAATTCTAGTCGCCCGATTGCAAGCTTACAGCCAGCTTGCTTACTTATTATCCTTTAGCCTCGGCACTTTTTACCTGGATGGTATTTCCTCCAGCATTTCATTTCCTTGACGCACAGCGTCACTCATACATACATACTTTTGAACTCGAACTTCCAATAGGAAAAGGAGTCTCATTCTTTTGCTTTTTGGTAATTTTTATTGCACTGTGTTGGCAATAAATTGAGTCGAGCTGCCGTTTGAGCTCATCAATAGTGTCTTCATATATGCCTGCAAGTGGCCGAAGCCAGGAAGCTCGTTTATAAGGTTGTGTGCGCGCCTGCTTGTGTGTTGCGCGTAAGTTGACCGAAAACGTGCAACCATCAGTTTGTTGCAAGCTCGGCGGTGAAACAGTGAGGCGGGTGAGCAGTCTGTACACACTGTTGTCGAGTATTTGTGTCAAATTACATGAAGTTTGCGTAAAGTTTTTATTGTTCGGCACTACTCACCTTCGCTCCGGCAGCGCTGCCACTCTGCCACTCTGCCATGGTGTATTGCCAGCTCTTTTATCAAAACAGTTTACGGATATTGTTGCTGCCATGCTGTTGGTGTCCAACGCCAGCTTTGCTTCAATACCACCGCCGCTGCAACTATCTTAGCAGGGCAGTGCCAGCGTCTAACTGTAGTTTTGGTTTTGTTGTTGTTGTTCTGCTTTGCTGGCATCGGAAAATATTCAGCAAATGTCCCAAACAAATGCCACTGATTGAGTCACATCGCCTGGGACCTGTGTTGTATATTGACTTTTTCTTCATTTGACGTTCTTGTTGTTGTTATTATTGCTAGTTTGTTGTTGCTGATTTTGTTATTTGTCTCTCGGCTTCCTTGTGTATTTGCAGTGTCATACTTTTATTTATATTTGCTTGCATTGTTGTTGTTGTGCAACAGTTTCTCCTGCTCAATGATTTCGTTCGATTGTTTGATTTTCAATAAGAAATCAAGTTGTACCCAACTATCTCCACCTGGCCGTATACTATGCAAGCAGGTGGCGGGTTAAAGGCGTTGTTGTTGTGT
This sequence comes from Bactrocera correcta, assembly GCA_027475135.1. NCBI lineage: Eukaryota > Metazoa > Arthropoda > Insecta > Diptera > Tephritidae > Bactrocera > Bactrocera correcta. Next base: position 113,525,021 of record CM050323.1, read on the forward strand.
GAAATGAGTTCGTCGAATTTAGTGTGCAATAAGGCAAAAAAGAGTCAACGGGTTTCTTTTTGTCGTCGTAGTTCTTGATTCATTTTGTGAAACTTTGCATTTTCTTCGTTGTTATTGTTTTATTATGTTGTATGCTGTTGGCTGTCATCAACTACATGAATAACTGCGATTTTGGCAATGAGGTGTCAAGTATCGTTTGATACCATCGAATGGTTTGGATTCGGCGAAGGATCTGTATTATTTTTTCAAGTACTGCGATATTTTGTTTTGTTGTTTTGTGAAATGCAGGCTGTGGGTGTGAATAAGGATTGTTTTTGAATACATTTCGTTGGAAATTTTCTGTTTTTTTATTGAAATCAGTTGAAATGGATTAAAAGCTCGTAGATCAGGATTACATGAGTTTCTTGGAACAACAACAACATATTTTCAGTAAATATTTTTGTTTGCATACAAATGCTAAATATTTTATTTACAATTTTTAATATTACAAAGATACATATACAAAGATATACAAAGATTTTGGGAAATATTAAAAAGAAAATGTTCAAATATTCGGTTATTACGACGTTGTTTCCGGCAGAAAACGGGGCTAAACTAAAATCATAATATGGTACATATGGAAGTTGGGTGTATTATTTTATCTATTGAAGTCAGACGGATGTTCGAAAGTTCTGATATTACTTATATGGGGGGTAAGCCAAGTTTTCTCTCAAATTATTTATTTTAGGCATAAAGATACACTGTTGTGAGTAAAACACGCTCTCTTAACTTCATTAAGATAACTCACATATTGGGCGATATATGCGGTGCAAAGTCAGCTGGAAGTTGAAAAATCCTTATAACGGCTGGGTCATCTAACGTTTTAAATTTGAATTATTTATATTTCGACATTGGAAACGTCAAATACCATTCGGAAAGTGACAGATATTTAGCAAAAAGTCTAAAATTTAGGAAATGGGTCACTATTCTCTAGAAGAATACTGGGAAACATTGAAAACTTTTTTTCCAAAGTGGTGAGTCAAGTGGATGAAAATAATCTTTTGGGACGAGGCTCATTTCCATCTCGATGGTTACGTTAACAAGCAGAATTGTCGCATTTGGGGCACAGAAAACCCGCACGTAATCGTCGAGAAGCCAATGCACCCAGCACGAATCACTGTGTGGTGCGGATTTTGGTCTGGTAGAATCATCGGCATATTTTTCTTCAAATTAACCGCCGTAACCATCAATGGTGAGTGATAGCGCGCAATGTTAACCGAATTTTTCTTCAGGCAAATTGAAGAGGAAGACTTGGACAACATTTGGTTCCAGCAGGACGGCGCTACGTCCCTTACAGCGAACGCTACACTCAATCTTTTACGCCCTATCTTCGAAAATCGCATAATCAGCAAAAGAGGTGATGTGAATTGGCCTTCCAAAAGCTGGGATTTAACTTCCTTGTACTATTTTCTGTGGGGAGCTGTTAAAGGTAAATATTACGCCTACCATCCAGAAACAATTTAAGATCTAAAGTACGAGATTCAAGCTGCTGTAGCTGCCATAAGGCCTGAAACCATCGAAAAAGTACTACTACTGTACTGTAAACTCATCCGTGGTCGTCATTTGTCCCAAATTATTTTCCACAAATAAATTTCATAAAACAAACTTTTAAATAAATGTTAGACCCTTGAAAAATATCAAGCCGTTTTTTTAATTGACTTTTTAAATTTAAAATTTTATATGGCAAACCCTGTATTTGGTATATAGAGGCTAAGGGAAATATTGACCGGATTCAACCCATTTTTGATACATAGAAATGCTATTGCCAAGAAAGAATTCTGCCTGAATTCAAATTGTATATCTCACACACTGAAAGATATTTTCGGCCAAAAGACAACTATATATACTGGAGTCCACATTCGGTACCCAGGGGCTTTAACAGTTTCGGTTGAATTTGTACAATTTTTGGACATAAGGTGGCATACCTTAAAGGAATTATTAGCAAAATTTTATCCGTATGGTTATTACTTTTGATTTGAAATTGTGTTATACATTTTCGCACTCTGGCATAGGAATATGAGTACTACTGAGTACGTACTTCATTTAGTCGATGGGTCGGTAGGTTGTCCTGATGATGTGGTGGGTCGGTTCCTGAGCTATGGGATTTCACTGAAAAGTAAGCGGTGCAACACTCACTGTCCAATTTTTACCCCACACCAATAAACCCTTCCCCTACCATCTCAGAGGTAAAGTTGAATGTCTCTTGCTTGTTCAGTTATTGATTTATTGCACTTTTAGTAGTTTTTAACAGTACCGTTGCATGGGGATCTACGGAACCGTAATTTTTTTCTAACAAGGAACTCGCATACCAAGTTTCGTCAATATATCTCAAGTTTTAATCAAGTTACAGTTTGCACGTACGGACAGACGGACAGACGAACCGCTAGGTGAAAAAACTTATTATACTTATTATGAAGACCAAACGTAGGAAAAGCGCTAAAGTAAAATTTGTATTTCTGGCAGACATTTTTTACAAAAAAGAATTTGAAGAAGTTTTTTCGGTTTTTTTGTTTTTCTTCCTTAAATATCTTGTATCTCGCATAACTGTTTAAATTTTATTTGAGATGGTTTGAGAGAAATCTTGACTACCGTATTTGAAAACAAAGTTTCGAGGAATAAGATGGTAACTTTATTTTTTGAAGCCGTGAAGTCCATGTATCCCCTGAAATGATTCTATTGTTATATTCTAATAAGTTTGTCGGAGTCCTAGATATAGGACCACTATCTCAAATAGCTGCCATACAAAACTGACCTGTCAAAATCAAGTCCTTAAATAGAAAACTTTTTTATTTGACAAGAAGTCTTCGCGAAATTTGGCATATATACTATCCACAACAAAATGTTTCAGATGAGATCACTATGGCAAAAGTTGTCAAACAAATTGACCGATAAAGATCAAAATACATTTTTGCCTTTTCAAGTAACCTTAATACGATCGAAAGGCGTTTTAAAGAAGATATGTAGTTGGAAAGAACCAACAAAACGCTTTGCGTTATATGTACAAATATGTTGGCTGACTACGCTTCCAGATTTAGTTATGCATATAGTAGCCATAAAATTGCACCCACGTAGGGGTTTTAGCTTCGGTAAATCCGAAGGTAACTTTTTTTCTTGTTTAAATAATATTTTCCATTAGTTGTACAACATACATATATGTATGTACTTATTTAAAATAACGCATGAATTGTTGTTGTTATAGAGCAGTGGTATTTTTTTTATAAGTCACTCACTATTTATTCATTATATGAAGCAGAGGCATGGATGATGACAACATCTGTGAGTCGACGTGGCGAGAAGAAGAAGTGGTAGTGGTTTTTTGTAATCAGAACACTGATTATTTTGGTTAGTAGATTTGACGTTAATTTGGTTGTTTCCTCTCATATTGAGTTATGCTCCTTTGTCTTGTATACAATATTAAGGGCATCATTTTAAGTTGCTTAGAGTGCATTTTTTTTGATTTTATTACGGAACTATTGTCTAAAAGTTGCTCAAATGCCAATAAAACTACATTCAGGTTTTATTTCCGGTACCAGCCTTTTGATTTCAAGGAATTTTTATAAATATTTGAACATGTTTATTAAAATAAGATTTGTTCGAATAATTTTACTTTAAGCACAAAACAGTATCCTTCGTTTATTTGATTCCTTTTATGATACAAAGTCTTATTTAAAAATTTCTTAAAACCTTCTGAGTTGAAATTTGGTATTCTTAAATAAAAAATATATGAAAATAAATAGCGAACGAAGAATAGGTCAGCCAGCGGGGCAGTGAATGGCATTTTTGAAATTTTGCGTAAACCAGAAAAGCGTGAAAAATTCTATAATTCTAAAAAATTACAATGGCTTGTTACCGCTAGAATCTTTTCGCTTATATGATATACATAGTTGCTCGCAAGTTTAAAAGCGGCGCTTAACAACTTTCCTTAAACGAGCGAAGTATGAAGTTTGCCTGTCGCCGGTATTTTTCTTAATTTCTTATATTTATTCTCGTCATATGTCAAACGAGCAAAATTATCGCGCCATTTGTAAACGTATCGCACCTTGCAAGCAGCACACACATACATGTATACCTTACACATGGGAAAAAGAGAGAGGAAACAAAATTACATATGCACAACTGCCTAAGTTCAATTCGATTACCACGTCAGCATAAACGGGAGCAACAACTCCATCTTCGTCATCATAAACTTCATCACCAACGAACACATACATACGCATGAATACCATGTGATGTGTGAGGTGTTTTGCTTTGTCTTCCCTGTGAATGAGTTCTGTGTAAATATAAATATAAATATGCATGTATATAGCTCTCTTTATGGGCATAAGTGAGCTGAGATGGGCGTGGTGTCATAACCTTTGTTGGCAACATGAATAATACGTCATAAAGTCAAGATCATCACTCAGTGCGCATTTGACTGCTGTTTCCGCAAATTTAAGGCCAACATCAAATGCGAACATTTATGGTCATAAAAAGGTACAAGTGCTCCTGCTGCTTTATAGACACTTGTTTGTTTATGTATGTGTTAAGGTAAACATGCGTTTGATAGCTGGTGTAAATATGCACTGGTTATAAGCAGTTTGCCCTGATTTTTCGTAAGATGAAATAACAATAGGCTGAAAGGGAGTAGTTGCTTTAACCCGCAAATTCTGCTGAGAAAATCTTTCAGGAGGTAATGGGAGCTTAGTTTCTTCAATTTAGGATAATATTTCTTCAATCCTAAAAACCGCATGACTATCTATCTATATAGGCCCGCAATGATGAAGGAGGAGTCTGGTACCTGACAATTTATTTTATACAACATTTAAGTTAATATTTTTTCTTTCGGAATTTAAGTGTGCTCTGCCTAATCCACAAAAGAGAGACCCCGCAACAACGCCACCTACCGTGGGACTAGTCTCTCTCATCTTCGCATATAAGTTTCTATCGAGCGTACTGTGTGAAAGGTTAAACCCCACCGTTGATAAACTGATTGGACCTTGTGTGGCTTTCGATCTGGAAAATCTACTATCGCCCATATATTTGCCAAATCTTGGAAAAAACCTGTGAAAAAAGGATCGACACGCACCACCATTTCCAAGCTGCTTTTGACAGTAAGAAAAGGAGCTGCTATGTCTGAATTTGGTATCCCCGCAAAACTAATATGAGCAATACCAAAAGCTCCGTCAGGATCGGAAAGGACCTCTCCGAGTCGTTCGATACCAAACGAGGTTTCAAAAAAGGTGACTACCTATCATGCGACTTCACCAATCTACTCCTGGAGAAAATAATTTGAACTGCAGAGTTGAATAGAGAAGGTACAATCTACTGTAAGAGGATACAGCTGCTGGCGTACGCCGATGATATTGATTTCATTGGCCATAACAACAGCGCCGTTAGTTCTGCTTTCTTCTGACTGGATAAGCAAGCGAAGCAAATAAGTTTGGTAGTGAACGAGGGCAAGACGAAAGATCTGCTGTCATCATAACTTCGAAGTCCTAGATAATTTCGTCTATCTTGGAACCAGTATTAAAATCAACAATAAGGTCAGCCTCCAAATCCGACACAGAATAACTCTAAGTTTGAACTGAGTAGGCAATTGCGAAGTAAAGTTCATTCTCGACGAACAAACACCAAACTCTACAAGCCACTCATCATCCCCAACCAGCTAGGTGCAGAGGCATGGACGATGAAAACATCTGATGAGTCGACGTTACGAGTTTTCGAGAGAAAGATTTTGCGAATAATTTATTGTGTTTTGGGAGTTGACCACAGCATTCGTTGGAACAACGACATTGACACACTTTAGCGAATTAAGAGACAGTTGCTTCGCTGCCGAGGTCACGTCGTCCGATTGGATATCTGACAACGCACCTGGGCCTTTGGGAGGCGCATTATGAATAATCAGAAGTTAGTCTGTATAATTATTAAACGACATATGTCGGAAATAATTTTTATGGCATAATTTTTTTCGAAGAATGTTCAGTTAGAAATCGTTTTATTTTTTTTTTTTTAAGTTTCATGAGATACAAGGATCAAAAGATTGTCAACTTATCGTATAGGATCCTAGTGGCCACTATATTTTTAAACAACTTTACTGAAATTTAAAAGTACAAATTAAGCATTGCTCAAAAATATCTGATGGTGTAAGCCTCATACATTTACATGCATATAATATATCCACAAACAAAATAGTATCTGCACATGCAAATATTTGTTGATAAAATATTGCGGTTAATTTTTTCTCTCAGGCTGTGGCTGCCTTAAGAAGCCCATTTTAAATATGCTCGAAACCACGACATTTGTAAGCGCCCCTCACACATTTACATTTGCAGCATTTCACTCGAGTGAACCTGCATATTGTCAGCGTCTGAAACATTACGGTGTACATTAATAAACGACGCTGCTGTTGCAGGTGTGTTTGTATTTTTTTTTTCTGTGAAAATAAATGAATTGTGCTGAAATTACTTGCGATTTTTTATTGAAATAATTCACGGCATATTAGGCATGCCCTCTTAATATGAGTATTTACATACTGAAACTGGCGGTTCGGTGTGAAATGTGTAAGGGGAAATATTAAAAATTATTGAGGTGTAAAGTGAGATTACCATTTGAACATACTTATGTTTGTGCAATTGCGATTACGAATATGAAGAAAAGAAATTAATGGCAGAAAATTTATATTCTGAAGGAAGCAATCGAATCTGGCGCCATCTACCGGTTGTCCAGTTGTTGGTATTTGATTTTATTGTACACTTTCTAATAAATTTTATCTGATAATATATATAGCAGATACTAACCCTAGATGTTTACTTGAGCTTTGTCCAAATATCATTACTTTAGAATAGAATCATCTTAGTACTGGTTACTACATGAACCAAGAAAGAAAATATACATATGTTTTTGGAAAAATATCAGTTTAGATGGATCTCCATCAAGTACAAAGTACCAGTGTTTATCGATGGTATGCTAAATTCAATCGACGTCGCAGATCAGTCTGAGATGAATTTTGTGAAGGTCCAAAATTGGTTGTTGTTCTGTAAAGTACGGATGCTGTGCGCATACTGATATTGCCAGATCATGATATGACTTAACGTGAGATTGAGGATATGATCATTAATGGGGCCAGCATAAATTCAATATTGTATAAATGAGTTGAATTTCGCACAAGTTGTTATTCGTTAAATAAAAGTAAAAAAGGTGTCAGTCATTTGGTCGGTTGTGACAGGTGACACGTATGAGCCCGAAAGTAGACAGCAATCGACTGTTGTGGTGTTTCCAGTTGAGGTGAATTCAACAAAAGTTGGATATACTTCCATTTGTCTTTCAAGAAATCAAGAAAACCAACCACCGAAAACGAAGCACTCTGCACCACGACAATGCGAGCTTTCAAACATCGACTGTTACAATTGCCTTTTTGAGTCATTCATCATCTAGCCCTGGCTTGGCACCAAAAGACTCCGTTTTTTTTTGCACTATGTAAAAAATAAACTAAGAGATCAGCGTTTTTCGACACCTGGAGAGGCGGATGATGTGTTCAAAAGGCATGTTTTGGAGATACCTCAATCAAAGCGACAAAAGTGCTCCCAAAATTGTTTTAAAAGCTTCCAAGGGTATACATATTTTTAAGGATAATATTTTTGAAAAACAATAAAGCTTTCTTCGAGCACTAATATCCGTCAAGGTTTCCCTCTATCGTAATCCTATTCATTCTCGCATTCTATAAACAAATTTTCTCAATTTTACTGCATCATAAAAACGTAGATATATCTATCTATGCAGGCGATGCAAATATAAAATATACTAACAAAATAAATAATATATTTTCCAAAGCCTTTAGGACATACAATATGATAGAAACTCGTCAGGTGACTTATTATCAATGAGTAAATGTAAAGTATTACATATCCGCCATTGACAATGAATAAGATATATTTAGGAATTCTTGGAGTAATATTTGTCAATAAATTTAACTTTAATCATTTAAGTTAGCGTTAAATATTTTAATATATACAACCTTAGCTTTGATTCTCTCCAAGATGGAATACGGTCTCCTCATTTGCGGATGGAGTGCCAATGCCAACATGAAAAAAAATTCAAGCCCCTTATCACGCTACTATCCACCTAAATTGTCTACATTAGTAAGAAGAAAACCTGTTTTTCCGCCAGGGCTACTGCAGGACAAGTCTATAAACTTGAAGTCTTAACTTCAATGTATACCACAAGCTATTTTTGGAAGTAAGTTATAAACTAAGCTCACGCAACTAATTATTTACTGATGTAACAAAATCCTATATTGCAACCGCCTTCGAAGTCGTCGACACCAACAGCATCATAATTTCACTAGGCCACCTTTCTGATCATAATTCTAAAATCTCAGCCGAGGCTTGGGCTATATTAAGGGCATGCTCGTTTGTACGCAATAACACAGGAAAATACGTAATATGTTCTGATAGTCTTCAGCATTTTCTGCCGTGAAAAACCTAAACTGTCGTAACAACTTAATTGATCAAATTCGGAGTATAATTGTCGCAAAAAAAATATTCTTTTCTACTTCAAGAAATAACGGAAAATTAACTTGCAGTTAAAACAGCAATTCAATAGCTCAGTCTCCCTCCATCTATTTCACACCATCGTGCGAAAAAGACTTCCAACCCTATATATCCTATACACATATACGACAAAAAAAGGCAGATCACTGGAAAAATTTCCACTACCGATCTACCAAATTTAATGTATGTAAATGGCCTATGCGATATACACCCAACAAACACGTCAATATCAAAAAGGTCAATCTACAGGTATATGCGGCTACGAATTAGACACAAGAGGTTTACAATAATAATAAATTCTAAACGGCACTTTCGATAAAAAAAGCACAGCTCTGCTGTAAAAAGTGGTCGGGCTCGGAGCGACACTATGATCTCCATAAAACGCTGTACCGGTCCAAATATTTTCGAAATTCAGAGTAGTCAATATAAAAAATATAACATATAAAAAAAATGTCTATGACAATTGCATACATTTTTGTATGATTCATTTGAAAAATTACTTGATCAAAGAGAGGGGTGTATTAACGTCATACTTGGTTTCAGAGTTCACTAAATTTGTCACAAAATTTTTAACACGCAGAAAGACACGCCTAAGGTCCTCAAAAGTATATATACATACAAGCTCAATTGCTTGAACCACCGACTATGGGAATATTTAGCGTATTGTTGTCCCTTAAATTGATAGGTCAAAACCAAGTCCTTGTATATATAACTTTTTTATTTTATTATCGTTTGGTGCAGCCGAAGATAAAATTTGTTTCCTTTTTCTAAGGATCGCTGCTTAAACTGTCTTGCGAAGATGCTAATCGAAAATGAGCTTTGGAGCACCTTGCAGGCTCTGCACAGCATCACCAAGAAAGTTACTCATACTCGTATTTTGGCCAAGTTATGTCCCTCAAGTATACAAATAACACTTTTAAAGTAAAAAGCATAATTTCTGATTAAATATTTATGCCACGCTCATAGCGCGTGCTAAAGTCATAACTTTAGTGTTAAAACTGTAAAACCTTTCGAAATTCCACCGAATTTCGGCAATAAATCTGCGTATACGAATGCTGACGAATGTCATTGTCGCCACAACTTTTAAATTTGCTTTTTCAAATGAGGTGTGAAAAAATGCGAATTGGTAGCATGAAAATTTGCCATAAATTAACGCTCAATCACACAAGCACCGCACGATACCGTTGCCGTTTAATTAATTGTTTTGCAGGCTTTTGCTCATATGCTTTTTCCTCAATATGCTGTGAATCTATGAACACATATATAAAAACATAAATATATGCGTTTGGCAAATTTAAGCTAAATTTATGATGCTTGGTGGGTGGGCACGGCCCGTGGCTGAAACGTGCAACATGCGTTGCCATTTATGACGAACGCACAATCATAAATGTGCCACATGCCGACTGATTGTACTGCGACGCAGTGATGGTGGCGCGCTATCAATTGTTGCTGTTGTAGCGTTTATTTTTATTTTTGTTGGAAGTACTTCTGTTTTTGTTGTTGGTTTTCTGTCGTTTTTTGTTGTTAAACACTTTTGTTGTTGTTGTATGCGGGCGCGCTGTCATTACAGCTCATTGGTACTTCGGCGGGCACATGTACTGGTAGGTGTTTGAGTGCGTGTGCACTTGCTTGTGTGTGTATATGATTTCGCTCCCGCACATATTCGCCAATAAACGTAGCATAATCGCAGGCGTATAATCATTCATCCAAAGTGAGCGCTCAATTTTATGTTGCCTCGTTTTCGGCGCAAAACTTTGGCACTTCGCGTGAATGCGCCGCCACACACAGACACACACGCACCTCACACTGAAGTGGCGCGGGGCGTCATGACGCTGGCATTGCTGGCGTGCATAAATCACAAGAGGCACAAAAGACGTGGAAAAATATTGCCCTGTGCCGCTCTGGTTGCTCCGTGTTGCCTTTATAATTTTTATTTGTGCGTCTTGTTTGCTTATTCCTTGCCCCTTTGCCGTTTGCTAACGTCGCTGTTGTTGTTACTGTTTTTACCATTGTTGTTGTAGTTGTCGATACTATATTTGTTGTTATTGTTGCTGGTGTTGTTGTCGGTGCTATGTTTGTTAGTTTTGTTGTTATTTTGTTGTTGTTGGTGGTGTAGCATTTATTGAAGTTTTTTGTTGCTGTTAAAAGCGCATAAAAGTGAAATTGCTTTTGTTACACTTTCGATTGTTGTTGTTTGTTGTTTACGTTTCATGCTGTTGCAAGCACACACACATATATAAAACACACATACACAGGCATATACGCACACGCTGATAGCGGCATACAAATGCTAGCAAATGCCATACATCTCTGCGATATTAAATTAAATGTTACCCACGGCGCATGAGTGATGTAAAACGCACTCGCTTTTTTACACACAACAACAAATGATGGCTAACACTTTTATTATTACTAAATAAAATAAAAATGCACTAAATAAGTAAAAAATCGCTATCAGCAAGAGCGTGTATTTAAAAATTTATGCGGAGTTGATGAAGTGGAAGGAAATGTGTGGAAATAAAAAATTCACGAGAAATGGATTTGCGAATGTGTTTAGTGCGCGGCGGGTTAGGGGTTGATTGAACGATTGTGGCAAATTGAGTTTTTCATGCGTGTGTGTGTGACAAAAAGTGCTTGACATGACACTATGCAACGCTTTTCATACATTTCCGATCTGTTATATATGTAAAGTGAGCAAAAACTTTTAAAAATTGACATTTAGCGCGTAGTTGATTGCGTTTAATGAGCAGCAGCTACAGTTTAAGAGCGAAATACCTAAAGCTTGCATATTCAAGTGTGTGGAATTTAAAAATTTAGCCTAGCAGTGTGTGTGTGTGTGTTTGCGGAAATGGAATTTATATGGCTATGCAATAACAATAAAAATGTTAAAAATGAAAATGAAAATAACTGTAAACAAGCAATTAGCTGTTAAATCATTTTTAAATACTTCCGGGAGTAAGCAGTGCGTTATGATGACAGTTAATTAAAAGTGTAAGTGTTGTCTATGAAACCGTGACATTTTTCATAATCAACAGTTATCATTTTGCATTTTAAGATGGGAGAAATTAAGTGCATTATAACGGAGTAGCAAGCTTTTGATAGAAAATATTTGCGAAAAAATGCGTTATGAATCTCTCTATCTCTCTAATAAAATAATGAAAAAAAAAATAGTTTTTTAAATCAAGATTGTTTATATCTTTTTGTTCCAGCTATAAAAAGGCATTTTAATTGTTTTCAATTATAAATATTTTCATTAAATATTTGGTATTTTTTTCTGGCTATATAATGGCTGCTGTTGGCTTTTACATCTCTCAGTTGTTTGTATCTCTACGAATCATTTATAGTAATTTTATTTTAAAATGGACCAGCAAAAATTAAAAAAATTATAGCAGTGAATGTTATTGTAGCAAAATTATTTTGAAAATTGACTGAAACTTTTGACTGAAAAAAATTATCGTAAATATGTGAGCTCTAAACAATTCATAAAAGTGAAAAAAATTTAAAGCTTGCACCAAATTGTTAAAATTTTTCCTAAAAATGCTACATATGAATTTAAAAGCTCAAAATTTAAAATGAAATTCTTTAAATTAAAATTGAAACTAAATATAAATAGATGAGACTATATTCTGAAAAAATACGGGACTATTCTGCAACTGTTTTTAAAGTTTGGGCTTATCTTTGAGAGGTGTAAATATAATGTTGTGGACAAAAAATAGTAAAGCCTTTTAATTCAAACTTCTCTCGAAAACCCATTCGTCGAAATGTGTTTTGTTTTTAGGTTGGTAGTGACATCAGAGTAATAATTAATCTTTATGTTAATATACGCTTGTATTTTTGAAATACATGCAGCGCATTCGGTGACATTTACGATGGGTGAAATTATTGTATGCGGAATCAAATTTCTGGTGCCGAAATATTCAGAACGTTGGAAAAGCCTTCGGTGGTAATTGTTTGTCGGATGCAAATGTTTTTGATTGGTACAATAAAGAAATTGGTGCTTGAAAAATCTACAATTAACAGTCAGAAAACTTTCTAGCATCGAAGGAGTATCGGAAGGATCAGTGAAAATCATTTGGAAAGTTGAAAAATTGGGCCTAAGAAAATAAAAGCACGAATGTTTTTAAAATCACTACATTTTTTAGCAAAACAGTTTTCGCTCAAATTTATCTATTTTAAGCACAAAGATACACTATTATGAGAAAAATTCGCTCTTTTATTTTCGTTGGGACAACACACAGATTGGCCGATACATGCAGTGTATATATATAAGTACAGGGTAGTCCATTTAAAGTTGACCCATCTGGCAGCGCTGTAACTTTTAACAGCGCTGACAAATCGGCTAATGTCATACCGCGTTAGAAGCGTCATTCGAAGACAATTTATACCATGGAACAGTACACTCCAAAAGAACGCGCTGAAATTGTTCAGCTTTATATTCAAAATAACTTTTCAATTGTGTTAACTCAACGTGCGTTTCGCAAAAAAAATAAAGTGAAAAGTGCTCCAGTTAAGAACACAATTAAGTCTTTATACGCAAAATTTGTGAACACCGGTAATCTCAGTAATGCCAGTCATGCATCCAGACAACGCACAAGACGTTCTGATGAAAATATCGAAGCTGTACGAGCCAGTATTGAGGAGACTCCATCGACATCGAGTTATCGCTGCTCTCAGGAATTAGACATCTCTCGCACCACTCTCCGACGCATAATTCATAAAGATTTGAAGATGTTTCCATATAAAATTCAAATGGCACAAAAACTAAACCCAGCTGATTATCCGCGACGCCTTAATTTTGGCAAAAAAACCCATATGGGTCAACTTTAAATGGCCTACATTTATGTATATGAGAGCCCTCGGGGGTAAAATTTAATGTCTCTGGTGTATTACTATTGATTGTTTTTAATACTACCATTATATGGGGTGTGAGCGGGGTTGTAACCCGATTTCGGCAGTTTTCACACTGTTGGTAGAAGTTTTTATAGTGTTTGTACTAAGAAAATTTAATTGTTGTAGCTTAAGCGGTTTAGGAGATATGCACATGTTAGAGAACGGAGCCTCGTTAACTTTTCCAAAAAATTTGCTAGTTGCTACTGCGATCTCCTATAGCAAATTACAGTTTTATACAAGGAACGTCCCAAAGTCTAGTAATTGCCTGCATTCTTAACCCAAAGTTTGTAGTAGCGCTACGGAAGGTTTTAATTGCCCATCGACTAGAATGTTTTTTGAACTTGCTGGTGAAAACCCACTTGACACACCAGAATTTCTGTCTTAAATACTTAATTGTAGTCATTTAGTTTTGGCTGCATTCTGTATATGGATAGCTACAGAAGAAACCCGCTCCTGTTCTTGTTTATCCTTTGAACTCGCGGTGAATATGCAAAGGTATGTAATACTCGTACGTTGTGCTTAGCCCGTTTAACCAGAGTTCATTAACAAGGTCGAGTATAGGTCCAGTATTGACGCCTAGCCTAGCTCCAGTGAACATTGGCTGATACCTCACTTGAATGTATATTGGTCGGATTTCAAGGATTACCTCCAAAGTCAAGCCACTTCATCCATCTTTGATTTGATCGATATATAGTATATTTGTATTGACTACGACTCCGGTACTCACTCAATACTAAGCTACGTGTAGATCTGCACACATGAAATTTTCCGAAAAACATTAATTTTTAGGTTTTCAGAAACTCTAGTGATATTTACATGGCATTTTTAAATATTTGGCCTGTGAAAGGACTTTGGTCTCCATGAAACTTGTGATATTTTTACATGTTAAAATTAGTTTCAGCTTTCAAATGACAGAATCGAGCCTTGATCTCTCAGCTGAAATTTAAGCATCACCTAGAATACACTACAGGTGAAGCGAACAAAAGTCCTAAACCATTAAGAATGATGGCAAATAAAGATTGCGCGCATTCCAGTCGCCGATTTTTACTCGCAAAAGTAATGAAATCGGTTGTGTTACAAGCAGCTCCAACTTGGATCCAGACGCAACCCATTTAAGTATGTGCCAGACAAATCCTCAGAGAGCACAGGTTGTCGACACTAAGAGTTTTCAGAGTTTCTGAATAATACAAGTATCAAAGGAAGCTGCGGAAGTAATAGCCAATAAGATGCCCATTGACATCCAGGGTGACCAATATGAGCGGATATACAAGTGACCAGGCCCGTCTATAGGAGCCAAAATAGAAGAGAGAGTAACAATATGACAGCAGTGGTGGCACTTCACCTCACTCAAACTATGGTGGACCCACAGACTGATATTTGATATCCATACGTGGATTGACAGGCGACATGTGGACCTGGATTTCTAACTCAAGTACTAAGCGAACTTGCATGCTTCAGAAGCTAACTGTACAGATTCCTGCACGACATTAGGCCGAATTGTTCGATGATAAGGAATTCACTTGCATATAACTATTCCCCGCAAAGCTTTTTTACAGCTTCCGCAAGTTATCACTACAATAAAATTATATAAAATATTACTTATTTAATAGGTAAAATAAAAACTGCAGCAACTTAAGCAACAACAACAACTTCAAAGCAACACAAACGAAGCGAAAGAAATCAGTACACAGACTGCCAAATAGACGGTGCAATAACACAACTAATGTACAACAACAACAACCAGTGTAAACCAAGTGCAAATTTGTTTGAGCGGCAAAAAGTGCTTACTTGCCACATGAGGGAGTCATATAAGCGTGGCCGCTAAGGACAGACGTCGCCACCATTGCGCACACAAAACAGAGCGAGGTACAAGGCCAGCAACATCAACAACAACAGCATTAACATGTGATTGTTAAAAAACAACTTTGACTTACAACTGCTTAAGTAGTGTTGTTGCATGCCCCAATGAACGCCACGGCAAGCTGACGGTCTGGCTGGCTGGTTGGCTGACTGCTATTGCAGCACGTTGCATGTAAGCGCCACTAAATTACAAGTAACTGTAATTTTTTTTAAATTAATACCCACACAAAAAGCTTAGCGTGGCGGCGGCTTATTTTATCTCAATTAAAAGTTGTCCTTCGTCGAATGCGCCAGCGCTGCCGCCCGCTCATTGTGGCAATAAGCTTTGCGCTAAAAATTCTATGCCAACACGGTGGCTGAAAAACTTGCATAGTCGCAGAGCAAAAGTTCAACATTCATGCTTCTAAAGCCACAAAACCTAGCTGACGCCGACTCTACCGCCGCCGGTGCCACCGCCGCCACCACCGCAACCGCTGCACAAGCCACAGGCAGCGCAAACAAACTGTTGTGCTTTATATGTTTCCCACCGCACTCGCTTGTCGATATTGTTGCCGGAAAGGTGAGTGCTGTTGTTGGTTGTTGTTGCACAACGGTTGATGCACGGCCATACGGCAGCAAGGCAACAGGGCAACTTGCCACATTGGACTTCAAGCGAAAATGTTCAAGTGCTTTAACGATACGCAACGAGGCGTGCATATTGAAGAGAGTGTGCAAGTGAGTTGCCGCACGTATGAGTGTATGCGTGTAAGTATGTGTTGCAAGTGTGAGTTTGTGCGCTAAAAAAAGAGCAGTGCGAAATATATATATGTGCATGTGTTTAAGTGTGCAACTGAGCATCATTAGCATATGAGCTACGTAGCTGCTGCAAGGAATGTTCACTCTGTTGCATGCAACACCTGTCGTTGGGTAAAAATGTCGAAACAAAAAGTTACTCGGCTAAAATGACTGACCAAAACACAAGCCCACACATATCCATGCACCCGTTTATAATCGCCGGCACACTAATGAAGGCAAAATGTTGCAAAGAATATGGAAAAAACGAAAATTCGTCGAAAAAATGCGACTCGAGTTTTTCTACAAGTTGCAGCAACAATTCGTTGCATTCAACTTCGCATTATAACACACACACACACTTGCATGCATTATGTAACGCACATAGTCAAGCTGTGCTGCTTGCCACCTCGGAATTGCGCTGTGACACGAACAATGCCAACTGCGTCCTTCAGCAACGCCACCTCTTCATTTTAATAGACTTTTAATGCGCCTGCCACTGTAATAACTTGTGGCGCATTGCTGGTAATCTCTACTTAAATTACGGTAAATCGCTGCCACACCCACTCATATCCGCATATGCCACAAGCCGGCTGATTGCATTTTTATTATGGCAAAACTCTTGAATGCCTTGCACTTTGACGAAACAATTAAAATGTTACGTATACGCCATGGCCACACTGCAACTGATTGCTGCTGAGTACACTATATAATAATGCCGTTGTGTTTTTGCATTAATTGGTGTTTTTACGAGTATTATTGTAGATTGGCTATAGTACAGCGAATTTTTTGGAACTTTTTAATGAGGTCTCTTGGAAGAGTTTAAGATTATACAAAAAATGAAGAGATCTTATGCTGGTGGTAGAATATTATCATTGTAAGCTTTATTGCGGAATTATTTCGAAATACTTTCAACTTATTTCATTTTTTTTTCTAAAAACTCGGAGAAATCTTACAATAATGATCAACTGTTGAATAAAATTATTAACAATGAGTGGATTACTAACCGATAGGCATAACATTTCAAGGTACCCTGTAAAAATTTCAAATCAACCAGTAATTAAGTCATTGAGAGGATACTCAGTAATTGCGCACGGAGACAGAATCCATCATCAATTGTCATATTGTGAGCGTAGATCTTTAGTATAGTTTTGAGGTGGAATCTGGCATCTATTAAAGAAATGAACCAATATAGCCACTAAGGTGTCCGCCAAGGTGCCCAAGTTGATTTTTTGTTTGCTGACGCCCTTACGTTATAAATTGAAAATAAAGAGCTTGTTTATTTTTTACGAGTGTTTCGTTTTATTATTTGAAGTTAGTGAACTAAAAGAAATATTAACAATCGAAACATTCTCCTTTAAAACTTATCTACTTTGCAAGCGTTTGAAAAAAATTTTGAAGCCAACTTTTGTTGCAACCTTTTTTTGGGGAACGCCGGGGGCAAAT
This sequence comes from Bactrocera correcta, assembly GCA_027475135.1. Taxonomy (NCBI): domain Eukaryota; kingdom Metazoa; phylum Arthropoda; class Insecta; order Diptera; family Tephritidae; genus Bactrocera; species Bactrocera correcta. Next base: position 113,542,555 of record CM050323.1, read on the forward strand.
CGGTACTCATTTAAAGTGTTTTTTTCAAAAACATATTTAAACCTTTTTTTAAAATTTTTTTAATTTTTTTAAAAAATACTGCCAAAATTAAAAAGTTTTGGCTTTCGGTTTTCCGGTCAGAACTAAAACGGGGATACTAAATTCAGACTTAGATGCATAAATTGCCTTTTTGTGCTGTCAAAAGCTTTTTTGAAATGGGTTTATTTTGAACATGGTCTCGTCGTGTTTTTTTGAAATAATGCAGCAACTGGCAAACCCCAAGAGGTTTTTTTTTGGAAAAACCAACTTTAAGAAGGGGAGGTTGAAAGGCTGTGCCCCAGTTCCCTTATACCGAGTTGCCAATGAGTGGTCTCAGAGAGCAGAAAAAATCGTTCAGCTGTTTGTTCTGATTGCAGCTTCTCGACGTCGAACCTTTCTTGCTGCACGGAGGCGTATCTTGCCTGCAACAAGATTGTGGTCAGAGTCGATGTTAGGACCTCGGAGGGCACGCACATCTAAAACACTGGAGACGTGTCTTTCGTCTATCAAAATATGATCGATTGGTGGTGTTGGGGAAAACCAGGTATTGGTGAAATTTTTGAGTACTTTCTTTTTTGTATCTTGTCCTAAACCCTATTTCGGGGCCCGGCGAATTCGGTCAGCCTCAACCCATTTGTGGATGTTTAATCATGGAGGCTGAATTTACCGATCGTTTTAGCCAAAGATACCTTCACTAAGCACAATTTTGACATCGCGGCGGGGGCAGCTCTCATAGGTCCTTCTTGTCCGTCAGGGCGTGGGCGAAAATCAGCGTTATGTTGAAGAACGTCGCAATCAAAACGGGGGGTCTCTCATCCGAGGCGTTTTTGCTCTTTGGGGGATAGAATGATGTGTAAAAGTTAAGACAAGTGAGGTAAGTTCTCAGAGCGCCATTCACTTGGGAGTGGCCAGAAACCATCCGTTTACATATGACTCAAGGAGCACACGACTTCTGGTCTTATACTAAATATACTCTGGGTAGCCAAAAAACATCCGTTTGAAGGCGAGCAAAAGTTAGAAGGCGAAATATTCCTTTCCAGGATTGTGCGAAGGGTTTGAGACCCGCCATATAAAAAACACCCCGAATAAAAAAAAACAAAACAGCATCCATATAACTGTAATATTCTGAATAATACCTTATAATTACAAATCAAAGTATGTTTCGTATGTTAATACAAAGGCGTTTGCTTGCTCTCCAATGCTCTGGCAACATCAACTTACATTTATTAAAATGTATTCTTCGTATTATGTTTACAGAGTTAGGTAGGCGTTCAAACGCATGAGTCGATTTTTTACAATTTTACGACTCTTACTTAATGCTTTTTGACACTCAGCTACTGGGTTATACTGTTTTAGACAGTCAAACGACGAATTCAAAGTTGTTGCAATTCAAATATTAAATGTTGACTCATATAAAAGTTGTAAACTTCCCAGGTATTTGATTGAGGTCCTAATTTTTAGATCTGTATATCCATGCTGTTTTTAATATGGCAACGAAGAATAGCATATACTTATATAAGAAGCTTTCAAATATGACTAACCTAAAGTAAATAACATAAACCCTTTTCGATGCAAAAAGTTTTGTTTTCTTCAAATTATATAAATATCTGTTAAAAATACGAGTGACTTCCGCAGTTTGTCGTTGTTGTGTTTTTTCTTAGTACAAAATTTGTCTGCAACATTCAACGTCATAATTTTTTTAAGCAATATTTCATTCTCTAGCACTGTGTCATTCTCTTGTCGCTACTTTAAGTCCTATCGCTCCACTTACATTTCAACATTTCGATATGATCTCGGCAACTTAAATCGTTAAGGCTTAACGACTTTATTTTTGGCTTCATAATTGATTAACAAATTAAATCTTAGCAAATTTACTTTCCGTGAATGCGAGCGATTCAGAGATCGGACAAGACAGACCGGCAGGTAGTCGCTCCGGCATTGAGGACGTCAAGCAATCGGCCAGCCACCGGCAAAGTTGAAAATAGCACAAAAGCGGAAATAGCAAATTTCTTGCACGGAAATTAAAATACTCGGCGCTGGTTTTATGACCAAACTTTGGCTGTGCTGCCAATGTTGCAACATAGCGCGCACACGCTGTACAACTGTATAACTGTGTATAACTGCAGCAAATTCATTAAGTTGCCCACTGGCATTTCCATAAATTTGGAGAGATTTCTCGGTGTCTAAATTCTCTATTTTTTTTCCAAAAATCATATTCCGAAGAAAAATGATAATGAGTGTGTTGCATGCTACCGGTCGTTTGTCTACCGACTTACAACGCATATACAAGTCGGCTATTGGCCATCGGCAGTCGACTGCGGATCGTTGTCGTTACCGTCGTCGTCGTCGTCGTTTGTTGCATGCAACGTGCCAAATTGCCGACTAACTCAAGTCGAGTTTTGGCACAGGGCTGCAGGAGAGTTTCAGAATTTCAAGGAAACATAAAAGTTGCGGTCGAGTCTTTAAGGTCTTCGCTGCTGGTGTAAGGCAGGCAAAGTAAGAAAACTTAAAGTTAAGTATGAAAATAAATAGAAATTTCGAGCAGATTTTCAAATGCTGCTTACTTATTTGTTTAGCTGTTGTGATGGCGCTTTTGTTCTTGTTGTTGCACTCGTTTCTTATAAAACTCGAAACTATAGCGCTCATCCGGTTTGCTGCTTGTTTGCCGCATTGAGTGGTCAGCCGACACACATTCGAATTTATGTGCCACACGGGCACACAACACACACATACATAGGTCCCGTATGCTGGCCGCAAACTTTTTGGATTGCTTAAGCAAGTTGCCACAGCAACTAACAACTTGCAACAAATACAACAACAAACAATTTTTTAATTGAAAGCAGCAAAAACTCAAAGCCGGCAATGCCGGCGCGGCAGGGAGGGTTGCAATATTCACATGCAACATGCAACACAAAGCCGCCATGCAGGCGCACTGTGAACGTAAGAAATGAACTTCCTAATTTTCTTTATTAAAATACTTGAGAACACTTGTCGACAAGACAGGAGTGTCGAGTCTTATGCGCCACACAGCTCACACAACCCAAAGCGGCGCCGGCAGAGCGTGGGCAGACGTGCGAATTGCGATGCGAGTGGCAGCGCACGCCACACAAGCCAGCTAAGCAGGTGAACTGAGTGTGTGTGTGCGTGTGTGGCAAATGAAAGTAAATGAACTTCTCCACTTTTTCACTTTTTTTCCTTTGCACAACGGTAATTGTGGCATTTGGCGCTGTAGCGTGCGGGGGCGCGTTGTTATGTATTTAGGGGGCATCATCGAGATGCGGCAATAGTTTTGCGAGTGTTGCAAAGTGTTGTTGCCACATCGTTGTGTTATATTGCAGCATAAATTTCACAAATTGGCGAAAACTTGTTGAAATTTCTTTCAGTTTTTTGTTTTTGTTTTTGCTTTTTAGTATTTTATTAAGTTTGAATGCTGCAGTTGTGTGTGTGTGTGTGTGTGAGTTGCCTGTGCTGGAATTGTTGGTCATCCTGCAGTTTGGTAAAATATGAAAGCAACTGCTTTCTATGAAAAGTTTTAAAAATTTGTGTGGACTATCCATAGCTACGAGGTTGGTTCTTTTTGTTTTGGCACTGCAAACTTCGCTAGTTGCCTCTATGCTTTGCAAGGTCACGCTAGTTGTATGGTCCTTCCATTGGATGCGTAAGCCTTGCTTAAGTTTTCCACCCATGGGTTTTGAATGGAAATAGTTTTTTGCTGCAGAATCACCTTCTATGTGAACGATATAGCCTCACTGGTTGCCAGGCATTTTTTCTTGCCTCGTTTACAATAAGAACCAGAACCATAAATTTATGTTAGATCTTCTTCTTTAGAAATCGAGAGTTGAAGAGGGAAACGAGACGCATTTGCAGACAAGAAAAGAAAGATACCTAAATGCGTGAGTACGATGAGCTTGTCAAGGTGGAAGGCAGAGACAATGCTCGAAAGTTCTACGAAAAGATGCGGCGACTAACAGAAGGTTTCGAGATCGGGTCATCCTCTTGTAGAAACCCCAGAGGTGATCTAGTGACTGATGTCCAAAGCATACTGAAATTATGGAGGGAATACTTCTCCAACCTGCTGAATGGCAGTGAAAGAATAACACCAGCAGATGGTCTCCATCTCCCGATTCACCAATAGGTGATCTTTAGTCTTCTTCTTCTTTACAGTGTCACTTATGACTTTACCGAAGACTATGGTCAAATAAAACATATATAGTATCAAAGAAATATTTTATTGCCAAAGAAAGCAGGATATTATCAAACGCCCCACGTATTAGTATGAGCATGTATGTATGTAAGTGTATGCAGTTCACTTGCAAGTTAAATTATGTGTGTGTGTGCGCAAATTTTTCAGGCTGCAGATTAGTTTGTTAAATAGATCAAAACTAGTTGTATTATTGTTGCTGTAATGTATATGTGTGTAGCGGAATGTTCTTGAAAATAAAACCGAATGTCTTAAAGCAGAATAAGAAGAAGAAGTCGTGATTGCTTTGTATTTGTCTGGAAATATGAAACTCGTATAGAACTCCATTCATAGAGAAGTTGATTAATAAAGTTTCAGATACTTTTATCTTCTAAATCTTGAAATATTTGATTAAAAAATGTACTGCTAGCTTAACGTGCTTTCCTAAGGTTTTCGAACCATTTATTAAAATTTGGATCAATTGATTTTGAGGAAATGCAGTTTAGTCCATAAAACTGCATCTCACTGAGCCCCAAAATTATTTACCGATTGCTTGACTAGTTGGATTTCGTTACCGTTTGCATAGAATCATTTTTTGATAGGACTCATTCGATTTACAGTTTGAAAGTTACAAGTATATAAAAATTAGATCTCGTTGGATTACGATTAGATGGCAGTTTGCTTGTCCTCGTTTAAGTCGCTTTAAGACGTGGGAGGTGTAGCGAGCTTCTAGTGATCAGTGAAACGTATTCTTCTCTATTATTGGGGATTACGGTTACAATGAATATTACATAAATAAAGACAGCTAATTTCTGATTTTATGCAGGTGCAGCCAGGTTCGGCGTCACTACGGGTGATCTACTCGATTTTTTGTAATGTGATTGGTAGTGCGACCGAGAAGTGGAGATATATGAGGAATTAAACCGGCTTTTTCATTCCCCAGCAGAGAAGAATAAATCAATGGGTGTGTAATCGACAGTTCCAACGGTAAAATCTATATACACATCACTGGATAGAAAGGTGAAACAGGAACGGGAGCGGGTTTCTTCTGTAGAATGTAGTTTCCAACTAATTGACTACCATTCAGTCTTTCATGCCGCAAGTGTTGACGTCAACTTGGTTTATGCTGTAATTATTAAGTCCATAAGCCTTCTTGTGGAAGGTCCAGCGGTAGTTAAGGCTCTCCATCGCGCCAACGTTAGATTATGCAAGCAGGCAGTAACTGAACTCTCTTTGGTAGCTCAGTTAATATCATCTAGTACCCAGTCAAATAGAGGGGGAAAGGGTACGTGAAAAGGCTACCCCGGGGAAGCAGGGAATGCAATTACTTTAAGATGTCTTAGACCATTCAGCTCTCATAGAGGAATACATAAAGTCGAAAAAATAGCAGCACACGGCATAACACAAAGTTACTTTGGGGTAGTGTTGATGGTGGACAGACCAAAAAAGTTCTACTTAAAGGCAAAAGGAAACTTAGAAATATTATGTGGATTGTCACAGAGCACCTGTCTTTAAGATTCGTTTTCTTTATGCCGTAGATACGGCTTTGGCGGTTATAACCGAGTTTAGAACAGCGCCAGTCGTCCTTCCTGTTTACCATTTGGAAACAATTGGAGATTCCAAGTGTAGCCAGGTCTTCCCACACCGGCGGGTACTGTGTTGAATATTCTCACATATTGAATGAAGTGCTTTCATCCCTTCGGACTACATGATCTATGTCAATGTCATTGTATATCTCGTACAGCTCATCATTCTATTTACTGATGATTCGACATTGTCAATGCGCATAGGATCATGAGTCTTTCGCAGAACTCGTAAAATCAACTCATCAGATGTTGTCATAGACCATGCTTCTGCACAAAATTGGAAAAGTAGATTCGGCGGAATGCAGAGCACTGGAGCTTTCAGACGGAATCTCCCTTTCCAACCAACCAAAATCAATTTTCGGAAGTGTTATGTAGTAGCCTTAGGACGCTTTTTGAACGTCCTTTTTTAGTGTATGAGCGGCGTTGGCTATGTTGCACTAATAATCGTATTAATTCGTATTTCGAAAACTTTGCCAGACTAATTTGCGAACCGAATTGTCTGGCATTGAGGTAGTATCCTTACGCAATAATGAGTCTAGTGTTTCAGTGCTTTGCTGTGTACTAATGACAAAATCAGTGATTAATTCTGAGCTAAGATATGATACAAATGCAAACAAGAGGCAAGTATAATTTCCTTTAGCTCAAAAATTTCCAAAGCAACCATGCTACTTTTGCATAGCATGCAAGTCCTTGCAGAAATCTCTGTGTCGTTTGCTGAAATTTGCTCGAAGCAGCAATAAAAGGAACACAAGTCGAGGAATCAGAGAAAATCGATTGCTGCCACAGTGCAACAAAGCGTTTGCGGACGAGCTGCAATGACGATGACACTGCAACAGATATAAGGAGGGACACACAGAGGAGGGTGTGCCCGGCTCAGGTGGTCAGATCCTGGCTGTGTATGCATGTGTTGCAAGATCGTATTGACTTAATGTGTGACATAACTGGCACAATGTACGTCCGTTGTTGCATTGTGTGTGTGCGCGGATATACCGTTGCACAGATGGTCACATATCCGCAGTTGCTATTGAACGCATTGTGAATCCCAGCGGCCTGACGCTGACGGCGTCGAGTTGAAAAGCGGCGTGTGTGTTGCAAGCGGATATGGATGCCACTATTGGCCGGCCTACAGTGGACACGGATGTGTGTGCCTTGCGGCGTAATGCAATGTGTTGCGGCTGTGGCAAGTGTCTGTTGCCGTGTTTTTGTTGGCGGCTGTCGAGCGCTGGAAAGAAACAGCGGCTGCTGATGAACTCCACGGCGACGGCAATGTTTACAGGCCTACAACAACTTCCGACAAGAGCGACGACAATGTCAGCAGCAACAAAAAACAAGCAAAACTACAACAACAGAAACGAAAACACACAACAAGGAAGTGGAAAACGCAAAAACTTTGTTTGCTGCCACACTGTAGGCTTATGCTAGCTGTAAATGTTGTTGTCATTGTTCTGCGTTGTTGTTGTTGCCCTTTCAATGCGCCTCCGTTATTGCGCGTTTAATTTCAGCTTTTAGTGCAAACGGCGCTGGGCAATGAGAGGTTGCACAAACATAAGCGAAAAAAACAGCGGCAACAACAAAGCCAATAACAACATAGCGCACACAGTTGCTGGAGTGTAGAGTGATATAACACATTTGATGTTTTTGGCACGCATGTGGCACTTAAACAATTTCGTCGCGTTCAAAGTTCTTCGTAAAACAGTGTGTGCGCGCGAGAGAGAGAGAGAGAGAGACAGCGTTATCCTATAGTCATATATGGCGTATGTATGTAAGCCAACTCACTATCGGGTGCACGGCAATAAAAGTCGAAATTGCTTCCTTGGCACGTGATACACTTTACACCTAATGGACAGTTGGCTTTTTGTTGCATGCCACGCACTATGAAAAACCAAAAACAACAGAACTAGTAACTAAATGTGTGAGCCCACAAATGCTTACCTATGCTCATATTGTAACGGTGTAATGGCGACGGTGTGTGGGGAGAGCTGGTTTTTGACAAAAAAAAAAAACAGCAACAACAACAGTTAACTGAACGCAATTGGACATTTTGAAACAAAAACCAGCGTTAAATTGGTAGCATTCAATCGTTTGCTTGACGGTCGCTGACTACGTGACCTTTGACTCGGCCGCTACGTAAGCTTAGCTCGCAAAAAGTTGTTCTCATATACATACATACATTCCTGTATGTCATATATCTGCAAGTGTGTGTCCAACATTCACTAGCGCTTCCCGCAGCTCATCAAAGATTGCGACGCAAAGAGCTGTTAAGCTGTGAAAATTGCTAACTGTACCGTTAGCTGTAATAAAATAAAAAAAAGGTGGAGCAGATTCTTATGCCTCCATAATGATAGTAATATTTGTATGTATTTATGTATATGTATGTGTTACATATGTACGCTTGACAGGCGACGACACAGATTTGTGTTGAAATTGACTAATGTACCGCGAAACGGTTTAAAACTGGCGAGAGGCGGAGAGAGTAACATAAAATAGAACAATAAAATTAAAAAGCACACTATTCAGCCAAGTTTTGATATTTTTTGGAGTTAGTTTAATTGTCAAGTGATAACTAACTGTTATAGTGGGACCAGTCTAGTTTAGCCTCAGGGGTCGACGCCATTAGCAGCTGACCTGAGATCATTTTGGAGAAGAATTATCATGGGGAACGAATAGCTATTCTCAGTGATGGTCAAGTGCCATTTCAGGCAATCTCGGCGATGAATTAATCAACAATGGTACTGCAGTGCATAAAAATGCTTACAGGTTGCCACTATCCCTGGGCACAAAGAGTCAATGGAAATGAGCTAGACGATCTGCTGGCGAAAGAAGTTGTGACAATCAGTCCGACTGGATCCGAACCCATGTGTCTGGGATTGGTCAGGCCGGAATATTTTTGTGAGAGTATACTACAGAACGGTTTAAGAAGTTAACTGCTCTTTCCAGAGTTATATTATAAAGGTCAATGTCACTTTTGCGACTAAAGGGCAGAGATGCCAAAGTACATACTTCGGGATTGTCTCAAGAAAATGGAGTCAGGAAGTTGAGCAATCAAATTTGGCTAGAGAACACATTACAAGCATTAAATTAGGATATAACTTTGTTAAACAAATTCTTGTAGTAAAAGGAGAGGGCACAATAAACCATGGTGCATTTCTCAGATTTCACTCTTATCTACTATAAAAACTAAATTGAAGCAGTTCAACGTAGAATATGTATCAGTGATATCTAATATACATTTTCTGGGTTAGGAACTACCTTTTTAGTAAAACTGAGAAAAAATACGTTCAAAACAGAACCCGGAAATTATAATTAAATTCCCTCAGTAAATGATTTTTCAAAAGAGTGAATATTTCTAAGTATGTAGCACTGCTTTTAATTACTATGCCATATATTAACGCGACCTTTCAATCAGATTGTTTACAGCATCTGCTTATGTCGGTATACCTCTGTAGTGAGTTGCGATTTTTACAATGGATAAAAATTTCGAACAAAGAATTTGTCCCAAATTTTGTATTTCCCACCAAATTTCGAGTGCGAAATCGTTGCAAATGTTGAAAAAAGCTTTTGAGGAATAGTTTGGTTATAAAACCTGTCGATAAATCTGATGCTTGCATGGAAAATTTCCTCATTTGACGACATATCTTCACGAAATTTGGTATGAATTATTGTACATAGAAATAATGTAATATCGGAAAAAATTTTTCAAATCGGCTTTACTATAGCATATAGCTGCCATACAAACCGAACCAACGGAATCAAGGGCTTGTTTAAAAGGGAAAAATTTCGGGAAATTTGACGTTTCTATATTCTTCCAAAGAAAAATTTTGAAAATTTGGGGGTTACTTGCTTAGGGCGAATTAAATAAAATCTTTTTGAAAAAAAATTGTTCAATTGAGATTTTTTTTAAAAAAAACGCCCATTTTTTGGGGGTTCCTATTTCAAAACTTTTTTAAACACTTTTAAATTTAAAAAATTTTTAAAAAAGCAAAAAAGCACCTGTGAAGGGTAATTAAGGAGCCTTAATATTGTTGTCTAAAAGTTTTTTTTTGGAATTAAAAAACTTATCTTTCTAAAGATATTGGTAACTCTTTTTGTTTTATTTAAACGACCTCCGAAGAAACTCTGATTATGTTGCATGGTGCTAGTTTTCTCATTTCTACTATTAAATATATATAAGTTTTTCGTCGCCTGGAAGTAGAACTCGTAACGCGCCCACAAAAGATTAAAGGCAACTTCGGAGATTTACTTAAAAATAGCGGCTTTGTCGTTAGTGGCGGCAGAGCGGAGTAAATTATTGCCGCGCACCGCGAACATGCGGCCACAGCAGCCGCGTCGGCTATGCATCATTCCGCGAACGCAGTTTCAACGCATAACACACATACGCCCGCACGCACACAACAATAAGGCGACAAAGCTTAGTAATACGCTTACAATATTCATATATCACATATGAGCCATTTAGGACGCAGCACAATGGCGGGCGCGTCGCTACGCTGGGAGAGGCGGCAGCAGCAGGACCAGCAACTACAACGCTGTTGGCAAACGACTGCCAAACGTCCGCCTCACTGCCACAGCGCGGGCATGCGGTTGGTGGGGTGCGGCAAGCAATTATTTTTATTTACTGCCAGCCGCTATGTGGCGCCATTGAAATGATTGCCCCAATACGGAGTTAATTTTTCAGCTGCTTAACGAGCGGAAGTATCCATTTCGTGTGTCTGATTTAAATATGTGCCGCGTCGTCGTTTGGTGTCGTGTCTTCTTGCCACATGTCGTCTACACATTAGCTGTAGTTTTGTTGCTATCTCCACACATTTGCCTATTACAACAATCCAATGTCGTTTAAATGAGCATGACACATATGAGCGTAAGCGTCGGCGCGCGTGTGAGTGTGTCTGTGTGCAGTTGCGCCACTTTGCACGCACATTAAAAGCCATGTTAACTGGCGGCAGCAAGTGTTCGCACACTTGTCGTTGTGCGGCCGGCAGAGCGGAAGGCAGCAGGCAGCCGAGGCGGATTTCGCCAGCGTTGCTTTGGACTGTCATAAATGCGCGCGTGTGCGTGCGTTTGGCAGGCAATAAATAGCTTTATGTAGCGTAGCTTTTTAGATAGCAAAAAAATATACAAATATCAAAAACAGGAAAAAACAACAACAGAAGCAAAAAGGAATTGATGTTGCAAAAAATGACAAAAATTATATATGGACGCATGACAAAGGCGGCAGGGCGTTGATCGTGTGTTATTGTTGTTGTTGATGATAATTGTGCCGTTGAACGCACTAAAGCCAGTTGCATGAAGTGCTGTAGTTTATTTGTGCTTGCTGCAGCATCTGCATTGTACGCACATTGTTCGCTGGCTTAAAGGCTTCACATATTTAACTCTCACTCTCATTCGGTCTTTAGTTTATGTTCCTTTTGTCTTCGCAAATAATTGACAATTTCCGGCATTTTTTATAAGCATTTGTTTAGCATTTTTATTGCGAACAACTAAGCCAGCGCAAATGTGTTTATGAGGAGTCTATTTCAGCGGCTTCTTTTCTATAAGCTTGCGTTAGAGGGCGCTGCGAGGCAAGTTCATACAAAAAAACAAGGAAAACCTTTCATTTTGGCTGCACAGAAGTTTGTATAACTTTCACAGATGCTCACTTTATTCCATAAAAGGCAATTAACAGATCTTCAACTTTGTTTGCATTATTCTGTTTGTATGGCAGTTTTATGTTTAGTGGCTCGACCTGTATAACTTTTTCGGAGATTGTAGAGTTGCTTTAAATAATAATCATGTGCCGAGTTTCGGGAAGAAATCACGTCTTAAAAAAGTTTTTCATATAAGGATTTGATTTCGATAAATCAGTTGGTGTAGTGGCTATATGCTATATCTATATCCGATCTAAAAAATTTCGTTACAAATAGCATTTTTGTCTCAGGTAAAAGCTCACCCCAAATTTCGTAAAAATATCTCGTCAAATGAAAAAGTTTTCCATATAAGCACTTTATTCCGACCGTTCAGTTAGTATGGCAGCTATATGTCATATTGGTCCGATATTAGCAGTTTCGGCAAATAAGGATTTACTTGGGAAGAAAAGTACGCGTGAAAAATTTCAGAGCCATACCTCAAAAAATGAGGGACTATTTTGCGGGACATGGCTTAATTGAAACAGCTCGTTGCGCTGATCGGGGTATAAAAAAGTTATTTAATGGAGTTATATGAAGTCTTTATAGTAAATAAAACGATCAATCTTTATCTTTCAAATAAAGCTTGTTTGTTCTTCTCCTCTCCATTTCAAATTTCGATAGAAAATTTCAGTATAACTCAATTCAGAAACCAAATTCTTCCTTCTAAAGTTTCTAATCTGACCCTCAATCCTCTTTGATTACTTGCATTGTGTGCACCTCGCCGTTGCAATTATTAGAACCACTGCAGAAATGTGCAAATGCAAAAACAATTTCGTTAGTTTAAGCGTCTTTCGATGCACCAGAACCAAGCCCAACCATTTTGCCTTCTGACAGTTCAATGTTCAATGGACATTGCCATCGGTTTCGATGCACGTTGACGGAAGTGCTCATTCGCAAATGCTAATGGCAGCCGTGTCAGTGTCAGCGGCAGCGTTGGGCTCGCCAGCGTCATTAACATGCGGCACGCAATTAAAATGCATTTTGTAGTGTCGTCATCTCGTCGTAACTGTGGAGTCGCCAGTTGAGCATCATTGAATATTATTGATTTTTAATGTGTGTGGGTTCGTATATTATATATATTTGTATAAGCTTGCAAGGACCTGTGTTCGGGTAGATGTAGGTATGTAGCGTTATGTATAGTCTATATTTCTCGAGTGCAAAATTCGAATGATTATTTGGCAGCACTTAAAGCTGACCCTTTAAGGTAAAACGCACTCAAGGTGGATTTTAATTAGAGATAAATTCATGGAGTAATACATTACAATCTTATACTTAATAAGAAAATCGTTATTATTTTGAATAGTTTTTATATAACATTCTTTTTTATTGGCGTAGACACCGCTTTTATATATCACCGGCATTTAAGTTGCTTGCGCACTGTGTGCCACCTACCTACCATAAAAAAAGTACGAAAAGAGGTGATTAGACCAAAATTTTAAATAAATTGTGTTTTTGTAAAGAATATGGCCGTATAGTTGATTTTCTGGCCGAAAATTCGTGCTTTGAAAAATAAAATGCACCAATGCGTATGAGTAACATTTTGCATATCACTATTGTAGGCAGACAATTGGGTTTTTTGGGAAAACCGCCTTTGAATTATTTCTTTATTTATTTGGTAAAAAAATTGTGAACCCTATCTCAACACCATTTTATTATTATGATTTTTTAAATTTTTCCCATTTTCATATTTTGTCACATATGTGATGGCCCAAACCGACCCAATACTCTTGTTCAGATTCGTCCAGTGTACAAATAAATATTTATTAAATATGTAAATATATAATTTACGATGTATAAAATACAAAGTAATGATATAAAAATAATGACACCTTATAACAGTTACATAGTTGTTTTAGAATGCTGCTTCAGGTTCTTTGCAGTTGGAATTCTTCCGTTTTTACAATTTTTTCCTCCAAATATGTACCTCACTTTATTTTATTACCTATGCCTCTTTTATTAGGTGGTAAAAATCATAACTCTAGCATATTTACGACAGCTTACACTTTTGCTGCTCTTGTCGCCTAATTTAACATTACAACTTACATAAATATATTCGAAAGTGTTGCTCTCAATAATTTTGTGTCGTTTCATGTATTTACGCCTCATATTTTTAGTCTAATAAAAATGTATAGTAAAGAATGGGAATGTGGAAATTTTAGTTTTTTTCGTTGAGGCTAAGACTAGAGACTCAAACGATATGTGAGTGTGTGATTATTACTGAAGCTCTGCCCGTTCTTTTTGCTTCCTTTGGGCTGTGATATATTTATCGCACTTCGGAACACATGTATGAATTAATACTGGTATATGGTAATAAGTGTACAATAAAAATGCTCTATTGTTTCCCTGGCGCCTTTCCCCAGATATTTTCTGCAGTCTTCTCAATCTGTTAGTCGCATTCTGCTGGCGTTTGTAGCCATTTAGTATTCCAATCATGTTCCTATAGTCTCATCTATCGGGTTCCAATAAGAACTTTGTGTAATTTGATCTATCGTTTTGCATATGATTTTTGCAGTATTGCACCCATGTAGCTCATTCATCCGGTTTTGATTTTCTTTAAATTGTGGATCACGTTTTCGGGGTTTAGCCGTACACCATTCTCGGCAATCTCGTCCTCTATTTTTATGCTCTTGATGCCTTTGCGACCAGATACCTAGTAAAAGTGAAGTTGCTTGCTTCTGGAAACCTTTTTCTGCTGCTGTACTGCTTCCTAAAACACTCCGATTTGCAATACGAGGTTACTGCCTGTATTGCTGCTTGGCTGTCTACGTAGATGGTGATTCTAGAATTGTCTGCAGATGCATTAGAGGACGGCTTCGCGCTATCGCAATAGTAAGAACTTCAGCTGGAAATACTGATGCCTTGTGTCTAATCTGGATAGAATATATAAATGTTCCCATTAACACACCCTTACTGCACTCTTTGGGGTATTATGATATGCAACCTGTTAACGAAATCGTCCCGAAACAAAATAATTCTTAAATTTTTGAAGAGGTAACCAATACTGAGAATTATTTCAAGCATAAAACTCTTAAAATGACATTGAAAAAATATATAATCGCCATAATCGTTGTATCTTGTATCGTGCTCCAAGACAACTTTGTTAAAACGACATTTGACGAGTTTGAGGCGCAAAACATTCCTCAAAATGGTTTAGGCTGAGTCAATTGTTATTTCAGCCCTATCAGCGAAGTCTCTCATTGACAGTCGACGATGTCAAGCAACATTTTTAATATATTCGCAAATGAATATTCGTTCCGCGAACAAAATTTCACGCAAGTTTTTTTCCCTCAACAAAGGCAACCACTGTAAAAGTCGAAAAATTCAGTTTAGGTAATTCGAAGATAATTAAACCTTTTTGACAAATATTGTAGACAGTCTTACCAAAACTAGAAATAATATTTAAAATTTAATTTTTTTAATAGTTTATATAAGAACTCCTTTCATGCAAAATATTTTCTTTGGGGTTTGACAAAGGTTCGAATATTATAATCGCCTACAATCACGCCTCTATCAGAGAATCAATGATTTTTCAAAATTTAAGCACCTAATTTAAATATTTCCGAGTTAAGCCATTTCCCCAAATGCTCACTCAAGCTTCTCGATCAACAAACTACAGCACTTTAAGGCAAATGTGCTGCCACATTGGAGAGAAACTCGCTTTATTTATATATTTCTGCATATGAGTAAAATGTTTTTAAGGGTAATACGAAAATGGAGTTTAATGTCATTTCAATTTCTAGTGGCACCACTTAACATTCGCAATTAAAACGAATGACTTCATAAAAATATGAAAATTAAAAAACACACACACAAACACACCCAAGCAAAAACAAAAAAAAAAATAAAAATAAATAAATACCTGCTGCTGCAAGCGGCATGGAAAGTGAAGAAATTACTTAAAAGCCAAGATACGCACACACACATGCATGTGTTTATAAGTCAGATCTGAAGCTATCAACAAAGTGGAGAGCGCCCATTATATTATCCACGTGCATAAACTGAATGTAAGCCAAACCATAATTTGGCCTATTAACCTGTAAATGAATGAAGAGGATGTCGCACACGAAGGCCTATAAATGCCGACACACATACAAACTCGCCCATAAAGTGGTTCCTATACAAGCTCAAGTCATACAAAGCGACATGTGAGCGCTTATATATTTGTATACATATGTATGTATATATATAGGAGCACATAACCATCTGCAAATGTACGAATGTTGAAGTATGCAGCATATACGCCTGTGTTTGACTTGCGAACGAAACGGAAAACGGATATGTGAGCCGAAGCGCCGACAGTTGGACATCCCGAGGTCGTAATGTCAACACTGAAAACCGAAGCGCGTTGCTCTTAACCCGCTGTCTGCTCTCTTTCTCTGTCTGCATAGCGCTCTTTCTCTAACTTCAAGCGCTCTCTTAACTATTTCAAAGTTCATTCGTTCCCATGTTGAGCGCTCGGCGTTGTTGAAATGAAAATGGAACGCACCTTGTGAAATATAAAACTTCAAATCAACGCTTATCGTTGAGCGCAAATTGCATCGCCTTGTACGAGGTCCTCTGCAGAGCTTTCCTTGTTGAAGTGAGCATTTTTGCGCTTCGTTTATTAAATTAATGAATTTGTGTGTTTTAATTAAAAGCGAATGTGTGCGTAAGTGGCATTAGCATGCAAGTGCCAACATGTCGACCGGTACTTTGAAATCTTACCATGAAAAAACTTTGTACACACTATAATCAATGTGGCTTTTAATTGCTTTTACGATTTGTTTGATAGACATAACTTACAAATAAAATTTAAGGAGACTTTAAATATGAAAATTTTGAGCTGACCGAATAATTTTCAGAGTTGAAATTTAATTAAAACTTAAAATACTTAAGAATATTCAAATTCATATTTCCGTTTCTTTCGGATTTTTCTTTTGTTTTGGAAAAACTTTTCTAGTATTTCAAACGAGAATTCACTAGAAACATTATTTAAATAAACAAACGGCCAGGAAATAAGAAACTTGCCACCCATTCCTGGTCAACAGTGGCGTTTTAGTTTATATGAATAATTTATTTGAATATTATAGTGGTGAATCTGGTAATAATCCGAACCAAAGGCGATACCTTTTCAAATAATAAAGTTTTCCATACTAGAACTTGAGTTGGATCGGTCAATTTACAATGATTTGAACCCGATCGTTCAGTTTGTATGACAGCCGTATGCTTTAGATAATAAAATTGAGACTTTGCACTGCGACCTATGGGCTATTGTGCCGTCCCCTATTTCACAGTTGGTCACAAAGATCCGTCATCCTGAATAATTCCAAGAGGCTGCAGGGCGCGACTGAGGTGATGTGATGCCTGCCCACGTAGATGGATCTTAGGCCTTGAGCCTGCTTCTGATAATTGCTGGGCAATTCAGAATCAGGTGTTCTGGAGTTTCCTGTTCCATGCTGCAAATCGGCAGTTTGCGCAAGAGACTATGTCCATATTGGACAATTGCTTCCTGAGCCTGTAGTGCCATGTATAGAGCGCGACAAGGAGGCGGAATTTGTCTTGGGGGAAGTTGATAATTTCTTTAAACCTTGCAAGACTGTAGCTTCCTAGAAGTAGCTTAGCATGGCGCATTCCTGCTGCTTGCTGTCAATGCTGTTCTCTTCCCACTTTCTTTTGCATGCGGAGAAGCTCCCAATACAATGCATGGTTCTAGCCCCATCATCTTTCGGCCAGCTTATTGCCGACTACCCCAGATTAGGTGTACCCGGTTGCACCCTGATAGGCAGTTCAGCCTTCCTTTACACTGCTCCACTAAAAGCGATTTAACCTCATACGCTGAAATCGCCTTTAGAGTCGCTTGACTATCGCTAGGGATCACGTTGTGATAGTTGTGGTGGGATTGATTTCTGCACATTGACATATAGCAAAGAATTCTGCTTGAGAGATGTTCGGAGAAATCCCATTCGTACGAATAGTTTGGTATGCGGTCCGGCAATGCTTGCTCCAATGCCGGTGTTTTAGAGCCGTCAGTTACCACTGGATATTGCTGCCCTTTAGTAGTAGGTCGAGCGTAGAAAAGTTCCACTCTTAACTGATACTAGCAGACTAATGAAATATTTTAATATGCTTACTAACACAAAGATATTAAAAAAAAACTACAAGCATTGTCCAATATTTCACCTCGATCTCGTTTTCATGAAAGTTTTAGGTTATTATGCTATTAGTTTATCACTGACACGCTTCATACCCAAAATACTAACCAAAATGTGTTGAGTCGATCTATAAGATACGCTGAGA
Organism: Bactrocera correcta; assembly: GCA_027475135.1. Lineage (NCBI taxonomy): Eukaryota > Metazoa > Arthropoda > Insecta > Diptera > Tephritidae > Bactrocera > Bactrocera correcta. The sequence goes on from CM050323.1 coordinate 113,560,278, forward strand.
ACTTCGGCTATCTCTTTGATGCACTAAACGATGATTTTCAAGCATTTGTTTCTTTAACTTTTTTCAATATTGTCACTATTAATAGAGGTAACTTACATGAGATAAGTTTTCAATGTTTTATGGCCTTAGAGAATCTTTGTGCCACTTAAAAACTTTATTTGTGATAAAGTCGATCTCCCCAAAACTTTGAATGTCTAGATGAGACTACCGGGAAACAATGGGCAACCTTGGCACTTGTTTGATAGGGCTGTAAGCATCTGGGGTCCCCATATACACTGCAAGTTGTATCAATAGTGAGGACAACATGAGTCTTTTGAAATTCGTGCTAACGCAGGCAGTCCTAAGAGAATAACTACTCCTCGTGGACTTTAGCAACTGAACTCCATCTGGTATCGCGAAGGACCAAAACTGGCTATGCGTTGCTTATTGGCCTACCAGATTAACCCAACCTCTGAAATATAATTGAATATATTCAGTTTCACGCGCTGTTTGATAGTCAGACCGAGTCAATTTGGTTAATGTCCTAACCCAAGCGATATACGATGACAACATCTAAGCCACGATCAAAATGCGAAGCAATAATATAAGAGGACTTTAGTAGACCAAATTCCTTATATTCCTCAAAAATTTGTTGTTAACAACGGACTGTTATTTCAGAAAACTAGCAACTAAGGACGAATTGCTGAGTTATGCATTTACTCTTAATTAAATTATAAAATTATAATCCGAAATAAGTAAAAATTAATTTTTATACCTTCTTCCAGTTTCAAACGACAACTGAAATACAAGAAATATTTATTTATATATAAGTACATATACATATAGTGTGACACATAGTGGCACGCCGCTACCTTTTTCACCTTGCGGTTAAATGCCGCATCTTCGCAGCTTGCTGCTCGTCTTATTATGAAGACTAATTTCTTTTTATGTGCACACGCGCTCGCATCATCATCATAATTGCTTGCCACACATGCGTCAACACTTTCACTAATTTGACGCAGTTGCATGCAACGCTGCTGTTTTATGCCGCATAACTTTGTTGAAAGCAGTCGAGAATAGCTGCTTTGGCGCTTTGTTGTCACTCACTTATACTATATTTTGCTTCATTGTTGCTTCATTTATTATATGCTGTTGCTTTTGTTGTTGGGAAAAGAACGCAAGTGCATTATATCGTCATTTAATATACGTTTGTGTGTGTGTGTGTTCGCTTCACTACTCATTTACGTATTTGCAGCGCAATGCAATTATGTGTCGAAATGCCTTGATTGCAACACGTGCAACACGACTAATTCTCATTCTCACACTTAGCATTGTTCAACTATTTATTTGTGTTTATACAGTTTTAAAATGTGGCATTTGTGTGAGCAAGTTTAGTAGTGTGTGCCCCAGCTCCTTTGTGTGGCATGAAATTAAAAAATTGCTATCTGTATTTTAAGTGTGAATGCACAAGTGGTATGCGTGACACAATAACAATGTTGCGCATTGTGTCACAAGTACAAAAATAATAAAAATAAGTAGAGGGGTAACTGCGGGTGCACCAAAGCTATAATACCCTTCACAGGTGCATTTTTGATTGTTAAAAAGGGTGCAAAAAAAGTTTTCTTAATTTTTGATCGCACAGTTCTTGTGGCAGGTATATGATATAGCATTTTAGGGTCTAAACTATTTTCACAGGGGCTGAGCGGTGTTTGGGTTAACAATCTACGTAAAATTTCGTGAAAATACTTTCCAAGTAAAAGAAAAAACTTCCTTCTGCTAGGCCTGGATTTTGCTAGATCTTTTTGTATGGCAAAATGGCCAGTTCGGACAAATAAGTATATAAAATAACTGTAGAATATTGTTCTAATTGCTCAAGTGGATCAGGGTAATAGTAATAGTGATTGCTGTCCTTGGAGACGGCATAATAGCTATAGACAACAATTCTTGCTAAATTTCAAGAAGATATCTCACAAAATGAATAATTTTTCCTTACCACCGCTAGATTCCGATCGTTCAGTTTTTGTGACGCTATATTCTAGAGTGATTCAATATCAGCCCTTCCGACAAAAAAACAGTTTCTTGGGCATTATTACTAGAAGATACCAGCCCCGAATGGGAGACGTCTGCTGCAACCAGCGGGCACAGTGAAATAAGGCGGGACCATACTTGAAAGGTAGCTTTCATGTAAGCCGAATATCGTAAAGAGAGCAAAAAAGGCATCGATTGTGTTGCACTGCTGTAGCGGAGCTATTGGCAAAAGGTGGGGTTATCATCCAAAGTGGTCTTTGGCTCTACAACACCATAATCAAGCCCATTATGTTCTATGGAATGGTGGAGAGTTTTAGAAAAACTACATTTGCAAAGAAACTCGAAAGCTTTCAACGGTCGGCGTTCATCGGCATGTGTGGTGCACTAAGGAACAGGAGTACAGTCTAAGCCTTCAGAGATCGATACTAGCTTTGAACTCATTAACGGTCCGTTTAGTGGTATAAGAGTGCCTAACCTCACTATCAATAGCATCGAGTGGCTTTGTAATAAGACTGGTATAGATGCCAGGCTACAGCGGAATTGCAGGAAACTGTAAAGCTGATGAGTTAGCAAGTGAAAGGCACCTTAGAACCGCTATCGCTAGAATGGGAGAGGATCGGAGCTCCCGTATCTTCTTGTCTTCCACGTACACACAGTAAGGCTCGACTCTCTTTTTGGCTTTTCCGCGTTTCAAAGTCAAGACTTAAGCACTTATGGGCGCATACCTTCGGACAACCCAGCGTTTTGTTTTGGCAAATAAGCGTTTTGCTAATTTATAGTTCGTACAGATGAGCTTTGTTTTTTATGGCATCATGAAGGACTACACCTAGTAGTCTACCTGTGATCTTTTTTAGAAAAAATGGCAACTAAAAAGCAATATTGTTTAACGGGGTATAAAGAAGGCAGAATGGAACCCTCTTACTTTACCTCAGTTTATACGTATGTTCGTATATACAGTTGTATTTTTCCATTTATGTATGTGTGTGTATTTGTGAAGACACCGTTGTCTGCCCGGGTGTGTGTGTTCCCCTACAATTGTATTAATGAAAATGAAATACAATTTTTCTGCAAGTTTCGTTCTCCTTTCACCATACTACCTCCTTTGCTTATAAGTATGCGTGCAACTGTATTTTTCCACTTCTTTTTGCACCTCTTCTTTGCCACGGCATTATCCATTTCATTGTTTGCATTTTTCTCACACGTAAACAACAATTAAAAGTTTTTCCAACGGACAATGGCTTGGCCACAAACGCAAGCACTCAGATATATATGGTACACACGCACGTACACTCACCATACTGCCGTTCAACTCGCTCATTTACCGTTGCCGCTGCCACCACCCGCGTGTGCGCCAATCCGCAATTATCGCTTAGCAAATCTACTTCCTTTTAATATCTTCGCCAAATGCGTGGAGTGTAAACAAGAAAATAAGTAACAAAGCAAAAACAACAACAACAGCAGCACAACAACAATTGCCACAAATAGCGGCTGTGGCAACAAAAATAATAAGTAGCAAATCTAGCTTCATCAACGAAAACAAATACAGCATCAGCTTGCTTGCACAACAACGAGTTTGGCGAGTGCGTTCTTCCCAGCGTCAGCGCCAGTACCGTTAGGTATAGCAGCAGCCGTAGACACGTCAGCGCTAACAACAACAGCAAAAACAATTGTTCCAATGAGTAATGGCAAAAGCAAATCAAAGAATTTTCGTAATTTACTCTCATCGTTTGTGTTTGCTTTAGCGCAACAACAAATGCAACAGTAGCAGCAGTAACAGGAACAACGACAATAACAGCAGCGAAATCAAGTGTTTGTTGCGGCGCTGCGCGCCTAAAACAGCGCACATTGATACAGCGCATTCCGTTGCTCTTTCCTATTCCGTTCCATTGCCATAACGTTCCGCTTGTGGTATTGCGTATTATGCGAATTGGTCACTTTTATTGTTATTGCGCCATGCAATTGTGAAAATCATGTCTTCGTATGTTGATAACGAAAGTGTCTTCTTTGCTGTTTCATTCGCGACTATTTGGTTGCAAGCGCCGATGGCTTTGCTATTTCGGCATTTTGTTAGGCCACAAGCAATTGTGACGGCTTGTAGTGAGTAAGGTCTTGAGTTCGTTGTTTAGAGCTGCCAATGGGTTTTAATTTTAAAATTTTGGTGGCTGATTGGTTGATATTTTGCTTGAAGTAATTATTTTTGTTTATTGTTGTAATATTCGTCAGCAAGGGGCGATTCTAGTCTAGAGGCATGAATTTCAGTTAAATTTTGAAGAGTCGAAAAAAAGTCAATTAATATTTTTTTTTTATATATTTTTATTAGTTACTTAATAATATTGCAAGAATATAGGAAAATGGAAAAAATTACAAAAATTGGACGCTGAAGCAGTAGGCGGTCTAAAAAATTGCCTCATGACCATATTCACGATTTCAAAAGTATTTTTAGCATTTTTTTTTTTTCATTTTTATTAAGGGGTTAGGGGTAGTCAGAGGCACGAAAACATGAGAGTTTTCAGTATTTTTTTGCTACTAAATAATGACATTTTACAAAAATAGAGTGAAAAAAAAAAAGAATTAATTTCCAAAGTTATAGTTGTTTGTGTTGACCCTATTCCAAAAAAGGCACTTGCGGTGACAAGCATAAGTCCTTGGAGATTCATCTCAAAACAATCCGACGAAAAAAATTTGTTTTATAAATAGATAATCCCGGGCCTGATCGAAGGATTTTATTTTTTCTTCAAAATTAACAAAATGGCGGCCTCAGGGAATTTTTTTTTAAATTTTTGCGAAAAAATCAACAGTTAATTGGTCTTAAAAATCGAAATTTTTGGAAAAATAAAGATCCTTCAATCAGGTCCAAGTTTATTATGTATTCTGAAAGCTGTATAAATTTTATTAAAATCTACTGAACGGTTTTCGAGTTACAGTTGTCACCGATTCAAAAAACATAGTTTTGAGAAAAACGCGTTTAAAGTTTCACACTAGCGCTTTGAAGTGCCCGAGATCTCTTTCTTATTTCTCGAATAACTCAAAAACTAATTATCAGATCAACATGAAATTTTCAGTGAATATTTTTAAAATATTACACTTAACGAAAATGCAAAAAAAAAAAATAATTTTTGAAAATTCTAACTACCCATAACCCCTTAATCGTTGTAGTTGTTTTTAAAGTAGGAAAAGGTTAATTTGAGAGACTTGTTAGAACCCTGCACTCCAGACAAAAAAACGGGATGCCTCTTGATGTCCTTCCTATCCAATTATCTGCACAGTGAGGCCTATATGCTCGCAGTAAGGGAGCAGAAAGAACTCCTTTCCCGACAGTTTTCGTAAAAAACATTCCTGCAGTCACCTGCTTGGAGCGGAACCTCCTCTTAGGAGCATCAGGAGGTCCTTTCTCAACTACATTGACGACATAAGACAACACGCCGACCAAACTTCGTTCGCAACCAACTTCTGCATAAACCGCCACCCATTACGGACGACGATTCGAGTTGCCTGATAATCGAGAATGATCCTTGCGCAGCTTCGTTCTGGATACTGTAGCAGATTAAACTCCTACTTATCCAGAATCAACCCCGAAATATCAAATACATGTCCAGCATGCATCGAGTCTCCGCATGACACTAACCACATCTTTACTTGCTGAGCTAACCCTACACACGTGAAACCCCTCACGCTATAATCCGACCCCGCCGAAAGAGCACATTTCATAGGCCTAAAGTTGGATGACAACTTATCTCAGCCCCTAACTAGGACGAGTTACTTCCTTATGCGGCGAAACTCTTAATACGAACTTGTTCTGTCAACAGTTCGAACTTGTGAAGTAAAAGACCACACAGAAGTAACCAGGTTTGACCACTAGGAGAAGAAAGAGGACTGGTCTGTGTTCCCTCAGAACTTCGCCAGAAAACACGCATCCAAAGCGACTCGTCAGATGTTTCGAGAGCTTGGTTGTGAAGAGCCTTGGAACCAGATCCTCTTACCTTTAAAAATCCGTCGACTTATTTTAGTACTGATTGCTCCATCTCACTAAATTCATCCCATCACTAAATCACATCTTTTTTCTGTAAATAATGACGGGTCTGTGGCAAGACTTTAGCAATTTTGCTCTGCACCACACTTAAACTAAAAGACTTTATCCACAAACTAAATTCACACTTTTATTTATATTTAGTACAACATATCAATTATGATTAATAAGTTTAAAAATCGACACTTCTAATTATGCGCTGATTCAAAAGATAAATTCAAAACCAATGTTCTTTTCCATTTTGTACCCGCTACGCTGCACTGAGAGCGAATACTCGGTTCACTTTGCTTGCACCGGCAAACAGTAAACGGAAATATGTGTCAAAGAGAAGTTGTACTCTCACGTAGCTCAAACTTCCGCTCATCACGCGGAGTGTCGCTAAAGCCAGCAATCGAGTGTCAGCATCCGGCGCTCCCACGAGCTGCAAACGAACACAGGCGGCGAGTTTACTTCGTTGCGAGTTCTGCTGTTGCTGTGTTGGTTTCGGTTTCGTTGCACACGTCTCACCAATTGCGCTCAGCGCTCTTGCTCAGCGCAGACGAAGGCATACACAGCATAGTGGAACATCGTGTGTGATGACAACACCAACTTCCGTCACAGCATCGCTGTGCCATTATTGCCAAATTGCGTGTGCTGTGATGCTGCTCGACGTTCATGCTGCTGTCGTGTTGGCTACAAATCAAACGAATCCTATTGCTCGGGTGTTGCCCATGCTGCCGCTGCCACTAACGACGCTATTAGCGCTGTTAGCGTTCTGCGCTGCTGTGGCGGCTGTTGTTGGCGCCGCTGCTACTATTTGGCTTTGCCGAATGCTGCTGTGTCCCAATCGTCACACGATGTGCTGCTACTAAAAATGAAACTGAAACACGCGTTACGGTATTCGGCTAACGACTTGCCAGTCAGTCTCAAAGGAACTTTTGTGCGGTTCGGTTCGGTTCAGTTTGATGTGTTGCACGTGCAAAATACATATTTCCCAACGTCGTGCGCTCGACTTTTCAGTGGTTATTTCGTTGCGGCGCTAGTGCTTGGCCCACATTACGACGCGTCCTCATTACGTGCGATTTGTTGGCATTATTGTGACATAAAAGATTTTTTACTTTTAGTACGGTGAATATTGTGCAATATTTTTGCAACAATTGAACTGCGCTCAACGTCTTTGTTTGGTGAAAAAGAAGTGTGAATCCAATAAACGACAGCTATTATTAGTTGTCCAGTTGCCTGTGTACTTACCAATTGTTGTGGCACGTTTATGTGGCAAATAGTTGTTGGTGCTCTTGTTAGGCCAGCAGCGCATGTGCAATATTGTAACTTTCCATGAATGTATAGCGTTTAGCTTTCCAAAGCAAGTTTCGTTTGCGTACATTGCGTGTGCCAAGCGGCCGGCTTAGCCAGCACACGTTGCAAGCGCTTTTCTCTTTCTTTGTGTTAGCGTTAGTGTAAGCGCGCGTGTATTAGTCTCTCATACCCCCGTTACTGTCAGCGCTGGCGATAGCGCTGCTAGTGGCGTAAACTTTCATTGACGCTTTGCTTTTGGTTGTATCTTGACGCTGCCGCGCTACTTGAGGGTCTGTTGGCCGCGCGCCTACGTTTTGTACGTTCGCTGTTGTGCGCGCGTGTGTTGTGAATATTTACATAAATAATCTAAGTGATTTTCAATCCTAATTTCTATAGCGCTACAAGCCATTGTTGCTGCCATGACGCGTCATATACTATAGTGTCACATAATTCTCTCTTGGCAAGTAATACAGACACACACACAAGCAACACATAAATACTTTAGTGAAGCGCGTAGTGATAGTGGCTGCTCGTAAAATGTTTGATATACTCGCTACGACACCTGACTGGCATACCGACACGTACTAAAGACATCCTATCTGCGCTCCCATTGCGTCCACTACACTTGCTTACAACGCCATCAAACGCGTGCAACGTGCTGCTGAAGGACACTCAAGCTGTGTCGCATTGAGTTAGCTCGCCTGCTAGCTTACTACTCACTGCTTCGGTGTGTGTTTGTGCCCGTTGTGCTTCTCGTAAAATATCACCGTTGAACGTGCGCGGATTAGAAAGCCACAAGCGTGGAGGCGAGTATCACGGTCGCAGCGCGGCACTGGCTATGTAAATAGCGCGTTGCTTTTGCGCCACTAACTCTACTTTCCGGGTAAGTCTTTTTTATTTCATGTAGCTTGTTTGTTATTTATTTACGTGTGTAGGTGAGTGCGCGCTCGCAATTTGTAACAACGCAGCTTTTTCCGTGGGTTTCACCTCTGCCGTGTGCAGCTATCTCTGGCCTCTGTATTGACTGTGCCGCGTGTGGCAAGCGAACATTTTAATTTTCTTTCAATGTAATGCCATTTGCTCTTACACTTTTTCCACGCGCGCATAAACATAAACAATCGACGTTGTTATTTTTGTTGTTGCTGCCCTTTTCTCCATCTCCTGCCAGTTGAGTGTAAAATAATTTACAGCGTCAGCTGGTTTTCTCGCAATTGTTTTTTGAACAAACATATATTTTTTGGAGGGGAATTTCATTGCGTACGTTCTGGTGCTTTTCCTGCAGACAGACATACAGACATATCTACATATGTAGTGAAAACAAACAACAGTCAGTTGTGTTGTGTGGCGAAGCAATTTCGTTGCTAAATAAAACATTTTGCTAAAGGTAATTGGTGGCACGCAATTTGGGCTCATCTCTGTGTCTGGGTGTGTGTGTGGTTGTAAGAAGCTTTACTTTGCGGATTTATGATGCGTTGAAGTGTTTGTTGGTATCTGAGATGGCGCCAATGTTGCATAGTGCTAGGCCGTTGTGCGTCTGTTCATTTAGCTTGGTTTCTTGCCTCCTACATTTATGGTAGAGAATTTGTAGTCGAGTGACGTGTGATAAGCGCTAACGGCAAACGGTGAGCTGTTTGCCATGCAAATGCTATGCGTCGCGACCGGTACGCATGCCGCGCATAATTGTGGCTTGTTCGTATGTGTTTGGTAGTTAGCTTCTGAACTGGCGGCCGATAAACTTTGCGAGTAATTATTTTTAATTATTCAGCTGAAGTTACGTGCAACACGGACTTTTTATGGGTTTCATGTTAAATGTTTGAGTGTTTGTTGTTTTGGTATTGGAGAGATAATTAATTAATGAGATTTACTATAGATAAATACTGTCAAATTCTTAACCTCTTGTTTTTAATATTTTTACAAAGAAATATTTAATACGAAATTTATAATAAAATTATTAAAAAAATATTTTAAAAAATTTTATGTCTAAAATAAATAAATTGCTGGCTTAATGAAAATTGTGTCACATAAAAATTTGTATATAAAAAATTTGAATGTACCAGGGTCACTAAATAACAAGATGAGTATGAAGAAACTTTGAAACGTCTCTTTCTTGTAACATCAAAATGTTCAAGTTAGAGAAATTATTGCTTTTTATGGAAAAAACTCTTATGATTTTGACGAATATGTGGCTTCTGAAAGGTTTCTTTTACGGCTTCAACAATAATCTGCTAGCATTCCTGTGCTCAATATCCCATTATAGCGCTTCTTCATTAAGGAAATATCCTGATTGATTGTTCCTTCTTGGAACATATATTTTGGGTCGATTCATAATGAAATTGTAAACAACTCTCTGAATATCATATTCCTATATGACTACATATTATCATCCGCAACATAGGTGATGGATTGTTATTATTACCTTAACAAACCATGCTCGTTTTTCCCTTATCTCAAAGAGATGGCTTCGATACACATTTCTAGCACGTTTTAAAAGCACAAAAATTTCAAATAAAAGAATTGTACTGAACAATGTATTACTTAAAAAGTCATAATGTGGAAAAGATGCCGTCTTAGCAGTAATGGTTTATTAAATCAATCATTTAAGGGGTTACATGGGTTTACGGATTTCAAAAAATCGGTTTTCTACAGCACCTGTTGAATATTCTCTTAATTCTTCAAGTTGATCCGAGTAATATGTAGGTTCGGAGGTATAGTCTTGGAAACTTGTGCGCTCGATGCTAGCCGGGTTGAGTACGTCGTCTTGAAACTCGTTTTTCTCGAAACTGTGTTCTTGACGTCGATTTTCATGAAATTTTATACAGGTCTCTGAGATACAATTCTTCAAGACGTGGACTAAGATGTTTTTTTTTTGATTACAGCTATTAATAAAAAAAAAAACAAAATGCCGCGAAATTTTCACTGAAATTTTAATTTTTTTTTTTGTAAAATTGTCTGCCAGTCCAATTTTCAGTATTTTTCCTTCGCCCAAGTCCTAAGCTAAGGTTTAACTGAAGCACGTATTTTTTTACTGATAGATGATCACTGTAGATGATCATGACAAAAATTGTTGAAAAAAGGTTGTTTTTTACCCGAGGACACTTAAACCCTTATAACGCTCGAGGAAATATAAACCCTTAAGTGAATTTAACTCCAAATTTTGGAAATTTTTCGATCCATCTCTAAAACAATTCCAAGAAGATTGGCCTTTGATCTTTTACTGAAGTGGACAGCATAATTTCATAGGTTTTATTCCTTTAATTTTTTGGAACTGGAATATTGTAGTTCAATATATTGTGCTGACTTCCGTTCTGAAGAAACATTGTTGTGCAATTTGAAACATTTGAGCCTCAGTTTAACCAAATTTGTTCCCATTCATTCATATTCGATACAGTAGTCAGTGAAAGATCATAGGCGAGTGAGGCGTATAACAGAGTTACAAAACTGTGGTTGTTCTATAAGCATGAAAAACAGGAAGGTATAATTTCAAAGTGTGTTTAGTAAAGTCTGGTTTCGTGGGAATTTCAAGAATAAGCTGTTAAGGTCAAGTGTAATTTGCTAAGCCTATTTGAAGTTATGGGAAAGCAGCTGCTGCCAATGTTGTTATTTTAATAATGTTATGAAATAATAAAAGTTTAAAATTAATAATAATAAAAAATTATGAAAAATCTTTATAAACAATTCATTGAATTTAGCATGTATGGATTTATATATTGTAAAACATAATTTTCCATAATTAAAAACAAAATTAGAATTTTGAAAATTATTTCAAATTAACTTTGAGCTTAGATGTAGCCTTAAACTAACTTTACACACAAATTATAACATAAATATTTAATAAAGCAATACAAATAATTATAAATAAATAAACTCAAATAAGTAGCATGGAAAATTTGTGAATATTGCACAAACGGCAAACCAATAAAAATAGCAAATTGGGTGCAATAAATAATGCGTTATGCAAGTTATTACTACAAATAGTTTATTAAATGTTTGCTGTCTCATTATTAAAAAATATTTAATGCCAAAGTTACGCTTGACGGAAGTTGCGGCATTTCCCAATAAATTTTTAATCGTTGCAACACTAAATAGTATGCTTCTTTATTGTGCCATCCTAACATAGAACGCCACATTCGAGTTGTTATGCAACAGTAATGTGGCAAAAAATTTATGCAACTTTGCAGCGGACTTTATTACGCACACAACACTGAGCTTCATATATAGCAACTATTGTGTATTATATTTAATTAAAAACAGATTTCGATTGCATTCCTGCTTTGATTGAATAAATTTGATGGACAGGTATAAAATAATACAAATATATGCTTTTTATTATTAGACGCTGTTTTTGCCTTTTTTTGGCGCTTGCTGTCGACATTACCGCGCCGAAATGTAGGCAAACTTTTTAAAACTCATTTTTTGCATAGTTAATTTGTTATCCGCCGTTGAAATATTAAATTCGCTGAAAAGTGTCAAAAAAAAAATTATTCATATCAAAATAATAATCTTGTGCACTTGTTGGCGCACTAATTGGAACTCGCAAACATATTATGACTATCAGTTACGCTGCCGTTATCAACTATCTTATTGAAAACATTTTGATTTAAATCGCAATAGCATTAAAATGAAATCAGCAAAGCTTTCAGCTTATGTAAATAATATACAAACTTACTTAATTTTGACAATTTTTCCATTTATATAATCACTGTCACTTTATTTTTTGTGTACAAAGCAAAAACGCGATTTTATAAGCTTAAATACTATAATGATATTAAGTAAGTGCTAGTAAAGCAGACTGACAAGTAAAAAAGAACGCCATAGGTTCAAATAAAATATTTGCGATTTGTTTATTTACGATTTGTTCTTCAAGAATCGCTCCGAAGTAAAGACATTATTCTGTTGGAACAACAAAAAATGTTCCATCATATCATTTGGCGATCCCACCTTCTTAAGGAATCGCATTTAGTCTGTTAGTTACAGTCTTTTGTGAAGCCAGTTAAAAACTCCTGTAGTTATATATTAAATCTTGACAAAGCACATTGAGCCTATCAGAAATCTGCCTTGTGGTTTTATTTAGTTGGGTAGTTGAAAAGGGGCTGAGCATGAGCGCCAGACTGCAAAATTCCGTCTCTTTGTAGCGCTTTATACAGGGCACAGTCTCTTGCGCAGACTGCCGATTTGGTGACAAGGAACAGGAAACTCTAGAAAACTGTTTCTAGATTGCCCAGAAATTTATAAAATCATGCTCGACGCCCTAGGTTCCATCTACATAGACAGAAATCACATGAGCTCCTGGAATTATTTAGAGTACTGCACTTTTGTGACCATATGTGATATACTTAGGAGAAAGATATTAGTGCAAAACTTTAATTATTTTGTATCTAAATATAGGCCATCATTAATCCTATTGTGCTCTTGGGTGGTAACCAAATTAAGGTTTATCCAGAGACTCTGTGGATTTGACAAGAACGCTGATTTTTTCCACTCCAGCTGCCCAATGTCTCTTAAGTTGGAGTATTTGGAGCCATGGAGTATATTCTGTCTCATCCTGAAAGTTTAGTTCTTACCTGTTTATATAATCTAACGCAATGAGGCTTAGTATGGGAGCTACGAATAGCCTTAGTTACCGCTTGGCAATCCAATAGAAGGTTTAGGACTTGTTGGTTATAGCAGAATACTACTTTGCACCTTTGTTATCCACATGTGTATGGATTACTACAGAAAATAAGCGCTGCTGTTCCTCTTCGCTCAGTGATCCGTAGGCGATTGGTTCATTCTTGTCTACTGGGGAATGAACGCTGTGTTCAATTTCTCAAATTTAGCTCGAGTTCATTAACAAGGTCAAGGAAGATGCCTTATACTGAGATTGGCCTAATTGACCTAAAATCATAAGCCAATTGATCATAAGCACAGCTTTAATATGTATTGGTCGAGGAAAACTTCCAGAGCCTTTGGGTATGTAGTTTTCATTGAGACTATAATCCCTAGCAAGTCGAGCAGGCCCGTTGCATTTGTTCCAAGATTTTAATACTATTTCGATACGCCATCCACTATACCACTGCACGATAAGTTAGCATCAGGAGGAGGACACTTGTCAATAGACCTTATGGGATCGTAAACCCCACTTTCGAGCAACAGAAATGACTATAATGCAAAAATTCCATATTCGAGAGCCTTTGGAAGCCTTGCTATCAATGTGTTCTCTAAACATCAGTTTTTTATATAGGATTATATTTGAAAGAGCTCAGGTCATCTCCTTAAGAAAGTAAGATTGAATTGAGAAGTTTTTTTCGTTCTTGTAAATAGACAGATATCTATTTTCTCTGGATTGATAATTAGATCTGTGACCCTCCATTTGGCGGAGATTTCAAAGGCCGTTCCTATGACTCGAGCTGGGTGATTACCATTCAGCTCTGATCACAGGACAGTAATATCATCTGTCGTGGGAGAGTTTTACTTATATTTTCGCCTTTTTACTCGGTATCTAATAGCATTCAAAGTATTTTTTCTTGATCTGAGCGGAGAATTTAAGAAGGAAGTGTAAGCTGATTCTATATCGTTATTTTTCCAAGCAGTTTGTGCAATTAAAATGCGGTAAAATTTTTACCAATAAATCTTCAACGGATAGCGGTTCATTAGAAATCTTGCAACTATTGAAAAGTAGACTTTGCTAAAGGCAAATAGCTCACTAGACCTTTTACGATTTACTTTGGCCTGGAAGGACCTTGCCACTGCATCATTGCGAGTAGCTGATCAACGCTTACCGAGCTTATTTGAGGCCCAACCATCTAGTCGTGCATCACAGAAAGCCTGAAGAGCTCCTTCTCGCACTCTATCTAGCGAAATCAGCAGTCTTGCAGTTTTCTGCAATTCCGCCTGAACACACTTGAAAGCAAGAAATTTAAATTAAATAAAACAAAAGGAGCATTTTAAACTGCATTAAGAGTTACCCGTTTATCAAGCCTTAAAAAAGCTTTTTGTCTCCGCTGTACACTTCTAAAGTTTGCAAATATAATACCTCTGGCATCGAACATTTTATGAGAAAAGTGTATTGGAAAAGTTTCACGCCACCGCCACTGCAGAAAGAAGACAATTTTCTAAAGGCATGAAATTATAATGGCAAAAACAATACTTTCAAACTGTCGATAATTTGAGGTCGCCACTGTAAACAGCTCAATTTTCATGCGCAAATTGTGCAAGCCTGCGTATTTCCTCTAATCACCCGGCGACGAAGTTTTTGTCCCCCCCCACAACTTTTCGCTTTGACAGCATAAGCATTATCTTTCTTTTATATTATGCGTCGCCTTGCCCCTCTTTCCCAAACCCCTTGGCGCGTCATACGTTTCTACTACTTTCTTTTATTGACACAAATTAGCTTTTGTGCTGAGAAAAGTCTTGACGCATATTGCCTCCGAAGCAGCTGCTTGTCGTTGCTGTTGTTGTAGTGCGCGTACATATTGCGCGCTCCTTTGCATATGCAAACGTTCCCAGCACTCTGCCTGTCTGGAGATTATACACTGCACTAAGACGACGCACACTTATTTACCTCAAGCTCCACTCTTTGCATAAATGTGTGCGAATGTGTGTGTGTTAGCGCCTGTGCGCCTGTGTGCATTTGCATGCTTGACTATGCTCGGTATGTACTTGCTGCTCGCTGCTTACCGCGACACCATGCTGCCGTTGAGCTGAGCGCCGGCGAGCGTTGTTTGGGGCGCATTGCTCTTAAACTTTTGACTTACCACAACGCATCGGAATGCAACGTATGCTAGACACACATAAAAGCAACAAGAATAACAAACAGCGACAAATGGCCAAAAAAGTGGCAAACAACAATGGATTTAGTTGCACTCGCAGCAAAAATAAATTCCTTGCAACAAAAGTCGCATAAAACTGTTCTCCCGTGACGGAGCGAGCGCGCGGCAACGGTGAAACGTGGCTTTTAAGCAAATTTGAAAATTTCTGCTCTGCGAATTCACTTATGCACATGCACATTGCAGCGCATACAGTCAGCATATGTGTGTTTGTGTACGTGCAGATATGTTGCAAGCAGCCATGCATAAAGCTGCAATTTTGCTTTGGATCGCTGCAATCCAATTCAGTAAGCATCGCGGCGACCTTTCTCAACTTTTATTGTCATTCTGCAATTTCGCCGACTTATGTTACTAATACTTTGCTCTTGTTGTAGTTGTAATTTGTGGCACGTAGTAGGATTACAAAGTGCTGCGCACATTTTGTATGTGGAAACGATTGAGCCGCGATGCTTGGCCAAGGATTTGTTAGTCTCTAGATATTTATATGTACATATTATTTTTTTGTAGAAGTTTTTGAAATTATATCTTTATGTGCTGGCAGTTTATATACTATGCTAGGATTTCATCGTACTCTATACTGATGCCGTTGGAAGTCTTATGCATAGATCTAGCTTAGGTTAAAATATGGAACTAAAACGGGTCCCTTGGATAGCTGATAACGCCGATCTATTGTGATACCTTAATACTCCTCTATTTGTATTGATGGAAAATACCGTCAAATGTCGAAAAAGCTCTTGAGACATGCCATAAATTTTTTTGGCAGGCTAATATCAATTCCCTCTTTATAAACAGGGTCCCTGAAAATATCTTCACGAGATGTTTTAACCTTAGTCTGGAATAAGTTGGACAATAGAGCAGAAAATTCGGGGACTTTCCCATCTTTTTCCCTCCATAGAACTTGACAATTAATGTCTAGAAACCTTTCTAAGAGAAAGCAGTTCCATGGATCCCTGTCGTTCTGCTCACTATGATCAAGTGAGTTCTGCATAGTTGGCTGGTTAAACCGTTGGCGGCTATACTAAGGCCATCATTAAGGCCATTGGTGGTAACCAATTTAAGCTGCATTCAGCAACTCGGTGGATTTGGTAAAATAAATCTCTTAAGTTGAAGCATTACATTGGGTTTCCCTCGGGTAAAAAACAGCTTTTTGTCAAAATTTTTTTTTCTTATAAAAGTAAAATATTTTATTAGAGTTTTTTATTGTTACAAACATACATTATTAGCAAAGAAATTCTGAAATTTTTGAAAAAAAAAAATATTAAACTTGGCCATATCGACGCCATTTCCAGTGACCTCTCGGAAAGAAAGATGCGTCCGGTTGGCAGCATACCTACTAAATAGATCATCTAATAAATCTCTTGGAAGAAGGAAAAAAATGAAAATTGCATTTTTGGTAAAAGTTTTTTTTTATAAAAAAATGAAATTTTCAGTGAAAATTTCTCCACAATTTTTTTCAAATAGTTGTAATTGAAAAAAACCTTAATTCAAGTCTTTAAGCCAAGACAAGACCTGTGTAAAATGTCATGAAGATCGGTTAAGTGGGTCTCGAGAAATTTTTGCCAAACGACTTCAAAAACACAGTTTCGAAAAAAACACGTTTAAAGACGGCGCAGTTCGCCTAGTGCGCTTGGGGCTAGCACAAGTTTTTAAGGCTGTATCTCCGAAACTGTTTCTCTGATCAACTCGAAAGTTTAGGACAACATTCTAGAGTTGTTTTAGAATATAATAAGATAATAAAAAAATTTGATTTTTTGCTGCGCTGTATTTTCAATGTTCCAAGATCAGAGATGTTTCTCTAAGGTCCACTGTTTCAAACAACGCTTCAAGAAGCTGAATCGTTTAGAGCAGCTTACGACGTAAAAGAAGTAAAAAAGTTTGTCAAAATCAAATAGTTTAAATTTTTTCAAGAGATTGCCCGCGGTCCTTTGCTAGAAGACCGGGACGAACAAAGCCTATTGTTCGATTTGACTTTCTGCGGACATTTATATTATATAAATCTGTATGTAAAATCAGTGCAAGTAGTGTACTAGTTCTAAAATTAGTTTAACATGTTTCCTGTATCAACATAAGCCTCAATATTTTAATGTCAAATGTGTTATCTCATTAGTAAGGCATTTGAAAGGTTTACTATATAAAAATATCAGGCCATGTTTTCTGAACTAAAAAAATGTTATAAATCAAATTTTCTCAAAATTTTGGTCAATTTGACCATCTAATTAGCAAGAATATCTTTTATATATGAAATATACATAAAAATAAAATTTAATTAGAAAATAAACTTGGCTTAAAGCTTTTAAAGTCTAGAAACTTGCAGCTTCCTTTTCGTTTTTTCCAGTTCGTCTCTTATTACACGCGTTAACCTAACCTCAATTGCTACAAGAGTTCACTCTGTACCTTTCATGAATTCTAAGATTGTTGTACACTGCCCCCAAATTTCTAAATATTTCAAAAACATCTCACTCAATACAGAGAGAAGAAAGAAATAACTGTTTTTGCAACGTAACCTCATAATTTCTGTATAGAAAGAAAAAAAAAAAAAACTTCGATACATAATTCATTGAAATAAATAATAATATTTATGTGAATAATTCGCACATAAAATCAAACAGCTTGCTCGGGGACATAAATTCTTAGACAAACATACATACAAATGTACACATTTATTTGTAAAACGTTTTGGCGTAGCACAAATTCTTTTCTTTGGCTTGGCAATTCATTGTAAGCACCCCGCTCCCCGCCACTTTGCCAACGACGTGCAAAAGGATACTTGAAATATCACGCACGGTCTCACAGGTGTTTGTATGTGGGTGTCTAAACAGGTATTAATTCCCACAATAACAATTATACGCAGTTATTTATTTACATACAAACAGCGTTGTAATAATATGTGACATCTGCATTGATACTCGTACAACGAGTAACGGCAGTCAGGTGTGTGAAAGTTCTGCGACACTTGGCGCAACACCAACACACCCGTTCGCTTGTAGTTTCGTAATAGTTTTTGGCTTGTTGCTGCCGCTGCTGCTTGTAGTGTTGCATATACGAGTATGTCCATAGAACTGTAGTGGGGTATAGTCGGAAGCGCTTTTGCCGAGGAAAACTTTTGCTATAGATTTTGCAAAAAGGTTTCGAAGTTAATTATCAGAGGCACGTAGAAAATCATATGCCACACACGTAAGAGGTGCACGCAGATACCATAACCAAAGCAAACAATAAATAATTGTGTATGTGCAAGACTAGTCTCATATATCTCATCATGGCAGGCAAACCCAGTAGGAAATTGAAGCAAGTGTCTACTCAACATCTGATTAAACCGTTATTACTGACAAAATATGGACTTCAAATATAAAAAAAAAGCTTTTGAAAGCTTGCATGATTTGTTTTCGTTGAAGGCTTTAAATAGAAATAACCTATTTTTTAGATATTTGTGCTAAACAGTTAAATAAAACGTTTTTAAAATGATAAGCCACACCACACCATATTTGCCTCGTGATTTTGTAGATTTTAATAGTATTCCATCTTATTGAAATCACTAAATAGTTCAGAAAAACTGATTCTATAGCTCTTCTTTGGCAGTATTCTTTTTCTTTTTTCATATGCACATTTTTGACAGTTAAGCAACATTGCTTTTCAAAATGCAAAACATAAAAATATTTGGACAATATTTCATGAAAGTCCTGTTCTTATTCAAATCACTTAATAATTTGTTCTTGGCAATATTTATTGCTTATTTGGTTTTTCCTCAACTACTGTTTTCTGTCTTATTGTGCTTTCTGCTATTGGTTGGATAGGTCTTCAAGTCGTTATGACATTTCATATACCAAACTCGTCTCAGACCTCAGAGCGTCAACTTAACTTCACGGTGGATTGACACTAGACCAAGTTTTCAAAAATTCTAAAAAAAGTAATAGTTAATATGTAATGGCTTGTCTAAGTTAATACCAACAAAACATGTTAGTATAATGAATTATGCTTATTTCTATTTCAAAAAAATTTCTAAAGTGACATCATATATCGTCCTAAAGTACAAAAGAACGTAACATAAAAAAAATCGAAATTGAGTTTTTTAGTGCTTACGATTCACTAAATCAATCAGCTGCCGCTGTCAGATATAACCAATATATAACCAACATATAACCAATATATAACCATTTTATAACCAAAACTCAATATTTTTCCTTTGCCTGTAAACTTATGAAAAGTGATGTTACTTTAGTTTGCGTTTTAGGAGACTATACGTAAGTTCTAAATTGATTGAGATAACCTTTTCGTACTATTTTTCAATTTTATATACAACTCTCATTGTATGAGTTATCGAAGAGTTCTAGTTTCGTATGGTAAATAATGGATGTCATATTAACTAGCCGTAGAGAACAAAAAAGACTTCATAGCCGCAGAGAACACCAAGGACGTTTGTACTGAGATTTCATAGAACTAAAACTCATACCTAAATTTTTCGAGTAAAGTAACTCATTCAGAAGAAATATTTTTGATACTTACTTAATTTGATTAAGTTTAAGTTTATCTAGTGATTTTGTAACCGAAAATTCAGCAAATATTTTCAAGTTTGCTTGGTGATGACCGCTGTGTTCAATATTCCTCCGGTGGAAAGATTTAAGCACGGAGTCTATCTCTTCTTCTCACGTAGACTATGAATTTTTATACCCCTTTCTTTACTGACCAAATTTGTCCCGTCATTTTGTAGATTTTATTAGTGTTCCATCTTATTGAAGTCTTCTTATAGAATTCTACACTGACAATAAAGCAGTGATTCTACTTTTGTCAGTAATTATTTCTTAGCAGCATTTTGGTTAAAACTGCCAATTTTAATCAATGTCGTGAAATCGTGAAATAGTTTATTTGAAGTTTGAAGACAATTTGTTAGTATAGCGTGTGTTCTTTTGCTATTCGTTTTTAATATAATATAATTTATAAATATACGATTTGGGCAAGAACTAGTAAGATCTATTCAGAGCGCGTTTACAATTAAATATGGGATATAAAAATACGTAAAAGTTTGTCTACATGCAACTAAACTTATTTTGGTACAGGTTGCCATAGAATACTACTGTTACGACTTTAACCTCGTTATGTTAATATACATAAGCTTACGAGAAACAGCTCCTATATCTGGCTCAATATTCGATCGACCGATAGTCTCTATTATTTTGTATGAACTGGGAGAGCGTTGAAGTATTTGTGTCACAAAATATTTTCAAAAGAGCGTAGAAAAAGAAGTCGTCTACAAATTTATTATTACACTATCGTATAAAAAATCCCTTTAGGTCTGTGTTTACCCGAGAGATTAACAATGAATAATCTATCAAAGAGATAATCCACACTGTGACGATCTTTTTGTTTTTGGACTAAGCAATATTGTTACAAAATAGGCAATAAATTGAATTTTAAACTTTAAGATTATTAAGAAGTTTTATTGTTGTTGTATTATTAAGAGGATTTTAAAAATGCACCGGCTTTTAAGGAGAAGCTTTCTTTGCTCACACGGTTAATGATATTTTCTTAACTCATAATTTATATATGTACATATTGGAGTACCTACATATGTTGCTACGTCAGCACGTGCATGTACTTATGTAAACAGCTATGTGTGTATATGTGTGTGCATATTTGCGGAATACCTTTGTTTGCACGTTAGTTCAGGCATATGACTATGACTTTTCGCACAGCACGCACGTACGCTTGCGCTTCTACATACGTACGTGCGTATGTGCGAGGTATGTATGAGTGCATATGCTTGTGTGCGCAATTATCCTTGAGCATCGTATTATTACTATTGTTGTAGTTGTTGTTGTTGCTGTTCTTGTTTATCGGATAGCATATGTGACATTCGAATGGTTGAACCGGTGAAATTGCTATTTGCTGCTGTTGGTGGTGGAGACTCGGTGCCAAGTGCGATGAAAGCATTGTTTCTGTGCCAAACGAACACAAGCATTTGCCAATACGTATACATGCACACATATACATACAGCCAGGTAAGTGCAGTGCTGCTACGTGCACCGTCGTACTCCACCGGTCGCTCCCATAAACCAGCAGAACTTCGAAGCGTACCCGCAACAAAGGAAGCAGCAGAAAGCAAAAAATAATGTTTGCGAATCAACTGCAAACGCTCTGCTGGAACTCCTGTGATTTATGACAATCGAACATTGTGGTCATAAGCCACGTAACGGTAGTGTGGCAGCAGTCGCTGTGTGCGGCTACTCAACGCTCGGTTCCAACTTAGAGCGCTTTAGTGCTGATTTCATTGCACTCCCACGTTGGCTGTTGGACAGCACTCAGCTACTACCCCCCACCACTGCAGGGGTCACCTGCTATTTGGTTAAAATGTTTATGTGACTTTCAATGCAAGTTGGTTAGCTTGTGTGTGTGTGTGTTTGCTTGAGCGAGTGCGGTGTGTGAATCTCCATGTTTATTGCTGTTTACACAGAAGGTGGCCACAGCATCCGTTTCCGGTTCAGATGTGAAGTGGCAAGTATGTCCTGTGTGTGTGTCTAACTATTGTACACAAACGCAATAACGAAATCGATTTAAGGTGAGTTGCACTGGTGAATGCTACACTGTGTTGCAAGTTGTTGGACAGTTAGTTCTGCAGCGCAGCACAGTGACGCTGCACTCTTCAGTATTCAGTCTGGCCTAGTGGTCACTTTCACATGAAGTTTATTTAACTTTAAAAGCTTGCTAGCCGAGTTCTAGTGCAACTCGAGTTGTTGTTGCAAATTGTATTCAAGCATACTTAAGGTTCAACAACTACGTTGCGGTGCCAACAGCTGCCAGTGTTGGTTGGTGGTCCCGTTGGGTACCAGCTACGGATACATATAGCTTACTTTCCGTTACAAAAGTAAGAAAGACGTTGGCTCGACATCGAGAAACTGTGCAAATTGTCCGCTTTGCGGTGCGGCGCATATATGTACTTATATCTTCTATATATGTACATACATCAAACTTTTTACATCATCACACTCACCACCTGAAAGCTCGCCGCCACTCTTTGGCTTGGTCACAACATTGTCAAGCCATCAGCGCAACAGACATTTCACTGTTGAAGTGCTTTCGCCACTGACACTTGGTAGACAGTCTTGGCGACGACAAGCCGTTGACTTGCCGCGCGGAATGTAAGCAACGAAAAATTTAACGAAAAAAAAGCACGAAGAGACAATTTCGAAAATTGTTTTTAAATATAATAAAATCGTGACATTTACCTGATTTCACAGATTTTGCATACCCCCAGCACACGGGGAAGTTAGGCCGGCTGTCGCTCCCCACCTCGCCAAGTTGAAGCTGGCTCTCTCTCCAGCCACGTGTCGTGCGTGTTGTTTGCCTTACAATGGAGTTGATTCATTTCACATTTCCACCACCGCTTTGCAGCCTAAATTGACGCAAAATATTGCTACGTGGCACGTACAGGTGGGGCACGGCGGCTACATGTGTGACAGCGCTTTGGTCTCGCACGCTTGACATGTGGAAATGAATTCCGTTGACATTCTGTGCTGAAAGCACTTTTCAAACATACGTTTCCTTTGCACGCTGCGCTTTGTAGCTTCATTACCGCCGCGAACATACACACATACACGAGCGCAATTTTATTTAGTCACCTACTGCTGTTGACACACACGCGCCTAGGCCTAGATGAGTCGTTCGGTAGTTGGAGTCACACGTCTGTGCCTTAAATTGAAAACGCTTTTGATTTTCATACTTTGACAATTTTTCAAAATATGCAGCGCGTGTTGTTGCTGTGTTGTAGTTGGTATGGTAGACTATGGCATTTTGAGGCACTTCCTTTGCGTTCAGCGTTTGCTGCCTGTTACGTGCTAATAACTGCGCCAAGAGCGTAGTTCATAAATTTATTTTACAAATTTCACTTGAGCCTTTGAATGATTGACGCAATTCCCGTTATTTTAAGGCATGAACATTTTTAAAGACATTTAAAGAATCCGATTTATTTATGTACTTAGTCATACACATTTTTATATCAGCAGGAAAGTATTTTAGATAGCACTTTTTATCTTTATATATAGAAATTACGTGTCACATTGTTTGTCCGCGATAGACTCCTAAACTACTAAGCCGATTTTATTAAAATTTAGCACACTGTGTCCCGTTCGAACCGACTTAGAAGATAGGATAAAAAAGGCAATCCATAAATAAATAATACAGCGAAAGCTCTATTGAATGGACGCTCTGCACATGCCGGTCCCACAATTTGTTGATGTTTATTAAGTACAAACTATTAAGCGGACAACTCTATTAAGTGAACAAAAAGGCTGGTAACATTGAGAAAGCAGCCTTAAGTTCATTAGAATAAAAGCAGAAAATTTTAAAGGAGGAGAATTAATGGACATTCTAAGGATTATATTTCGACTCTGAATAGCGGGTCAGATTTATAAGAACAATTTTTCAACTTACAACACCTTATGAACATTTTTTGCGTTTGGAAGAAGACAAGCCTAAGCCTGAAAAGATCAAGGCTTTAAAACTTGTGAGATTTGCATTATTCTAAGCAGAGTTGTCGTCTCATAAGATCTGATTATAGAATGGATTTATTTTAAGAAAGTACTGTATATATGTAATGGTCCAAGTACGATCCCTATTTTGCGGATCCGTGGTTGAACATAATATAACTTTAAGAGCTGACATTGATTGGTTGCTAAAAAGCTTCAAAATGTTTGTTAAAAGTCATTAACTCTATCGCAGCTTAATTGCTGTAAGCCTTTAAAACTTCTGTTTGACTGAACACGGGTTCAAAGAAGCGGTATTTTCAGTTTGGAGAGCATGAAAAAATCACACGTAACTAACTCTGGTGAATGCGGGGCTTGATAGATGGCATTCATTCCATTTTTGGCTTTAAAATCGGTCAAAATCGTGGCTCGAGCAATAGTGCATTGTCATCTTGTAAAATCCATGATTTATTCTCCCACAATTGCGACCTTTTTCAACCGATGCTTTTCACATCAGCCCCTCCGGAGAAAATCATGATGCATCAAACTAGGATATCGAAAAAAAATCGCGCTACCTTCATTCTTGAGAGGCTTTGGCGTGGTTTCTTTTGATGTCGGTTCGATTTATTTTCCCCCCATGTCGACTTTTCGTTTGACTTGTTTGCATGTCAAACTTTAAGAACCCTTCTCTAATCGGCAGTT
The DNA here is from genome assembly GCA_027475135.1 of Bactrocera correcta. NCBI lineage: Eukaryota > Metazoa > Arthropoda > Insecta > Diptera > Tephritidae > Bactrocera > Bactrocera correcta. Next base: position 113,584,547 of record CM050323.1, read on the forward strand.
ATAATGCTCGCTGTGAATAGAGGATCGAAATTCGCACGATCAAGAATATCCAAAGAGACCTGTTTACGGTACTCTTTTTGAAGAAAATTCAGCATTTTTCGGGACGAGTGGAACAAGAACGCGTTTCGTACCCAAAGAACAAACGCTCTCTCAACCCGCCTTGAAGGCTTTGTATCACTCGTAAGCTTGTGTTTTGGGTAAAATTCAATCACAAAAAGCCCTCTCCAACGTTGCTCACACGAAATTTGATTATGGGAAAACAAAAGTTGAGACAAATACTTCGTGCGATATTTTTATCCATTGTAAAAATTACAACGCACTACTGAGGTGTATCGCCTTGAGCGGCTGCTGTAATCAAATTGGTTGACGGATCGCGCTCATATTTTGTACATTAACTAAGGATAGTACATTTCCTTAATAACTTAACAAAAAACATTTTTTTTAAATATCGTTTACTCGGGCAATTTAATTACAATTGCCGGGTGCTTTTTTGTCTCCATATATAGTAACTATATGTAATTTCCAAATTAATTATAAAAGTACTTAGACATTATTTAATTACATTTCTTTCACTCTACCTACATACTTTGAGTATTCTATTATCAATATTCTAAATTCTTCAGCTTTATTCTCCTTCTTCAGTTTTATGGCAATAAATACCGAAATAGACGACTTCTATAATATTATCAGCTATATTTATCCAGAGATTGAGTTTACAAATTACAGTTAACGCTAATAACTTTTAGCACAAACATTGAACTAAACATTTAGACGTCCATGTTTCGAGCGATTTCACCCTGTGCTAATAATATTTTCACCTTTGAGCAGCTTACTGACTTTTCGCAAACAATATTAATTTCTAATATTTTGCGCGACTGTTGAAAAAGTAAATAATAATTTACAAATTCTTTTAGCCGCAAATAGCTTAGCTGCCATGCGAATTAGGCCAACTTTTAGGCGCGAGTTTGCACCGTCAACTTCTTTACTTAACTTAAACTTTTCGACAATTGCGCTCATTACCAAGTTTCTTCATCATTTGCCGAATGCTGAGAGCTCAGCAGTTCAACTCACTCCACTAAATGTAGTCCTTTAGGTTTGTATGTATGCCGTGCTTGGCGAAAAAGTTTCACGCTGTCAAAACGTTTCTTTGGCGCAAATTTGCCACGTAAATAAGTGTAAAAATATTTGCCACTTCCGCTATCTGCTTAACACCTCGTTGGCGAGAGTAGGAGAATGAGCGAAGGTCGAGCAAGTGGAAGCAATGGCAATGGCAAGTGACGGCAGACCCCGCCATTGCAACACCAACACATTTGTAACAACAGAAAGGCGCCTAAATGTGAGCGTGTGCTGCTGACAGCGTTGTTGCGCCTGTGTGTGCGCTACAAAATAAGTATATGGTATGTGTGTTTAAGTGTCGAGTGCCACTTTTTCCAGCGCCTGTTTTCACGTTTTTATTGTACTTTTTCGCGCTCGGTTGCGTGGCGCGCGACTTTTTCCGAAATTGAAAATTAAGTTCGCTCGCACATAGCAGGCACATAGCAGCGCAGTAGACTGTAGATAACGGTAGTTGCTGTGCAATAGCAAGAGCAGTGACGGTGTGTCTTTTGTGAGTTCCAGCTAAGTATCACTGGGCGTGTATTGGCTACCAGCTGGAGTCTCTTCACTACTATCGCTTTCTGTGTCACAGCTTAACCTGACCTCCTGCTGTTGCTTTTGTTGCAACCTTTAATGTCAGCGACAATTTCCGTACAGCAAACAGAAATTCACTTGTCGTGTTTGGTAAATTTAAAATGTTTCCACTTTCGCTGCATTCCACGGCAATTCTCGTCAACTAGCAGCTCATTGAAATAGTTTTATATACAAAAATTCATATATACAGGCATACATATACATATATGTATGTATGCATGTAGGTGTGCAAATTGTTGGTTAGGAAATGTTTGTATATTTCGCCTTGTTTTATTCATTTTGTTTTTGTTGTTTTTACTGTACATGTTATTGTGTTGTTTCGGTTTGAATATTGGGGTGAGCGTTGTTTAACTATTACACAATGCACTGAAGCGCTTACCTCAAGCATACTACAACAATTGTATAAATAATACTGAATTCGAAACGTTTCAGCGGACTAAACTGTAACTGTAAACCCAATAAACCACTGAGCGCAAAAATTAATAGTAACAGGAGAGTTTTATGGGGTTATATTCTCTTTCAAGTCAGAAAGAACACAATTTTTTAAAACATATATTGTAGAAGGCAATTAAATTTTAAAAAAAAAATAAAATTAAGTTATATTTGTAGAATTAAATGTATTTTAGTATTCGGATATTAATTTGAGAAATTTTGAATTATTTTGATTCCATGTCGATCCCCAAGAAAACTTCGGAAAAAAGTTGCCAGCCGGTGAGAGAGATTTTTCTTCTTGAGATTATTGCAAATCCCGATTGCAATTACAATAAATGAATATAATTAACAATTGGCAAACTAGTGATATTTCGATTTTTGGAAAAGTGGCGGCTATCCGAAAAAAAAATTTTGTGAAAAAATTTCATATACTGGCTTAAAAATCGAAATTATTATCAAAACTCTAAATCCTCTTATGACGAAGGTGAAGGTCCTGTGAAAATTTCAAGTCTATCGTGTTTAGCTGTTTTGGAGAAATTATCTTCAGCGACTAAGTTAAAACAAGTTTCACAAAGTATTCATATATCTTAACAATCCAATTCGATATGGTGAGTTAGATTAATCTGATAGGTTAATGAACACGCATAAACAGATGGAGTTCATTATTAGGTCCATAAAGAGTTAGTCATCCTTTAGGTGCCAGAGTTGACGCGAATTTAACAGACTTTGTGGCCTCATTATCGATATCTCTTCCAATGTATCATATTGTGGGAACCTCACACACCCCTCACAGCGTAGTTTGCCAATGCGAGACTTAGTGCCATAAGATTCCCCATTGTTCCCTGGTACCTCGCTCACCTCTGGTGTCTTGCCGCGGCAGTAAAACAGCACCAGTTAGTATTCCCCCGTAGATCATGTGTCTACAGTCTCTTTTGCCGAGTGTCAACAGGAGTTTTGTGTACTTCGGATCTACAATTTTGACAGATGACTTTTGCAGTTTTGCACACAGGTAGCTTGTTTCATCGGGCTTTAATTTTGCCCGCCCATGCTCCTGTCGAAATCGTCGTATAGACAATGCATGGGTCACATTTCCGCGTGTTAGCCGTACACCATTCTTGGCAATCTCGTTCACTATCATTGCCCCTGATGCCTTTGTGGCCTGGCACCCAGTAAAAGCGAAGCTTCTGTCCATAACTTTATAATAATTAAACCAACTATTTTTTTCTTTGTTTACTTTAACTCTCTTCTTTCCCAAAAATTCCCACCGCAGCTATGTATGCTCGAAAGTTCTATTCCTCTCCTCACTCCTGCAGCCAGTAGTCATTCCGCCGATTTGGCTGCTCAGTTTTCAGCGAAGATGTCAAAAGGTGGTAGGTGTAGTACCAGTTCAAGAGCCTTCGTTGACGTTTTCTTAAAGCTTCTGTTATACACAGCGAAGGAGCCTCCGAACCCTTTCTATGGCTTCAGGGTTGTAATACCAATTATAGGGCGGAATTGGTCTTTCAGAGTATACAGAAAGCGTTTGACTTTTATTTGAGAGTGGTTTCTCATCAACAAATTCTGGTTTATAATATCAAAATGTTTCTGATCATAAATTTCTGGCTTACAATTGATACACTGATAATAAACATCTCACATTTGTCAGAAGCTGACTACTTTGGGTTCTTAGTCACATCTTCTTCCAGTCTATCTGCTCAGTCTCATATTGTCGTACGCTCTGGCCTTCGCGTTTGAATGCTTTGAGGCTAAATAAACCTAACGATTAGTTCCGTTAGTGTAACCTGAGATTAAAAAGCTTGGGTCGTGAAAAAGTATTGCTTAAAGGGATGAAGGGTTGTTGGTGACCCCTTCTAACTGAATGCTGACTTCTTTAGAGAAAATAGACATTAACCTGGGCATAAACGTTCCTCCAAAATATTTTACAATATAAGGTGAATTTGTACTCCTTCTCGCTTAGTTTTAGGTAGACATCACTACTTTTCTTTTTGTTTTATTACTCGGTTTGAGGTAGAGCACACATGACTATTGGAAAAAGTTCTTTCACAAGATCCTACATATAAATAAATCGATACAATATATGTATATATATGTATATATATTTACTATAAATGATAAGCGGTATGACGGACCTTATAAATAGTTAATAAAAACTGATCTGTCGAGCTTTCTGCCAGACTGGTTTGCATCAATACATTTTATATTGTTTATTACAAAAAAACAAAGTCAAAAGCCACAACAAAAGCAATTTTTTCGCTTACTGGTGAATATTCTTAATAGACTTTACGACTACCAACACATACGTAAAAATACCCACTCCACATATACATATACAAAAATACACCCGAGGCGCGCACTCGGCGTTGCGCTGCTGACCAGTTAAGTGGTTGCCCCTCTCTCACCTCAATATCAGTTTTGTCTGCTGTAGTCACTTTTTGTTGTTTTTTTTTATTTTCTCTTCATTTTTGATATCTTTTTTTCGCTTGCATAGATGGCTACGCCGTTAAATGCCATTAATGGTTGTAAATGTTCTGGTGTTTCGCGCACTAAAAATGCGCCAACTCGAGTAGAAACAACAACCAAACATACAACAACAATGCAAAGTGTTATTTAGTAGTTTTTTGCATGAACGCTTCTCGTTCGCATTTCTGGGGGCATTTCGCTTTCAGCTACAACAAATACGCCGCTTGCGTCTGCTTTTCTAATTTTCGATATGCGGTGTCACACTCAAACACACACGTACACATATACATACTTTTAGTAGACGTGTTCATATATATTTGTGTAGATATATGCATATGTTTATTGCTTTTGATGCCCTTGCTTCTCTGGTGGCGCGCTGGCAGGTGGCAAATGTAGACAGAAGGCAAAAGCGAATAAAACTTAAACACCAAAATACTAAAATATCCACACGCATACGTTTTCGCTCATAAATAGCACTTTAAGGCTTAGTGTGGGATGTGCGAAAAGTTTCATTAGAGTTTATTGCCGCTTCCATGCTTGGCTGTCTCCTGTGTGTGTGTGTGGTAAAGACTGTAACTTTCAGCTTTCGCTTTTATTTAAATGCAAAACGCAATTTACTGTTATTTTGTATGTGTGTGTGTGTGAGTATGTATCCTGCAAGGCAAAATTAATTTCATACAAAGTGTGTCGAATTACGAATTTCATTAATTATTGTCTGTCTAGGTTCATGGCTTTACCCAATTAAACACATTTTCATATTTAATCCATTTGAATCGATTTAATCAAACCAAATCACTTTTTTTATCACGTTTAATAGTTTTCATTAATTATCTCTTATTTGTGTAAATTTTTCGTAAACAAAGAAGAAAAACTGCGAAACACTTTCTCACTTGTTCTATTTGTTATGTTTGTTATCAATAAATCGATTAACTGTGTGAATTAGAGTAATTAAAAAAAATGTGATTACCTTTTGATGCGATTACAGCAATTAAAAGCTAAAATTACATAATTTAATGCGTCATATGTGCGTGTGTTGGGCGTAATTTCTGACGCATACATACCCTGTAGGAAAAAAAACAGTAGTGAGATTATTCCAGCTTGAAGGTCGAAGTAGACTTTTTTGTATATAAGATAGACAATAACATATCTCTAAGTACATACATATCTGCCATTGAGAGTTAAAAGGAACTCATATTATTAACGCTAACTCTTTCACGAGTGATAAATCTGACAAAACAAATATTAGCCAGTAAAAAGCACTAAGTTTACAGATATGTTTCATAGATTTGATAATTTTCTACAAAACAAGAAGAAACTTCGGCTACACCGAAGCTATAGTACACAAATACAAATAATTCCTTACAAGAAGTTCATTTCGATCGGTTAGTTTGTATGACAGCTATACGCTTAATGATCCTATCTCAATAATTTCTTCGCATGTTATACGATTGCTTTAGGCAATATGTCATGCCAAATTTGGTGAAGATATCTCGTCAAATAAAAAAGCTTTCCTTATAAGCATTTGACTCCGATCGTTCAGCTTGTATGACAGCTATATGCTATAGTGATCCAATATAAACGATTCCGACAAATGTGCAGGTTTTTAAGTAGAAAATGACGTGTGCAAAATTTCAGGTCGATATCTCATCGATGGACAGACGGACGGACTTGAACTAACAAATTGAGCATCTCTGCAAACCTCTCTGAATACACCCAGCTTAGCTGTTTGCAATCAATATTAAAATATAATTAGAACCAGAAAAAAAAACTACTTCTGAACTGCTCCCGAAAGATACTAGCAGAAATTTCTCACTTAATTTTTCCTACTGGCCCTTAACTACTCTCAGCAGTGTTTATTATCTTTATGTACGTGTGTGTCACGAGGTGTGCTCGCTCATATAACTTTTAATAGCTGTCATCGCATTCGCATTAACTTTGATGAACAACAATTTAGGTATTACTTGTATAGAAATGGAAAAAAATGAATTAATCTATAGTTTACCTCTTTTTTGTACCAAAAATCCTGTAAATGTGAATAACGTTGATGGATGTCATAAGCCTTTATGGGTTCAGATTAATTACATTGCACCAAAAGTGTTAAAAAAGGCTCTTTTTACTTTAAAATAAATTTTTTGTTGTGTTAAATGTTTATCAGATGACTTTTATAAATGTTTCAATTTAATTGAAAAGTTTAACACTATGTGTTTACAGCTTTTTTCTAAAAGCAGCCTATATTAATTAATTTAAGCTTTGAGGATGTGGATTGATTTGCAAGTTCATCTTTAATAAAACAAAGTCATTAATTTTTACTGAAATAAAAAAAATAATAAGCTTTTCAGAGGATAATAATATTTAAATTAAAGCTCACCGAATATGTGGCACGAAGATCGCCGAGAGATAAAATTGTACCGCTCTTAAATGTATGCCACATACACGTGTTTAAGGCGGTATTTATTCATTTAAAAAAAAAAGCCAAAAATATTTTTACTATCCATTTTTTATTATATCTTCAGATCACAGAAAAAAAATTTAAAAAAAAAATATTTAAAACTAAAATAATTAAAGGGAGGGGAGAGACAGGTGTAAAAAAATGGCGCATCCTGGTGACATTGATCCTGACTCTCTTGGTGGTCTGAAAAAAAATCAAAAGAAATTCTTAATCAGTAAGGATGCTGTTATAGTCCGGGAACACGAAATTTTTTTTTTTTTTGAAAAATGGCGACTGCCTGAAAATAAAAATCATTTTTTACGCTTTTTTTTGAAATTCCTGAATTTTTTTAAATATTAAAAACAAAAATTTTGACACGATGCTGGTAGGAAGCATAAAGGATTATATAAAGAAGTTTCACACAAAATTTCAAGTAAATCGGTTGTATAGAACTTGAGATAATGCTGGTACTGTGGGGAAAAAAGTAGTTTCGAGAAAAACGCGTTTATAGTTTAGGAGACAATTCTACTGAACACGGACGCCACCTCACAAAATCGGCTGTATCTCCGAAAATAAGTCGAATTTTGAAAAATCCTTCCAAGATCATATTTTTGAAAGTCTAAACGTTTTAAAAATATGAAAAAAAATCGAATTTTTCAAAATTCTAGAGGGTATTAATACCCAAAAAAAATTCAGAGGTTTTTGAAATGGAAACATAAGGAGATATTATTTTTACAGAACATTAATGACATAAGTCAGATTCATTGAGGGTTGCCTTATGTAAATATTAATCATCGATTTATTTTATTTTTTCAAAATATTCTCCATTAGGAGTATGATGACATATTACATATTTTTACATGTTTGAAACAATCGTCGAAGCAGTTTTGAGGTATCTCCAAAACATGCGTTCTGAATGCATCAACCGTCTCTTCAAGTGTCGAAGAATTGCGGTCTTCTAGTATATTTCTGTGTTTCTCAGTTTTTGAGATGTCGCTCTGAAATTTTGGAAGCATACCCAACAGAACATGAAGTTGTAAATAATTTAAAGATTTTTAAATATGATATTTTGTCAAAGTATATTGAAAATCATAATGTTCAAACGGATGTACTTTGACTGTTGACAGTTGACTTTTCACCAATCCTTCTAAGAAATTTTACTTCATTACTACATCAGTTTTATATACAACACATGAAGCTTAAGCTTAATACATTTAAAAATATTCGATAAACTTGGAGGAAATCCGCACTTGCACATGCAGAAACTGGTATTATGCCGGACCGTGTTAGATAATGTTTTATCTGCAAAAAATTATGACAAGTGTTGCCCATCAAATGAATGTCTCTGCAAGTTTTAGCCCAAGTATAAAATTTACATGATTTTTTTTAATAAGAAATTTCATATTTCTATACATATTTGTTCCCTTCTTGACTGCGACTTGAAGCAGCAATCCTCCGCTCGATTGTTAAGTACAGCAACCAGTCGATTTCCGCCCTTCACACCATCTCTTAATGGCATTCTTCTGACAGCCACTCAACTTTTCTAAAATATTAATTTTCTGCTCGGCAATAAATCATTCATCCCTCTAATCGACAGTCATGCAAAAAGAAATCAATAAAATGAAATAAAGTAAACTTTTGCCATTTAATTTGATCACTTACAAACGAAATTTGTCCAAACAATCAGCCTTTGTTTGTTTGTTTAGCTAACGTTTATTTGTTTGTCACAGCAATGCATTTAGCAAAGTTTCCAACTCTATTACCAGGTTCAGGCACAGTGTCACAACCATCACCCCCGCCGCCGTCGTCGCCCGGCTTCATGCCGCTCCGTCAATGGCACTAAACGACGACGCCTTATACGACTTTATTGTGTGTAGACACTTTGCCAAAGTGTCTTCCAGTCTTCCATTTTAACTTTATTCTTCCTTTTCATTTCATTGGGAATTTCGGAGTGGAATAAAACATTTCACATTTCATTTTGAGCCAAACTCGCCAACAGCATGACGCTTTTGACATTCTAAACTAACCTATTAAGTTGGACCATTCTTCGTTTTATTAAATTGTGGCTGTGTGCAATTGTGTGCCGTTTTTGTTGTGTCCCTCAAGTTGAGGAGAAAAATTAAGTAAAATGCCAGGGAAATTCAGAAACTTAGGGGTTTTGTTGTGCCGTCACCTCAACTGTTGGAGTTTCTGTTGATTTGGTTGAACAGGTGAGCGAAGTTTAGGTGTGGTGCGATAAAATATTCTATGGACAGAGGGTTTTGTGAAGTTTATGTGAATTATAGAAATAGAGATAAATAGTAGTAAAGAGAAAAAGTAAGTAAGAGAACAAAAGTATTTGTCTTCTTGTATTTGCAACCACTACCACTCACTACTTCTTTTTTTGGCGTAGACACAGCTTCCTTTGTTCTTCTTTCTCGCTGTTTAGCGCCAATTGGAGATTCCAATTGTAGCCAGGTTCTTCTCCACCTGCTCTTTCGAACGGAGTGGATGTCTTCCTATTCTTCTGCACCCTTGGTGGCTACTGCGTCGAATACTCTCAGAACTGAAGTGTTTTCATCCATTCAGATGACATGACCAATCCAACATTGGCGCTGCGTCTTAATTCGCTGAACTATGTCAATGTCGTTGAACTACGGTATTCACCGTTGGCAATGCGCAAACGACCATAAATCTTCCGCAGAACCTTTCTCTTCTCTTGAAAACTCGTAACGTCGACTCATCAGATTATGTCATCGGCATGCCATTACTCCGTATAACAAGACGAATACTTCTCAATTGCCTACTCCGTTCGGAGTCGCACCTGTTGCCAAAAGTTACTCTACGTTGGGTTTCTAAGGACTTCCGTAAGATTAATTGATGGAATGGGATGGTTTGATATCAGTAGTATCGACTTTTATAAACCACTTCTTTAGTGCCATTACTATATAGATTACTAGATGTCCAAAACTTTAAGATGTTTCTAAAAATATAATATCAAAACACTGGATTGAGTTCTAAATTCAATATGGATTGGTTTTATACTATATTAACCGTTAATTTTTGTGAGTACGATCTTTGTGAAGCCATTAGAAATCATATAAGTTAGCAAATCTCTTTGTGGCCAATATAAATTAGCACAGTCGATAGTTTTCATTCGCACCAGGTCGATGGATTTCGGAAGGCATGCGCTCCCAAGTGTTTAAGCTTGATCCCACAAACGCGGGACAAGAAGGAAATGTTAAGATGTTTCCACTTCTCCAGCTCTATCAGCTGGAGTCCGGTAAGATTCCCAACCTAACAGCATTGGCGTTGATAGAACAATGACCTGTTGAAACCCCACTTTACTGAAGACAAAGAGATCGCTAGATCCTTTACGATCGGTCTTGGGTCAAAAGGATCCGCTATGGCCTGAAACCCATATTAGTCTTATCACAAAGTGACCATTCCTAATTAACTTATGGACTCTAAGAAAAGTTTCCTTACGTCAGATACCATCACAAATGTTTTTAAGCAAAAGGCGAGCGCTAGTGTTAAATCCTAGAAGAAAAACTGTATGCCTGATAAAAAATTAATATAAAAGTGTATTTGACTGGACTTTCTTCTTTTGACAATGTCAACTAATTTCTAACTTCTCAGCCAACTCCCACCGTCACGTGCCAAAAATAAAAAAGTTCAAAATTATGTAAAACTATGACCACAGCGAAAAAACGCTCAGCGGTCTTTATTTTAAGTTTAAACTCATTCGCCCGAATATCTCCTGAGAAATATAGAAAAACAGCAAAGCGACAAGAGAAATGATATAACTTAAAATTGCCGCACATAAGAGAGCGAAGAAAAATGAACAACATGTCAAAAGTTGCGACTGTGACTGCGACCGGGGTTATGCCATTGCTAAACTGACACTGATACGCTGACTCAAAGGAGTGAAATTTAATTTCTCCAAAGCCATTCTAAGCAACAGCAACAAAAACAAGCGTTATATAATGGAGAAAAATGGTGACAGGTCAAAAGCAACGGCGGTTGAAGAAGAGCGGTACGAGCTTATGATACCGCATTTGCATTCGGGCCAACACCAGCACAACAACAAAGTGTTTAAACTGTTTTTGAAAAATGTGTTGGGCGTGCTTGGTGAGCTGTGGTGATGCAAACAGATTCGGGTTGGCTATGGTTTAGTGGGAAGTGAGATAAATGTTTGGTTAATTGCATAGGTGGAGAACAAAAATATATTATATGGCGTTAGGGTAAGTGGAGTTTCAAAATCAAACATTTCTTGTGACCGTCTTTCGCAACATAAGTAATCCATACACTTGGTTTTAAAAAGGATTTCATAAATACTCAGTATCTGCTCAGTAGTGATTCGTACATCATTCTATAGTCATCAATGTACAGAAGATTCCCAACCTTTGACGCTTCCCTTAAATGATTTCGTTGTACAATGACTCTCCTGAGCGTAAATATTAGTATTCACTTCTCCTTTTTTGATTTTTCGATATTAATTGACTTCGAAACCTTACTGGTGAAACCCACTTTTCCTTTTCAAAGCTGTTTTTTTCCAAAAAAGTGTTTGCAACCGACAGGATTGCTTTAACAGCGTTCGTTAAATTTACCGCTTGTTTTCCTAATGCTTAACGGCAAATGTTTTCGGAAGTGCTCACTTCAAATTACCATTTTCAGTTTGCATAAACAATTTTTTTTAACGCACATGTGTTTGTGGTCAAATATTTATTTAAGTTTGCATCATATAATGCAGCCAAATGCCATTAATTTAATTAAAAGCGTGCGGCTAATAAATAATTATTTTAATTATTGGACGTAAACAGAAAACTAATTAATAATTAAAATTTCTAGATATTGAAAAAAAAATGACGAAACTCCAATATTGGCCAAATTGGCAAAAAAATGGGAGAGATTTACTCAAGGTCAAGCTGCTTGTAAAGAGAATTTTTCACCTGCAACAATATGCGCCAGTTATATGAGAGGTTATAATCGTTTGTGCCAGATCCAGAGTGCGTAGGTTGTCTTTTATATTACGGGATTTGGGTGGGGGTGTAATCTGGCAAGTCACTATTTTATCGTAAAGCTTGATATTTTTTATGTTAAAGATGCTCAGAACGTTTTGATATACAAGCGCTATTTGTGTTGTTAACAGTAATTTAAAATATTCATCTGAATTAAAAAATGGAATATAATTGCAATCATTTTCGCGATAATAAAGCTCCTCAAGGGTCAGTGTTTATCGATTGTATGCTGAATTCAGTCGATATCGTAGATCACTCCAAGTCGAATTTCTTGAAGGGCATCCAACAACTATTGGTGCTGAACGTAAACTGATATGGCAAATCATCATCGTGAGAATAAAGGATTATAAGTGGGATCAGAACAAATTCAATATTGCATGAACAGTTATTAGTAAAAAAAATTGTTCACATGGAATCCCACCCAATTTGTCAATAGCTTAAAAAAGCTGGTGTTTATTGGTCCAGAAGAATGTTAAAAACATATAATAGCGGTGTTATGAAACCCGTCTATGACAACGTAACAGGTGATGAAGCGTGAATTTACGTGTACGAGCGCGAAAGTAAATAATAGTCAACAAATATCTTCAAGGCTATTATTCGAGTCCAACAAAGAAATGAAAAACAAGAAAGAAAAACATGGATCAGTCTTCATCAATGCAAGCTCCCCAAACATCCACTGAAACAGCTGTCGAAATTCGATGTGATGAGTAATCTACTGTAAAGTCCTGACTTGGAGAGGAACGACTTATTTTTATACTCAATTGTAAAAAGTAAACGAAGAGCTCAACGTTTTTCGACACCTGAAGACTGACTGATGCGTTCAGAATGCATGTTTTCAAGATAACTTAATCGATGTAACTAGTGATTGTTTTAATGAAACACATTTCATCTCCTTCTTCTTAATTGGCGTAGACAACGCTTACGCGATTATAGCCGAATTCATCTCCTATTGACCAAAATTAGGCTCATCCTGGTTTGAAACCAAAAACTAAAATTAAATGAAAAACTTCAAAAATTATCTATTGATGACGTGACCATACATCCCTTACAGCAATCGGAACTCGAAAGGGGAAAAATGATTAATCTAACATAATCTCATCATATTTGGCTTTTCATTTTCTAATGGTTTCGAGTTTTTTAAAGATATCAAGACAAGTCTATACGTATAAAGAAGGCAGTCTAAAAATTTAATTGATCTAATAGAATCTGTGAAAACGTAGATCTCGTTTTGTAAAATAATTTGTAGACATATTTCTGACTTATTTTACTGAAAATATTAAATAAAAATATTTTATTATAATATTTTATTTTTATTTACACTTACAATACTTTATGAGAAAATTTGTAGACTGCTATATTTTATTTTGATTTATAGTCAAGAATACCTTGTCTTTAATCTTATCTTTATCGCCTTTATCAAACAAAAACTGAAAAATATGGCATATTTTATCTTTTGCTGGTGTTTATACTGAATGAATCACTTACAATACTTTCTGAGAAAATTTTTTGGACGAAATATTTTCTTTCTTCCAATACCGCTTATGAAAAGTAGGATGTATTAATAAAGCGATTTATTGGAAAAATAATGAACTTCGTGCTACTAGTCCTTTTGTAAGACCGGATATGTACATAGTAAAGTGAAGAGCGCAGCAACATCCAATGGATGGTCAATTCGGTTTAAATTTATTTGTTCGAAAAAACTGTATATATGAAATTTTGATCTACTCCCTCAACTATTTATGACTTGATCTTATATTATTAATAAAAGCGCTTAATTGGCACATATAAATAAAAACAAAAGGGTTTTTTTAAGATATAACGGGTGATTTTTTTGAGGTTAGGATTTTCATGCATTAGTATTTGACAGATTACGTGGGATTTCAGACATGGTGTCAAAGAGAAAGATGCTCAGTATGCTTTGACATTTCATCATGAATAGACTTACTAACGAGCAACGCTTGCAAATCATTGAATTTTATTACCAAAATCAGTGTTCGGTTCGAAATGTGTTTATCGACAAATTTTGTTCAGCGATGAGGCTCATTTCTGGTTGAATGGCTACGTAAATAAGCAAAATTGCCGCATTTGGGGTGAAGAGCAACCAGAAGCCGTTCAAGAACTGCCCATGCATCCCGAAAAATGCACTGTTTGGTGTGGTTTGTACGCTGGTGGAATCATTGGACCGTATTTTTTCAAAGATGCTGTTGGACGCAACGTTACGGTGAATGGCGATCGCTATCGTTCGATGCTAACAAACTTTTTGTTGCCAAAAATGGAAGAACTGAACTTGGTTGACATGTGGTTTCAACAAGATGGCGCTACATGCCACACAGCTCGCGATTCTATTGCCATTTTGAGGGAAAACTTCGGACAACAATTCATCTCAAGAAATGGACCCGTAAGTTGGCCACCAAGATCATGCGATTTAACGCCTTTAGACTATTTTTTGTGGGGCTACGTCAAGTCTAAAGTCTACAGAAATAAGCCAGCAACTATTCCAGCTTTGGAAGACAACATTTCCGAAGAAATTCGGGCTATTCCGGCCGAAATGCTCGAAAAAGTTGCCCAAAATTGGACTTTCCGAATGGACCACCTAAGACGCAGCCGCGGTCAACATTTAAATGAAATTATCTTCAAAAAGTAAATGTCATGAACCAATCTAACGTTTCAAATAAAGAACCGATGAGATTTTGCAAATTTTATGCGTTTTTTTTTTAAAAAAAGTTATCAAGCTCTTAAAAAATCACCCTTTACATACATTTACCAGTATAAAACAACAGCAAAATATATACCATAGTATTAATTATCATTTATATATTTATATGAATACGTGCTAAAATATACACCTAAATATGTATAATCGCAGAGATGTATGATATATGTATGTATGTGTGTATATATTCAGCTCCAAGCAAAAACGCGTGTAAAAGTTTTTCATTCAGCACTCAATTTAATAATTAATTTTGCCACGCATCAAATTTGTATACACCTTTCAGACGGCATTAATACAGTTAGTACAAGCAGCTTTAACAAAAGTTTTCGCGCCAATACCAATGTACAAACATATCGCTGATTATGTTTGCGCGCCGAAACATGCGCTTGGACAAAAGTAAATGGCTGAAATGATGCTTTGTCGTTACTGATTTTGGTGAAGCGCCTTTTCATAAGGGATTTAATGTAGAATTACTAAAGCCTACAAAAGGCAACTCACAGTCGTGCACACATGTAAAATGGAGTGGTCATATGTACATATGTATATTCATACGGTACGGTATTATGGGTAGATGAGTGGGACAACAGCGAATTTAATGCGTTAATGCGCGTGTAACCCTTTTTTATTGGCGTAAACACGCATGAAAGTGCCTTTCAAAGAGAGTTTTATGCAAACACACAGCTGCGTACACACAAATATTTTCATATTGATAAAGAGATACTGCTGTAATATATAATAAAATGGGTGTATTCCACGAAAAGCTGGAAATAATTTTTGTAAAATCCTTTTTTACAATATTTAAACTTTATGCTGTTAGTTAAAAGGTTGCATAAGATGTATATGAATATTGCAACAAAATTTATTCTAAATATTTAATAAAAATTTTTAGCTTTCAATTTATTATTAGTTTTTCACTACTTAAGCCTTTGATTTTTGTTTAGTAATAGTCTGGATTAATTTTTGAGTTTTTAAGCATTTAACAAAAAAATAAACGTGTTCGAAAATGGTTTTCATTTGCGGAATTCGTTCATGTGGCAAATTATATGAACAATGCGTAAAATAAAACTCAATATAACAACACTTAATATAAATAAAAACCTTCAAATAACAATTTTTATTTATCACTGAGTTCCAATTAAAAATTTTATACATTTGTAAAACTTCTGTGAAATTTTTAAATATTTTCTTTTTCCAACAAATGCAAATGAATATAAAATTTCAATGTATGTTTTATTTCAGGCAATATTTCGAAAATAATTAATATCTAAAACATTGTAACAACATTAGGTGTGTGACTTGGCTAGCTGACGCCTAAGTGTAGGCAAATATTTTTTACTTGTCTTCAATGCTTTGCCATGCATTGAACACCAAATGTTAAAAATACAAACTGGATTGTGTAAAACGATTTTAAGAATAATAAAACGGAATAGGTGCTTAGTTGTTTATTATTTTGAAATTAATTTCCATCAAGTTCTGATTTTAAAGCGCATTAATATTACAACCACGTTAGGTGTGTGACTTAGCTAGCTGACCCTAAATGTAGGCAACGAGTTTTTAATTTCTTTAATGCCATGTTATAATGAAAATCAAAAGTTGAAATTTGAACACCAGTATAACTTAGAGTCAAAGTAGATGTTTGGATTTCATAAAATTTAAGTCTTAGAACTCTAAACGATCACGTAAATAGTAACAAAGAATATTATTAATCTTAAAATTTTTAAAAAGTAGTAATAAACTCGATGTTTTGACAATTAAATTTTACAAAATTTTGATTTTTAATTTTTGGGTTATGTGAATTGCCTCTTTGATACCAGCGTATTTGGAATAAAACATTCCAAAATAGCACGCATTTCGCATAAATATTGCCATATTAATTTCAAGTTTTTATATATTATTATTATTTTTTTAAATTTCAAACGGGTGGTAACACTCTACCAATTAACACATAAATCGAATGCAAGGAATAAAGCTATTATTTTGTATTATTTTCACATACGAAAACATTAAATTATTATTTCAAAATAATTTCCACAAGAAACAAATGGCAACTCCGTAAAGTTTTAAATTTTATTTTATTGAAATAATAAACTATGTCTTAAAATAATAGTTAAGGCCATTTTATGCCCTCAATTTTAAAGAACTAAACCCAAAAAGTGTGGCAACTCTCACTCTTCAACACGGAGAATCCCAAATGAATGTTTCCTACGTAGCTTACCCGTACTATGTAATACTAAAGCTGGTCATTGACTGGTTAGTTGCCTTTCTTGCCAGGTTTGATTCACCGTATGCCTTGTTGTTGTTAGTGCAGTCATTATTCGCCTGTCGTTTACTTGTTTTGTTGTTGGGACAGCACTGCGTATACAGTTGGTAGTTTGCGGCAGCTGTCACTTTGTTAATTGGAAATACGCTAATGCGTTCAATCCAATCATGCGTCGCCGTCGCCATCATTCGTCAATTGAGGGATTTACATCAACTACATGCCACACACTGTCCTTTAATAAGTGTACATATATATGTATACATCTGTATATTCGGGTAATCTTCTGCGCTGTATATCACATGGTTTTCTTGGTTTATGCTGTTGAAAGCAAGCATTCATCGCATGGCAAACCGCAAAACTCAACTTTTCATTTGCTTGTAGAAGCATATAAAAGCTCTGATACACATATACCATATACATTTATATGCTTATACATATATACATTATATTATGTTCATATATACATTTATTCGTATATATATACAGTTGTAGTAGCCTTGATATATGGCAAAAGTGTGAGCTACCATTATACTGCCAGCGTGTACGCCACGACGTATGAGTGATTTTCGCTTCACTTCCTTAATCCACAAAATCCAAGAAGAGTTAAGGTTTATTCCACCCATATATACACACACACCTACCGCACATATTCGCATGAAAAGGGTGTATTCGATAACGCTGATCTTTGCTACCTTACCCTACTAAGTTATTTACACCCGCACACACACAAACAAGCACGTGCGGCAGCTCCGCAACTTTCAGCTATTTAGCGGGAATAGCTGTCGCCCAGCTGCCACACGCCTTGGCAACCAGGTGAGTAAGCACTGCGGAAGCCATTTGTTTAAGTCAAGTGGAGTGGTTGTATGCATAGCAGCATCTTTGTATGAGTGTGGTGTGCGTGTGCGTGCGTTTAGCGTCGGTGTTGAAAGATGAAATCAGTGAAACGCAAACAAACCTTGACCCAGAGCGCAGTCATGCGGCACATACGCAGACATCTTGTGCACTCGCTGCAATAATGTAAGCAATATCGTTCAGCGAAAGTGGTGGCGGCGGCGGCGGTGGCAGCAACACCTACATATACATCTTAAGTGAAACGCGCTCCATGTTAACCAATAAATCATATAATATTCTTGCTTAGCGCGCTGCATACATACTTACGCAATATAAATAAATACGTAAGTGTTTTGTGGATTTTCAAAAGGTTAAGTCAATCAGCTCCTTTTACTCACTTTTATATGCTGTTATATGCTCTTTGAACTGTTTTTGCTTCTTTGTGTGGCAAATTGAAAATATTGGTTGCTGTGCTTTTGAGAGTGGAAAAGCCTGTTCCAGTCTCCAGCAGCCTCACAGCGTTGAAATTTTTACTATTGAGTCTATAGCTTTATATGTATGTTCATGATTTTTTAGTTTGAAATTTTGAACTTAGTTATAGAAAATAGATAAAAAGGTCTTATTCAAAGCATTTTTCAGCTGAAGTTCTAACATTTTTTTATCTTCTCGCAATTCCTGGATTTCATGTCAAAAGGACTGCTTTGGCAGTAAAGAATTAATGAAGCCATTTTTTGATACTCTATTCTAATGTCAACCGTATTCCAGTGCATGGGTACTGCCTTTACCGCAACAAATGGTATTCAGAAGGGACCAGGTCTGGTATATAAGTCAGGTGAGGTAAAACCATCCAGATGTTGTTTTTGTAATAGTTTTGAACTACTTTTACCACATCGCTCAGTGCTGTTAATATGAAAAATTACTGTTTCGTATCTAGTCGGAAATTCTGGACATTCTTCGGCTATCGCTTACGCAAATTTAATGAGCTGTTGATAGTACTGTTCTCCATTAAGGGGTTACATGAGTGTTCTTGGGTAAAAACAGCTCTTTTCAACAATGTTTTTCTCATATAGAAAACAAAATATTTTATTAGAATTTTTTAGTGTTACAAACATATAACATAAATATTAACAAAGAAATTCTGAAATTTAAAAAAAAAAAACAATTTTAACTCGTCCATGCGACTCCATTTCTGGTGACTTCTCGGAAAAAAGATGATGTAAAATTTAGCGAAATTTTATTTTTAGTTGTAATCGAAAAAATCTTTCATCCAAGTCCTTAAGAAATGAATCTCAAAGACCTGTTTCAAATTACATAAAGATCGGTTGAGTAGTTCCCGAGAAATCCCAACTGACTACAAAAACACAGTTTCGAGAAAAATGCCTTTGAACGCGGCGAACTTAGCCTAGCTAACCTTGAGCGCACAAGTTCTCAAGGCTATATCTTCTTGCCGTCATTAGTATCGCACTTTACCGTTGATTCGACTGTCTAATTTTGTCGTAATGTATCCTCACCATTTGACACCCGCTACAAAAACAATTTCTTTCGTAGCTTTCGAGAAGAATTTCTGACATGCATCAACGCCTCTTTGCTTCGATTCAAGGGGTACACAATTTCTTTGCTTTTGAATGTATTCGGCTTGTTTTTGAAAACAAGCTTCCAAAGTCTTTGATAGCTTATGTTTTTCAATAAATTTTATCATGTTATTATTCCATTCTTTCCGCTTCAAACATGTTGGCTGCCCAGGATATTCTTCGTTTTCCAAGATTAAATCTAAACTCTTAAATCATGCAAATCCCATTTGACACCATCGTTAAGACACAGCATATTCATCATAAATTTTTACCAAAATACGACAAATTTCAGTTAAGGCTTTTTTCAAAGTAAACTTTTTAGTTGGATCGAAATATTTTATCTTATTTTCCTCCGATTTCTAAATATTCGGTTTGTTTGTCCGATTCCCGTTCGATATATGTTAATGAACGCTTTTCTTTGATTCTTTGAAGTAATAAGATGTCCGATTGAATTGGAGAAGTTCTTGGAAGTGATTAATCGAGAATATTAAACTTCGAGAGCTGTCCATGCTCCTAACCGCCTCTTTGCATACCCAGCAAAGACACCTCTCGAAACAGCACGGTTCTTAGGTCTACCGTTGGCTGACCTCGATGACAACTTATCTGAAACCTTACGATCCTAATGGGAAATAGATAAACTTTAAACAACAACAGCAACAGCTGCAGTAGAAGATTTCTGAAAAATTACTGAATACTTCCCATACATTTCAAGAGCTGAAAAAAGCTTTTTTGGTATGTTGAGTTGATTTCCCTGCGGCATTTTGAAAGCAACGGAAGTTTGAAATTGTTAATACTTATCAGTTTAAAAAGACATAAGATTATCATAATAAATTCCATTCCTTCATGTGAGAGTTAAACACTCAATGAGCTTCCCTGTGGTGGCCTGCAAATCAAAGATATAGTATTAAAAACGAATGGGTGCTTGATGTCCCTTTAAATGTTTGCGACTGGTTTAACAAATATCGCTACGATTTCCCGAAGTTACTATATATTCTATCGAAATTTCAATCCATGTGGGAGAGCACTCAATGAGGGTTATTGAGAATATGAGAAAATTTTGCAGTGTTAACTGAAAAGCAGTTTCCTTTGAAAATAGGATATATCTAAGTGGTAAATCCGTAAATTAAAAAGTGTAAATATTTTTCAGTTTTATGTGGGCTTACGATTATCAATTTCGTTGCTGTTGAGCACTGCTTCGCTCATCCAAAGCCAGAGCTCTTTCTGGTTGTTGGCCATGCGGCTGAGTCGCTCACTGGCCGTTTGTTTTAAAATGCGCAAATATTTTATTTTTGCAGCAGCAGCAAAATTTAAATTATGTTAATACGCATAAAAACACGCAACAACAATAACAAATAAAATTACTTAGCGCTAAAGGCACGACGCTGAAATAACAGTTGCCGAAACACAGCAATAAAAAAGCAAAACGTTAAGAATTTTCACCCACAAATGATGGCCGCCCCCCCACCCGGTTACCATCGTGCCGCACTCAACCTTCACGTCCGTTGTCCGCCGCTTACGAACCGCTCAAACAACAATAAACAAATTAACAACCAAAGCAGCCGCAATAAAACGCAGAATTGGGACGAACAAGCAACAACAATGACAACAGCAATATCATATTTATACAATGTTTGTGAACCACAAGCGTAGAGACAGGCGTGTTGCACGTTGAGTGTGGGTGTGGCTGCTCGGTGCGGTGGATTGCGCAAAGTGATTAACTTTAAATATTTTAATTTTGTGCGCAATAATAAACAAGCTGACAAGCAACAACAACTGCAACAACAACAGTTGTAGCAACGAGCAATAACCGCAAACAGCGCATGTAAGCTTTGAAGCGATCGACACAACCATGGCGACAACAACAGAAAAACAATCAACATAAACATTAACAACAACAAACATGCAACAACAAGAATATACACACAGGCACACGAAGCAAACAACCATAACAAATGAAACAACATGATTACCTGTGTACGTGTTATATCGGTGTGAGTGTGCGTGTGCGTTCTTGCTCTGCGCTTTGGTTATTTTTGTTTCGCTTTTATTCACAGTTATGTGCATTGCAGGCAAAAAGTCAACAACACACAATTGTCAATTCCATTGCAAGTTTTGATTATTCTCTTTGCTGTTGTTGTATTGGCATTTGCATTTGTGTGTGCGTGTACAAATGTGACTGCGTGCAAATGGCGAACGTGTCTTCACGTACGAAGTGCTGTTGCAGTTGGCATGTAGAAGTGAAACAACAACAACATGGATTTGCATATAGAAGGGGGTTAATAAAGAACGCTGGAAATTCAATTCTCACGATATACTCACTGCCGTCTATAGAAAATGATCTCTGTTTTATGTACATACAAATTTGACCCGGACTAACAGTACAAAAAGTATATGGTCAGGTACTTGTATTTAATACAAATTTTCATTATCGCCTTCAAAATAGGCTGCGCAGCCAAAACAAGCAAGCCAACGCTTAATACCCAAAATTCCATACGTCGGCTTGAATAGACTTGTCTTCAGCGAATTTCGATTTTTTCAGTTTTGGCTCATTTTTGGAGCCTCATTCGCTAGATTGTTGGATTATTTCAAAGTCATATTCATAAACCCACGTCTCTTGACCGGCCATGATGTATATTTGCAACTTATGTTATGAATCATTTTGTTCTGTAACCGTATTTATTCAATTATTTTGTACGACTCTAGCCTTGGTACTAGGGATGCCCATTAAAAAAAACATTAATGTTTTATTCCATATGATGCATCGAAACTTGATATATATCAACTTGATTGGCGCGCTTTATACCCAAAAAAATATACAATACACTTTCCCAAAACATAACCCATTGACAATCTTTAATCCAAAAATTATCCAAAACATTACCCAAAAAAAATTTTTTAAAACCCATTATACAATCCAAAACATTACATAACCCAAAACATAACCAAAGACAGAACCAAAATGTGTTAAGTCGATCTCCATGAGATGTTGAGACCCTCTGCTATCGCTCATATAACAGAGATGAATAGACGACTCGCATGAAGCAAGTTTTCGGTGACTCTTCGACTTTCACTGAATGCTTAATTGCACTCAAGTACTTGTGTTTACGATAAAGCAGACTTCACAAAACACTTCTGCCGTGATTCCATTGGAAACACAAAATTTTAACCATAATCGTTCTTAACTTTTTTCCATAGGGGAAAATCGCTACCCCATTGTTTATTTCGCAAGAATAGCTGCCAAACACTCCCTAATTGACATAGAAATACAAACTCACGAACATTAAAAAGGATTGAGAAGGGATGGAGATCAAACTCACGAACATTTAAAAAAGTTTACCAATCTTTTGGGAAAAAAATTTTTATCGATTCGGTTAACGCACGTGTTTAAAGTGAACCAGTCCGAGTAAAATTTGATCAGATGGTATATACGGTTGTTCAAAAAATTCCAAACTAAGCAGTTTTTTGTTGACTTTAATTTTACAAAAAGGCAAATTTTTTCTTTTGGAAAAGCTGACCCATTTAAGCGTTTTGGGTCCTTTTAAAATATTTTCCCCGATTCGACCAAATTTTTTTTTTTCCCCCTTGGGATAAAATTTTTTTTCCTCCGGGAAAATTAATTTAAGATTAAAACTTGACAAATAATATTTAGGAGATTTCTTTTAAAACGAAAAAATAATAATTTTTTAAAAAAAATATTTTTAAAAATTCGTAGAAAAATCGCAACGGCCAAAAAAACTTTTTCCCAAAAACGCCGTTTTATTCCCGGGAAACAAAAAATTCTTTTTCCACCCAAAAGGTTGGTGCAAAAAAATCGCTCTGAAACGGCTGAATCGATCGACTTGAAATTTTTGCACGACTTTCTTAGATATATTTGTCTGAATCAAAGTAATGCGACTTTTGATAATAATTCAGGTTTTCTAAGGCACTCTGAAGTGCATGTTTTTTCTAAACAAAAATACTCTCTTTGGGAAGTGCTTTGAACATTACCTTTATCCATACTCCATAATAACACAATTTATTTTGTGATTAGATTTGAGATAGAAAATTCGATCGTTAGATATATATTTTTTTTTGGATAATTTTTTGAAGGTCTGTTATGGGACCAAGGATATTTAAAATTTTTTAAAATAATATTTTAAATAGTACTCGTAGCGATTCTTCTATAGAAAAATAAATCACAAAATTCGCTTTTTTGGACTTCCAAGGTGATATGATACTTTGAGTGAAGGTCATAATAAACAATAAGACCCCAGATTATTAACCGTAAGGATTCTTTCCACAGTAACTTTTTCAGAATAATTTCGGAACCGAAAATTTCATCATAGCAATCTTTGCCACTTGCTCTTTTCTAAGAGTTTGAACGAACGGGCGTAACGCTAATTCAAGGGATCAGAGTTAACATCCAGAAAAGGATTTTAGATCGACAAAGGAGATGTAAAATGAGATCCGTTTATGAAATAGTCGTGCTTGTGAAATAATAATTATCAAGAGTCATATGTAAATTTTGCAGGATTTAACCATTGTCTTTTATAAAAAAAGGGAAATTAATCTCAAATGAGTTATCCAGATACTTTCGCATGAGTAATTGGATACCCTAGAAAACCTTCCAAAGGCAAGCGAGTATCAATCGCAATTTCATACATTTAGATATCGTGTAGCGAATCTTAAATAGTGTTGCCTAACCATCACATATACATACATATATGGTACTTAAGTTCTGTCTCCATGACTATGATCCTTAAAATTTCGAAAAGTACATCGCAGTTGATATATGTATTTCTTGAAGAGCCAATTAAGACTAAAACAATTCCCCAGCTAAAAGTATTCAGCACTCAAGACCAAAACAAAGAGCCGAGAGTACCTCGCCACTCCGTGCAAAATTAAAATTTACTACCAATTTGTGGCACATTCGATTTGCTCTTAGCTTTTATGTTTCTATTTACGTTTTCTGTTGTTGTTAGCGTAGTCCGGCTAAATCTGTTTGCACGAGCAAGCAAATACGCGAGGATTGAGCTCGGTGCCGAGAAGTGAACGACATTGTGGCCGGAAATGAATATAAACTGCGCGACATTCTTGACTTCGTGTTGGACACTCGAGCTATTTGCTGTTGTTGTTGGTTTATTATAATACTACTTTATTTCAATAATTCGTATGCACAACAACGCTAAGCGGAAGTTATTTAAATCCATTAGAAGTTGCTGCCCTCTCGACTATGCGACTGAGTCGAGAGGGCAGCAGCACCAACAACATTGAGACAACCTAAAGACAAACAACAAAAATAATCGGTAACCGTTAGAAGAAAGTACTTTAAACTCATATAAATTAAGGATTAACAAAACTCAACGAAAACTGCGCGATGGCAACGACTCTCGCATCCTTGGCTTTCAGTTTCTATAGCGCGCCTTCTGCCCTCACCTTTCTTCGTCCCTATTTTGGGTCTACGCTATAAACGCATTCTTATTCATTCACCCTGTGAGCTGAAAGTCAGCAGAAAGCAAATAATCATGAGAAAGAAAGAATATAAATGATGCTGCCTGCAGCCGGCCAAGCCTCTGCACACACGTGCGAGTGTAGCTGGCGGCAGCGAGGAATCTTTGAGACTTCGCAGTGTGACTAAAGCAAAATGTTTGATTGGAAAAATATTCAAATCACTCAGTGGGTGGCTGAGGCTAACGAATGGCACACACACATATATACACGCTGTATAGTCCACTTAGTCGTTTCTTCTAATGCAAGGCCAGTTGGGCGTAGAGGATGCTTATCTGGGATGCTCCGCTGTCCGTTAGTTAAAACAAACTTGAAATCATTGTAATTTTCCATGGCCGTTTCCTTGTCGTTTCAAAGCCATTTCGGTGGACGTGGATTAAAATTAGTCTGTATGTATGCGTTTCGTGGTGGGACAAGATTTGAGTACGAACTCTTCAAGTATGTGTCTGTGTGTGTAATCTTTAAAAACAAGGATAAAGAAATATTTTTCGTTCACTTAATTTTGTTCACCGTTCTGAGATACCTTTTGCTGGCGCGCACGGCGATTGCTCGGTGTTTTGGAGAGAATTAATGTATTTGCGCTTCATCGAGCGAATCGTTTTAAAAATTAATTACCGTTACTAAACGAAGTGGCTATAAATATTGTTGCGCTTATTACGGTAAATATATGAGTGTCTGCTGCGGTGGAGTTCACACCGTATATGAAGGTACTTATAATATATCCATAATGTATTGCAAGCTCTAAAAGAGAAATATTTTGTATCAGGATAGCCAGATAAAATTAATGCTGCTGTTGATGAGTCCTTTGGAAAAAAGTTTATTGTTTACGTAGGGTATATGCATACCACAATGCCGACAATCAAAACCTTGAAATTTTATAAAATTGGGGACAAAACTGAAAGTTGACGTCGAAAAAACAAGAATCTGCTGCCGTCAAACAAAACGTGAAAATTTCTGCGTGAGAACTTACAAAGAATACTACAGGCTCTCAGTGTATGTACATTCATCTGTTGGATACAATCGGCAAAGATTTAAAGACGCTTTTTTCTAGAAAAGTATTGAATATATTTCAACTGAGTTTGCAGCTTCCAGAAAAAGTATGTGCTTTTAAAACCAAAGAAATGGAAAATCTTATTGACTGCTTGGTAGATAGATTCAAAGTTCCTATTGGATAATGACAATATCGTGCCAGTCGTTCTTCTTTTCGCTACAAGGCGCCAATTGGATATTCCAAGCATAGTCAGGTCCTTCTCCTCTTGGTTCTTCCAACGGAGTGGAGGTTTTCCTCTTCTTTTGCTTCGTCTGGCGGGTACAGCGTCGAATACTTTCAGAGCTGGAGTGTCTTCGTCCATTCGGACAACATGACCTAGCCAGCATAGCCGTTGTCTTTTAATTCACTGAATTGGCAAGTGAGGAAAGTTCTCTGATCACCATTCACTTGGGAGTGGCCAGAAACGATTCTTTTACATGTGACTCAAGCAGATCACGACTTGCGGTCTTTGACCAAGCATTCTCTGGGTAGCCTAAGAACATACGTTTGAAGGAGAGCTAAAGTGAGAAGGCGAAACATCCCCTCCGCAGGGTTGTGCGCTAGGTTTGGGATCGGCCACTTAAAAAATCATTCCAATAAAAAGTATAAAGACTTATAAAGACTACTATATTTAATACAATAATCTTCATGTTTCAAGTAAAGCAATATTGGGCTTAAACCACACTTCTTAAAAACTTTTCCATCGATTGTTTTATTTTCCAGTTTACAAGTCAAGCACCAATGAATATATCGAGAAAAAGCTCTTTAAGCTTTGCGATGCATAACATGGGTTTTGAAATTTAAAAAGTGTTTTTTTTTTTTTAATACTATAATCTGTCTAGAATAATCTAGGATAGATCGGTTGATACTTAAATTTTTGATCGTGTTTTTCTCGGGACCTCGTTTTCAAATTCGTTGGTTACGACTTCTTATAAACTGTTCCAGCGATCTTATTGAAATTATGCAATGTTCAAAAAACAAATTTGATGAAAATGGGATTTTTTCGACCTTCAAAAGCA
The DNA here is from genome assembly GCA_027475135.1 of Bactrocera correcta. Lineage (NCBI taxonomy): Eukaryota > Metazoa > Arthropoda > Insecta > Diptera > Tephritidae > Bactrocera > Bactrocera correcta. The sequence continues at coordinate 113,611,467 of CM050323.1, forward strand.
ACTTAAAGTCTTAGTACAACAAGAGAAGGCATCTTTTTCCGTTCTTATAGGTTTTTAAGCTAAAAATATATAAAGTCGGTTCAATTCTACTCCTAGATCCTGTAAACGAAATAGCTAACGCGAGTTGCAAGTGTAAGAAATGTTCGGTTATATCCAAACTTAGCCCTTCTTTATTTGTATATACATTTTTTACCTAATTTATACCAAAGCAGTCCAACCTCTTATCTTTCTATGAGCTATTTCATTTTGAAGAGTATTACGACTTTAAAAAATAAATAAGTTTCGCGCTGAAATATTTTTCTCTTGAATGCAATCCACAGCGAAAATCATCTCCTTTAGTGCTGAGTGCTTCCGCTTTTCCCAGCCATTACAATCATACGTGAATCTCTATGATGCAATTACCTCATATCTATCCATTCAAGTTTAATAATCCGCTTCAATGATGACCTACTAAATATTTCCAATTTAATCCGCCTATAACGGTGCTTGTGTATGGCTGTATGCCTGTGTGTGAATGTACGGTAGTTTGGCGAAAACTGTTTGAATGATGAAAAGTGGATGAGAAATGAGCGCACGTTCCTCAAATTGAATTGCCCATTTGTGTGGAGCACACGTACTTGCTAACAACAACAACTACATACTACCACACAAACACACACCGCATCAAACAAACATAAACGTGACTTTGCGAGTATCCAATTCTTACCTTAGCTACTTCATATACACCTGTCGGCATACATACATACATGTATGTATATACAGACAAACATGCATACAAGCACAAATGCATAGAGACGAACATAACATCGCTTGGCACTATAAAGAATGCACTGGTTTGGCATTCTCGGCGTGAAACAGCTTCGAAAGTTCGAGCGACTGCTTGCCTGACTATGAGGCCATTCAGGCAAAGCACACTTGTGCGCACACTTACAGCCATACATAACTGCACACACACATTTCTATACATACTTAAGCAAGTGCCAGCCATGCTGCAGATTTGTGTGTGTGTTAAGCCGTTGATCGTGAATTGCGCTGCTCTGTTACAAGCCATGCCATTTCAACTGTGCTTTGATGAACCAACTCACACACACACACACTTACTCACCCGTGCAAAGCACACATTCAAATATGCTCTGATAACACGATATGACTATTGTATGCATGTATGTGTGTGCCTCTTTGGCGTTGCAATTTCAAAAATCTACAACAACAATCGAATGCAGCAACTCAGCGAATTGGAAACCTTCGATACACCGATATCCTGCTGTGTGTCGTAATCGATTTCTTTCAAGGACGCCTCTTGACAGTGCCTCACTCGGGCGGCAGCAGCTGCTCAGCGTTCAGCGTGGCGTGGCGTGGCATGTCGTGACGTGACGTTGCAAATATGCTGCTGCACGGCTCGGCTGCCGTGCTTTGCTCTGCTCGGCTTGGATTGGTGATTGGTTTAGTTTGCGTTTTGTTGCCAGCTTCGTAAGCAGTTCATCAATGCAGCTGCAAATGGAGACACACTCGCACTCATACACGCGTTGAGGCAAGGCAGCACCAGCCTTTGACTGCCTACGTGTTGCTTACGAACTCGTCGACAGGAAAGCGCTTGGGAAATCTCAAACTGTATTTGCTACAAGGTTGCCAACTTTCAAGTTTTGTCGGGTGCAACAGCATACCATGTGACCTTTCGATGCTCTGCACGGCGTGGACAGTTGAAAATTAAAAGTTTGGTAGTTGTGAAATTGCATGAAGCATTAGTACCGCTGTGCTGAAAGAAGAGTTTGGAAATCAAGGTGGCGTTTGTGTGACTTTAAGGTCTCTGAAATATTTAGTTAGGAAAGTTGGCATAACTTTAAATTGACCTTATGCTGAGAACAAGTTTATAGGTAATTAAACTATGATGCTTTAGTGGTTGAACTTTCGACGGGTTTAAAATTGCAGCATATTCATACATACATTGTGACAAAAAAGCACCGAGAAATTGTATTTAATTAAATATTTCAAAAATTTGTATTTTGCTAAGTTGGTAAGACTGTCCTTAATTACTATGTAAAATATGAGCTCGATTTATCAACCAGTTTGTTAACAGTAGCTGCTTAAGTCGGTGCATCTTAGTAGTCCGTTGGGATTTTAACAATGAATATAAATATAGAAAAAAATTTTTCAAAAATTTTGCATTTCTTACCAAATTCCGCCCTGCAGAATCATTGCTTTAAAGAAAACCCTAGCCTACGAGTGGTCTAAAGCCTTCAAGGCCGCTCAAAGAGATCGTTGAATACATGCCTCGACCTCTTCAACTGTTGAAAATATTAAGGACGTGAAGGATATGGTGCGTGAAAGTCGTTCGAAAAGTGGTAGAGAGATGGCAAGAGAGTTCGATATCTCTCTCGAGTCCATTAAAAAATGTTGGTGAATATTTTGGGTATGAAGAGTGTTCTTGCTCGATTCGTCCCGATAAAGATGAATTAAAAAAAAAAATACCTTAAACATGTCTCTTTGGACATACTTGATCATAAGAATCCCTTCCTACATTCATGGAAAGCTTGATAAAAAACAAGTCAACAATCATAGAAATGGAGAACAAAAAGAAGACGAAACCTCGTTTTTGAGGCATTTGTGTGAGAAAATCCGTCGAAAGCGGCCGGAATTGTGGATGAATGAATTCATGGATTTTACGTGTTGATAATGTATCATGGCATCGAGTAATGATAGTGACCGAATTTAAAGACAGAAACGCATGAATCATTTTATTGACTATTGCCAAAGTACTTGAAGAAACAAAAAGAGTTTCTTCACAACGACAATGCAGCCTGTCACAAGTCAGTGAAAACGATGGCAAAATTTCAAGAATTGGGTTTCGAGTTGCTTCCGCATCGACCGTTTTCTTCAGATCTGGCGAATATTTTATTTATTTTTGTCAGATGTCAAAAAAAAAGGGAAATTTTTGTCCAACGAAAAAATGATTGCTGAATCTGAGGCTTATTTTGAAGCAAAGGCAAAATCGTGCTATCAAAATCATAACAAAAAGTTGGAGTTTTCACTCTAATCAGTGTGCCAGCCTTGAAGGGAACTATGTTGAAAAAAAAACCAAATTTTGCCAAAAAAATACGTTTTACAATAGGAGCCAGGGATTTTTCAAGTGATCTGTTATTTCGCCACCGAGATCCATTAGCCAGTATTGAATACGTAGCTTCTAAGCTGACTCTAACTGCTTTTGAAAATACTTTCGATCATTAAAAAAATTACCGATTAAAAATATTAAAGAGCTTCAGACCAAAAGCGACTGCAGTTCTCTTCATGGTTCTCAATTTAAGCTCGTGGATCTAGATACTTCTTTGATTTGCCTATTTCGAGATATTATAGTAGTGCCAACTGATCTATATATAACAATAAGACGATTTTAGTTTTTTTAATAGCGAATTAGACTTTTAAGCATGTTAACTATGTAGACAAGTTGATCTCAACTTCTGCTAAATAAGACAGAGTTGAGGTATATTATTTAAAATATGTTTTTACATATATATTTCCCTAGTGCTTAGGTTGAGAATTATTGTCTCAAGGAATTTGCTGTAATTATGCGTAGCATAATCTAGAGGTCTAAGAAGAGTAAGTGATCGGCCCCATGCATTCGAGCCTAGTTCCAAAGCTGCCGATTGTGCCTAGGCTGACAAGAGGCATAGGCTAATTTTGTCTACCACAAGACTCATTTGCTTAGTTTAGGTATTAGATAATGATTCTCCCATTAAATGGGCTCAAATGACTTTTTAATCATATTTTTTGGGAGCCGGTAACTTAAAAGCTCTTGGCGCTCCAAAATATTTCCCACCTTGCTATTTTGTAGTAAAAGGTCAATCATGCTTTTTAGAGTTTGTTGAGTGAATTTGGAGAAGTCAAGGTATGTTTTTAACTTTTCTTTGGGCACCACATTGACCAAATTGCAAGGCCGGTTGTTGCATGTTACATATTCCAATTAGTAAGAAGACTTTTAGGATATTTTTATACCGGAGATATCTCCCAAGTGTAGGCATGCTTCTTTGGTTTTACTTTCGAAACGGCCAGAGACTAATTTGTGTATTTAAGAACTTTCAAGGAGATCGTTATCTGCGCAAAGCGTTATAATAATTATACAGTTTGATATATGGCAACATCAAGTAACTGTATTGGCTGATACTTTAACTGACAACAAATCGTAAAATTCAATGGAATTACAGTCGAAAGCCTCCGAATTTTTTATTTTTTTCCTAAATATGACTCTTTGCTCATACAAAGCCCATCACATCAAGCATGCCGCAGGTGTTGCCACACTACGCCACAGCTTTCTGGTAAATAGCAAGTGTGAGTCTGTGTGGCAAGTAGTTGGCATAGCTAACACTGGCGCCACAAGAAAGATGCAATGGAGCATTTCATACACCTTCTACGACAAAAAGTAAGAAAAAATCACAACATCAACAACAACAAATCCATGTACTTATAGAGTATGAAAGAAAAAAATGTAGACAGGAAATCAACTTGAAAAAAGTGAGATTTAAATAGAATGAGGCCGTGAGAAATTCGATGCGGAAGAACAGCGCAGAATTGCAATAAAGCGGAAGCTGAAGAATGAATGTGGCTAAGATGACGATACAGAAGACAAGCGACTCGACTACCGTCGCAACGACGCTCGGCGACGAAGGTGTCAAACTTATCCAATAAATGTAATGAAGTTAAACAGCAGCGGTGAGCAGACAGAGCGGCGCTGAGCCGGTGAACAAGTGACGGAGGCGGTGCGACAGCCAGCCTTGATGGGCAACGCAGCAGGCGGCTGAGTACAGGGAGATGGCTGAGGCGCACATTTGCAGGCAATGTGGCTGTTGACAGTGCCAACACGCCTCTTGTTGACATTGTGCTGGCATTACGGATGTTGTTCTCGTACATGTTCTTGTTGTTGCTGTTTCAGTGCTGTTGTTGATGCTTACTTGACTTGATGGCGAATGATGCGTTGACAAACGTGGAGGTGCCGCTCCGTTACGGCTGTAACACCGAGACGCGTCGTTGCCATACACACTGTTGCTGTTGTTGTTGTTTGCAAATATGTAAGAATTGCGATTTTTCTTATATCCTGAACAGGATATATTAAGTTTACTATAAAGTGAAACTCAAAAGGAAAAGTCTGAGACCCAATGAAGTATGTCATATTTAAAGGCTCACGATCCTTGTCGATTTTGTGTTCAACAGAAACGCAAAGTAGTCCTTCAGTTTTTGAGATAGCGTTCTGAAACTTTGCATGCCGTCTTTTTTTCCGAAAACCTGCTCATTTGTCGGAATTACTGATATTGGACGACTATAGCATAGTAAACGTATTCATCAGACGAGATATCTTCATGAAATTTGGTACAGATTATTAATATGGGGCAAACTATAGCATATAGCAGCAATACAAGCTGAGCGATCTAAATCAATTCCAGATTACACCTTTTGTCTTTTTTATTTGTGAAGGGTATTACAGATTCGGTGCAACGGAAGTTAAAGTTTTTTCCTGTTTTTTAAACACGCAGTTAAAGCTTAAGTAAAAGACCTTGTATATATGCAAGCGCGCTTTACACACCCCCACGCATACATACAAACATATGTGTATATGTACTTAAGTGAGCATATATTTACTTAGCAAGTACATATGCTTGTACATTTGGATAAGTTGCAAATTGAAAGAAACGAGCATGCGACTTTAAAGTGTCTTCAGTAGTTGATTTTGCATTATGCATGCAACACAAATACAATGAGAATTTTTAAGACACATCATCAGCACAACAACACCTATGCCAAACTACTGTTGCTGGTGTTGTTGCTTTGTTAGTGTATACAGCTGTTTTTCCGAGGATTTTTCGTTGCTTTGCTTTGCACTTGTGCTATAACTTTTCGCAGCGCCGAAAATCTGAGGAGTGTGCGAAAAAGTCCTGTGATAAGCGCAAAAAGTTCGCTCGTTGAGTCTTGAATTTTAAGTAGTAGAAATTGACACAGAAATGACAACAAACATACTACTACAAGTGTGCATAATGTATGCATTAAAAATCAGATTTGACGCTCAGCTTCACAACGTTGAAGAGACTATGTGTCATGCCGATGCTGCAGCAGCGACGAATTATGAATTCTTTAATTTCGCAACTTTTGTAAGACTTTACCTTCTGCACTTTTGTTTATTTATACACAATGAGAGTATATTTTACTTAAGCATACAAGTGTGTGCTTAAGTAGGTACACTGAAGTTACTCTGAGCCGATTTATGTGACAGCGCCACTGAGGCACGTGTCCTTGTAATAAATCTGCAGAAATATTTTGATATTTTCTTTTAAAAGTTATGTCAAACTAAGTATGATAAATACGTGTGCGTGACCTACTTGCTTATTTAAATGGGGAAGCAATAGGAAAATAATAGGGAAAGGGAGTTATGATATAGATCGTTTATGCTTCCTGAAGCATGCTTGCTTTTTTGAGAATCAATACATTAAAAAAAAAAAAAATAAAACTTTTCCCTTCGCCACCTTCCGCACCCATTGCATTTCTTTAGTAAAATTTTGTTTTTTCAATTTGATGGAAGCAATATGCGCATAAAACCCGCTGTAAAAAGGTTTTTGAAGAAGGAAAAATTACCAAGTCGCCTACCGTAAAAAATAAAATTATTAGGCAAATTTCGCGAAGAATCCCGAAGCCAAATGTGAAAGAAAATTTCAAATAAAAAGACCCTGGGAAAACCCAAATTTTATTTCAAGTTTGGTAATCCCGCAGCCTTTTAAACCTTATTAAATTCGGACCTTATTTCCCCCAAACAATTTCTTCCCCCGGAAAATGAACCCCCTTTTTTGGCCTGAGAAAAATATTACCAAATAAATTAAATATCTATCAAATGGTGAAAGCATACCCAATAACAAAGGAAACTTGATTCCGAACCCAGTTTGGGTTTTGAGCTATATGCAAGGGGTTTAAATTGAACAATTTTCCACGGAGATACATTTGTTGCCCTAGAAAATAATCTATACCAAATTTGGTGAAGATACATTGTCAAATGCGAAAGTTTTCCATATGAAAACTTGATTCCGATCGTTCAGTTTATATGGCAGCTATATGTTATAGTGGTCCGATATCGGCCGTTCCGACAAATGAGCAGCTTCTTGAAGAGAAAATGACGTCTGCAAAATTTCAAAAAGATATCTTAAAAACTGAGGGACTAGTTCGTATATATACTGACAGACGGACCGACGGACAGACGGACAGACAGACGGACAGACAGACGGACATGGCTAAATCGACTCAGCTCAACATACTGATTATTTATATATATACTTTATAGGGTCTCCGATGCTTCCTTCTGGGTGTTACAAACATCGTGACAAACTTAATATACACTGTTCAGGGTATAAATATATAAAATTTCCTACTCAGAAAGTAGCAGTCTCTATCAACAAAATGTCCAATACAAACCCTATTGATATTTTTTATACAACAGTAAATTATAGTATATTTAATGAACTTGTAAAACAGCTTAAATTCCCTTTGAACTGAACGCAACTATGCGTAAAACAACCCAACATAGTAAACTTAGGCGAGTATATTGGTGAAGCGAGGAAACAGTCACGCTCAGAAAAGTCTGTCTCTCAGCCAGACGTCGCCTACAGCATAACCAGAGCAGCGCTAACGAAATTGAGCTCAGGGAAACGTTTAAAAGGCGCAAGAAACTCCTGAAGCCAACTATGGCTTGCTGCAAAGAAAAAGTTTCGAAAAATTCTGTGAAGAAGTGAACATAGACCCCTGGGAAACTGCGCACAAAATTTGCATTTCAAAGTTTAAGGATAAGTCCCAGCAGCCTTATAGCGCATCCTTCATGTGACAGTAGTCGGGCCATTATTTCCCTCACACCATCTTATCTCATACGTTAAGCCACGAAACGAAGATGACGAACCACCTTTGTTGGTCACTGACGATGAAATATTGACCAAACCTAAAAAAATTAAAAACAATAAAGCGCCTGGAATAGAGGGCATACCCAGCAGAACCCAAAAGGGAAAACCCTATGACTATAGAACCCAGTTTGGTTCTGAGAATGTGCAACGCGTGTATAATAGAAGAAATGTTTCCCGACTAGTGAAAGATACAGTGTTTGGTTCTACTCCCAAAACCTAAAAAGCCACCCGAAGAACCTTCATTGTATCTACCTTTGTTTATGCTCGACATGATTGAAACAGTTTATGAAAGCAGCTTGGGGTTAGCTATCCAAAAAGCTGGCGGAATATCAGAGAGACAATATGGCCTTTTAAAAAAGTGAGACGTCGTTCGACACTGGAAATTGAACAGTCAGTGGCAAAATATGGAAAGAAGACACAAAACAATATTGCGCTTTAATTAACTTAGATGTGAAGAATGCGTTCAAATCTCTGCAAAGTGGTCAAAATATAATCAATATCTCGTAAATATTATAATAAGCTATTTTGAAAATAGGAGACACGGTTTGACACGGACGAGGGTACTCATAGTAACAAAATCTCAAGTGGTGTACCCCAAGACTTCCGTCTTAGGCAATCTACTATGGAACTTGATGTACGACGGGGTGCTAGGAAGGCATTAACCAAAAAATGTCAACACAAACGCATATATGCGGATGTCCTTTTAGTGATAGCAGTGGCTAGATAGATGACCTCCGGCTCAACTGCAATAAATGGATGATGAAAACGCAAGTCTTCCTCATAAGTACAAGAAAGGTGGAAGAAAGAGTATCACTCACTATAAACGAGTACCAGATTACACACAGTCAGCTGGAAAATTTGTAAGTAATATTGGGCTCCAAGTTAAAATTTAGGGGTCAGACGACATGAGGACCTGAATTTCCTCTCAACACAAATACTGACCACTCAGTATACTTTAGAAAGTATCTGTTCCAAATTAGTCATGATAGAGTGCATTGCAGATTCTGAACACGTATTTTTCAGTGCCCCCGTTTTTAAAATATAAGAGAAAAGTTGAAATCTATACTCAGCTGCAGTGTAACGTGGAAAATTTATCAACACATACATATGTATGTGCCAGTCTTCTGATAAATGGAAAGGTAGCAGCCAAGCGTCAACTGTAATAATACAAGACTAAGAAAATTATAATATATTACGAGTCAGACAGTCCGTACAATACAAGAGACTTAGAGGGTTTTTCACTCCCATGAAGGGCATCTAATCGTAGTCCGGGGAGAGACATGAGTTGGCACTTGGACTTTCGATGCCTCCACTGCTATAAAAAAATAGAAATAGCAATATCAAGCTTATCAATCCAAAGACCTATTAGAAGTTTGCAAAATTGAATTTATTTATAATATAAAGGGTAATCCATCTCAAAGTTATCTACTTTTTTTTAAGAAAAAACACAGAAACTTCAAATTTAACGAGGAATGTTTATTTTCATTCGAAAGAACATCTTTGGCAGTATTTTTTTTGAAGTATATCTCCTTCAAATGTTGTTGGCCGCGGCTATCTCTCAAATGGTTCAGCCGTGGAGTCCAATTTTCGATGACTCCTTCGAGCATTTCGACTGTATGGTATGCGTGATATCTTGCTTCAAGTCCTGAATCGAAAGCGGGATTGTCTTTATAGACTTTAGACTTTACATAAGTATTTCAAAGAGGAAAATGTCTAATGGTGGTCATGGCAGCTTGAAACGACTCAGTCGTGATCTGTCAAAAAAAGGCTATTGAAAAGAGTACCTCTACTCAGATCATTCGTTAGTAGGGAAAAATTGGCTGTCGACTGTCGAAAGCAAAATTCAATTGTTCCAGATTAGTGTGCAGCGAAAGGCATTTAGCCTTATGCCTTGGAATATAGAAAATGGTTAGGTCATTCAATTAGGCATAAGAAGTATGTTGGTGGCTAACTAGTTTGTCATATTTGAAGCTTCTTGGTGGTCAAAACTGAATGCTCTTAAATGGTAGTTACCAACTCCAGAAAGCTGGAAGTTATATACTATGGTAGGCTTTAATGTTCATATTTTGTTACCAAAGCAGATTTAGCACAACTACTAGTCCATGACGACACACAAATATACAAATACATATATAATACATATATAGTTACTGTGGCACGAGCAATTATCGCTGCTGTGTTTAATTTCAATCTGGGGACACATTTTCGCCCATATGAAGAAATAAAAATAAATAAAAAATTCACCCATTTCCATGGCAGAAGGCAATTTGTCGTGGCGTATTGCAAACTGCTACCGTAACAACAACAATAACAGCAGCAACAAGAAAACAACAAGTGATTGCCAATTTCGTGCGGGGAAAAAACATTTGCAAGGCTTAATCATTTATTTCGTAATATGATGGCCACACCGAATATTTATTTACCACTCGAACGCACACGTGTGTACATGCATATAAACATATACACATATGTATGTGCAACTATATATATTTGTTGTATTTTGCTGGTGTGTTCATTTGTTTGCTGTTGTTGTCAATATTTTTGCTAAAATTGAGCGCATTGCCATTTGACTTTTGCGCCATTTATAGGTGTTCTTGTTGTTGTTGCTGTTGCCCACACCATTGTTGTTGCCTTAATGTTTGTTCAGGTCCGAAAGGGTCGAGAATTGGATTTTATATGACAAGTGTGGCGATTGTGCTGCGCATGCTGCATGTACTCGCATGTTGTTATTGTATTGTATTTGTAGTTGTTGTTGCGTTGGCGCTGTTGCTGCAACATCCATAACACGACTGATTTATATTTATTAACAGCAATTTCGTACTATGACAATCGACATATTCGGGATCAATTTGGTCAGTTGGTGCGCTTGTTCTCGTCCATGCTGTTGTTGTTGTTGTTGCGTTTGCTTTTGTTTTCGGGGCGCTGCTGTGGCACCATAGAGCAAAGCAGTTTCGCTTACACATGTAGCGACATATGTACGCGTGTTCTTTGCTGACCATTGCTGCTTTTGTTGTTGTTGTTGTTGTTATGATGTTCTGCGCTGTGTTGTATATCATGTTGATTGTTGTTGGCCGTAAATTTGCGCTGCGACAGCAACAACAACGGCAAATAGTGACAGCATTAGCCAATAAAGTAATAAAGCGAGTTAAGTGTGTATGCAGTGTGGCACACACACACACACGCACGCACACATTCGGCTGGCTTAGTATTTGTGGGAAGAGAGCATATGAGCATGTGTGTGTGCTTCTGTGCCACAGTGTGCTCGGTCGTAGAGCCACACTAACAACAATAACCTCGACAATAACATGACACTGACAGTTTATTTATCGCCGGACGAAAGCGAAAAATGTTGAAATTGTTTAATTTTGGCCAATAATGTCGATATCAGTGTCAGTGTGGTGAAACATAGAGTCGACATGTGGGGCAATGAATTGGCCGTGTAGCAAACTGGGGAAAGATACAAAACGATACAGAAATAGCAAGTCATGCCAATGCCACGAACCGCAGCTGCCAGTAATCAGCAAAAATTTTTCACTCAGTAGGTGGGCGGGTGGACACTACTCAGTGCTCGCCTGGGAAATGGCAATATGACACAGACATTAATACAAATAAACAACAATAACAACACTCAAGGGCAGTTACTTCATTGTGCTTAAACGCAAGTGGCAAGTAATGGATGTGTGCTTAAGTATTTAGGAGCAAGGGTGAGGAAAATAAATGACGTCGCAACTACAAGCTCACAAACGGCGGCAACCCGCTGTCGCCAACGCAACTGCCAGCCGACTTAACAAGCAAGCAAGTCGCACTTAAGAAAATAAATACTAACTTCAAGCGGAAATTACCTCTGCAGAGTAGTTCAGGTCGTTGTTTCGGGGTTCTTCAACTAGTGCCCTCTAAGTATTGTAGTGTGAGTTGGAGTAGCATCTTGGTTTGACTTTTAGTTTAACAAAAAATTGGTTCATATAGAGACAAATAGGGAAAATGAAGTTTATTGGGTTCTGTGGTGAAGAAATCTATTATTATAAGAAAGGAAATATGTGAATTCCTTAAAATTTAAAGATCTTTCAACACAAATATTGTTAAAGACAGCTTGAACCCTCTTGTACAAATCCATATTTCGCCTATTATTTTTTCACTGCCTCGTACTTAGGTCGATGTGATCAAATTCCTTATAACTTAAATTAAAAGCGGCTTTATAAAGTTCGATTGATAAAAGCAAAAGCAATCATTTTGAATTGGCCTTGATGCCAGCTGGTATCCGTGCATGATGGTGTTGGGCCCGGATTGCTTAGTGCACCTCCAGCACCACTTTTGTCAGCTTAATTTGCATCCACTTCCATTGGACCCTGGGAATTTTTCCTGCCGTATCTCCTTCATCCAGTAAACCAATAATAATGCGATTCTGGGCCACTGCAACATATGATTTAACGTATGTCTGGCACTTCGTCTACGGCCTTTCGGCTGAGAGCTTAAGCCCTTCTGCTGGCCTTTGCCTCTTGGCCACCACCTTTGGCGGTTTATGTATAAAGGAATCGCGTAATCAATACATACCTGGAGCTCGACGCTTCTTCAAAGTAGCTGGTTCTTTATTACTTTTTGTTACATTATTGCGCGATTTGGACCTAAAAGTGTACAGGAATATAAGTCCTCGGACGCAAAACTCTCGCTACGCAAGTATGGCTATATTGTATACTAAATCCATATGTGCCGTCCGAGACTGCGCTTATTGAGGGCCTCCATCTACGTAGCTGCTCGCTACGGGTCGCACGACACAGTCTATTTTTGTACCACAAAACATAGCAAGACTTCTAAGTTGAATGTTCTGCTACTGAGGAACAACGAACAACAAAGTAAGAAGCAAGATATGACAAATAGTTTCGGAGATGCGAGCCAAATATGCTTATCTTAGGATAATCGGTTCTCAAATATTTTAACGCGCTTTTCTCGAAACGCTGTTTCCAGAGCCGTCGAGGAAAATATCTCCGAAACGGTAGTTTGAAATTTGAAGCAGAAAAATCTTTCCGTCAGCCCGACATCTTTTTTCGGTGGAGATGGTCTACTGGTCGTCAATTATTAAGATAACCGCAGTAAATTCCGGTATTCAAAAAGAGTTCACGAAAGAATGTTTTTTTTCTGACTTGCAAAAGGATAGAACCTCTTACCTGAGGTAGTGCTCGGTGAACTCTCACTTAGACAGTAGCATTGAACCTCCATGCAAGTTTTTTGAGTTTGATGAGATGTAACCTTAATTTTTCTGGTACATAAAAGTTTTTGGCCGCAAGTTCGTAAAAGAACAAATTATACAATTTTCTTCAGCGAATAAACTCCTCCAATACTTCCTTAAATTTAAGATACCTCTAATTGGCACTTTCTGTAAAATATAACCTAAAATTTTAACCTAACTACAACCATTTTTACTACCACCCACACATGTAAGGTCATTTGGCGCAAGCAATACATGTGGATGACGTAGAGTGGCATTGCTATATAACTACATGATACTAATACGATACACATCGACTCACTTATGTGCCCATGTGGACCTTAGCAGGTTGTCAGACTCGCTGCGCTGCTTTGTGCTCAGTACTAAGCGAGTAGGAGCAGCAGCTGACACATGTAATAATTCAATTGTGCGAACGACTATTAAATAAGATTGATGACAAGCATGAAGCACTCAATGGGCGCGCTGCCTTCAACTGGCTGACGCTCCCGCAATGCCTGGCGCGTATGTTTAGTATGGGATAACGGTGCAGCTATTCGATAATATTGTGTAAAGCATGTGTGTGCTCGACGCTGTTAAAAGTACTCAAACTTGCAGTTGTGTGCCCCTAACGTACCGTTTTCTCGTGCTAATGTGTGTGAGTGTGTGCTGTTCCCATCATTCTTCACTGGCAGTCACTGTGTCGCCTGGCGTTTTCATAGACTTGCTAACTGCTACTTTCGATTTTCCATGTGGGTGTATATATACAGGGTAGGCCATTTAAAGTTGACCCATTTGTTTCTAAAAAAAAGAACAAAAGAAAACAATGTTTTTAGATCATTTCAAAAATAATTTATTTTGGTCCAAGGGGATTTGTTTCAGCTAATATTTAAAAATTAGATCGCGTAAATGGGCACCTTTAGCTTTGACAGCTAAATGCACTCTTTTTTCGACATTTTCCATGACTTTGGCCAATGTTTCGGATGATATGGCGGCTGTTTCACGTCGAATGTTGGCTTTCAGTTGAGCTAAGGTCTTTGGCTTATTAGCGTATACCTTGGATTTCAAATAACCCCACAAATAAAAGTCTGGTGGCGTCAAATCTGGTGATCTCGGTGGCCAGTCAACATCACCATTTTTCGATATCAATCGCCCGGGGAAAAATGGTCGCAATAAATTGATTGTTGGTCGAGCTGTATGGCATGTAGCCCCGTCCTGTTGAAACCAGAAGTTATCCATGTCATTTTCGCGAATAATGGGTATCACAAAATCCGTTATCATGGCTCGATAACGCTCACCATTGACTGTTGTCGTGGCTCCATCATCGTCTTCGAAAAAATACGGTCCGATGATCATATTCGCGCAAACACCGCACCAAACTGTTACTTTTTGGTCGTAAAGAGGCTGTTCTTCAATTAATTGAGGATTTTCGGTGGCATAAAATCGGCAATTTTGCTTGTTTACGCCTCCATTCAACGAGAAATGTGCCTCGTCTGACATGATGAGTTTTCGCCAAAAGTCAAGTTCGTTTTCAGCCATTTCGATGGCCCATTTGCCAAAATTAAGGCGTCGCGGATAATCAGCTGGGTTTAGTTTTTGTGCCATTTGAATTTTATATGGAAACATCTTCAAATCTTTATGAATTATGCGTCGGAGAGTGGTGCGAGAGATGTCTAATTCCTGAGAGCGGCGATAACTCGATGTCGATGGAGTCTCCTCAATACTGGCTCGTACAGCTTCGATATTTTCATCAGAACGTCTTGTGCGTTGTCTGGATGCATGACTGGCATTACTGAGATTACCGGTGTTCACAAATTTTGCGTATAAAGACTTAATTGTGTTCTTAACTGGAGCACTTTTCACTTTATTTTTTTTGCGAAACGCACGTTGAGTTAACACAATTGAAAAGTTATTTTGAATATAAAGCTGAACAATTTCAGCGCGTTCTTTTGGAGTGTACTGTTCCATGGTATAAATTGTCTTCGAATGACGCTTCTAACGCGGTATGACATTAGCCGATTTGTCAGCGCTGTTAAAAGTTACAGCGTTGCCAGATGGGTCAACTTTAAATGGCCTACCCTGTATGTATGTATGTGTGTGATTGTTTGTGTGTGTTTATTTGTGTTTTTGTATTTACGAAGAAGTATTTATATCTATTGCCGTCTTTAAGACTGGCAGAAAGCAAGTGGCTACTGGAGCTTTGCTTCGTTTTAATGATATAGTTATTTGTATGTGTGAGAACTAGTGCATTAGGGTGGTTTATATGTTTGCGCTGACAAAAATTTACTTTAAAACAACACATATCATTATTTATATATTGAATTAAATATATTGAAATACGTATCAACTTCGCTGCTGAGCAAATTAAAAATAAATTTTTGAAAATAATTTTTTTTTTAATTAATAATATTCATAATTAAAGTAATTAATATTTATTTACATTTTGGCAATTTGAATATATTTTTTAAAAGTTTGTTTAATTTTTTTCATAAGTTTTTGTATAAAAACTGCTCCGAGCAAAATGACCCGCCCTAACTCCTGCAAATCGTTTATATTCGGCAGCCTTCATCTTGCGTTTGTCTTAAATGTCAAATAAATTTTAAGTCAAATGAAAAATGATTTGACATTTGGCGATTAATACAATGTTTTTACAAAAAAAAAAAGCACAAAAACAACAACAACAAAAACACTTACAACACTGCATCTGCCGTCGTTGTGCTCACTCGTGCGCTGGTGTATTTAATGTCGTGTCGCCATGGCGTATACGTGCCCAGCAGACACTAGCCAAACAGTCACCAATACCAACGCACAAATAATCGCCAAAACAGTCCGTTAAGTCGCCGCCAAACTGGTAGCGGCGTGCGTACAAGTTTTATTGTTGCAATGGCTGGGTGTGAAAAGCAATTAGCAGGTTGTTAAGCGCTGAAATAGGTTTTAATTTACATTTACATTATCTGCCTGTCACCGGAGATTTCTACAAATTATGACGCACTTTGCGATAGTTAGACAGGCCATAATTATTTACATTGCCCGCAGATGAGGGAGAGTGAGACGTGTCTCGTGGCATAGATTATTTTTTAATGAATGCAAGCTGTGTGTGTGCGTGTTTGTGTGTGCTGAGGCACATAAGTCTTTAAAAGCTTTTAATTTGGCTGACTTTGTAAGGAATGAAGACTGTTTGAGTCGCGACTGAATGTTTTGAAGATTTGCTGTAAAGTAAGTAAATGTATGGCAAGCATAGTAACAAACTGAATCACGCACAAGTGATGCTGCTGCGAAGTGGCGTTCGTTAGTTAAAAATTAATGAACCTATCGTCTGGAATATGAGCACACAGAGAAAGTAAAATTTTTAAAGCACCTATTACTATCGTTTTAGGGTACAAAATATTTTTTTTTTGAATCTGAATAGGTTTATAAAAGCTTTTATCAACTTTAAGGTTAGAATTTGAAAAAAAATTTTCTAAATACATTTTTTGTTCCTTATATCTGGAATAGAAAAGTATTGAAAAAGAACGAAGTGTGAAATCGTCCATCGTACTCATCTTTAGGTGATTTTAAACGAAATTCATTAATATTGAAATTCGAGATTTCACTGGACTGTTGGTGTGTGCCACAAGAGGATTTTTTGAGTTTCGAAAACAGAAAAAGTCACGATGAGCCAGGGCAGAGGTTTTTGGCCAACTGCCACATTTATGAAACCAATAAATAAAATAATATAAAATATGACGGCGCATTACACTTTTTACTACGGGTTGACCTGCTTCATACCCAAAACAGTAAATAAAAAATTAACCAAATTATTAATCAAAAATTGATCCAAATAATAACCAAAACACTAAGCATTAACCTAAGAATTAATCAAAATGTGCTGAGTTTTTAAGCTTCTATACCCCTGATTTAACAAGAAATTTTTGTTGAATTCTTTCGATGATATCGTTATTATGAGAGACGGATGAACGACGCTATGGAGGCATATTTTCGATGACTTCATGACCTTCACTGAGTGCTTTGTGAAACTCGGACCAATTCGAGTAAATTTAGACTGCTGAGTTTTCAAAATTTGACAACAAATTTATTTTAACAAGTGGTTTCAATAATTCTCTCAATTGCGTACATACTTACAAGGTGCTTTCCAACTTTCCAAAGTAAACAGGACTTTTTAAATCTTGTGATCTACATGTCACTGGTGCGTTAGAATCTGCTATCTTTACCGATTGTCCAGTGAGAATTCATGACATTCATAGATTGCAAGTAAGTTATTGAGTTTTCAGTGTCAGTATGTTTGTGTATCGGTGCGAAAATGAGCTTCGAACAAAGAGCCAACATCACATTTTGTTTTAAAATTGGTAAAATATTTACCGAAACGTTTCAATTGATGAAACAAGTTCATGGCGATGATTGCCTGAGTGCATGAGTGGTTTCAATCGTTTTCAAAGTGGTCATGAGGACATAAATGGTGTGTGTACGGTTTGTTCCGCACAAATTGATTGACGACCAAAAATTGCTCAGAATCCAACATTCGAAGGACCGATTGTGACCGATTATTTGACCAAAAATCCCATTTTAACCATTAACCACTCCTCGTATTCACCTCATATGGCACTGTGCGACTTCTTTCTTTTCAGAAAAATATATTTGCCCGTGAAAAAAAAGCGTTATGCAGACCTAGAGGCCATTCAAAAAGCTTGCACCAGCATACTGGTGACCATACCGGCGAACGAGCTAAAACACTCATTTCGACATGCTTTTGGGCCGTGCAAAAACCTGTATTTAAGCAGAAGGAGACTATTTTGAATAAATAAATTGATTTTGCCGAAAAAACCATTTGTTCTATTTTTTTAAAGTCCTTGTACATAATATTTTTAATGAGAAAAACGTGCCATTTGAAAAATCGTATTTTAATTATTTCCGTTTTCTCAAATTTCAGGTGACGTGTCATGGATCTTTTGTAAATTGCTGGGTGAGTTATGTATTTATCTAGATCCCGCAGACTAAAAAATACAGTTGCCAGACATTGATCATTTGAAAAGTTTATGCTTTAGATTTAATGTTGCTGGTATCAGTCAACTATACAAGAACGGCGTCGGTTTATTTCATTTAAAAACTCTCAGCAAAATCACCACTATTCGAGATTCATAAGCCCAAAAAGTTTCATAAGAGTGACTTATATTTTGAAAGGAAAACCAAATCAAGGTTTAAATTTAAAACAAGTATTTGTATGCATTGAAATTTTTCACTTCGACCATTTTGACCATTAATGTCAGTAATAAATCATGATATCTGTACTCCTTCCAACAATGAATTAAATGCATAAATATAATAGCTTTTTGGTGTCTGATGTTTAGTTTTGCGGTTCTTTGAGCTTTCAAATTTTATTTAAACCTTTCGCTTAAATTTTTTGTAAAAGTCTAACGTGTGCACATTTTTTTAATAAATATATAAAAACTGTTCGGTGATTGAGCTTTCAATTTGCGGATAGAGCTTTCATTCTTTGAGCTTTCATATTTCCGTTAAAGCTTTCGCATAAACGTTTGGTGAAAATGTGCACAATTTTTAAAGAAATATTTAAATGCTTTTGTTGTCTGAGCTTTCAATTTGCGGATAGAGCTTTCGCTTAAACTTTTGGTGAAAGCTAACAATGCGCACAATTGCTAAAGCGACACATAAATGAATACATAACTAAGTCGAGCTTTCATGTTCGTTATGTTTATCAATAATTTCCGTGTCATTTGATCATATCGCTTATTAAGGCAGAATTAAAAAAAAAATAAAACAAGTGTTTTTTTAAAGCGGGTGACAGAGGATCATCATTACAATAACCAAATCAGGACACAAGGTAAAACTTGAATGATGCTTATATTTGAGTTTTACACGGTGTTGTATTCATTACATACAAACATACAAACACTCATTCTAGCGGTGACTAAATCGCACGAAATTTATCGCCATCAACTAATCCACACTGAAATCCATGGTCCAGTATATATTTCCCAGTCAGCGCAACATGTAAGAATGCTAGGATAAGAAGCGATTGAAATTTCCAAAAGGGACAAACATTATATATGTACATATGTATATACACATATAAAAACATAGTATGTATTGAAGGTTAATGTATCACACTTAACTACAAAGTGTACGTAGATCACTCATACGCCCCAGTGACTCCATTGAATAGCATGAAAGTGAGCGTCATAACAAAATGGCGATAAAAAATTTATAAAAAAAATAGCAAAGCGCACAACTTGAGACACTTGCAAGCAGCGGGTGAGATAATTCGCGTAAATTAGCAGGGTGGGCGGTAAGTGGTAGATTAAGATTGACAAGGGGTTGCTGATATGAGAGATGAGCTTATTACGGTCGTGCGAGCATAACATTGTCATGTATGAAATTTATTCGATTGGCATTAGGACGCTACGGCCGACGTTTATCATGTTCTATTGTTTGTAGTTGGAATTGCAAATGCTTTGTAGGCGCATGTGTGTGTGTGTGTGTGTGAGGTGTGGCACATATACGATATGGATTTTATTGGCATGCAGACACCTCAGCTGCAAGTTACAACTACAAGTTCATCGTGCCAATTATTATTAGTTTGAGTTTTGTCGTTGTTGTAGTGCTATTGTTTCTGTCACTCAAACTTAGACAATCCCTTCAACGAGTGCTTAAAGCGACTGTCTAACACACAAACATATATAAATACAAATAACGACAGCGGGAAGCTTGTCTGCATATGCACATAAATGTTTGTATATGCACGCATAACAACAAAAACAACTGCAGATAAACACCACGCTTAGCTGCTCGACATGCTATCTAAGCCACTGCAGCCCCAAGCAATGCCACGTCGTGTTGCTATTACTTATATGATAACGGTACTTTTGCTTGTTTTTGTTATTGCTAAAGCTGCTGCAGCAACACCACTGCTTGCCGGCCACTTAATCCGAAGCGTGTTTTATCTATTTGTGGCAAACACACATATACATTGCCACCGTTGCGTGGACATTGGCTGTCAGCCCAGCACACCAGTGGATACGCTGCTATGTGCTGACCATTTTCCCGTTGCAAGGGAATAGCCGAGTCACGCAGCGTGGCTGCTTTGGCCACCTAATCGCGCTGTGGCCGCTTGTGCACTTTCGAGACTCACGCGAACACTTTCCATCCGTTTAAGTGCGATTTCTTTAAAATGATGAATGACAGTTGGCAGTTGGTGTGAAATGAAGACAACAAAAATAAACACATACGCATGCAAGCAAATATAGCCGCATATATGGCATTGTATCTAGGGTGTTGAGAGCATTGCTTGTGTGTATCGAGGATAAATATGAAGATATGTGTGGGTATGTGCATGTGTGCCGTTATGTGTACTAAAATGACGTTTAATACCGCTATAATCCCACAACAACAACGCTGTCAATTTGAAGTTATGAGCTGCCGCATTCTCTGTTCACATCAGGAAAGGGGGCTACCTTATTGCAGCATCTTCTATGAACTGACGCTTGTACTTGCATTAGGGTAGAACAAAAACGATTTTTTTTTTCGCTTGGAACTTTGATTAAGTTTTCAGACACGCCTATTGAACTATTTACAAAATGATGAGCTTTATTTTTTATATATTTTTTTGTTGAGATATAAAATTCTTAAAAAAAAAATGTTTAATATTTTTGAATTATTTTATCTGATAATAAAACAAAAATATAAAAAAAAAACTACCATATATGGTAAGACTTGGCGAGACTTTCTTTGAACAGTCTAAATCTTTCTTTTTTTTTTGACTCACCCTAATGTACTCGTGCACATACATAAATACGCTTGACCATTGAGAAAGAATACCAGTATGTGTTGGCTTTGATGGATGGATAAAAGCGCTTACATGCTTTACTGCTGGCAGCGTTTATCTCCTCAAGTTTTGTTTGAAGCTGTCGTTCGTTGTGCGACTTAAGCGCATTTGAGTTTAATGAATGAAGCCAATAAAATAAATACATGTCGGATACGTGCAGAAAAAGAAAGAAAGACGCTGAAAAATTAAATGCAGCTTATTTTCTTGAAGCTAAGTGGGAGCGAGTGGGTTTTCAAATTTCAGTATTGAAAATTTGTTAAATTAATGTTCCCACAATATGTTGCAATTTGTATTAAAAGGGTTATATGCATTTTTTATTGAATTTTTGCGAACACGTATTTCTTTATACAATAAATAAAAATAGTTAACATTTACAGAATTGAATATATTCGAACAATCGGTGATCAATTTTAAAAGATTTATACGTCCTTGATCTCATAGACCTTCTTCAGGAGGACCACCGAAAAAATATGTCTGGCGGGGTGAAAGGTTCTATTGCTACCACAGTTGTCGTACATATTATGTATGTTAATAATACAAACTGCTGTTACTAAAACCCATGGTATTATTAATGTACGAAGATAATATTTTTTATTTATTTATATTGATAGATAGATACTATACATGGCTGTTTAGGGGGTCCATTGTGAAACCAGTGGCATTAAAATCTTCTACATTATTGTCTCCTCTCTATACCACTCCCTACTTCTAATGAAGTTCACCCTGATGAGAAGTTTTATACCTGCAACCTCTGAAACGTCGTCTACAAACCCTTGACCGATAGTTTCAATTATTTCCCTGTGTAGAGCTTTGTATTCGTATAGAAGATGTTTTACAGTTTCCTGTTCTTCTTGCCTCTAATAGCTGCCTCAACAGTCGCTATATGGCGTTTCTAAACTACTGGCATATATACCAATTAGACAAAGTCTTTTCTATTGAATTTCAATAGGGACCACGTGCGTCCCATATTCCACACATGCCACGTTTGCTTGCTTTTAGAGCAAGTTAGGAACTGATTCCACTAAGGCTCAGCTGTATTTAAAAGATGCTTGTCGATTAAATATCTACAATTAGCCAGAGGGAGAGAGAGAGAGCTAAGAGACTTTAGGATTTCAAAACCGCTTGGCTATTTGTATACATAAATATATTCCTTATTGTGATCACACTCCTTGTTAGAACAATATTTTTTTTTAATTTGATGTGATCTCCAATTGGAAGATACTGCATTGGTCTGGTATACAAAAGGCGATTTTGATATAAAGTTTTGCTGAAAAGGCACCATTCTCTCGTTTATCTAGTTCGGACCCTTCCCTTATATATTTATCCTCCGTTTCTGTCCACATCACCCGTCTCCGACTCTACTCTGAAAGGGAAAACAATATTGCAGACCGAATTTGTATCCAATTCTATAGGATTACAGGAACGATTTTCTAAATCTAAGATCTGACTTCGCTACTAGTTGCGTCCAGAACAAGTCTGTTGCCAGTGCAAAAATAAATTTACGCTTTTCTCTTTGTTCCTTGTTTGCTTTCCATATGCCTTACCGCATATTAATTTTTTATAACGAATATTTTGACGAAAAAGTATACGGAAATTGCAAATAAAACGCATAATGTTTTTTTTTATTAATGAGTATGTATTTTGAAACCTTCAAAGTAATCCCCACTTGACGTAATACAACGATTTTTACAGTTTTTGAAACACTTTTCATAAGTACGTTTTGGGATGGTTTTAGCACCTTCAGCGAATTTGTTGTACTCGTATGTCTTCGATCGACTGAATCTGGTGAATCTGGTCTGAATCGGATAAATCAAGTGAACACGGTGCTTGATCGATGGTATTTATTGTGTGTTTGGCTTTGAATTGGGTCACAGTCGTACTATTTTTGAAAAAAATCAGCTTTATCAAGGAATGGAGCTAGAAAAGTGTTTCAACAAAATATCATCAAAATTCGAACAGACTCCCGAGATTTGTCGAGCTATCTTTTAATCTCTTTTACACTTGCCTGACGATTTTCATGCACTTCCTTGGATTTTTTTAATATTTTTATCAGATTAACAGGTCGAGGGCCATCCAAAGCGAGGCATGTTTTCAACAATCTCTCGATATCCGTAAACCTTTTCCAACATTCGCAACGAGATATCTTCAGAAATTTGAATGGGTTATTGCCCAAAGTAATGATTCGTTCTCTGAAGAAATTATTTAAATCGAGCTACTATAGCATATAGCTGTCATACCAGCTAACCTATCGAAGTTCCTGTAAGTAATCTTTTTTAAATTTGTGAAGTATATTTTATAGCTACTGTTTAACCATAGTTCACACTTTTTCTTGTGTTTTTCTGTTTAATTTTATAGAAGAGCTTTGCAGATTAAACCTACACACACATGAGCTTATAAACTCCAATATAAATTGCTGTAACATTCTTAAACTTGAAAATGGCATAGAAATTAAAATAATTTCTTAAAAAAATAAAAAAACATATTGTACCATGAATGATATTATATACATATTTATATACGTATGACACACTTTTAAGCATCTACATATGTACACTCTGAAATATTTGCCAAGCTTTAAACATTACTGCTAGATATGTATGGCATATACTTTTGTACTTCACTATTTCCTGTCTTCTATCTTATAATTTCTGCAAATTCCTTGATTTTTTTCCTTTTTTGAGACAAACCCACACACTCGCACTGCCTCTTACACGCTCACGAAGCGTAATTAATTGGATAACACGTGAACGTGAGTTTTCATTTTGGCGAATTAGAATTCATTGCAGGCGAAGCGTAGTTGTCAGCCAGCCAGCTGTTGGCAAGCGATGTAAGCCAATACAACACATAGTTGCCAGCAAAAGGCAAAACAAACACAAGAAAAATTCCATTGAAAGCGGAGGAAAAATGAAAGACAAAGTGAACACGCTAGCAAATCCGCCACTCGCAAGCAAGAATGCTGCAACACACTATTCATATGTTCAGTGCTGTGAAGCTGAAGCTACTTCTTTTTCCAACTGATTTCCGCGCGCAAAAGCAGATAAGCGCGCGCGCTGCACAGAAAGCACAAAACGGCGAATAACAAAAACAAAATATGCAAGGAATCGCTGGAAAATCACTAAGTGCTTGTGTGTGTGAGTGTACCTTGTTCACATATATCTATACACCTGCTTTCGTAAATAAAAATACATATGCATGCATGAGTGTGTTTGTGGGATTATGTGTGTGTATGTGCAGCGGCAACAGCTGTGCCGTGAATCAAAGGCGGAAATAGAAAGCCGCCAGCAAAACATAGATTCCACTAATATCCACATATCTCTGTGTGTGGGTATAAAAATGCGACCCTCCATACACATATATAATCTTAAAGCCCTTAAGCATGCAGCGCCACAAATATGCCACAATTGGTAGCAAAACGGTGAGCACCGCCGCTCGTGTGTCCGCCGAAGTCGGAGATAAAAATTAAGTCGATGAAAATGAAAATCACGACAAATGGCCGCTTGGCGCTTGCTGGTCGAGTGCGCGTGAGACGCTGTTTATTCTCGCTTAGGAGCTCTAATCCGTATGCCACGGCATTCGCAGCAACTATTTGTGTGTTGTGTGTGTGTGTGTGTGTGTGTGTGGCGTGGTTGTAATTACTTATGCACTCAGCATAATCTGCTGTTGGATTTATGTGAGATAAAAATATATGCGCGAACAGCAACTTGGCCTTAAATTGAAAATATGGGTCTTGTGTAGGCGAAGAGTTATGAAAAGGAATGTTTTGACTAATTGAAAGGGACTTGTTGCCGTTTTCGTTAATTTAAATTTAAATCGTGTTTAAATAATTAGTTCAGTCTTTTAAAAGTTAAGTTTTTATAGAAAATATTTAGAAGGAAGTGAGATTTTGATGTTTTGCTTAATGCGAGTTATTATTTTTTATGACTTCTTCATATCTCTTAAGCATAACACTAAACCTTTTTCTATATTTATCACAGCAGAGCTCTCGCTATCAAATTTTAAAGCGCTGTGGACTATTCGGTTAGGTTTGGCTAGGTTCGCTTCAATTGCTGAGCCAAAGATCGCACAGTCCTTTGTAAAGCCATAAAAAATAACTCCTTCGACCTTATGAATCAGCGAAAGGCCTGCGGCCAATACAAATTTCTTCAGGCGCATAATTTCTATTCTAACCATTTGGGTTGAATATCTGTGAAGCTTCCCAAGATGTTAAAGCTTCTCAGCTGCATTCCGAAGAATTTTGATGTGTTATCAACTGTCCTCCACACCGGAACAAGCTTAAAAAACTCAGGTCATTTCTGTGAGATAACTGAACTGTTCACCAAACTAAGGCTCATGGGTTTTAAATAAACAACCAACCCCTTTCGGGAACACTAACCCGCCCAAAAATATTTGGACCGAGCTACCCCAAAACTCGTAATTTTTTCGGGATGCAATGGTTACTCATGAAGTACGTGTGGATTGCTGCCTGACCAAGTAATGCATATTTCGTTTATTGCCGAAGCCATTCATCCAGAAATGAGTCTAATTGTTGAAAATGATTTTTCGATGAAAATCCGAATCTCTTTCAAGTTGTTGCTCAGCCCAATTCACGAACATACGACGATTCGGAAGATCAAGCGGCTTCAGTTCTTGCGTCAATTTGAGCTTGCGAGGACGCAGGCCAAGCTCTTTTCGCAAAATTCGCCACAACGACGTCACAGAAATGTCCAGGGATTGAGAAAAACGTGTGAGGTACTGACTTGGGTCATCCTCAATTGATGCGCTGGGGCAGCAATATTCTCGACACTACGGAAACTTTTTTATCTCACTGGCACGGGAACACTTTACATTGGACTGTGGATTCAAATTTTTCTACTAGACGCTCAAGTGTTAATCTGACAGGACGATTATGACGACCGCAAATTGAACGTAGTTGAGGCCATTGACTCCGGATTTCGCTACGAAAATTTTAATAATTTCAACTCGTTGATGGTTCGTATATCTTTCCACGATGAAATTGCAAATCTTGCTAAAGAAAAATGTCAAAAGAGCGGGAAATATCTGGCGTCGTTTGCTGTCCTAACGGTCTACTTTTTAGCGTCCAAAAATATTCAAACAAACTTCAGTTTACTCTCCGCATTTTATAGCTAAAAAATAGTTTTATAGCATCAATAGATAAAAGCAAATAAAGAAAGGAAATTCAAGAACACTGTGAATCGTTTCACCTTAAAATTTATTGCAAAATCTTTGAGAAAAATAGTCAAATTACATGCGTAACAAACAACTACAAATGTCCAAACATTGCATTTTTCGATGCATGGGCCGAACAATCGTATGAAAAAAAGGCTTACTGTAAAATTCTCTATTTAATCCACGTACATTTCATGCTTTGTCGAGCCATTCAAGCCAATGAGCCCTTCACGCTGCACCCACACGGATGCGAAATACATTCGAACCAACGCACATGATTTTGGTAATAAACAAACGCTGTGATTTGCCAAGTCGTTGCTCATTGTAAAGTCTACTTCCCCCCAGCCCATGTGATGGCAACCGGCCTGTGTCCACGGCTGCTGCTTGGGGGGCATTGTTTTTTTGTAACTAGCATGTAACCAACGCACCTACACACCACATGTATAGGCACACCTGGCCGCGCTCCCAAAGCGTCACCAGACCAAGGTCATGACACCATTTTGTGCACGGTGCCACCGGTGTCGTTGGAGAGCTCAAAAGCTTAGCACAAAACACATTTTAAAGCTACTACCACTGCTGCTATTGTTGTTGTTTTACTTTTTTCTTCATTTATTGCAGTAATGTATAATGAATTGCTGCAAGTGGTGGGTGAAAAAAGGGTTATGATCCCCGAAATGCCCCCGACTGGTGTTGAGCTCGGTGGCTGAGTGACATTCATTGCTGTGACGCGGTTGCTCACCTGCCGGGTGCCGAAACACACACATTTACTTTGAACTTTTTTTCTATATATGCATTTATGAGTGTATGCGTGCCGAACGTTGCTCTGCAGCTCGTGGAGGTTCGGCTGTAATTGCGCCTTAATTACGACAAACAATGGCAGGATGTGCTCGCTGGGTTTCCGCAAGCTTGAACAAAACTGCCACCCGTCTCATTGTACACGACAAAGGAGAGAGCAGAGCGGGTGTTGGTGCTTTTTGTTTTATCGCTTTTATTGTCGTCATTGTTGATGTGCTTAATGTCACTTTTTTGTTGTTGACATTTATTAGGCCTCAGCATGAGCACTGCACACTGGTTGACTTCTTAACAATGACATTGGGTACAAGAAGCGGATGATTGACCCAAGTGTAAAAATGTGTTCTGTTTTCTGAATAGCTAACTATTAACTCCAAAAGGGGCTCACAAATATTTAAAAATTCAGATCATTTTGGTATACTGGCCACATGGCCGCGAAAGTTGCTATTGGATTCACAGAATCTGGGTTCCTAAATGAGCACGTGACAGAGGTCTTACAAAACCCGGGAGGTGATCTAGTAACTGATGCAAAGAGCATACCGAAATTATGAAGGGAACCCTTCTTAAAACTACTGAATGGCAGTGAATGTATAACTTCAGGAGATGGTGTACCCGATTCCATTGCCCGCCCTTGACAAAGTACAAATAGCAATTTACCACCTAAAGAACAACAAAGCGGCAGAGACCGATGGATTGCCGGCCGAGCTATTCAAACACGGCGGCGAAGGAATGATAAGGAGCGTGCACAAGCTTCTTTGTAGAATATGGTCGGACGAAAGTATGTCCAACGATTGGAGTTTAAGCGTGCTTTGCTCAATCCACAAAAAGAGAGACCCCACAATCTACCCTACCGACCGTGGGATAAGTTTCTTCAACGGGGTTCTATGGAGCATACTGTGTGAAAGACTTAAGCCTACCGTCAACAAATTGATTGGACCTAATCAGTTCAGTCAACACCGTCAGCCTAGAAATCCAGTACAGAACAATCTTGCCAACAGGTGCTACTTCGGACTGAGTAGGCAATTGGGATAAAGTCCTCTCTCGACGAACAAAGAGCAAAATCAACAAGTCACTCATCATTCCCGTCCTTCTATGTATATGGTGCAGAAGCATGGACGATGACAACATCTGATGAGTCGGCGTCGACAGAGACATACAGATTCGGAAATCCGTGTAAGCTTTAACAATATATCGCTTCATCATGGAATCGCAATATGAAACTCTAGAAGCAGAAGCCATGGAGGAGACCGGCAGCGAGCTTCTTTGGGGATGAGTCAAGCGTGGGAGAAAGTATTTGCCAGGAAGTCGCTTTGAAGTTCAGCTTCAGACTTCTTTACTATTGCTGTATTTTGCAAGCCCAGGTTGCCGGCATTAAGGTAGCGGTAGATTTACTCCTCCGGAGTGCATCTTCTCTCAGAGCAGTGATTATCCACATTTGTTAAGGAATGTTTAACCTCGTTGTCAATGACGTCGAGTTACTTTGTTAGAAGAGAGTAATCGCAGTTAACTGTAAAGCTGACAATATGGCAAGAAAACATACAGTAACCCTCCTAAACGGAACAAAAATTTCGAGCCCAGTGTCTAATCATTCATAATATACAGGGTAGGCCATTTAAAGTTGACCCATCTGGCAACGCTGTAACTTTTAACAGCGCTGACAAATCGGCTAATGTCATACCGCGTTAGAAGCGTCATTCGAAGACAATTTATACCATGGAACAGTACACTCCAAAAGAACGCGCTGAAATTGTTCAGCTTTATATTCAAAATAACTTTTCAATTGTGTTAACTCAACGTGCGTTTCGCAAAAAAAATAAAGTGAAAAGTGCTCCAGTTAAGAACACAATTAAGTCTTTATACGCAAAATTTGTGAACACCGGTAATCTCAGTAATGCCAGTCATGCATCCAGACAACGCACAAGACGTTCTGATGAAAATATCGAAGCTGTACGAGCCAGTATTGAGGAGACTCCATCGACATCGAGTTATCGCCGCTCTCAGGAATTAGACATCTCTCGCACCACTCTCCGACGCATAATTCATAAAGATTTGAAGATGTTTCCATATAAAATTCAAATGGCACAAAAACTAAACCCAGCTGATTATCCGCGACGCCTTAATTTTGGCAAACAAACAAATGGGTCAACTTTAAATGGCCTACCCTGTATTTTATAGGATCTCCGACGTTTTCTTCCAGGTGTAACTCATATCGCAGCAAAATTATTAAACCCTGTTCAGGTCAACCAAAGATTATTTAATGACTCTTAGCATGAATTCACAAAATTTGTCGTGAAGATCGATACATTAGTTTCTAGTTTCTATATTTGTACTGAATGCAATTAACCATAAGATAGACACTCTTTTGGCTTATATCTGCATAATCGTACTTGCCACACAATAACTGCCATACAATAACAATAACTGTTCCGCTGTAACCATATTTTAATTGAACACAAAGGAGTTCAACTACTGGGAACTACGCCACAATGTTTCACTCAATTCAAAACCTAATCTGTTTGCATTATTAAAATGTCGTTCAAATATTTTCACACCAACAACAAAATCCAATGGAAAGTCAGAGTCGTTGTGGGTTATGAAGCGCTATCCCAACTACATACCATAGTTCACCAACATCAAACTCACCAGCTCAAATTGTTTGTCTGCCGTGTTCTACCTTTCCTTTCACGCGAACTTCTGAGAATTCCCGACGATTTTCACTTCCTACGCATTCACAGTGCCGACCTGCTGCCACGTTGTGGCAGTTAAATGCTTGCCTCAATGATATTGCGCCATTGAAGTTGATGCCACGATGATGATAATTTCGCCAGCACTCAGCTTCACTACAACAACACAAATATCTTGCATATATGTACTATATGTATATTTGAATAAAGGTGCCGTTAAGAGACGAGGGTTTTGTATCAAATAGTGAGACGCACGCAGTCGCACACACACATGCAAGTACACTGTGCAGCAATAAAATTGCGCGCAGGCGGCAATATCGTCGCGACAATAACGAGTTGTTTGCTCATTTATGGCCAACTTCGATGTTGACGCTCTGTGCGAATCGCTCGCTAGAGTGGCCAACCGTGTGCCGTATCGCATGTATGTATGTACTGTGTGCTTGCATGCCACTATAGTAAAGGAACGCATACTTTCATATGTACATAGGAGTGTGTGTTGAAATGTTTGTGAAGGAGTTTTTATATTTATATTATTACTGCTTTCCTCTATGGTACTGGTTAGTGAGAACGGGTATAGGTTATGGCGCTGTATCTAAATCACCAAATAAAAGTGGAAACTTTTGGTGTTATTTTCTTGTTTTTGTTGTACTTTTTTAAATGAATACCAAGCGTGTTTTCCAATGAGGAAACATTTGCATTGAATTTTTAATTTTTTTTTTATAAATGTGGCAACTTATGTTGATTTGTCACTAGTGTGATGGGTCGTGAGTTCGAGTCCCCGATGGTGAGGGGTATTCTCTCTTAATTACGTAGAGTCAGTTGTTATTTTTTATGTATAGTTGTGGAACCCTTTTGGTGATAGAGTGAGTTAAATTAAAAACTAAGGTTGCCATCTAACCAAAAAAAATCAAATACCAATTTTAAATAGCAATCATTAACGAAAAAATTTAATTTAATTTATTTAAATCTATTTTTTCCCGTCTCAAATTAAATATAATTAGATGAAAAATTTTGATATACAGCGTTGCCACCGGTTTGAATTGAAATAAATTAAACTTTTTTGTTGCTCGGACAATTCCTAACAACAAATATAAAACATTGCATTATTTTAATTTCTGTTGTGTGAAATCCCATAAAGCAAGTATGTAATTGGTGGTAGCGTTGTCACTGAACATTTTCTTAATAGTATTACATAAATATTGATTTTCTTTAAATTTATAAAATGTAAATATTGCGCTAGAGACGTTTTCATTATAGTCAACATTCTCGTATATATTTGAGAAGGGTTGGCAACTATCTCGAGTTCAAATGAAAATAATACTTATCTTGAATAGGTAAGTGTGCTGCCACAATGGCTCAATTAATACTGTATGCTCCATTTTTACGCACTGTTATAAGATCTAATCCCGTTTAATCGTTGTGTTCAATCCACTAGGTAAAAGTACTTACATATTACTGTATATCCATAATGCTTCTTATGGATAATCATTGAAGCTTTGGTGAATGTTGAGTACCAAGTATTTTGTGTCGGGTTCGTGTTAAAGCTGGCATTCGCAGAGATAGTACCCTTCTAGCTTGCAACTGCGGCAAATTTTTTATAAGGGAGGTCCATTTTAGTGTTTGCTCTCCAAAAGGCCAGTTCCTTGTTTTATCAGTAAATACTTTTTCTGTGCCTAAATAAGAGATTTTTGATTCTTTCACTATCATATTTGGGCAATTTCTGCTTTGTTATCTTATAGCTAGCTATTGTATTCCAAGAGCTCTGAACTTTCGTTGAAAATGCATAAAAATCTCCCTTTTCATCGTATATAACGGGCTTGGTGTTGACCCGCCTCGGATGCGTCTAAAGAAGTTTTCAACTTTTCCGACTCGTTAGCTTTTCGCTGCCGAAAATGGTCCTGTGACCGGGATCCAAGTGAAGCTGACCTATCCGTGAGCTAGGCTAACTAGTACTTCCGCTTTGGAGATGCCGGCTGAGTTTGGTAGGCGGATAGAAGAGAAAAGATCATTGGATCATTGGAGTATACCCTTGAACCTGCTCTGCAGTTCTTTTTTGGTTTAAGGCTCCAGCACTGCTAAATATTCTTTTGCAGGTGTAGTAAGTCATATACGCTTTATTTCCTAGTTTTAACAATTTTAAAACTTTGATATGCAGTTTGATATCGTTTTTAAACCCTTATTTATCCCTGTTAAACAGAGAAATTATTATGACTTAGTAGTACATTTAATTAACATCCTAAAGCACAGTTTTAGAAGTGTTGAATAACACTTTAATTAAAACACATTTTCGCATATGTTGGCAACTTGACGAAAATCATAAGTACTTTTTTTGCTTCAAAAGTCATTAAAATTATATTGATATCAGAGGTTTTTTAGCGACATATATTTTGCTGATCATGCCGATATACTATATGATGATAAATATGAATCGAGTTAAGGCCATATATGTACTTAAACAAATATCAGTGTATAATTTTTAGAAACTTCTATAGTTAGCCAGTTGTCTTTTTTCTAAATATCTGAAAGTGTATTTTTTCCAGCACTTTTATATTCGTTAGGTGTATCTCTGAAAAACTTTAACTAAATCTGAATTTTTTAAATAAAATTCTGTTCTACTTTTCAGTAACTATTCTAATTAGCTTTAATTTTTTTTTTATTATTTTTAGTGTGTGCATTGTAATATACTAGAAAACCTTGTCAAAGCTAATAGAATGAGGCATGAGGCTCTTTGAAAAGATTTCTACACTTTAATTAAAATCCACTCAAATTCAATTATGCCCAGTTTCCTACGACACAAACGCACATGTGCAACGCACTGCATAATAAAATCACTACTCTATGCTTTAAAATGTACAAAGGCAACTCTGCTGCAAAAACACATAAATAAAGCGGCGACGGCGAGCGGTGGGGAGAGAAGCAGCAACGTTTGGTAGCAAAGCAAATACATCAGCGCTAATTGACTTGACTGTTACATCATTAAATTGGCAACACAAATAGCTGCTGGCCGCAAAAGTCAGCAGCTCAAAATTTAAGAAGAAACCAAAATAAATAAAATGGTGAAAATATAAGACGCAAGAAATGAAAAGGAAAAATTGCAAACAAAAATACGAAAAAGAATTGAAGAAAAAACCAAAAAAGGGACGCAGCAGCCGAAGAAAGGCAATGGACAAATAAGTAAAATCAACAAATAACAACTACAACAAGCAATTTGTGTGCTGTGCGGCCGACTTGTGCACGCGTCACTCATACGCCCTGCGGTGCGGAATTTAAAGTGTCCACAAATTCGCTTTAAATCAAGCGTCAGCCGCAGAGCAGCTCGAGTCGCCGCAACGCAGTCGCTTGTGCGTCCAGCTTAAGTGCTGCTTTTCTGTTGGCTTGTTGCGGTTCTTTCTTCCTTTAGTGGAAATATTTAAGAAAAAGAGCTGGAGCAAGAAATTAATTAAATTGCGTAAAAAAAGCAACAAAAAAAATAAAAAAAGGTTGAACCCAAAATTAAAGTGTGAGTAAAGTGTATACAACAGACGCACACATACTAACATGTGGAGATTTGGTAAAGTTCCAATGAAAATAAATTTGCTGCAAAGCATGTAACGGCACATTTTATAAACAACAACAAGAAATTAAATCAAAAGGCAAACAGCGAAGCGCAAGAAATGCAAATGCAGAAATTACAAAAAAAAAGCAAAAAAAAAAACAGTTAATATGAAAACAAAAATAACAGCAACAACCAGCAGGCAGCGACATCCAACGCCATCACCGCCGCACAATCAACACTGCCGGCCGCAACCGTAACTGTAATAGTAACGGGAATGTGCATGAACGCAACAATAAATTCGCTACGAGCATAATAAATCATCGTGCAACATTTCAGCAGTTCAGTTGTCTGGCGAAATTGCCTGGCGTTCGGCGTTCGGTGTCCACGGCAGCAAGCATTGCCTGTTTGCCGCTGCTGCGGCTACTTTAGCCAAGTCGGGCCAATGATGTTGCGCTGCCTCTGCCCCACCTTCCGCTATGCTAACTATTGTTTATTGTTGCAGTTGTGGACGCTAGTTTATTTTCGCCTCACTTACCTTTTTCGCTGTGCCCTTACTGCTGTTCGCCCACATACTCCCCGCTCTCCTTCACCCGCCCAGCTGTGATGCGAACATAACACAATCAATTCGTATTTTAAAATTCATGTCGTGTATTGTATGCTCCATTTTTACTGTTATAACAGTTCCGTATTTTGTTGTTGTTGTTATTATGCTATGTACATAACTAGCGGTAGTTTCGTTGATTTAGTTGCTTTATTTGCTCGCTGATTCAGTTTGGTTTGTGCTATGTACAGCAACTGATTTGGAAATTGTCATTGTCCGTGTTACAGTTAGTTGCATTTTGTGTCCAATTTTCATGAGACCGCCCATATTATATTGTAGCGTACATACAAAGCTGTGTAGAAATAAATTCAGTTTGTTTGGCAATACTTTGCGGCCAACAATGGTTGCCAAAAATTGCAATTATGCTGTTGGTGGCCGGAGTAAGGGAGCGAGGAATTGACTTATTAGCTATGTGTAGAAAGTAAGCGGTCCGTCGACCGGGTAATGTACTGAGTTGGAGAGAATGCATGTAATACTCCCATTTGGTATTCCTCAACTAAAGAATTAGCGGAGATTCAATATGATTTAAGGAGTACACTTAGTGGTAAAATTATAACGAATTACACGTAGATTTGTTATTTTTGCATAACTCTATATACTAAATATCATGCTAAAATTTAAAATAAATATTAAATATATTTTTTGAGTTTTAATAGTATTTGTCTAAGTGTAGCAATTACTCGGAGACAGGTGACCCGATCACTACTAAATTTTTATGTATACTTATCATATATATTCTCTATATTATGACCTAACAACTTTTTATCTGATTAATAATTGATTTGGCAGGCCTAAAAAATATTGGTAATTTAATATTTATTTTAAAGAAAGTTATTTGTTCAAATTTGGACTTTTTTCGACCCTAGGTCATTATACGAACAATATTTTCTACAAAATAATATTTTTAGGTTTAATCCACTGAGAAGTCCGAAATCACTGTAGCAATGGCGACTTTTGGATAACGTCTAAGCTGGAGTATTATTTCCTTTTTCTCCTTCAAAACTATACTTACTGACTTTTTATTCATAAAGTATGTATTTAAAAATATAACTTTAAAATTTTAGGACAAATGATACAGTATATATTTTTTTTACGAAATTACTAAAATTGGTATTTTTTTACGCTGCCCCTCAAGTGTGCCCCTTAAGTCACATTCGACTTTCACACATCAGTCACCCTTTGTCTCATTTTCTATTTAAAAAATATTTTCTGGTAGCACAATATTTAGTTTTTCTTGAAGTGCATAACAAAATCCATAGTTTCACTAAATTTTCCCTTCAAATCCTACCTAACCTGGAGATCCAGAAATTTCAGTAAAATTTTAGTTTAAAGTCAATTTTGAAAAGTTGAATCAGAAAATCCGTGAGTTGAGAATACCTAATCTTCATTGTTTATAAGTACAACATATAATGTAGCATCAAGTTGATTAATTGTAGTCTAGAATTGTTAATTTAACATGTTTTTTTATATGGTACGTAGTATCGTCTCTTTTGCAAGGAACACTCGCAATTCGTATTGTAGTCTAATATGTGTAATATAACAAAGGTTTATCCATAACTAGGCTCCCTACTTTTTTAATGAAAAAACACAGAAACTTCATTTTTAATGGAGAGAGTTTATTATCCTTCCAGAGAACATTCTTTTGTATTTATTTTTTGACGACTATCTCTTTCAATTTTTGGCGCGGCTTCGTCTCAGATGTTCCATCACTGAGTCCAATTTTCAGTGACTCGTTCGAGCATTTCGACTGGTAACTGACAAATGACAGGCACGATGTTATATTTCATGCCCTGAATCGAAGCGGAATTGTTGCATGATCTTAGAAGTCTTAGATTACATATCCCAACAGAAAGTGATTTCACGCGATCTAGGTGGCCAATCGACCGGCCCAAAACTTGAAATTTTCTGCTCAACGAAGTATTCTCTCAATAAACCCATTGATTGATGCGATATGTGGGAAGTAGCGCCGTTTTGATGAAAGCAAATATCGCCGAGATGACGAGCTTTAATTTCTGGCATCTAATAGTCGGTTATCATGGCGCGCTAACTGTCGCCATAGTCGGTTATGTTCTCAACGGCATCTTTTTGAAGAACTATGGACTGATGATTCCACCGCACCCTAACCCCACCAAACCGTAATTTTTTCTGGATGAAATGGCAGCTCTTTGGATCGTCGGATCTTCTTGGAACATTTCAAGAACCATAGCGAGTATGCTCAGTAGGTCGATTAATGTTGATCATAAACTCGAACGTGATTTTAATGTTAATAATTTTTAATAAAATTTAACGATTTGTAAACGTTGTTCAGGTGTAAGTTTTACCACGATGAAATGCCAAACAATATTGAACAAAAACACCATGACAGCTGGTCATTAAGCAAGGTTCCGGGGAGAAGATTTCTGGCACTGGTGCGAATAAACAGAAGAAAGAAAAAGCTTTCAATAAAGAAGAAGTATTGAAAAAAACCACAATTTATGTTAAAGACAATTTCTTCTACGATTCCGAAGACGATGAGAATACAACTATCACTGACGACTCACGGGTGATCGGTAAAGAAAAAGCAATTGAAAAAAGTACCGCTACTTAGATCACCCATAGAGAAGTTTTTCCGGTACTTTTTTAAACTATCAGCACATCCTTTTCACTTTCTTTCAGAAAAAAAAGAGAATAATTAATTGTCATTAATTCCTGGTTTAGAGTAATAAAAAATCAAAAAGCTAATAATTTCAAAGGCGCTTGAATAATTTCTGATTATCATCTTGACAAATTGTTCCTTTAACTAATAAATCAGCTGGTGGGCCTACCTAATGTGTGGTGCAAGGCTTGATTGATTGGCTGACCAAAGATGATTGAGATGATTATATTCCGTTTCTGTAAGAGTATTTTTCATAACATTGCTTACATTCTGAAAAAACTTTTAAATCGATGAGATTCGTGCCTTAGCTTAGCATAAAATCGGAAGATGACTCTTTCGAGAACGACTGAAAATGATTCAACCTCTCCCATTTCTGAGTCTTTTCCGGTAAAATTATTTGAACTGTCTATTCGAAAGCCCTGTATATGCCAGATGTCTCACCACACACCGTATTTCGTATATACATAAGTACTCGATTGCACTTCGAGTGCGTAGTGGAGAGCTTACAGACTTGTCGTCGAGTTGGTGTGCGAATTCGTGGAACTTTGGCGCACGAAAAGCTTTACTTCAGCAATACGCTGTTGATATAAATAAACACTGCAGCCAATAAGCCAATATTTATCAACCCGCCACACTTTTCCACGAATGCGATTACACACACATAAACAAATGTATACAATTATACGAAATTGGCTGCCTCGATCTATATTCGTTCTTGGATTTCTGCTGCGCAACCAAAAGCAGTAGTGGACGCCTTGTTAACACCATATAATCTCGAAAGCGAAATCTTAATTTGACTGTCGGCGCCAATGAGAAAAAAATGGCCGCAACAACAATGTGAACGCAAAAAAGTGGCGAACAAAATGAAGAGAGAATAGAAATCCCACCGAGCTGCTTAAACCCTGCCAAGCCACTGGCTGACAGCTCGGCAGCCAAGTTGCCCACTGATAACGCAGTTGATGACAACGGCAACACTAACAACAACACTGCCATAATCAAGTATAGTTGCAACAATAACAACACTAACAACAAGTAAATCGCAGAAATAAGCAGCAACAGTCGCTTGGCACACGCTTTCGCTTGCAGACTCGCTGGCGCCGTCGTCGCAGCCACCCGTGGGATGGCAGCACAGCTTCCTGCCCGACATCCTGCTGTGCGCGTGCTCCAGCTGTGCGACAATGAATAAACACAAAGTCTTAAAATTAATCCGAAATAATTAACCAAATAACAATTTCGCAAAGTGCCGTCGCCATCGCCTGCGCGCGTCCGCCCGCTCGGGCCAAGCGCGTGCCAAATGCGTGTTCGCCCGCAGACGCTGTAGCCCTAAGGCCTCTCGCCGCAGCGTCTGTTGCTTTGCATGGAGTTCGGGTGAGCATTTGTGTGTGTTCCTAGACGCCGCTGGACTTCTTTGCTTAGTCCACACACACACACACGCACACACTCATCCGCCATTAGCTGCCATACGCAAAAATAAATTGCAAGAAAGCTTATTAAATACCGAAATAGAGAAATGAAGCGAATATATCTCCGTTAATGCTGACAGCGTACAGCGTGTTTGTCGATACGCGCGTGTGTGTACAAATTGACGTTTATGCTCAAACGAGAGCCAGACGAATATGCTGCAATCTCCACTCGCTACATGTAGATATGCAAGTGTGGAATCTGTAAAGGAGCGCAAAATCGAAACAGTTAAGCTGAGGAGCAGCAGCTGCCACTTGTGCTAATGTTTCCTTTTGATATTCAAAAATGTGAAATGTTTGAGTGCAACTTTATACGCTCGAATGAGAGCAGATGAAATATGAAAAATGACAGAAATTTTTGGAAAAAGAAAGAAAGTGAAGTTGGAGAAATGGCGAAATGAGAAAATGGATTGAAAAAGGATAAAGCGAACTGTTGAAAGGATTGAGTGCGCGTTTAACGGCGCATTTGTGCGAAAGGCGGGCGGATTATTTGGAGTAGAAAACATTTAGTGCAAATTTTGCTGGAGTTGTAAGTAGCTGCTTGCATCGGAAATCTTTATTTAACTTCAGCATATAATATGCCTTGAGGGAATAAAAGTTAAGGGCATAAAGAAAAAGATTTCAATGGTTTATACTGGTCGGCTGCACCACATATATAGACCTACTGCTCTAATAATGCGATGGAGGTTCAGTTTAATTTGAAGTATTTTTGAAAATTATAAGAGCGACTCGATATCTTCGCTTGAACTGCAAAGCTCCTAGATATCTGAGACGAATTGTAGGCAATGCTAGACAGAAATATAGGAGATCTTCCCGCGCCTCTCTTATGCCTACTTCTTATGTGACCTATCATTAAGCCAACAACCTTTTTGAGACCGTGTAAGCATGCATGTTTTTCTTCGAACTTTTTTCTTTTGCACATGGTCTTTGCGATCCTGCGTGTACTTAAGACATTTTATTTCACCCTGATTCGTATGACAGCCCTTTCGGAATTTTCGTGGCATCGTTTTTGTTGACCTCGGTATTATCTGTCGTGGTTCGTTAGTTAGACAGTCCCTACATCAACTGCTTCCCTGCTTCTGCGAACATTCTCTGAAGAAAATACGATGTGATATTATTGCCTAATTGCCATCTGAATATTAACGAATGTATTGATATTTTCTATGTTGTTTCCTGCGATGTTACCTTTATCACCCATCTGCTTGCTTGACCGTCTGGTGGATATGGAATGTTTTTTAGTACTTTGCTTATTCGTTCATTTTTCCACTGAATACACGTCACATTAAGACTTTGAGAGACAATTTTAAGCTGAGTCTCTCTCTCCTCATAATGTTTTCGCAAAAGTCTGCTGCTAGAAAGAAGTAAGCACAGTTGGTTATGTTCGTTGAGTGATCGGATTAACCAGGCTTACAGATAATCCGATATACTTAAAAATATTGGCTCAAAATCACATTCATCTCTCGGTATGGCTTACAACTACTTAACTCCAATTACTCTTCAACAAATAGCGTGAGATATGTAAACATATTAAGGATTATATCTGTTTTTCAATCAGTTGATTCTATAAGCTTTATTCTTCACACATTAGCTCGGCCAGTGTATCTCCATCCTCTTTTCTCAATCTCTCTGACTATTCCTCTCATACTCTGTTTTCCAATCAGCTGATTCTATAACTTTTTCTCTTTCTTACATTTGCTCTCCCAGTATATCTTTCCTCTTTCTCCATCTCTGTAACTCTATTCCACTCATCCTCTCTCGCTTCCTCTTTTTGTCTTTGAACTCCCGCATCTTTCTGTGCGGTCTATATAGAAAAGTAAGAAGTTAATTTAAAAGTTCAGGAACTTGTCATCTTTAATTCTTATACCAATATTTTTATAAATGTTGTTATTTTGTATATAATTATGTGTAGTATGTATTGGTATTCAAATCATTATATGAAGTAGTCGTCGCTTCTCTGAAGTCTGTGAGGACTTTAAGCATATTTTGTCAAATTCTTAGGCACCTTAATTAATATAGTTTGACCTGTAAAGAAATGAGAGTCTTACAAGTCCAACATTTCGCTAGATGGCTCTCGAAATTCCTAAATTGGTTATAAATCAAGTTCATCAGAATATTTTTCGAATTACTGTTATATTGAATGCACTTAACATATTCTTTCAAAACAAAAAATAAAAAATTCAAGAGCATTTTAGAAAATTTGCAGAATATGTATATCAACGGAAAGAACACAGCTGAAAGCCATCTGAAACTGGAAGTGAATTTCATGAGGAAAAGGCAAAATACTTTTGTATTTGAATTAAAGTGAATATGTACTTTTCTGCTTAAGTATAATCCAGCTGAAAGCTAAAACTGAAAGCTAGATTAGAAGACTCAAAATTAGTTAGGATTGAGCTTAAGAGTCATGAACCCCTGGATTATCATAATGAATATTAATATTGTTTGGTTGCACCGAAGTTATAATATTCTTCTCAAATACATAAAAAGTATTTCTTGGAAAATCGCAATTTTAAATACTCACTTTGTATGGCAGTCAGTTTAGGCACTCCTGATCTAAACAATTTCTTCGGAGAACGCATAATTTTCTTAAACCACAACCCAATACAAATTTCGTTATATACTCGTATTTACAAATGGAAAAGCTTTCAATACAAGCTCTTGTTGCCGATCGTTCAGTTTATATGAAAGCTATATGTTATAGTAGCACTGGTTCGCATATATACAGATGGACAAAGAGATGAATGTCTATTCTTAATCGACTTATTATAGTTTCTCCAACATTTTTTTCTGAGTATTACAAACTTCATTGCAAACTTAATAACCCTGTTCAGGGTATAAAAATGTCTGCATTTATATTTGCAATGCTTGCAAGCAGTTGATAAATTATAATGAATAATTCCAAAACAAATAAGAAACATAAAGCGCCTACCTTACAACAACATGCTGACGAGTTCATCTCATTTCAAAATAACAGTATTCAACCCTTCGCACATCGACGAACTCCGGGAACGCTGCGTAGCCTTTCTTGCCTGCCACCTACATAATAACTGTGTGCCCGTGTGTAGGTAGTTCATTTTAAGAAAATTACTTTGCACATTTCAGCTATTCATCATTTCGTATAATAACTTCAACAAAAGCAACAGCCGCATATGCCGTTAAACGGACGGCTGCCGACTTCGGCGTTGGTTGCGGCTGTGGCGCGTGATGACGGCGCTGGCGATGGCTGGGACTGTGGATGCTGCCCCCTACTATGCTTGCCGTTGCTGACGCCACAATGCTAACTACCGCCATCCGCTATTATGTAAATGAAAATGTTGCAACATCATGCGCCACAATTACAGTTCAATTCCAGCCGACAAACCGACAATGGATGTGAGAATACTAAGAGCTTTGCGCGACGCCTTCTCAGCCCTATTTGTGAGCTCTTCAAGCTTAGACCGGACCGGCACCCCTTGGCCACCATTATTTTTCTGATGTGGCGCCCCCACCAAGGCAGCGGAAGCAGGCGCCCCAGTTGGCTGTGACCTTAGCTTTGTGTGAGTTGCTGGCTGCTGGTGGTCGTGGTGGCGACTGTTGAAATAAATGAAATGTGGCTGGCATTGTCCATCAGCGGCGCCAACGGCAGCACAGCGCAAAGAGCAGCATCAGCAGCTTGTTGCCACTTCCTACACTCCGCTGACAGCCGTCGAGCCTTTTTCCGTCGTTTTGGCTTTTACACTGCCGGTTGTCGGCTTATGGTGGCTGGACAACAGCAGCAGCAATTGTTGGAGCGCCGCGGTCGCGCGGTTTAGACAAATAAATCAGCATACAACGCTGCCATGATGCACATACACACATGTACATAGCTTGCCACAGGCGCAGTGCAATTTCACTATTCAAATAGCATTTATGCAAATGTACTCCTAACAACGGCTAACTACTGCAAAAACAAAACTGCTGCAACAGCAATTGCAACACAAACATCAAGTGATGTGTAGCGAACTACTGTGCACGCATGTGGCAAGTAGCAAGTTGCAAAGCAGATAGATGCACAACTTCATTTTGTGTGGCAGCCAATGTTGTTGCTGTTGTTGGCGCGGCTCCTCTTGCCGCTGCGAAAGGAGTGACAGGCATTGCGTCGGTCGGCCTTAGGACGAGCAGTGTGGCATGCACCAGCTGGCAGCTGAATAGACACAATGCAAGTGATTGACTGAATGAAGTGAGGCGCGAGCAAACTTGCAGACGTCGTCGGGTGATTGCAGCAAATGCTGGAACGAACGAACGCATAGCGGCAAGTGGCAGAGGAAGCGCGACGCATGGCTGGCGGAGTGACGTAAGAGTTGTAACGATACGTGTCTGCGTTGCGGTTGCGGGAAGCTGAGACTGCGGTTGTGGCTGAGGCAAGATGCAAGCAGTAAGTGGCGCACGAACGAGTGATAGGCACGGAGCAGATTAGAAAGCGAACGCAATGCAAGCGAGGTGGTATAGCATGAAGGAGTATGGTGCATTGCAGGCAATTGTGGCACCAGACAAATATGCGAAAAGTTTTCATTTACTGCAACAGTTCGTGATGGGAGTATCTGACAATGCACACGCAGCGCCCATTTTGCAGAGTCTCAGCGCTTGCAGACTCTTGCACTTTTCCACTTTCGCCATTTCGGCGGGCTCTGCAGTTGTCAGCTGTGGCTTATCCACGCGTTGCAATAAGCTTGCGAGTGATTTGCGGCCTACACTGGCAGTGTAGCACGCATTGTGGCAATTGAGACGGCAGACTTGAGCTGGGGATTTGGCGGTTGTGGCATATACCCCCTGCAATGCTTCAGTTGGTAGACGGTTTTGAAAACCGCCATTTGATAAATCGCCTTTGATCATCGATGACTTAATAACAACAGACGTTGTAATGAAAATAGCAGCCTTGCAGTGGAGTCGTTGA
The DNA here is from genome assembly GCA_027475135.1 of Bactrocera correcta. Classification (NCBI taxonomy): domain Eukaryota; kingdom Metazoa; phylum Arthropoda; class Insecta; order Diptera; family Tephritidae; genus Bactrocera; species Bactrocera correcta. The sequence goes on from CM050323.1 coordinate 113,654,208, forward strand.
AGGAAATGGAAAGTTTTGAATGTGGTGAACGAAAGCGACTTGCCTTGAAAACTTGGCGTTCATTTTCAGTGAGGCTTTTTTACGTTTAGATTGTAGACGTTAATTTCTACTACTATTAGTAAGGAAAGTCAGTCTTACAGCTGGACTTACAGCTTCGTTATCTTTGGTCTGCTTCTGAAAACTATCCGGAGAATTGAGGTCTGGTGATAGACTTGAAGAAATAAATCTGCGACATGCGATTGAAGAGCAGACAAAACTACGAACAATTCAGATCATATTGCTTTCCATGTTCTATATAAATATAAAGCTATAGAAATAGAAGGAATTACATCTTCTTCGCCCCAATCGTTCTTCCTTATCGCTGTTTGGCGCCAATTGAGGATTCCAAGTGTAGCTAGGTCCTTCTCCACCTGGTCTTTCCAACGGAGTGAATTTCTTCCTATGCTTTTCACGGCTGGTACTGCATCAAACACTCTCAGAGCTGGAGTGTTTTCATCCGTTCGTACGACAGGACGTAGCCAGTGTAGCCCTGTCTCTTGATTTGCTGAACTATGTCAATGCCGTCTTATATCTCGTACAGCGCATCGCCTCTGTGTTGAACTTGGAGTCTGACGTTGTGTTAATGCTGGTTCCAGGATAGACGAAATTATCTAAGACAAAAAGCTATGACTGTCAACATTGGCGTGGGAGCCGAGTAGCGAGTACCACGTGTGTTTTTTTTTGATGACATGAGATATTTTGTTTTGCCCGTTTACTACAAGACCCATAAGTGAAGCAAAGAAGAAATTAAAAAAAAAGAATACTTTTGCAAACGATCAGAATCTTATCTCATTTTTTTACCTGAGAAACTTCCAATAGAATTTAGAATATTGAATAATTCAAAGAATAATTTTTTTCTATTCAGTGAAAACTCACAATTCCAACTCGTTTGGTTTCATAAACAAATGTCATGAGATCTTTCAAGCTGTTTTCCAATTGGCAGATATCTATACATTAGCAGATACCTATCCAGCAATTCTCAGTATCCTGCTGGCAGCCTACAGGCATTTTAGCCAAAGTAAACTTCTTTAAATCATGACTTTACACCTCAAAGTTTTTACCCTTCACGGGTATTGCTTTTCCAATTTCTGTAACTCCATGTTGCTTTGTGTCTTTGTATCACAGGAATCACTTTGCAAAGCGCGCGTATGTTGGTCTGAATGTGTGAACATAGTGATTGGTAAAAATGCATAGATCATCCCATCAGATATTGGCGAAGTAGCACAGGAGTGGCAGCATTTTGCATTCATATATTGACGTGAGGTGTGTCTGTTTGGATTTGAATTTATGAGTGTACTCTTGTACCATTTGAACCTGGTAGAAAAAATTTGTGATTGTGGTTCAACGATGTTTTCGTTAATTTTTCACTTAATAATTCCTCTTAGTTGTTTTAAGGGCTTATATCCAATTCATCAGGTAACGATCTAAGAAATAAAAGTTTTGACAATAATTTAAATTTTTTATTTTAGAAGCCGCGGCCTTGGCAGAAATCAACACTTCGACTAGCCTGTTAATATTTCGGTGTATTCATTTATATTATAACAATTTGTTTTGGATTTAAAATAGTTTGAAGCATAAAGATCTTGTTCATCGCCAGATTGATCGGAGGTCCGCCGGGAAATTAGCACGGATATCCATACCTAAATTATGAAATGAATCGTCGATTCTAAAATTGATTCATTCTTTCAGCTCTTCTGTGGGTCCTTACTTTCGGGTCACATTTCTGCTAATATTTCTTTTCGCTTGATTGATATAGATTTTAACCTAGAAGATCAGCTTTGAGAGAGACTTTAAGGGAGCCGCTTACGGCGGATAGATGTTTTCATTAAGTATGTAGTAAAATAGGTGAGAGGTGATAAAAGGGTCGTGTTTCCAATCAATTCTGAAGATTTTGGACATGATATTTCCGCGAAGCCTTGACATATTTTGACTCTCATATTTTCAAAAACATAATTGCTAGAGGGCTAATTACTATATTACATTCTAAGGCTGTTATTCGGAATGAAATTAAATCCTCATTGGATCTTACTTTGCTAGAACAGCACTTTATATAGGCCGATAACTATCATCTCAGAGACAATTCCTTGAACTATTCGAAACATTTTTAATCCAATATAATAATCAAGGAATTTATTGGCAGAGTTTTTTTAATCTTCATGTACATGTACATGTAGTAAATATCTTGTATATCTCTATTATCGAGGTTGATTCAACACTAGATTTCAGGTTTGATTTTTGCGCCACAGTTTCATAACAAACAAAAAGACAAGCTATACAAAATTGATCTTAAACTTAAAAGGAATTTCAACTATTATGTCGGCTAATCTTATCTAACCCAGATGAACCACCTAGATGCTATGAGAGTAATCGTTAATATAGTTAAGCCTATATAAGTATCTCAGCATTTCCTTCTAGAACTACCCAGTCATTTTTCGAACTACTTTTGCAGTTAACAGTGAACCAGACCGTTATTTCATTCAATATACTCACTAACCAGCTACATATGGTCTTTAGGCTGAGGGCAGATTGAATAAATAAACGTTGATGTAGTCACAGATACACTTTCGTGGGTCCAAAGCAAAAGTTTCAAGTTGCAACTTTAGCATCGAGTACAGTAAGCGTGGAATAAGGCGTAGAGGCACGCCTGCCAATCGCATTGCTACACTCTGTTGCCAAAGAATAGTGAAAAGGGTGCTCGTTGGTGTAACTGAGTGCATGATTGTATGCATGCCTGTGTATGTGTGCGTGCGCGCTACAGTTTTACGCGATTTACGCTGTAAGCCAAAGATTTCCAATTAAAACATTTTTTGCTTACTCCAAGCATTCATGCCGCCGCTGCACCGCTATTACCAACCTTTACCCGGCACAATCAGCACTCGCCCTGCCTACCCTCGGCGCTTCGCTCACTTCACTACAAACTGTCTGTTTGCGCGCGTAAATTAGGGTAAACGCATATGAGGGTCCACATCCGCGCCAGCTCGCGCGCGCGTTTCCTCCCCTTATTGAAGACGGAAGCGGCGTCGCCATCATCCTCTTAACCGTTCCGCATTTCATTGCATGCATTCGCGCATATATTTTTAAATTGATATAAAGTTGGGTAAGTGCGAGTGAGCTTGTGTGTGTGTGCTTAATGCCAAATGCGTTGGCGTATTTGCAGCAATATCTGCTTCCTGCGCTGGTATGTCTGTCCTTATGCACATTAGGTTGGTTTTGTTCTACGTTATATGTATGTATATATGCACACACATGCATGTGTGCAGCTGACTGGCGTGCATGTATTGCTTGGCAATGCAATTATGAACTTTAATCGAAAAACTTTTTTCCCCATCATTCATTCATTTTGCTTCATTTTGCTACGCCAGCGCTTGTGCGTGCGCCGCGAGCGTTGAGGTTGACTTTGCCGCTGACGCTGACTATCGCTTGCAAGATAACCACACATCATCCGGCTTGATTTCCGCCGCGCTTTCATTTCGTTTGACTTGCCATCCTTCCTGAATTCGCAATTGTGTTTGCGCGCAGCCAGCGGGTGGCGGGGTAGCGCGTTGTGGCAAATTTGCATTGTATATGCAAAGTAGCTGAGTTAACGCGTACTCACACACATGCACATAGCCAGCGTTCCTTCTTTCGCTCTGTGCGCGCGCCGTTTGATGAATTCTCGCAGTCAGTTTAGCAGCTACTTTTGACTGACTTCGGAATTAAAGGGCGCACGCACGCCCACTTTTGCGCGCATATCCAAGTATATGTGTCCATGTGTGTGCGGGTGGGCGCAAGGGATTTCCAGCGCGCGCTTGTTTCCTGGCTCACTCGCTCACCAGTTTGTATTTGTGTTTATGCAATGTGTGTATGTAAATGTGTGCTGGGTGATGTGTGTGTTTGTGTGCGCGCTCAGCTAATTAACTTTGCATTAAATCACAACCGGAATTCATTGCAGTCTGCGCTGGCACCAAAGATTCCGTTTATTATTTTTTCTGCTTCTTTTGCGCGTCAGCGCACACTGCCACCCGCGCGCAAAGTGCAGCCAAAGTCACAACTGCATTTTCCCTTTCAACTTGCAACGCCGCGTCAGTCAAGCTCGTGAACTGCTAAAACTTCTGCAAACGGCGCAAGTTTCTCTTCTTCCTCATCTTTTATTTCGCTTTTTTGCATTTGTTGCTTTGTGTATTTCACCCTCTTAGCAATTATATTTTTATTTTCTGCGTTTTAACTGTGCACACTTTCTTTTTCCGCTATGTTAGCCTGCATTGCTTTGCTGCTTTGAACATTGCAAGCTCCAATAATTTCAACATAAATGATAAATTACTCCTCCCGTCTGCGTTGCTGCTTAATTTGAGGAAAAAGAAATGCCAAGTTTTTCTTAAAGGAATTTTCCAAAGTATTTGCAATAATAATTTACCGTTAACTTATGCACCTACAAACATTTGAATGCCTTGCCTGCGCGCTCAAACTTATAATAAAGATATAAATTTATATTGGAAAATATTTTGTTGCAACATCGTGTCGCCAGCGAAAATATTTTGCAAAGTAAGTGAGTTAACTTAAACAAAATAAATAATTGGCGCTTAATTTTCCAATTGAATGGGAAAAGTTTTGCGTTAAAATATTTAAAAGTGAAATTAAGGGTATATATTTTTAATATAACAGCGAACTTGGTAATCCTAGTTTTGGCTAAACTTAATTAAATGCAGAATCGCTTAACAAATTCTTGTCGTGAAGACTTCGAACTCAAGTTAAGACAAGCAAATGAGGTTAATTAAAATAGTTAAGCGATTGGCAACTCTATACCAAATCACGCTTACATTAAATCTTTCCGCAATAAATTATAGAATACTCATACATTGTAACAAATTTAATGGTATTTTTCATTGATTTACATGTTTTTGTTATATATATGTTAACACTATTCAAAAGTTTTACTAAATTTTATCTTGAACGATTGCCTTTCTGAAATGCTCTTAACTCAATAAACATTTCGCAATTTCGGTATATGTTTAGTTTTGCGATTTTTCATTAGGTGGCAACCCGAAACTAAAATATTATTAAAATTTGTTTTGAAATTTTCACGAAAGACTACGAAATGATTTACAACTTGCACAACATTTTCAGTATTTTCCTCAGTTTTAATTTTGTTACGTAGGTGGCAACACTGCTGAAATTTAAGCTAAATTAAAAGTTTCGAGAACACTTTGTAAGGGGTATTTAAAACGTATATATTTTATTACACAATTTCTAACATTTGCCAAAAGGTGGCAACTCGGTCAGAAAATACATATTAAATTTCGCAAAATATTTTCAAAAACTCTCCTAAACGTGTTAGTTTAACACGTTTAACATGTTTAGAAAAATTTTATTTATGCAAAAGGGGGCAACACTTAGTGAAAATTGTATGTGCACGATTTCTTGAAAAATGTATGACAATTTTTCCGAATTGTTCACAGTATGCATAGGATTCTTAGTATTTTAGTATTTAATTTCATTATATATGTACATACATATGTACGCCTGAAATTTAAGCTAAATCAAAAATCCCGATACCGCTATGTTAGAGGCTTTTAAAACATATATATTTTATTACCCATTTTCTAATATTTAGTTCTCGTTTTGTTATTTATGTAGGTGGCAACTCTACAATAAAATATTTTAAATTTTACAAAAGATTTTTTAAAAATCTTACCTAAAAGTGTTGGTTTTGACATATTAACATATTTACAAAATTTTAATTTGTCCAACTGGTGGACGACTTCATGAAAATTTTTAAAAGTTTTTCCCAATTGTTCTCATTATGCACGGTATATCAATTTTGTTTAGATTTGTTGCGTTGTATAGGTGGCAACACTCTAAATTTTTTTTAAATTAAAATTGTTATAATATTTTATGAAAGATTTTTAAACTCAATATACATTTCATTACACATTTTCTAATATTCAGTTTTAGTTTTGTAATAGGTGGCAACTCGGAACTAAAGTATCTTAATTTTCACTAACTATTTCCGAAAAACATTCTAAAAAGTGTTAGTTTTAACAAATTTAACATTATTATATAATTTTTATATTTGAAACAGGTGGCAACCTTTAGTAAAAATTTCATATTCATGATTTCCTGAGCATTTATTGAAAGTTTTTCCCAATTATTCAAATTATGCTTAGTATGTTTAGCAATTTGGTTAGATTTAATTTCGTTGCTTAGGTGGCAACACTCTGAAATTTATTCTAATGTAAAAATTTCTGTAACATTTTGTAAAAGATTTGGGAACCAAATATATATTTTATTAAACATTTTCAAAATTTCAGTTTTAGTTTTTTAATAGGTGGCAACTCAAAGTAAAATATTTTAATACTTACAAACTATTTTCGAAAAACTTTCCAAATTAGGTTAGTTTTGACAAAAAATGTTAGTGATACATTTAACATTCATAAATAGTTTTAATTTTTCCAGCAGATATTCTTAGTGAAAATTTATTCAATGTTACTTTTCTCGCGTATTGCTGGGAGTTTTTTATATTTTGATTTTAGTTTTGTTTAAATGTAGGTGGCAACTCTGTTTCAAATTTTTGTATGTGAAGATTACCAGTATGATACTGCATAATGTGTTTTTTTTACCAAGAAAACACTTTGTACTCTGAACAAAGGCTAATACATGATTAGTCACATCTCAAAAACCTATTCGGGTTCCCAGAATAAATTAAAGCTTTTTAGCATAATCTTATATGGCGAGTTAATCAAACTTGTGGTAATTTAAAAGCAATTTAAAATTCAATTCCGAAGCTAAACAATTGCCCCAATTCATATTTTAATTTAATTTTTATGCAACCGGGTTTTAGTGGGGTCAAACAATCTCTCTAAAAGCATAGTTTAACAATTACAATAACCGGAGCTTTGAATTTTCGCAAACTATATTTTTTCTGGATGCTTATCCTAATAATCCCGGTAATTTCTTTGGGCAATTAACTCCTAAATCAAAGGGAGGAGGCATTATAAGTGCTAGCTCAGTCCAAAACTCGTACTATTCCAGCTTCATTATTACCGAGAGAAACTTTGCTTATTGTGACAGCTTTAAACTCCAGCACATGTATAACACCCAAGGGATCCTCCAACGCCATTGTTATTGTTCATTTTTATGCAAACACAAATCTCTTCAAAAGCTTTTCATAAGAAATCTCCGAAGCACACGTACTCTACAGACAGGCCATTGAACTTAAGGTATTTATGTACAAGTATGTATGTTTGTATGTAAATTTCGCTTTCATTATTATTTATGCGAATATTTGTAGATGGAATTCCCTGAATATTTGTTTTGCAGCTGACCTTTGACCTCAAACGCCCTTTGTCTCTTGCAATGTTTTCTTTGGAAAATATTTTTAGTTGTAAAAAAAATGTTATTCCTCTGGATAATTACTAGTCCTTACTATCAATTTCACGCTTATTGATTTCTGGTACGCCTTTAAGTGCCAGGGATCACCATAGCGACGGCAACAATAACAAATACACCTTTGTGGGAAGGTGGGCCTAAAACAAATATTATGCAAGACCAAAGAAAACAAAAGCCCGCAATAAAGAGGACAATGAGCATAACAGGAAAAATAAGACAAGGAAAATAAAATAAGGAAAGAAAAAGAAAAATTAGCCATGACAGCAGATAAACAATAGATAAATGAAAATGATGCCGGCAGAGCCGGAGTCAGAGCGGGAGTGGGAGCGGAAACGAAAACTCGTAGGCGTATTTATTCGTAAACACGTTGAGCGCTGGAAGCTATGTGAGTGTATGTGTGTGTAAGCGCGGCATGCTTATAGCTCATTAAGTTATCAAAGTGTAATTAATCATTTTCGATTGTGAACTTTTGCGCCCCCGGGGCACCATGGGCATGCCTACAAGAAACCGTTGTCGATTATGTGCGAATTTGCAGCTATCAATTTTAATTACCACACGCACACGCGCACGTCACACTTACACAACCAAAGCAACACGAACATGCCTGAAACTAGGAGTTGATCGGCACTTCAATCTCGGCGGGCGGCTCAGGTCACGCCGGAATCTCTATGGGAAATCATCAGACTCAGCGGCGAACAAACAAGAAAGTAAATAAGCAAATTTTTGATTTAATTACCGAGGTCATAATCATAATTAGATAAAGCGCGTTTGGTGCAAGCAACCACGGGGGGCGTGGAATGATTTTGGCAGGGAAGCTATTCGGCGAAAATCAGGCGAAGCCTAAAGTTATGATGCGTGATTTTGTGGACGCATGAGCCGTGCGAAATCGAAAGCTTGTTGTTGCTGTGCTCGATATTTAGTTTTTGTTGTGGTGAATATTTTGTTGTTGTTTGTGTAGTGAGTTTTTGCTGCTTGTTGCGTCAAACGCAGCTAATTAATGAGCTATGAAAAATTTGCTGCGCCTAAATTTGCACTAATCAGCGCAACTGAGGGACCTAAAAAATGTGTTGTTGGACGTGTGCGTGTGTCTGTATGCGAGCAGCATGTGTGTGCGTGTGTGCACATAATTTAATTGAAATCTCACATTCTGGTTATCATTGCAATGTGCTAATTTGCCAATTTGCTGATGCGCCGCATGATTATGCCGAAACAAAGCTACAACAGTAACAACAACAACGCCGAGCGACAGCGCTGCGCTGCCTTGAACAGCACGCAACTAGCAACAATACGTGTAATAAGCAGAGCAGGAATTGAATTGCCGAGGATCATTAGTCTCAGCGCTGTGTCGTGTTGCCAATTGTCACTTGCGTGACAGACAGCAGCAGTGCGCACTGAGCGAGCAGCGAGGAGCAAGTGGCAAGCGCGGCAAACATGGCAGCCGCAAGAAGCATGTAAAGTATGCCGCACTCAGTTGGTGTGTGGTTGTAACTAGTAGATGGTAGTAGGTATTATGCGTTATTGTTGCTGGTGGTGTGTTGTTCGCGCTGACGTTGGTGGCATGTTGCATGCGTTGCATAACTATTAACCGCCATTATGGCACGTACGACGTGGCAGGTCTTCTTTTTTTCGTTTGCATTTCGCTTTTGGTTTGGCACGCGTGCTATTACGCTTTGTTGTTGTTGTTGCTGCTGCCGTTGGAGTGCATGTCTACGTCATGCATACAAATGCACTTTTTGACAGGCCATCGAGCAAAAGCACATACCACAAGTAGCACACGAAGTGTAGTTGCGGCAGTAGAGGCAGTCAGTTTTCGGTTATCTTAACTTTGCAGCTTTTGACTCTAAAAAAAATGTTTTTCCCAGGAGTTTCAAGTAGATATTAGAAGTTCGCTTTTATTCTATCCCTTTCTGGAAGCAAGTGGTATAAAATCGATTATGATATCTTTGAAAGCCTCACAGAGCTCAAAGCAAAATATTTTAGAACCTTTCTCGATATTGCCAATGCCCCGTTATGGTAACTATCTATGGTCTTTGTATACTATTCTTGGATCTATGTAGTAGCTTCCCAGTTCTTATCTGAAGATACTTATTTTGGCCATCATCTATTTCACTATCTTCCATTTGGTTGTAGATTTCCATTTATTCTGAGCTATTTGCTCTCTTTTGAACGTTCCTAACGGGCACAGAATTGCTTCCGTATCAGACTCGTCTAGACTCCTGACTTGGTTAGCTCGTCTGCTGTACCCTAGAACCAAATTATGGAATTCATCCGACAATGCACATGAATCTTTTCTACATAAGTTGACCACGCTAGAGTTTAGTTTTGGCGACGACAAGTTCTGTTAGTCTTTCAATAGAACTTCAAGGCCTTCTTCATAACTAGTAAATTTTTTTGGGAAGATACTGACTGAGTTTAGTTGGCGGGCAGAGAGAGGGGTATTAATATCCTCAGAGTATTTCCCCGGCCATACTTCGCTTTCATTTTGGAATCTTCAGTATAGATTAAAGTACTTTTTTCATATCCTATTAAACCTCTTCTCCATTCACGTCAAGACGTCATTACTTTTGAAATTCGACATAGGGAGAATATAGTCTGATCTATTCAGATTTATTCCGAGCTCGTTAAGGATATGTTCATAACTTTTTATATTCTAATTTCCCATCTCCTTGATTCTTATTGGAAAAATAAGAGCATATTAAGCGCATCAGTCGGACAGGACTTAATTGTCCAGGTTACTCCTGCACAGGCTGCCCTCTGTATCCATTTAGTTTTCTGATATTATATTCTCTCTTTAATGTTGGCCAGCAGACCAGTGCTCCATATGTAAGAATTGGTCTAATGATTGCCATGTACATCCATATGATTGTATTCGGTCTTAGGCCCCCAATCTTTTGTCTTTTGTGTAGTGTGTCATATAATGCTTTACATTTATCTAGAGTGATTTCCCTACGCAGTTTGGTATCGATATCGACCCCTGATGCTCAATGATTTTACTTAGTTTTATATTGCTAAAGTCCTCTTCATTAGCCTTTATAAGACCTCCAATATGAAGGAGATGAGGCTTATAGGCATAAAATCTGGTTTTGCTAAAAACACCACCTTGACCCTTTTTTAATGCCTTGGGGAATAAAATTACCCGATACTTGCCGAATATATATTTTTAAACCTTAGAACTATTGGTTACTTTAGCTTCCTTAGAATGTAGGGAATCATCCCATCTGAATCTGCTGCTGTTATCACACACAGAAGAAGCTGTTAATTTGACTTACTACCGGTTTGTTTTGAACCATTACCATTGATTGTTGTCCTATCGGAAATGCGTGAATTTATCTTCTTTTTATTTAAATTAACCATCCCTCAATACAATATTATGGGTCAAAGATACAGTAAGTGAATTATTGCTTAAAAAGAACTGCTTCCAATCATAATTCCTGTCTGATTTTTGCCGCAACCATTTTTAAAACCAACATTAAGATGTCTTTTAATACTCTTCGAACAAGGAGCTCCGTAGTTATTTCTAACAAGGCTGTCGGATGTATTGAAATCTGTTTGGGTCTGTTCATCTGACCCAGTAGTTGCGTGAGTTCTTACCAAGATATTTGAATTTTACCTTGATACTTATTGTGCTTAAACACTTTACTTATAGCTCAGTATGTGTATGTTTTTGTGTCAACTGATCTGGAACTGGCAGGCTAATTGTCGAAAATATACTGTTTCGTTTGCTAAGACATTGCATTAAAATCCGAAAAGAACTATTTAGATTAGCCTTGTCGGGTTAATGCAAAAACCTCAGGGACTTAATTTCCATTTGCAAATCCCTGCTGAAACTCAACCAAACTCTTAATTCGAACATATACTATCAGCAATTGGACCAATTGAAGTAAGCGATTATCTCAGATATGACCAGCTTTTACCAGTAGGGCAGGAATTGTATGTATTCCATCAGGGAAAAAAAAGGATACACACATTGATTGTGACTCGTCAGAAGCCCCGGGAGCTTCGTTGAGATGTTCTTATGCATTCAACATACAGCCCAGAACTGTTATCCACTGACTGCTACTTGTCCTTTTCTATGGCGAATGATTGTAATAGTGACATTTTCGACTTAATTTAGCTTCAGAAAATCGAGTGTCTGATTTCTTGCCAATAGCAACTGTGGTTTCAAAGAAAGTGTCATTTGGAATGTGTGAAGTTGGAAATAAGCTACACAAGAAGTCATTCTTACTATGCCAAATAAAAACTGAAATTTAATGCAATTTTACTAGATCACACTTATTTCTTTTCCAAGCATTTCTAACCTCAAATCGAACGAATAAAGCCGCTTTGAAAAGCTCCAAAGGTGATTGTTAAAACTATTCGAAATATCTGTGTTTACAGCGAATTTGTCAAATAATAGTTTATACACAAACAACAACAATAAAAGCTGGTGAATGGCAGCAGCAATAGTTATTGCCCATCATTTAGATAAAAGTTAGTTAAACACAAAAACGGACAAAGTGATGCTGATCGAAAGCAATTCATCCTTTTATTAGACACAGCTTCATATCTATGTGTATGTATGTGCATATATATGTGTGCGTGAGTAAATTCGTAACGCCGATAAAACTTAAATTGAATTTCAAATTTACGACTAAAAACTTTTCCATTTGCTTCTATTAAATGCCATTAAAGTGATATCCATCGATATATTGCCACAGCAACAACAAAATATTATTTATATACAACTGTATATATGTATGTTTGTGCGTTGCAGTTCATTGTTCATTGTGGCATATTTGTTGGCAACCGCAGTTATAGGCATTTTTATTTTATCACTTTCTGATTATTCGCAATTTTCTCAAAACAACAGTTAGTATTTGGCTCAACCTTTCGCAGGTTTTTATTGCGGAATTTCGAGTGTCATTGTGACTTGTGGAATTCAAGTTATTCGACGCAATTTCCCACAACCCACACCCGCAGCGGTAATGAAACATTCTAGCCCGCTGTGTGAGGGGGCGCGTGTGTTGCGCGGTGGCAAGACTGTTGCAACAGAAATTCGAAAAATAAAATAAAATGGAAATTCAAAAATATTGACTTTTACATATTTACAAAGCGGCATGCCATTCGTAGACTAGATATTTATCTAGCCACATAAATATTACGGGCTTGTGCGGGTGCCAGGCAGCTGGATTAAGCGAGTTGTAAGCGCAGAGGCACAAACACGCAAATCAAATAGCATGTAGATAGATGAGTACAGCGAGTAATCTAGTGTATATATACAGAAATGCATGGTAGGTGCAGGGGAGCTTTATCAATTTGTGTTTTGTATTTATTTGCCGCTTGTTTGTTGCATAAACCAACTGTCGGTGGCTGCCGCTGTATTCTAAACAAATTTTCCAAATCAATATTTGAGGAATGTGTTTTGAATGTGAAATGTGATTGGGTTCATGCCAATACACGCGCACATACACTAATATGAATGTGGCATAACACCGTAGGCACAACAACGTTGCTGGCAGCAGGCGGCAGGCGCTGTGACATGGCAAAAAATGTCGAGGCAAAATGACAATGCCGACAACGAAAGGATTGCGCACGATTGTTGCCACAAATTGTTGAATTGTTGTGCGCCAGAGGCTTAGTGTGTGTCAAATTGACATATGAGTTCGGTGGCAGTAGTTATTTTTGTGCACACACGCTGATGCACTCATGTAAGCGTACGAATGAAGTCATGTGTGCAAATTTTGTCTTTCCATAGAGTTAGTTTAATGTAGGCAATCCCTCTGTGGTTCATGTTTGTTGCTGGAAGAATTTTATAATATGTGAAGTCCATGTTTTTCGTGTGGAATTCTAATTTTGTAGCGTTAAATCGTTGCTGGGTTAATAAATTTTTCTAAAATCAGGAAAAGCGCGAGCAAAGTGATGTAGGTGCCACACTGTTAAGCCAAGATAATGAAGTCCTGCATTCTACCTCAATCTAATCTCTCCTGATTCCCTGTGGTTGTTCGTTATACACATCTTCATAAAAGAGCATTTTATAATTAGCCCTTTAGAGGCGGTCTGTGTCGCTGGATTAGTTAGATTATCAGTTCGATTCTTATAGAGATCTGAGTTGGACAATTTATAAGCCGGCGGGATCCTCCGTTGTGATCATAAAGACCCTCACAAATCAACAAAGCACTTTAGGTCTATCATAAATTTATTGAGTCGGCTGATGTCAGTTTGGCTATGTCCCATTCACGGAGTAAATTGCCAGATCTCCCAATCAAGTCTAACAAAGCCTGGAAAATGTAATGTAGATGCTTCAAACTTACTTTCCTTTGTACAAATTTGACAATTTGCGTCCTACAAGATTGTTGGCTTTACCGCCTATTGGAGAATATCACATATGACAAACCCCTAAGATTGCAGTAAAATGAACTTTGCTAAGGTCAAGTAGTTCAGTAGATCCTTTGCGTTCTTCTCTAGGCCAAAAGGATTTTGCAGTCTCGCAGCTCACGTCCAGTCTATTGAATCAATGTCAAAACACAAGTGTCAATAAAAATCCAACTCGGTACCATTCTGATGTGCCTCCTCTCGTTAACTTCTGGGTTGACAGCGAGGCTTGATACAGTTTCTAGCAAGGACAGACACACCTTCTTTAGCCTTGAGCTTACAGTTAGCAGCCCAGCGCTATCGTTGTCACTCTGGTGTCGGACTGAATACTTACTTGCTGGATAGAGTCTACACTGCGAAATTTATAGCAGCCACTTCTAACTGAAAAAGACTACAGAGGTCCGCCAGTCTAAAGCTAAAACGGATGGAGAGCTCAGAAAACTTCCCTTTCAACGTTTCTTCCTAGCTTCGACCTATCCGTGAAAGAGGTCACTGCGCTTCTTCTTCAATTACCCTTTTCTGTCCACATGTCGCTCGTCGGTATATGAGCGGAAAAGAAGCTATCATAAGCAGCCTCTGCGAGATAGTGATCCAATTTTTCAGGAATGTGTTTGAAGTAGGAAAAATGTTTAGCATATCCGTGTTCGGACCCCTTCATATTTCTTACGATGTTAGTCTCCAGCGGTTAACATTGTTTGCGGTGAAAGCTTCTTCCCCTCCTATCACAGCAAAATTCTATTTGTTAAAAAATCTGATTATATGGCAGAAATATTTTGATGATAAATTTAACACTTTTTAATAATAATTGTTAAATGTATTCATAAGCTGTACAGCGAAAGGATTCTCTGTGGAATTGTTGAAAATCTTAAAATTTTGTATACAAATTATGCTGATAATCCTACCACCATTGGAGTTGACTTAGGTAGCTCCCACGATAGTCGTGTAATAAGTCTAAGTAGCTGGAACGGAACTGAATTTTTATCCTTGGCTGGACTGTCAACTTGGCACCATTCCTCGAAATTACCTCAAGAAGGTTTTCTATTGCTACAACAACAACTAGCGTAGTTTATAAAAAGTGTTGCCTACATTTAGGATGAAATTTTCTATAGTTCTCTCTAAGGTTTGGCGAATCGAATGAGTAGGCAGTAAAACTCAAATATTCGACGCATAAATGGATTTATAAAAAAACAGACAGTTCATACACTTTATTGCGCCTTCCCCATACGCTTCGGTATATACGAAGTTCGACCGTATAACTTGATTGTTGCTTTCAAAGATATTAAGTAAATTTATGTTGGCTTCAAATGAAAATGTTTGACAAAATATATTAATTATAGCTAGTGAAATAGTTGTGGCTGCTTTAACGTAAAAAAAATATATATTTTGTTTTTAATACAAAATGTGCCTTTATGAAATATATGTATGCTTATATATTACCAAAATTTCTGGATGTTACTCAGAGCCTCAAATTATAACCTTTATAATATCCCGAATAAAAATTTCACTCAACATAACTAATTTTGACTAAGACGGGCATATACATCAGGCATACTTTATGCTAACAGATTTAATGGGTGGTAGCATAGACAATCACTAATCCTACGCTACGGCCAATTTCGTTTAGCCGCCACTTTATGCAGTCTATTTTGACACACATACTCGTATATACTCCCATACTCCTTTCATATATTCAATTTAAATATATTTACTCTCGGAAAGGGCCACATTTAGTATGTGAATTGAAATTTGTACAAAATTGTCCCTTAAACGCGCCAAGCATCATCCGCAGGGTAAAGATGAATAGATGCCCGATTAAAACTGTCACCACAAATCGAAGCCCATTTTCATTAGTTATGGCAAGGGTTAAAATTATGTATGCACATACATATCGACATACTGAATGCATGTGTCGCCGTTGCGCCTGCTGTGAGGTGTTGCAAACAGCTACGATAAATTTTTTTCGCACACAAATAAATTTGGCGCATTAATTTTTAAAGCGCACACGCACAAGCGCCACACAATTTTCATATACCACATACAACACTTACACAAACAAACATATAGTAGAAGCATATGCAAAGTGGCGCTCAGACTGCTGGCGTAAATTCGAAAATCCGGCCGAGCGGATAAATATAGTTACGCAGGTCCTTTGTGACGCATAAACAACAGTACCAAGTTCCCCAACCGAGCAAACTGCCGCATATGATTGTGTGTTAATGTGTGTGATATATATGTATATATGTGTGTGGCTGCCACTGCTGTGGGATTTGTTTACAATTGTTGTTGTTTATTGTTTGTAGTAAAGTTTAGTTTCGAAAATGTTTGCCTTATTTCGGGTTGACTACGTGAAGCACCGAAAAGTACTTGCTACTTTGGCATTGAAACGCGTCCACACGAAGGCCAGAGCGGTGGGCGTGAGCGTAAAGTGCACTTGAGTGGGCGTGCCGCTGTTGGGAAATGTATGCGTTATAAATTACGTGCGTGCATTTGCTGCCACATAGTTGTGTGTGTGTGGGCGTGTGAACGCTTTCGCGCACACTTATGACTCTTCACGGGTTTCATGAGTTCGGCAAGTGAGCGTGCCATGTTGCGCGTCCTAAGTGTGGCCTCAGCGCTGCCATTACCAAAGTCCAAAGTCCGTTTTAGCACACAAATTTTTAATGCTACACGTAGATATGCATACATATTTACGTATGCATGTATGTGGGGTCATCATTGGGTCCGGAAGCCCCAAAGCGCGGCGCGTGTCTGCTGTGGCTGCGTGTGCGCCTCTCGTGCGAGTTTTGTTATTTGTGTACACATGTACTTGTGTTTGTTTATTTGTTTGCCAAAATCCTTTCATATCGTACATAAATAAACGGGAGGGTTTTAAAAAATTGACAAAAAGCACAACAAACATTGCTACGCGGGAAAATTGCTCTCGAAGCGCTGCAAAATCAAAAAAACTATTGACGAAGTTGGATACCCCAGGTTTGTTGCTTCAGTACATTGCACTTCATATGTGTAATAATACAATGAAGAAATACTTCAGCCACAACAAGCCGCTTTAAGAAAATTTTAAACCTAACCTCCAAATGAGCGAATGAATGACGAAAAGAGGAACTGGCAATTGAAGCGTATACAATTACAGAATTTTATACAGCTCCTTGAAATATATTAATTTTTTAGATTCTTTTTAGGAAATTAACTCGATTTCTGTAGTTGGCCCAATATCCAGTTGGTAATTCTTAATTTTTTTAATAGTGTAAGTTGTTGGTCTTGGTGACGAAGAATCCAAACTAAATATATAATTTTACTGAATTTTACAGAAAAGAACATACATCTTCCCTCATTTTAAATAAATCTTTAAAATCGTCCTCAAAATAGGTTAATGAGTCAAAGTAACTTTCCAAACACATCTTGTAAGCTTCGGCTGCGATGAACTTCAGTGTCTTCAGCGAATTTTGGATATTTCGATTTCGACAAATTTTTGGAGCACCATTCGCTAGCACTTTGGATAGTTTCGGCGCAGGAATCATAAGCTCCCATTTGATAAAGGATGAGATAAAGAATCTCAATTATTTTGCGTCATCTTTTTGACGTCGCTTTTGAAATAGATTCACTTATTTTGTTACGAGTCCAGCATTTACGTGCTTCATACCCAAAACATTAACCAAAATGTGTTGAGTCGATTTATATGAGATGTTGAGATTCCTTATTAATTATCTGATGCTAACCCGACGGTGTCTTTAACTGTTTCGATGTTACCCTCATTAACAGAGGTGGATGGACGATTCGCATGAGACACGTTTTCAATGACTTTGCGACATACACTGAATGCTTTGTGGCAGTCAAATACCTATAAAAATAGACTCTCCGAAAAAATAGACTCTCCGAAAAAATAGACTCTCCGAAAGAGATCTGTTAATTGATTTTGTTATAAAAAAGAAAAAATCGTCAGATAAAACTTTTCGCCTCGTGAATAAATATACCAGTCCGGGTCAATTTTGCTCGTGCGTTATATTTTACAATTCCGCTAATAAAGGGTGAACCATTTTGAACTTCCCTTTTCTTCAAAAGTGGGGATATTTTGCTCCTAGGTTTCAATCGAAGCGGTACTGTGCGGATAAACGGATAAAGAAAAAGTCTAACGGTGTGATATCACATGATTTTGGTTGCCAATAGACCGGCCCAAAACGTGGAATTATCTGCTAATCGCTCTCAATAAATCCATTGATTGATGCGACATGTGGAAATTAGCGCCATTTTCTTAAAACCAATTGTAGCCCAGAACACAAGTTTTAATTTCAGCCATCAAATAGTCGGTTATCATGACGCGATAACGGTCGCCATTCACGGTTCCCTTCTCACCGACATCATTTTTGAAGAAATATGGATCGTTGATTCCACCGGCTTCCAAACCACTTCAAACCGATGTTTTTTTTCTAGATGAAATGGCGGGTCTTGAATCTCTTGAGTTTGCTCCTCGTCTTAAATACGGTAGTTTTGCTTGTTCACATCCCCACAGAAATGGGGCTCATCGCTGAACAAAATTTGGCTGAAAAACGTAGGACCTTCGTGGATCTTTCCACGGACCCGTATAGCGAAGTCGTTTAGGAAAGTCGAGCGGCTTTAATTATTGCACAAGCTGTGTTTTTTATACTTTAAATTTATGATCTCAAAGTAAAATACGCCAAGTCGTTGCATACGTCAATTCGAGTTGCTGCGAACTGCACCGAATCGCCTCTTTACTGTCTTCTCTCAGCTACGGCTGCTGTATTTTCTTCACTGGGTGCTGGACGTGGTCTATTTGGTCGATTATTACCCAGCAAAGAATGCTGGGTCACAAGATAGGTGATAGCGTTATATTTTTA
Source organism: Bactrocera correcta (assembly GCA_027475135.1). NCBI lineage: Eukaryota > Metazoa > Arthropoda > Insecta > Diptera > Tephritidae > Bactrocera > Bactrocera correcta. The sequence goes on from CM050323.1 coordinate 113,672,816, forward strand.
AGAATAATAATATTTCTCGACATGTGGTAAAGAAGTGGGAAACTCGTTCGCTCTGTCACGTGATGGATTGCTCAGACAGAGACAATGAAGATCTTATTATAAAAAGAAATAATTGCAGAACCAAAAGAGAGGAAGATTCGTTCGCGAAATTCAGATCCGGATATGTGTCTAGTCAAGGATTGTCACTGTACGATATATAAAATTAGAGAAAACAAACAAGAATTGGCACTTTAAGAAATCTTTATGCTTTGCGAACTTGTTTTTAAATCTTCAACATGGTAGATTAAGTTTGCCGCGATGAGTGTAAGACAGAAAAGGAAACTCCTGGAACCTTATAAAGTGATATATAAATGATCAGTATGACGAACTGAGTCGATTTGGCCATGTCCGTGTACTACTATCTGTGCGAACTAGTCCCTCAGTGTATGAGATATCGATCTGAAATTTTGCGCGCTCACCAAGAAGCTGCTCATTTGCGGAACCGCCAATATTGGATAACAGTATAGATAATATAGCTGCCATACAAATTGACTGATCAAACCTAAGTATTCTTTTTTGGGATAAGGCATCGCCACGAAGGGGATCGCTATAATCTACAAACGTAGACAGGTGTAAAAAAATGGCGCATCCTGGTGACATTGATCCCGACTCTCTTGGTGGTCTGGAAAAAAAAACTCAAAAGAAATTCTTAATCAGTAAAGTTGCAGTTAATTAAAATTTTTTTTGAAAAATGGCGACTGCCTGAGAATAAAAATATTTTTTTACGCGTTTTTTTGAAATCCCTGAATTTTTTTTTTAAATATTAAAAACAAAATTTTTGACACCATGATGGCTGGAACGATAAAGGGTTATATAAAGAAGGTTCACACAAAATTTCAAGTAAATCGGTTGTATAGAACTTGAGATAATGCTGGTAATGTGTGGAAGAAAGTAGTTTAGAGAAAAATGCGTTTAAGTGAGTCTACCTACCTACCGGGCTAGGTATTGCGCCACTAAAGTAACTGTAGCTCTTAAAATAATTTTAATTTTTAAAAATCCATTGGAGGATATGTTCTTAAGGGTCTAAACTTTAAATATATGAAGAAAAAGAAATCGAATTTTTCAAAATTCTAGAGTAGAATACCCTTTTAATGCTGATAATAAATGCAAGCTTAGGTAAGCTTACATACTATATATGAAATTTTGACTGCCAAATTTTAGGTATCAATGTATGGCAGTTTGCTTCAGGAAATACTAAGCTGCTTTAAGAAAGAAAAAATCAAGGGTAATCTGTTTGTGAAACTGAAAAAAGTCCTGGAATAAAAATAATCGTGGGTCATGATATCTTTTACAAACTACTGCCACGACATTCATAAAAACTCTTGAAAGGTACAAATTCAATACATTTATGAAAGTATGTATGCATGTATATAAAAATCAGAATGTATAAATTTGTGCGCAAACATAACGGACACATTTTGCCACATATGAGCACACGCAAGCTCAATGAAGGACTGATGAACGTCCCTATAGAATTCCAACACAAACAGCCGCAAACAAGTCTCCAAATATAATATATTATGTAAGTATGTCTCTAAAAAAAGGTAAGCGGCGGCACTTTGGATCTATAGAATGAATGAATGAATGCATGAATTGTGGGACAAGCGAACGAGCTGTCAAAGCACAAAAGACCCAAAAAAAGGCTGCAAAATGTGACGAGAGATTTTGATAGAGCCGTTTGGACGCTTGGCCTGCAAAGAATTTACAAATGCTTAAATTAAGAAAGCTTTACGTTTATTTACACAATAAAATGTCTATAGAAATATGCTCTATACACATATGTACATGTATGAACATATACATATGTATGCATGCTTATATATATTGTGTATGTATATTTGCTTCTGTGGCAGTGTGAATTCAGTGCGTTAGCTTTGGCTTACAAAATAGTGAAAAATTGTTGATGCAACGAGGAAAAAAGCTGTAGAGAAGGATTGGAGAGATTGGAAAAACGAATGCGTGAGCTATGTATAAATGTGAGTAAGAGCATGTGTGTGTGTGCCTGATATTGAACGGTATGTTTTTCCAAACGTATGTGATATGACCCCCAACTGATGTGTCGTAGGGGCTAAAAAATCTAGGCGAATGCTGTGAATACGAGCAAGTCGTGATGCATACATTTAAGCCTTCGAAATCTATACATAAATATTTAAATATATATATAAATATGCATGCTTTATTCATATGCACATATATACATATATAAATGAATTAAGCTTTAGAAATTAAGAATGACTGCGCTGCATAGTGTTCAAGGCTGACAAGTGTCAGGGCTGTGCGCCAGGTTGGCAGCATACACAGTGCGTCGCATGCAATGCTGCTTTGCATTAAGGCTGAGAAAACCTTGTGTTTGTTATTTTATAAAATTTCATATGAAATATATATATAACATGTATACATATGTATAATTGAGCTGATGTATTTTGAATAAAATCTGTTTATTTATATTTAATTGTACAAAGCAGTTTATGAAGGACTGACTGAGCAGGAGCACAAGAAATGTAGCATACATGCAGGCGCTCTAACACACGCACACATAAGTAATTAATTTTTGCAATTTCGTTTTTCTGGTTTTGCTTAGTAAATCCAATTGCACTTGAAATTGAATAAATAAATGGATTTGAGAACTCAAATTGTGTTTGGAAATTTCTTTGTAATTTTAGAAATACAAATTTTCCTTTCGAATTTCTGGCACATAACTATGTTTACTTTATATAATTTCTTTTTGATAATCAAATCTTATTTGCGATTGGATATTTTAAAGTAAATGTCTTTTTATGACATTTTTATTGAATAAAGTGTCATGAATTTTAGTATATGTATTATACACTCTTCTCCTTTTTAGCTTAGGTTGGGTTATAACGGCCCACATGGATCAACAAATACACATTTTTGTTGAAATTTTTTTTTAGGATTATATTCGTCTTCAACAACTTCTTCTTCAAAAGCTTGTGACACTAAATAATTGAATTTTTGATAAAAGTATTTCAACTTTAATATAATCCTTGAACAACTTTAGAACGGAAAATAATGCATCCGAGAACTCTCGCAACAACCCGGCCCTTTATTTCTTCTTTATAGTTTCCCTAAAATGTGAAATTAAAAATACGAAGTGAATTCTTATTCAAACCAAGAATTTGTCCGCCATTTTAGATTAGGTTGGATTATAATGGCTGGCGCTCAAGTCTTACATGGTCTTGTATTGCTAGACGGAGATTCGGTTTAATTTGAGCTGAAGCAGTGTGAGCTTTTTGCGAACTTGAGTTTGCAAATGATATCTAATTTTTATACTCTCGCAACGAAGTTGCTAAAGAGAGTATTATAGTTTTGTTCACATAACGGTTGTTTGTAAGTCCTTAAACTAAAAGAGTCAGATATGGGGTTATACATACCAAAGTGATCAGGGTGACTAGTAGAGTTGAAATCCGGATGTCTGTCTGTCCGTCCGTCCGTGCAAGCTGTGACTTGAGTAAAAATTGAGATATCCTGATGAAACTTGGTAGACGTATTTCTTGGCTCCATAGGAAAGTTAAGTTCGAAGATGGGCAAAATCGGCTCACTGCCACGTCCACAAAATGGCGAAAACCGAAAACCTATAAAGTGTCATAACTAAGCCATAAATAATAAAAAATAATTTTTTTGGAAAAGTGGGCGTGGCCCCACCACCTACTTAGTTTTTTGTACATATCTCGGAAACTACTATAGCTATGTCAACCACACTCTATAGAGTCGTTTCCTTCGGGCATTTCCATATACAGTTCAAAAATGGAAGAAATCGGATAATAACCACGCCCACCTCCCACACAAAGGTTATGTTGAAAATCATTAAAACCCAAGCTTTTTTTAAAAATTGAAAATGGGCGTGGAGTCGCCCACTTATGGACCAAAAACCATATCTCAGGAACTACTAATCTAATTAATTCTACAGCAAAATAAAAAAAATATGTAAATGACGGATAATGAAATCTCGATTATCACTTTATCAGGCGAGAGTATAAAATGTTCGGTGACATCCGAACTTAGCCCTTCCTTACTTGACTTGACTTCCAGTCCCTTCAAGTGCAAAACTTCCAGATATCCAAGGCGAGTCCTGGATAAAGCTTAACATAAGCATAAGAAGACAGCGTCTCTCTCATGCCTACTTTCCTGCATTATTCGTCGTTTCTTATGTCTATTCGGCTAGCATGTTCGTGCCAGTTAATTTTGGCCAACAATCTTCCTGCAGTCATTCTTGCACATGATCTTGGCGATCCCGCATTATCTTAGAGCATTCCATTTTACCATGACCCGTCCATCCGCTCGTTCGGAATTTTCATAGTGTATCGTTTCAGGGACTTATGTAATGTCACTTTTAGTAATCTCATGATTTATTTCGTTTCCCGAAATTTCTTTGTGACTTAGAACCTTCCTTCTTTTAAAAATTGCTATCTTTAACATGTAAACACTCTTTCGTTCAGATATAGCAATATCAGCTGACGCAGAGACAGTTGTTGCATAATACGAAAAATAGGAATTCGAGAACAGATATATCAACTTAGCGTTTAAATTATTTCAACATGAAGTTTGCTGTTTTGATTTTGCACTTAAAAACATTAATGATCTTGACACTCGCAGAGCAGTGGGCTCAATTTACACAATTCGTAAATTTTTATATTTTTCTGATGCTAGCCAAGACTAGTTTATAGAAGAGATTTTTGATATTTTTAAAAACATTTATTAGACTTAGAGCTCTATAAAACACTCGGCTCAGTACTGAACCAAACTAATTGCTTTTCGGTTTTCGAAGTTAGCTTTCAAACTCTAAATATTTGATTTCGAATTTCGAATTTTAAGTAAGTGAGTGCTTAGGAAAACTAAAAACGTCGATATCATCAATGTATTCTTCTCTTCAATCGTTGATTCGAAGTTCCGCTTTGGTCTTTTATAAAATGTTATACACTATACTATAATGTATTAAACACAACATAAATAAGAGAAAAATATGGATGGTTTCCATATTTTCGAAGAGGGGTTGAAGTTTAAAGTTCTCCATTTAGGTGTGCACTTAAAAGCTCTTATCCTCTGAAAATTCAGAAAGAAAAAGAGGAAACCATCTTGGTTTACACCAGAGTTATCGGAAATTAGATCTACAAGCTAAAGACTGTTTCATAAAGCATGTAAAAATCGACTTAGTGCTGATTGGGCATTGCTATGTATAAAGGGAAGCCAAAAGGTCTTCTTCAGGGACCTTCTTGGAAAGCGTAAAGGTTGAAATGAATTCTTTAGACACCTTCGGCGAACATAGAAAAGTTGCTGGGATTAAGATCAACCGCTTTCATAGGTTTGTGGTAAGTTCAAAACTCTTCGTTGATCTAACAGGGTCTGCTAATCCACTTTTAGAAGTCCATGATTCATCGTTTTTGTACCAACCCTACGACCTAACGTAATTGAGCATTTCGATTGCGACTTTTTATGAATTATACATAATTATAAATTTTATTCTCATCATGAATAAAAACAATTTAACCTATAATTGTAGAACTTTTGACCGCGTTTTGCCCGATTTCGTCCGACTGTTCATACCAGCATTGCTGGCAATGATAATGTTGATGATTTTGATGGCGTGTCACTCACGCAGAACGTTCAACATGAAAAATAGCAAAGTTGACAACTGACAAGTGTTGTAGTTGTACTGTCATTGTTGCAACATAAACATTGTGACAGGCATAAAACATGACAACTAAAGAAGTGAGAGAACATTTACAAATTGTAGAAAGAGTAAGTGACAATAACAACAAATAGGAATGAGCGATGTCACAGGAAAAAATATTAAACGATATATGTATGTGTTCCTTTAAGAATAGTAATGAAGCATACATGTACTCGTAATTGTAAATATATGTGCACCTAATATATTAGGGTGCTTCGTAAATGTTGGTTCAGAATTTTCTTGCCTTAGGTAAAGTAATATCTATATACATGGTTTGGGCTGCGACCATTGTCAATGAGTAAGCAGCATTGCTACCTAACGACTTTTTATATCTTTAAAGAAAACCTAGCATAGAAAAATTCGTATTAAAGAGAGTTTTTATTATCATAAAAGTGGCAGAAATATAGGCAATAAATTGTTTATTATCACTTTGTTAACTTTTCATAAGAAATTCGGTTGTTATGAAACCCCAAATTCTGAAAGTTCTAAAGCTAAGCTATGCCTCAAGAACTTAAGTTTCAAGTGAGAATCGACTACCTCATAAAATATATAATTTGTATACTTTACTCTGCTTAAATAAATTTCCGTTAGCCTGAAGCTATATTTTTCCCACTATCGTTACAAAGCGACCTCTAATCTCTAGTCCGTACCATCTGAGTCTAACACTCGTTCCAACTCACTATTTACCCCATGCACTCGCACTCACATTAACCCAAGCGCAGCTCTTCAAAGATACAACGAACTCGCTACTCAGCAGTCCACCATGAGTACTGCGGTCTCTGTCTCTCGCCGTCTGAGCTTAATTCGTCGTACGCGGCGAATTAGCCGAAAAGTTTGCAAGGCACGTCGCCTCGGTCTCAGCATCAATTTCAGTAGGCTCTGCAAGTTTCTTTTTCGACACTTGTTTGCAGCTACAAAGGGGTGGTGTGGCGGTTTCTAAGGTGTCTGTAGTTTCGCTTTCATGGAAATTTGTCACATATTGGGTTGGTCTATTTGGCTAAGTGTGTTCTATATAGTAAGTTTTTGAGCGAATAATTTTTGCTTTCGTTTGGTTTTCATTTTTTGCGTACGTTGCGTATTTTACGCACGTACATTTATGTCCTCGGATATATGAAACGCTTTGTGATTTTTAATGAACTTAAGTGTGCGTAAGAGCGGCGACTCCAAATGCTGGCCCATGGCTGGTGTATGTCACATGTGGATCCAACTACATATACACTCAAGCTTTACATGCATATGTATGTGTGGCTTAGTATGCGAAAGAAAAATAAAATAACAGCCAAAAGCGAGACGTGCAACAAAAGGCAAAACAGGAGATGTATAAGTATTTATACACCCTCGACGCCTATAAGAAATCGCTGCGAGCTCCAAAATGTCCCGCTTGTTCGTGGTTTTGTATGCGGCACACACACTTTTACATAACTTTACATAAACCCCACTTATTCAGTACTAGTCCAGCCTTTGCTCTGCAACTTTTGTTGCCGCTCCACTTTTTTCGCCCATCCAGTGTGCGCTTTTCTCTGTCAAAGCCCCAGTTACTAAAGTAAGTTTTGCGGTGGACGCGCGCAATATCAGTCAATGGGCACTTTTTCAGCTCCGCAGCACACCATGTCGTGGTCACCAATATGCCGCGCTGTGCCAACCTATCTACGCGTGACCACACCCCCACCTCGGGCACTCGGACTGCTACCCTAATTGGACCGAAATTCAACGACTGAATGTCGCGTCGCGGTTTTGCTTGCAGTCGCCGGCTCCACTATTGGATGTCGTCGGAATGTTGTACAATCGTTGGCTTGTTGTTGCCTTGTTGTTTTTGTGACGTTTATGTGTGTATGTGGGTTGGTGTGTGTGCGCGCACTAATTAAAAGCATCGATTTTCGTTGGTCCGCTAGTTGGTTGTGCGTCAAATTGGACCACATCCAGGCAAGCCAATGCAATAACTGTAACTTTGTTGGCTGACAAGAGCGAATCGAGTATTTTTTCAGTAGAGAAAATTAATGTCGACTTGTTAACTTTTGGTAATAAATTTTAAAATACGTACGCGCGGCTGTAACGGTGTTCTTATTGAGGCAGAAGAGTAGAGTACAGCCACATTTTATCGTACTCAAACTGTCTTTAAGGTAATTTTTGTTTTTTTGTAGTTGGACGGAGGTATAACTGTGATCATTCAAGCCTCTTTGTGCTGACTTTAATGTTTTAGGGTTAACTTAAGTACCACGTCTTCATCTTGTAATTTGGGGACTAAAAACTTCGATCGAGCCTGGGTTTTTTACTTCCAGGTTACGATATGAAAATAAATGTGTTAGTAAGAGATCTACGTCAACCTTTATCGTAAAGTTTTTGATCGGTGCGTTGAGAGAGGGAAATCTTATGATAAGATAAACAGATGATAATTGCACAGCGACCTAAGATTTATTGTGCCCTCTTTCTAAATCACAACCCCCTATCCCCAGTGCACTGATAAGTTCCAATTTTCTGCCAGGTCCCTGTTATATTAGTGCTTCCAGAGCTTACTGTGGCCATGCGACAAATAACCTGAGTTTGTCCCTAGGTATTATTTATTCAAACCTGATGAGGTTGTAACCCTCCATCAGTAACTTGGCATTTCGCATACCTTGGGGTTATTGCCAATACCACTCTTTTCCTATTCCTTCTTCCTTGCGGAGCATCTCTTTTATGGTGTGAGGACCCACCGCGATATAGGGTTCAGATTCTACATTATTAGTTTATGCTGCGGCGCGGGCGAGCTCATCAGCCAGTTTTTTCCTGACTATACCTTTGTGACCGGTCAGCCGTTCTCTACACTCCTGGAGTAGTTGTGATTTTATGCAGATGTTGGTTTAAGTGCCGATTGACTGTCATTAAGTATGGTTAAACGTTCGTTGCGAAAGTTGCGTTGGAGGTTTATCTCTACGCAGGGTACTTATGGCAAAGATATCTGCTGGAAAAATGCAGAGTTCGATGCGTGGCCCTGTGACTCCTGCAACAATTCTCTCCGGCGTTTTCGAGCCGTCGATGTACCACTTCACTGTATTGTCCGAAGGTAGTAGTTCGAAAGTGAAACCATTCCATTCAACTTTACTGCTGGAGACACCTTGAATTTCTTGGTGAAATTTACCCTTTTGGCAATTCTGTCCCTTGGGAGAAGAGCCAATGGTATTACACCACGTATTTCCTTCATTTGCTAGTATGAGATTGCCTTACCTCTGACGCACCTTTCTGCTGTCATTTAAAGCAGTGTGTTTGGCTACCTGACTGATTACTAGGTGAAGTCAAGTGCTGCTGTCGGGCATAATACAGATGCATGAAAGTCGTTGCAGCTTCGAAAGTTGGAGCCTTACAGAAGTCTGCGATGCTTTTGAGGCTCCAGCCACTGTCTTATACGTGATTATTGGTCGTACAATCATGATAATCCTTGGTTTGCAGTCACAGGATTTACCAGCTAGTCGATCTTTGTTCGATGCACCGACCTAAGCAATTGTCGTAACCAAACTGGTTGAAAGATGGTGCCAGTAACACTAGACTTATTAATTAAGTGTAGTCTTACCATCTGAGCCATATTTTAATCAGAAAATCTTATTGTTTTTTGAGTAACTCCAAGTCAAATTTTAATTATCATGATTAATTGTTGAAATTTTCTTTCCTTACAGATCGTGATAGCTATTAGAAGGGACTTTGATCCTATTATCATTCTTCCTGCACTTATCTTAAAGTCTATTGTTACTGGTGAGTATAAAATCATGACTAAGGCATTCACCAATAATCAACTCCTTAATTAATATCACATGTCTGTAGTATAATTATAACTTCAAGTATGTATATTGCAAGCTGATGGTTCAATTGTTCGCTTATTTCTGAAGTAGTCAAACATAATCACATAATCAAAGAGTATATATGTAAACATAAAGGGTATATAAAATTTCGTTTGCTTGTCTGAATTCTGGAAAATTATCTTTCGTTATGAAAAAATTGGACATATTTTCAAAAACTCTGAACATTTTTTGGTTAGTATAATAGTAAATAAATAATTTTTCAATATTGTTTAACAAACTCATATTTAAACGAAACATAGTGTTTGTTACTCCTTTAGATTTTTTCAAAACTTATATTTCTTCATTCTTTACATTTTGCAAACTCATTAATTTCATATTCTTTCTTTGATCAAATTTAATCAAGTTCTTAATTGCAGGCAACGCTTTATTTTTGCCATTTAACGCAGCTTTGCCATCCTTCCACAAAACAATGTCTACATTCAGGATATCATTGAATGAGTTTAACCAGCAATACGGATGAATAGAAAATATATTGAGTGGATTATCTATTCAATCATACTTTCTATATACATTACTGTCAAATTTTCAATATGGCTCGCCTGCGAAATTACCAAAAGTGGTTACCGATTTCGCACTGGGTACTTTTCACCGTTCCATATTCCAGGTGTTGTCGCTTGCTTTTGATGAATTTCGGTCAACCTTTTTGGTGCAAAGCAATATTTGGCCATTTATTTTAATCTCTATTGCTGTGTTGTTGTTGTTGTCGTTGCTGTGCCGAAAAGTTTTTGTTAAGGTTGCTAGCACTGCAACCGGGTCAGACGCTCATTTATTTGCCAGGATTTGCCTGCATTTGAAAGCATTCACCGAACCGTTCATGCATTCCTCCTATGTCTCTGTTGCCTTTACTAACACACACATACACACATACAAGCAAACGCATGTACATTTGTGTGAGTGTGTTTGGTTAGACGGAAATTTCTCTTTTCACTGGCAAACGCATGCGAGCGTTCAAATGCATTCATTTGTGTGCGTGTGTAGATATGTGTGTGTGGATATACCTATATTCACATGTATATTTGTTGCAGTAAGCTAGTCACTTTGGCTTTTAGTTTAGTTAGTTAGCACGGGCATACAATGGGTAAATAGATCTTTCAGTTGCCATATAATACTTGACCATACACATAAGCGCGCGCATACACACATAAGTACGCACACACACTCACACATTATTTGTTTCTTTGAATTGTGCGCTGGTGTTGATCTACTTTTGAGCTTGTGTGGCTCAGTTTTGAACATGTATGAGCGTTTATATAAATAACTGTGTATGTATATATATGCGTGTGTGTGTGTTTTGGGCATGTGGTTGTGCAATTTTATTGTGCTGTGGCCATCAGTTTGCCCTCAATATCCAATCAATGGCTCAAAAAGCTTTTGTTTCGATAAATTGATTGAATTGTCTCTGTTACGTGGCTCTTTGTTGTTGTTGCTGCTGCTACCGCTGTTGTTCTTGGCTGTTGGCTGCTGCAATATTCACTACTACACCGAAACGCACTACGCCGCTTGGAGGAAAATTAAAAATAAAAACATCCAACTAGTTAATACAAATAAAGAATAAACAATTCTGCATTTTGTTAAAATCTAAACAATTGAAATGTGTCTGATATGCCTTTGGTCATTTGTGTGGAAAATGCAAAGCTTTTAGGAAGACTTAAATGCATGTTAAATCGAATTCAATTGGTTGTGGAAATAAGCACCAGAGTTGCTGAGTCAGGGTAGAAATTATTTTCGAAAAAATAGAAAAAATTCAAGAGAAAGTTTATTTAATTTAAAATGGAATTGCTTTCGAAAAGATCGAAAGTGGAAATGAAAAAATTTTAAAACAAAGCCATGGAAATACTATTAAAGCTGTTAAAGAATATTTTTCTGTTTAATTGAGTGAATACTTCAACGAAAACTGAATCTGCCTGCGCCAAAAATACCAACGGTGAACGGTAACTGAGCTTGGACAGAGCTTGTGGAAAAAGCTTAGAGTTGACTAGATTTGATTTTCACCAAAAATTTTACGTCTTAATATAGGTTACAAGGATCGGTATATATATAAAAAAAAGTACAAAAACAGCAATTGCTATATCTATGAAGGTTTACTCTTATAAAGTAAGGCAACCAAAGATATACAAAACTCAAACCTAGGCTGCATCGAAGAAACTCGCACAATACTTGTGACTGCTATATGTCTTTTTGTACCTACATAAAGGGTGATATACATATCGAAGTTCCCATTGAAGCTTCATATTTAAAGGTTAATATTTATTATTAATCGAAACAAAATTCTTTGGTTTTATTTTTTGAAGATTATCTCTTTCAACTGTTGGCCGCGGCTACGTGTCAAATGATCCATGGACTGGTAACTGGCGAACGACACGCCTTTGTTTTGCTCCAAGAAATCGAAGCGGGATTATCAGCATAGACGTTTGACTTTACATATCCCCACAGGAAAAGTCTAACGGTGGATATAACATGATCTTGGTGGTCAAAAACGTAAAATTATCTGCTCAAATAATCGGTTGTTATGGCGCAATAACGGTCGCCATTGACGGATACTTTCCCACTGTTATCATTTTTGAAGAAATATAAGCCGATGATTCCACCGGTCGACAAATCAAACCAAACCGTCGTTGTTTTTTTTTTTTTTTTTTTTGATGAAATGGCAGCTCTTGAATTACTTCAGGAATGGGCCTCATCGCTGAACAAAATTTGGCTCGAAAACGTGGGATCTACTTGGAACTTCTTAGGAGCCCATAGAGCGAACAGATGTCCGCGAAAAGATTTGGCGGCCTTAGTTCTTCCTCAAACTTTGGTTTTGTATGCTTTCAATTTAACATCTTGACGTAAAATGTGCCAATTCGTTCTATACGTTAGCCCCAGTTTCTTTGAACGGCGTGGAATTGACTCTCTACGATCTTCGAGTACACTCTCAGCAAGGTCTGCTATATTTACAGGTTTTTCACTAAGTGCTGCACCTGGTCTATTCGGTTAAATATTATCCAATAATGTTAGCTGTGCCTCAAGGTTGGTAGTGGTGTTCCGAACAGTACTCTCGGTAGACCAATTGTGTTGGCTATAAGTTGAGCGAAGCGCGCGCATCACATTCTTTACAGAATTCTTGTAATAAAATTGGATGATCTGTAAACCCTGTTCAAGTGTAAGTCTTTCGGGGTAAAATGACAAACAATACAGCGCAAAAGTCACATGAAAACTAGACACGACTCACGCATGATCTGTCGAAAACTAATGATATTTGAAAAAAGTATATATACAACTTAAAAGGTCTCGAATGTTTTCTTCTTAGCATTAGAAGTTTTGCGGCGAACTTAAGGGTTAAAAAAAAGTATATACTTTATATATTCGCGACAAAAGTGAATCTTCCCTAATTTAGGCTTCATTAAAACGGAACTCGAAAAGAAAAGGATAAATATTAAGAATGATGGATAATAATGAATTAAATTTACGCTGATTTTGCTTTTGAAAATATTTTTTTTTGATTGTTTGAACATTTGAAATTAAAAAAAAATACATTGTTTCTATATCTATATTGGGAATTTGTCGCATCAATATTCATAGTCTAATAGTACTATTGAACAAAAACTTAATTAAGTGGCAGCGCTTTACATAAAGTTTCTTTAACTATTTTATATGCTACATATTTATAATATATTTAATGAAATTTACTCTTTAATAAGTATTGAAAGCCGGAACCGAACACAACTTTCAAAGTGTTTCCAATCGGCTTTGTAGTCACTGAAAAAATTTGGATCGATTCTCCTACCTTGACCAAAAAGGAAAAAATCCTAAATAAACTTAGTTTGATGTCACATTTTTTTAATTACTATATAGTCAGTTCTATGACTTCATCAGTTCATCGCATAAGAAATTCTTAGTGTTATCGGCTTATGTCGGGTAATATTGACTAGGATAAACTATAAAAAAACAATACTATGCATCTTAAATTTTGAAACAAGACTTTCAACATATAGTCGAAGGAGTAAAGATCGGATGGTAAGAAAGCCTATTGGGATTAAATACTATGAATACGAGTACAATCATAAGGAGAAAGTGATAGTTTCTTTCTGTATAAAGACCCAAGATGTTTTAGAACCTAAATAGAAAATATCAAATATTCGATACGATTTTACCTTGGGGATCGAAGGATCACGTGGCGAAAACATATAGTAGCGAGTAAAATAACTTGCATGAAGTTAAGAGCATCAAATTTAAATCGGCTTTTAAACAAAAATTCTAAACTTAGCCTAGACAACAAAGTCCTGTTAAATAATGTATTCATAAAACCGATTTGGATGTATGGCATTCAAAGGTTCCAAACTAAAATGCTTAGAACAATGACGTCATGGTAAGGAAAGTGATAGAAAGGATAGCAGAGTGAGATGTTTTAGCTAATGCCTTGGCAAATTCCTGCCATTAAACACGTTTAAAAAGAAGTGATCTACCAGCCTACTACATTCTTGAGCAAAATAAAGAATTCCAGTATTGTGACTATAGAGACCATCTTCAAATTTTTGTACAGTCTTGTGGCGCTTAAGTCAAGAGGAAATAGCCGAGCCTATTTTACCTAGGTTTAGCAACTTCAATAGGTAGAAAGTATGACTTGAGGTTTCTTTAAAACTAACCTGGAGTTTCTTTAATTCATACATTTAGAAAAGTTTAAATTTCTTCTAGTAGTGGCTGGGTTCTGGGAACTGGTGAGGTAGCTTGCAAACATGTTTCTTCGAAAGTTGTGTCTACTTAACAAGGCTGTCATTGGATTTTATCCGACTTATTGCTATCAACGAGATTTTCTGTCGCCAACAACAATTTTAGCGCAACAAAGAATATAGACATTCTACTGGATAGGTTTCTAGCTCATTTGCTTCATGCAATAAAAATAGCTCTATGTCCTTATTTTAAGCATTCATTCGAAAATGCTCTCGAATTCCGCACTATTATTACGAGAAAATTAAAAAATAACATTTTAATTACATCGAAAGCAAATTGCCAGTTGCCACAAAGTACCGTACCGTGTGGCTTCCTGCTGCTCGTGCTGTGCTGACTGCCGGCCAATCGCCTTTAACCAACTGTTAATTAGCTGTGGTAAAGTTGATAGACAAAATGAGCAGGTGCAAATAACAACAACACAAAAAGCGTATCAGAGTGGAAAATGAAGTCGAACAACACACAAAAGCGGCACATACACTCGCCACCAAAGTGTATGTGTTTGGGTATGGCTATACACACACACATACGCCGATTATAATATTTTTGCAATGGGACCTTTGACTTCATGGCGCCTCAAATGATATTACGAATACAACAAATTAACTCATTGAGAGTCTCATTAGAAATTCATGCGAAAAACAAGACTTGAACACCTCTTTGCCGGGACAAAAATTTCACATGCCACAATGGGCTGCAAGCAAGTGGATCGGGTGTTGCCAATTACCTAGCGTCACTTGCAACATAACAAGTAAGTAGCTCAAAT
The DNA here is from genome assembly GCA_027475135.1 of Bactrocera correcta. Lineage (NCBI taxonomy): Eukaryota > Metazoa > Arthropoda > Insecta > Diptera > Tephritidae > Bactrocera > Bactrocera correcta. Next base: position 113,687,850 of record CM050323.1, read on the forward strand.
TGCAGCTGGATCGAGTGCCGTGTGCCGTGTGGCATGTGGGGAGTGGCATGGGTTGCTTAGCATAAAGCATTGTCCCAAATTAACTTATATGAGATACAAGTTGCTGTTGTTATTATTGTTAACTAGTCGACATGGTGCAAGTGTTTGTGCAACATTAGCACGTTGCATGTGTCTATTTGTCTATTTCACTTTATCCTTCGAGCTGATTAAAAGCAGGTGGCACAAAAGCGGAAAAGCAACAAGAAAGACAAGTAGACACGTAGCAGTGACACGTAGCAGTGCGGGGACAGCGGGAAACACAATGACAGTTAGAGGTGTAATGACAACAGCAATAACAACAAAACAGCGCTAAAACGTGCAACAAAGGTGACAATTGTAAGCAGCAAATTGCAAGAGGCACACAGCTGCACACACATGGAAGCGTGAAGGCAACAATAACAACAAAAATATTTTGTACAAACATATTTACACACACCCACACACATACATACATACATACACGTTTTAAGCCAAATGAGCGCCACAAAGGACAACTAGCCAAGTGGCTAAGGGCACATATAAAGCAGACTAGCAGCAGTTGCAACGCAACACACACAACAACAGCAACAATGCATATTACAGTAACCATGTCGGAGACAATGTATACAGCATTGCCGTCAGCAATCGTTGGGCAAATGAGTGCAAAACACGCGAATTTTACAGCAAAATCTTCGTCGGTGCAGCGAGAGGCGATAAGCGTTATAAGGGGATCAGCAAAAGCGATGAAAGCTGCTGAATGACAGACAAATAATGCTACTTTCGTTGCAAGCGCAATTCGTTCATTTGTTGTTATTGCTATTGTTATTATTACTGCACTTCATTGCGCGCATTGCTTTTGTTGCTTTGATTGCTGATGTTGTTGCACTCATTGTTGTTGTTGTTTTGACGCTGGTGCGGGCGCTGTTATTGTCAGCACCGTTGGAGTGCTTCGTTTTTATTGTTTATATTGCAACAATTGCATGGCCATACTGATTGCGACATGAACAGGTCGCACGATGCTTATGTATGGATGTGTGGTTGTATGTGTTAGGGTGTTCGTTATTTCACATGTCTAATTTTTTTTTCAAATGTACCGTGATGCTTTGGTTTTTTTCAACGTAAATAACATTTTTATTTTCAATTATATTTTTATTTTCCATATAACATGGCCTATTGTGATATTTTGCATTAAAAATTAAATCACCACTTTGAAATAATATTATTCGAAAACAAAATTTTCCGCTCTACAAAAATGGTCTGTATAAGTTTTTACGTAAAGCCCTTTTCGTATAAAAGTTATACGCAGTAGAACTTATACATCAAATGATCTGAGCATTCATACAAGTGATTTGCCATAAACATTCAGTATTGCTCATACGACGTGGTGTACTATGTGTATGCAGTACATTTGATGCATAACTTTAATTGTGTTTAACTCGCAAAGGACTCTGTTTATGGAAAAAATAATTCCAAGCGCTTTTTAGTAAGCTTTAGGATTGACAACTAGAATATTTTTCTCTTAAAATTGTAAATTTTCTTATTTTGGGGATAAATTGAAAACAAAGAGCTTATTTCTGATGAATAATTTTGATAGTCCAAAAACTGAAACATGGTCCGAGTTATTTCTGTTGGATTGGTTTAATAAAACATGTTTTGGAAAAAAAGAAAAACCAAAAAAAAAAAAAAAAAAACATAAGAAAAGCATCAAAGCTATAATACCATTCGTAAATACTAGACTTCTTACAAGAACTTTGATCGATTAATTTGTGTGGCAGCTATATGCTATAATCTCAACAATTTCTCCGGAGATTGCATCATTACTTTTGGCAATAACTCATGCAGAATTTCGTGAAAATATTTCATCAAATAAAAAAGTTTCTCATATAAGCACTCGATTCCGTCGGTCAGTTTGTATGGTAACTATACGCTATAGTGACTCGATCTGAATAATTTTTTCGGAGACTGCATTTTTACCTTTGTGAATAATCCATGTCGAATTTCGTGAAGATTTCTCAACAAATGAAAAAGTTTTCTATTAAAGCACTTATGTAATTCCTGTCGTTCAGTTGGTTTGAGAGTCTCACATGATAATGGCTCGATATCGTTCCGAAAAATAATAAGTAGTTTCTTGATAAAAGAGCATGGATGCGAAATTTCAGGTTAATAACTCAAAGCCAAGAGACTAATTCGCTTATAATCAGATGGGCAGAAAGACGGACATGCCTAAATGGACACACCTCATCAGTTATATCTATATACATTTCACACAGGGTTTTCGCCACTTCATTCTGTGTACTACAAACTTCGTGACATAGTCAATATACCTTGTTCACGCTATAAAAACATCAACTTCGTAAATAACGGGCACCCTAGTAAACCACATATATAGCTCCATATATAATTAAGTTTGCTTACACATATATAAAAACATTGGTTCCTGGCAGTTATTTGTCGTCCTGTGACTGTTGCCATTCTTTATTTGTATTTCTTTTGATTTTTGTTGTATTACTCGTTACAATATTGGCGTTACATATAGTCATTATGTGCTTTGTTACCGCTGTTGCAACATCGATGAACATTCTGCCAGCGAACGATTGCGCGCATCCTGTTGTTGAAATTAATGGCGAATGATATAATTCGCGTTGCCAACCATGCTGACAGCAACAATAACGATGTAAAGCACGAACAGCAGCAACAGCAGCAATAACACCATATACAACACAAACAAATTATAGTAATGTAAACAATACAAACCAAATCATCAATGAGCAACGCTTAAAAACAATGCTGTGATGACGTGAATGGCGTCGCTGCTGACAGTTAGACCCTACGCTCGATTGATCATCTTCGGAGCCGGAATATGAGTTTATGAAGTAGTGATGGTTAATTTGAAGTTATTTGATAAGAATGTGAAAATAGTAAAGAAGAAATACTTTGTAGTTTCATAAGTGGTTTGGCTGACCACAGCTAGGTCCATATTGTATTATTTTTTGAGGCAGAGCGTAGTTCATTTTTCGGTAAGAATCTCGATTTAAAGTTGGAAGAAAAATCTGATGTTTAGGAAAATTTGGTTCAACGATTTGCGTGAGTGTCAATGGATAATGTTCGGTTAGAATCTCTATCATTGGGACGATGTGAGCTTTGCTAAGAGCTGGCAGTTTAATAGATCTTTTGCGTTCCACTCTTAACCAGGGGCTATCACAACCCCACAAGTGCTGGTTGCTGATCAATGCTTGCTGAGTTCGCACAAAGCCCACATATTCAGCGCCCGAGTACACGAAGTTAAGGCAAACGCTGTTCTTTCCCGTCCTGCTTAAATTTGTCTTAGTTGCCTGTTTTGCAAACATATCGGCTGTTCAATTTCCGACGGCTCTGCTGTGGTCAGGCGCCCAGACAAGTTTGAAATGGAAGTAGCTTGATGCTACTCATAGCGAGGTTATGCAACCTTTGACTAATTTTGAGCTCACTGTCAGCAATTTAATCAACTATAGGTATATTATCAAAATAAAATAGTATGAAATAAAATTTTCGTGCATGCTTGCTTTTGCCATTTTATGGTCTTACCGCCACCTGTACTAGCTATTCGTCGAATAGTGGAAAATTTCGAGCGTACATTTTCTTTATATAATGTTCAAGTAGAGGAGGATGGAGTCATGTGTAGAAGTTCACGCAAGTGAGGAAAGTTCTCTGATCGACATTCACTTGGGAGTGGCTAGAAACGATTCTTTTACATATGACCCAAGCAGCTCACGACTTCCAGTCTTTGATCAAATATCCTCTGGGTAGCCTAAGAACATCCGTTTAAAGGCGAGCTAAAGTGAGAAGGCGAAATAACCCCCTGCAACGGGTTGTGCGCTGGGTTTGGGACCCGCCACGTAGAGAAACACTCCAATGAAAAGTAGCAATCAGCCTCGGATGAGAGACCCCCCTTTTGCGGTTGTTAACTCGGCTATAATCGCGTAAGCGGTGTCTCCGACAATTAAGAAGGACAAGAATGTTCAAGTAACAAAATGACAATGAACCGCTCGAAGTAATGAGAATATTGCTGTCATTTAGGCAAGTATTGCTGAAAACCACAAATTTGTTGATTCCAAGACGTTCTCAAGAACTGAGACTATCTCAGATCACAATTTGTTGGATTTCGAGAAAGGATTTGTGCTTGCATTCATATGGAATTGTTCTCACTCAAGAAATTAAGCCATTGGACTACTGTAAACGTCGTGAATTTGCCGATTTTGCCCTAGAACTATTTGAAAACGATTAAGACTTTTTAAGAAAATCGTCTGCTCGGTTGAGACTCACTTTTATCTGAGTGGTGCGCTAAATAAACAAAACTGTCGATTCTAGTGGGACAAACGCAACCATTACATTCTCCTAAATTAAGAGTTTGTTGTGGTTTTTGGTCTGTAGGAATACACCGGTTCGTACCTCTTATGGAATGAAGTTGGTGACACTTTACTTTGAATGCAGAGCGATATTGATCGATGATAACCGACATTTTATAGCCACAATTGAAAAAACATGTATTTTACAATATCCAGTTACCACACGTCTACACGTCTACATGTCACATACAGTGTGGTTCGGTAGAAAAAGTGAACAAAAAATATGAAAAAAGAATAGTGAATCTTGTTTTAACACTGCGGCAAGGACAAGCAAATTTAATGGCAAAAGGTCATGATCTGAAATGGCGCAACACAATGAAGAAGCCTCTGTTGACTGAAAACTTGTGACAAAGTGACTCACTTGGGCACATGAGAATATATTGATAGAGATTTTGAAAATGTCATTTTTACTGATAAATGTTCTATATGGGCACGTTCTGTCCTCACACGAGCCTGGTCAACTTCCACCAATAGGCTTGCTCAGCGGACCGTAAAACATGGAATAGAGGTGTATCTTTGGGGCTGCTTTTCAAAGCAGGATTCGGCACTTTGTACCTCTTTACTGACAACATAAATGCCGAGAAAATTAAAAAAAAATCTACAAAAAGGCTTTACTGCCATCTGCCAAACGATGGTTCATCAGAACGATCCTCAATTTGGCACCGTTACATTGGATTGGTCGTCGCAGTCGCTCCATGCAAACCCTATTGAAAATGTGTGGGCATATATTAAACAGAAGCTTCGTGGAAGACTCACATACACTTTGAAGCATTTGTCTTACGAAATTCGTCGGATCTGCAGATCCTTGTCACTAGAATATGCCGTCAAATTTGTAGAAAGCATAAATATTTCATAAAATATTTTTTCTTTTATAAATTAACACGACCACGCTCTTAGTTGACAGAGTGTAGCACGGGAAACCGAACTATTGCGTGAGAAGTTTGGAGATCAGATTACTTTAAGAAATTCTAACATTGAATGACCTCGAAGAAGTTGTGATTTAACACCATTAGACAACTTTTAGTTTACAAGACAGTCTTCAAGCTGTAGAAGGCATTATTAAAGGTGCTATTCATGATATACGACTTGATTTAGTCGAAAAAGTACTCCAAAATTTGATTCATCAAATTCGTACCTGCAAAAGAAGTCATTGAGACCATTTCAATGATGAAATATTCACTTAATTGTATCGATTGTACTTCACACTAAGAGGTTATAAGGCTTTCTCGGGTGAAAAACAGCCTTTCTTCAACATTCTTTTTTCATATAAAAAGTGAAATATTTTATAGGAACTTTTTATTGTTACAAACATACACTATTTACAAAGAAATTCTAAAATTTTCGGTAAAAAATATTTTAAACTCGGCCATTGCGATGCCATTTCCGGTGACCCCTATGGAAAAATATGCGCCCGCGTTGGCAGGATAACTCTGTACAGGATCATCTAAAGTGAAAAACGTTTGTTTAAATCATAAATTAGATCTTGGGCGAAGGAAAAAAACTGAAAATTTGATTTTTGGCTGACATTTTTACAAACAGATCAAGAATTTCAAGGAAAATTTTGCGACTTCTTTTCCTTCGATTTTTTGAAATCCGTAAACCCATGTAACCCATTAAATACATTTGAGTTTCTTTAACAATTAGTGTACGCGTGTTTTTGTTTTTTGAATAGAAACCATTTAATTTTTATTGAAAAACACTGTGTTCAAATATTTTGGTAAGTTATAAGAGAGAAGAATGGAAAGAAGAGGACTCGTTCTAAGATATCTGTTTCTTCGCATCGATGTTAAAATATGACCTTTGAAATAATGCAAGAGAGGTTTTTTGTAAATTGGGTATAATAGGTTTCTTAAAGAAGTTCTAGTCAATAAGTCAAATCAGTTGCTCCGAAAATTTCAAAAATTTTAAGAATTTCCATATGAACTGAGCCTCAAATAAAGTTGAATATAACATATACTAAGTTTATAAAAATCGCAAAGATATTTGTCTTACATCGCTATAAGCCACTCCCAGTACCATGCTATATGAACCATGAAGCTTCATACGAAATACTCAATCAAGAATAACAATTATGCATTGAGGCAGGCAGCGGGAACTCCGCTTCGCCAACGCTATGAAGCGCCAGCAAGTTAGTCTAGTGTGAATAAAACAAAGAGATACAAAAATATATTTACGAGAATGTATTCATATAGGTGTCTGTATGTGTAGGAGACACAGGATGACACGAATTGGCAAACACATCACACATCATGAACGTGGCCACATGCTGATGGCCATTGACCAACGATCACTGCGCCCAGACCAAAGAACAAAGTAAGTAATCCATATATTTTCGCGGGTGGAACAGACGCCGGGTAGAGGGGTGCCTGCTATGAGAGGCGCATTAAGGCGTCATTCAATGTTGTTGGCTGGCGCCTGAGTTAAATGTCTGTGGTCACGCCTGTACCATACTGATGGAAAAAAAAGGAGCAAATAAATACCAGCGCACAGACACCAACGCACGTACACAGAGACAAAACAGCGCGCAAACTTACATAAGAATAAACTAAATAACAGACAGCAAATAGTATTCAATAAAAAATCGCAACAAAAGAAAATTAAACAAATCAAGCGAAGCGCTTGGAAAACGACAGTTGGCAACCCACACACACTCACACACACACGTGCAAGCACTGACAGATTTGCCAATAAAACAGAGCATTTAAAACGAACACGTAGCCCAACAAGCTGCAACACAAACAATAAATAACCAACAAATAGAAGTGAATGAATGAAACAAAGCGGAGCGAGGTGAAAAAAAGCGAATAAAAATAGCTGTAAATAAAATTCGAAAAAAGTACACGCTGAGGCTAGCAAATAAAGCGCTCAGCTAAGTAAATAAATTTGCAATTTGAACGAATTGATATGGCAACGCCGCCATTGGCTGGCTGCAGCGTCCGACCGACCGACGGAAGCGCCGACTGACCGGTCGGACGCATTTGCGCGGCTGTGTGTAGGTGAGTGCGCGCGTATGTTTGTTGTAGTGCATGTGGCATGTTGCATGTTGTTGTTTTGCGCTTGCCGATTGAACGGATGAACGGCTGAGCGCCTGAACGGTTGAATGGTTCAACGCATAGCCGCGCGGATCAGTACTTGCGGGTAGTGAGAGTGAAGTGTGGCAACGCTTTGTCAGTGGTCGCCATTGCAGCGGCGAAATACAACAAACAACAAAACAAAAAAGTAGCGCGACAAACTAGTAAATAACCGCAATGCATTTGCTACACCTAACAGATAAATAACCGAAAAAGCGTCGAAAAGAAATTGGAAAAATTGTGCAATTTTCAACGCGAGGCGTATTTGGCTCACCAAACAGCAACACTAACAAAAAGTTCTTGTTCTATTGTTTGCATGTATTTGTTGTTGCGTTTATTTAATTTATTTTAACACTGACGAATTTTGAATTTTTTGGCAAATAACTTTTGATTAAGCGATTGCCGCATGTTGTTTCTACCTTTTTTGTTATTTTCCGTTTATATTTCGCCATATGTGGCAAACGTGTGCATTGGTATGCGTTTAAATTTATTAAAATGTATCTATTGTGTATTTATTTTGCGGAATATGCAATTCGAAAATTCCTTAATTAAAACTACTACACATTGTCATACGCACCAATGATTTCTGTTTAATAATATTTACCAAATATCTATATATTTATGAAACACGCTTGCATATGTTTTTTAGTGTTAGTAAACTTATGGCATATTTATATATTTGGTTTGCTTTCATATTTTTTGGCAAAATTTTGTTTCACCACAAAGCAAATACACACTTGCCACAAGAGTGTTTAGCAAAGCAGCGAAAGAGCTTATGAAGCACATTTTAGAAATTTTTTTATATTACACAAGTCTCTTTGGCTCCATTATTAAATATGCTTTGTGATCTGGTAGCTGTAGCTTGTCAGGGTCTATGTAATTCACACTTCTGGCACTCCGCTCCCAGAGGTGTACTTTAGTTCCTAAAGCTACAGGCAACAGCTTACCTAGCATATTATATTTGATATTGAAGACTAGGACAGTTGTGTCAGCAAGCCACATTATTCTCAAAGAATAATGCGCACTACATTATTGACTGCAAGGGTAACCGAGATGTGAAACCTAATATAAAAGTCGGAGGCGTCATGCCATTAATATAATATTTGGAGTGAATTTGACGTCAAAATAGTTTTTATATATCCTTTATACTCTTTAGTTTGGATTGGCCGTCGCAGTCGCTCGATGCAAACCCTATTGAAAATGTGTGGACATATATTAAACAGAAGCTTCGTGAAAGACGCACATAGACTTTGAAGAAGTAGTCTTACGAAATTCGTCGGGTCTGGAGATCCTTGCCACTAGAATATGCCGTCAAATTAGTAGAAAGCATGCCTCAGAGATGCCAGGCAATTATCGACGCCGCTGGTGACTGGACACATTATTGACCAAATTGCGTCATTGTTTGTAATGTGTACAATGCATACACTCTATAAATATGAAAGTTTCATTAAATATTTTTTTTATAAATTAACACGACCACGCTCTTACTTGACAGACCGTAGCACGGGAAACAACTGAACTATTGCGTGAAAAGTTTGGAGATTCGATTATTTCAAGAAATTCTGACATTGAATGGTCTCGAAGATGTTTCAAGCTAATAAAACTCTATTTTTGAGGAAACCCGTCATATCGACTTCCATATGTTTTTGCACTTTTATAGGAAACGCTGTCTAAGTTAATATATTTCCTGGTCTTTGCAGCGAAAACTACTAATGCCAAAGTATTGTACTCAACAAAGTTTCATATTATAAAGAGTAGACATCGAATAAATGGTTTAAGGGGCAACACCAGTGTAACCCATGAAAAATTAGGCTATTTTTCAAGAATTTTTTTAAAAGAAAGTACTCGATCGAAAGTTTCGAAGGTTTTTGCACATAGTAAGGTATATTTTTTTAGCCATATTTTAAAGTTTTTGTTTTTTACAAAAATATTGAAAAGCAACAAAGTTATGTCTTCGGAGGTGCTAAAAAAAGTTTACCAACCGTATGAGTGGCTCAAAAAGATTATTAAAGTTGAAGATATTTCCTACACAATGACCTACGATTTTTAAAAAATATCAAAAATTAATAAAATGGCGTAGTTCTGGAAAAAATATCGCTTTCTTCATGCCAAATTGACAATTTTCAACCAATCAAAAAGATCGTAAGTCAATGCAGAGTAACTATTTTCAAAAGTTTTCAGTTTCAATATGAAGTCGATAGTCAATTTTCGTTGAGTTATGATGTCAGCAGTGTTGAAAAACGCCGTTTCGCGAAAAATGCGTTTAAAAGTTCAACTACCCGATTAATACCTGCGAGCGGTCGCTCTTTGGCACGCTGCCATTCAAAAAATATTCAAGATACGAAATTGCCAATTTCACAGAATATTTTTGAAAATATAAACTATCGAAGAGCAGTGTCTCAATCTGAGGAAAAATTCTATACCCGTTCAACACACACACATAAGTGTTGTTTGCAATACCTAAAATCAATCGAGATAGAAATGGAGTTATTTATATATACCATAAATGAAACGTGGAATCTGCAACTTGTGTGAAAATTGAGATATCTGAAACTTAGTACACCTTGTTCCTTGACACCCAATGAGGGTTGGCTTTGCAGGTGGGTAAATCGGACCTTTGCCAATCTCACAAAATGCCATTTATTGAAACCTTGTTAATTGCCATAACAAGCATCACAATAAGATGCAAAATTGTTATTTAGTAAATTGTTTAAAAGTGAGAAGGGTTTCGCTCTCTTATAGGGTCCATGTATATATCTCCTACATCAATAAAGGTGTATTAAGAAAATTCAATAATGGAAAAAACTTTTTGTCATCCCAAAAAAAAGGATAAGTTCGTCCACTCCCAAAGATCATACAAGTTATAGACCTGAAGTGTTACAAGTGAACATCTGACTAATATTATATATCCAATATTCAAGTCAAGAAAAAATTTATGTATAGTGACTTTGAGGTATGCCTCCTTATGATCACAAATTAACCATTCCAAATCATTCAAGCCCCCATATATCGAATAACTAGACCCCAGTGCTTACTACGAACTTATTATTAAGAATATTATAGAAATTCGTGAAAAATCCTTTTACGATGATAAAATGCTTTAATTCACGTAAATGGGTTAAATCGAATCAATAATTCCCTAAGGATTCAGATAACAAATGGAAATATTTTCGAACTTCCTGTTAACTCTATATACCACATGTAGGTGTACAAATGAGTTTCTTAGATAAAATTGATAGCGAGTAGTTTTGTAGATCCAATATACTTAATACACGATTTTCAAACTGGTTGGCTTGATTTTAGTTCGCTAAAGGACGGTCTTTATTTGATTATACAGCCTATTGGAATTATTCCACTTGTGTGTTTCATAAAATAATCTATTTCTGTTGCATTTACATTTGAAAGCCTTATGGGTCTATTTTTGCTACTGTGGACAAAATAGTAAAAAATATTAAGTAGTTTAAATTTCGCGTAAAAACCCCTATTCGTCGAAATATCTTTTCCAGGTTGCTATGAGTGTCAGTGATATTTGTGTCAAATATCACCTCAAATAATCATTTCTGTTTAGTATACGCTTGCCTTTCGGAAGTACATAAAGAGAATTCTGCGATTTTTACGACGAATGAAATTATACCACAATGAAGTGCATTAAATTTTCTGTGCGGGATGAAATTTCTGTTGTCCGAAATATCCAGAATGCTGTAAAATGCCTTCGGTGATAATTGTTTGCCGCGAGCAAGTGTTTTTGTTTCTTACAAATTATTCCAAGAGGGTCGAGAATGGGTTGACGACGAATCACGTCCATCGCCACCAACTAATGATCAACACATCATTAAAATAAAGCAATAGGTGCGCGGGAACCGGGAATTAACAGATCTTACTGACATCCTTGAAATATCGGAAGGATCAGTGAAAACTGTTTGGAAAGATCATTTGAGCCTAAGAAATTGGTTTTTTAAAAAGGAACGGAAAAATAGGGGGGCAAAAAATTAAAATTAGCTTGCTTACGACCTGGACACATATCATCAATCCAAAAATAACGTCTTATCAAGTCTAAAATCCAGGTTATGTTAAAAGGTGTGGTGCAATCAGAATTTCTTCCGACCATCCGAAGGAAACAAAGAGTACTATTTGAGTGTTATGCGCCGTTTGCGCGAAGCTATACGTAAAAAGAGCCCGGATATAGGCTTTGAAGAATAATTTAAGAATTTTAAAATTATCAACAAAGTCTTACTATTTTTACTCGTAATTTTAAAAAATATATTGTGAATTATGACTACCTGCTATAAAATCCGCAATAAATACAAGCCTGCGGGTATTTCAGACATATTTGAAATCGGCCGATTTAATTAAATGCGCCTAAAAGCACACCTACTACAAAAGCGAACAGGTAATAATTCAACATTTTATACCAAATCTTCAATAATTAAAATCGTGTTATTTTAATGTTGCATGCCACCAACATCAGCGCATTGTGCCACAACATTCACATGAATGTGTAAATATAATGCTCAAAACTCGAAATTAAAGCTGCGAACACACACACACGCAAATATTTGTTTTCACTGTGTTGGTGCGTTTAAAATTAATTAAAATCACAATCGCATTGGCATTTGACTTTTGGCCATCCGCGCGCCCACCTGACCAAATTGCATGTTCGTTTGTTTGTCTGTGTGTTTGGTTATCTATGTCAGTTGCCGCACAATCGTGATGCACAATCGACAATTGCAATGCAACGCGGCGCTAATCTGCTCATTGATGCAACGTCAACCGCAATAGCCGCCGGACGCGCACACAAAAACAAGCGCACCAGCGCACGTGTGTGTTTGTATTTGCAACCTGCAACCGCCTTGCCACCACATACCGCCGCGTTGCCACTCATAAATGCAACAACTGAAATAGTTTACATAAAATTTATTAAATAAAAATGTGCGTGTGGTAACTAGTAATGGCACTGTTGCAACATTTGTTGCATGCAACAAATAGTGCATACAAGTGAACATACTACAATTAATGTCAGTATGTGTGTTTGTAATTAAAAGCTTATATGTTGCACGTACACACACACACCACCAACAACAACACCGACCACTCACATGTACATATATGTATTTGCGGTCTTCAAATATGTGTGCGTGCATGCCAATGCTGGGGCATAAGTCGCCACCGCGGGTGTGGCAGTACGCGCGGACGCCGTAAATAAATTATTAGTCCGTATGCCATTCGACATTGGCTTTGGTTTCTGGCTTTGGCTTTGGCTTTGGCTTTGGCCTGGCTTCAATTGTAGGTGTGCTGTGTGCTTTTAGTGTGGGTGTGCGTCGGCGCGGCTTTTGCGGTTCTGCGTTGCCACGGAATTATTATAGAAATTACGGATTTGCGTGGCGTAACACAACAACAACAACCACAATAACAAATAAACAAACAGTAATAATAAAACTCGCGAAGTCTTGTGTGTATTTGTGTCCGTGGTGGCAAATATTGCCAGTATTGCAACAGTGCCTGAGCTGCATGCCGCACTTCACTTTATAATCTGTTGCAAAGCACTTTAAAATACGCAATTCAGAAAGCCAATGCTCGAGTAAATTCAGTGGAAATCTAAGCGCGGATTTGCCAGTTAAACACGAGGTTTTGGTAGTTGAATTTATTATGTAACTGATATTTGTGTTGCAGGGGCATGCGGCTTTTGTGGTATTGAAAATTTACCAGGATTCACTAACCTTTGGAGATTGATATGAAATTCAATACCTGGCCTTCTTTCTTTCTATGCAAATCTGAAGTTGCTTTATATGTGTCGTTCTCTCACTATATTGGCTTTGGGTAGTATTCTAGTCTAGAGGCCCGAATTTCGAACGTCTTTTGGCAACTGATAAAAAATTTGTGATATTTTTACTATATTTTTTTATGATTTGTTTATTTACATTTGAAGAGTACAAAAAATTAATTTCTAAACAATTTTTTTTCATTGAGTTATGCATACTTAAGGTAGAGAGGAAAAAATCCGTGCCCTTGAAGCCATGATTTCCATTCTTGCAGTCATTTGTAAAATAAAACAATGATGAATTCTTTACTAGTACGAATGGCGATATCTCAAGAACCTCTAAAACTGAAAAAAAAATTTATTTTATAAATTGGTGGCTACCAAAACATTGATTTTAATTTTTCACTCATTTTTACATTTGTCATGTTTGTTTTAAATATTACAAATTCCAATTTACTATTATTTAATACTTCATGTAATAAAGCGATTTTCAAAGAATATCCATGCCATTTACGTTAAGTTTTAGGTAGCATGGCGCAAAGCTTTATTGCAGTCGTCCGGTAGACCGGTCCAGTTGTTTTAATTAAAGCGGTTATAATTTCGGAAATAATTTTAATTCTGAAATCTTTTTTTTTAAATTTAAGACTTGAATACCTCCTGGTGTATATTTTACATTCCACAAGTCTTGGACGGTGGTTGCGGTACGACATTGGTTGAAAATTTGGCGAAAAACTCTCAAAAAATCAATGAAGTATGAGACGGTGCATTTTCGTGGTGAAAAAATCAAGAGTTGGCGGCCTATAAATCCGGCCTCTTTTTGCGAATAGCTTTGCGCAAACGACGCACTATGCTCGAATAGGGTTCCTTGCTGACAGTTTGGATCGGAAGGAGTGTCTGACTGCTAATCGTCAATCCTCAAGCACAAGTAATTTTATTTTATTGGCGTGATGATCAACAACGTTTCCAGAAATTTGATTCTCCACACAAAATTTAACGGAGTTTCCTTGTTGAATAATTTCACTGATGGTAAAAAAGTGCTAAATGATCTTTATATACTTCAAAAGGACAAGTGTATATAGAACACTAATGATTATTTTGATGTAACATTTGCCACAGATGTCATTGAAGGACAAACCAAGCGATAAAAAAATATTTCGGCGAACGGGTTTTCGTGCGAAATTTAAATTAAAGTTTTATTATTTTTCTCACAGGATATGAACACAAATTTCAAAGGCACAATAGGAAAGCAAGCCGAGTTCTTAAGTTTTGGTTTTTTGTTGTTTGTTATCATTGACTTTGAAGACTCGTAGGGAAATTTTGTTTATTAAACCTTCACAAATGTCGAATAATCGTCCTGTATGGAACTTTTTTACTTTCCAGTGAGAAGCTTACTTACCGCCGGGTACATGTTTTATCATTTGCCTCGATACTTAATAATTGTTGTCATGGTGATTTTCTTTCTTTAAAGAATAAAAAGAGAGAGAGAGATTGAGACTAACAGGAATTGAGAATTAACACAAGTTCTATCTTAATCAGAGAGTAGAAGATTTTCTTGCTACAGTTTAATCGCTGACAAGTGGGTGTATTGAGTATGCTAAACAAGTGCGGTAGTGAAATCTCAAAGACTAAAAGCAACAGCTCTTGCCATATGGAGTAATCCATTCCGAGGTTCCCACTTTTTAAAGAAAAAACACAGAAGATTCAAATTTAATGGGAAATGTTTATTATCATAGAATGAAGCGATATACTATAATTTTTTATCTGGATTTTTATCTTTTTCGAACTGATTATTAGCATCATTATACATATACAGGAGGATGGGGTCATGTGTAGAAGTTCACGCAAGTGAGGAAAGTTCTCTGATCGCCATTCACTTGGGAGTGGCCAGAAACGATTCTTTTACATATGACTCAAGCAGCTCACGACTTCCGGTCTTTGACCAAGTATCCTCTTGGTAGCCTAAGAACATCCGTTTGAAGGCGAGCTAAAGTGAGAAGGCGAAACACCCCTGCATAGGGTTGTGCGCTGGGTTTGGGACCCGCCACGTAAAAAAACACCCCCAATGAAAACCAACAATCAGCCTCGGATGAGAGCCCCCCCTTTTGATGACGACCATGGCAAACGAAATAAGGACTATGATTTGAGGGCATGTACCTGGAATGTCCGGTCCCTTAATTGGGAAGGTGCCGCTGCCCAGCTGGTAGATGTCCTCGTAAAGATAAAGGCTGACATCACCGCCGTCCAAGAAATGCGATGGACGGGACAAGGACAGAGACGAGTAGGTCCTTGTGACATTTACTACAGTGGCCATATAAAGGAGCGCAAGTTTGGTGTTGGATTCGTGGTGGGAGAGAGACTCCGTCGCCGAGTACTATTATTCACTCCGGAGAATGAACGTCTAGCCACAATCCGCATCAAAGCGAGGTTCTTCAACATATCGCTGATTTGCGCCCACGCCCCGACGGAAGAGAAGGACGATGTGACCAAAGATGCCTTTTATGAGTGCTTGGAGCGCACTTATGAGAGATGCCCCCGCCACGATGTCAAAATCGTGCTTGGCGACTTCAATGCCAGGGTGGGCAAAGAAGGTATCTTTGGCACTACGGTCGGTAAATTCAGCCTCCACGCGGAAACATCCCCAAATGGGCTGAGGCTGATCGACTTCGCCGGGGCCCGAAATATGGTTATCTGTAGCACTAGATTCCAGCATAAGAAGATACATCAAGCTACCTGGCTGTCTCCAGATCGAAAAACCACCAACCAGATCGATCATGTTGTGATAGACGGAAGACACGTCTCCAGTGTTTTAGATGTGCGTGCGCTCCGAGGTCCTAACATCGACTCGGACCACTATATTGTTGCAGCCAAAATACGCACCCGCCTCTGTGCAGCAAAAAACGCACGCCAACAAACACAAGGATGGTTCGACGTCGAGAAGCTGCAATCACAACAGACAGCCGAACGTTTTTCTACTCGGCTTGCACTCCTGCTCTCTGAGAGCACTCGTCAACAACTCGGTATAAGGGAACTGTGGGACGGCATTTCAAACTCCTTACGTACAGCTGCAACCGAAACCATTGGTTTTCGGAAAGTGCAGAAGAACAGCTGGTACGACGAGGAGTGCCGTGTCGCAGCGGAGAGAAAACAGGCTGCCTACCTCGCAACGTTACGATCGACCACAACACGTGCGGGATGGGATAGATACCGAGAGTTGAAGAGGGAAGCGAGACGCATTTGTAGACAGAAAAAGAAAGAGGCCGAAATGCGTGAGTACGAAGAGCTTGATAAGCTGGCCGACAGGGGTAATGCTCGAAAATTCTACGAAAAGATGCGGCGGCTTACAGAAGGTTTCAAGACCGGAGCATACTCTTGTAGAACCCCCAAAGGTGATCTAGTTACCGATGCCCAGAGCATACTTAAATTATGGAGGGAACACTTCTCCAGCCTGCTGAATGGCAGTGAACGCACAACACCAGGAGAAAGCGAACCCGATACCCCAATCGATGACGATGGAGCAGACGTTCCATTGCCCGACCATGAAGAAGTTCGAATAGCAATTGCCCGCCTGAAAAACAACAAAGCGGCAGGGGCCGATGGATTGCCGGCCGAGCTATTCAAACACGGCGGCGAAGAGCTGATAAGGTGCATGCATCAGCTTCTTTGCAAAATATGGTCGGACGAAAGTATGCCCAACGATTGGAATTTAAGTGTGCTATGCCCAATCCACAAAAAAGGAGACCCCACAATCTGCGCCAACTACCGTGGGATTAGCCTCCTCAATATCGCATATAAGGTTCTGTCGAGCGTATTGTGTGAAAGATTAAAGCCCACCGTCAACAAACTGATTGGACCTTATCAGTGTGGCTTTAGACCTGGTAAATCAACAACCGACCAGATATTCACGATGCGCCAAATCTTGGAAAAGACCCGTGAAAGGAGAATCGACACACACCACCTCTTCGTCGATTTCAAAGCTGCTTTCGACAGCACGAAAAGGAGCTGCCTTTATGCCGCGATGTCTGAATTTGGTATCCCCGCAAAACTAATACGGCTGTGTAAACTGACGTTGAGCAACACAAAAAGCTCCGTCAGAATCGGGAAGGACCTCTCCGAGCCGTTCGATACCAAACGAGGTTTCAGACAAGGCGATTCCCTATCGTGCGACTTTTTCAACCTGCTTCTGGAGAAAATAGTTCGAGCTGCAGAACTTAACAGAGAAGGTACCATCTTTTATAAGAGTGTACAACTGCTGGCGTATGCCGATGATATTGATATCATCGGCCTCAACACCCGCGCCGTTAGTTCTGCTTTCTCCAGACTGGACAAGGAAGCAAAAGAAATGGGTCTGGCAGTGAACGAGGGCAAGACGAAATATCTCCTGTCATCAAACAAACAGTCGTCGCACTCGCGACTTGGCACTCACGTCACTGTTGACAGTCATAACTTTGAAGTTGTAGATAATTTCGTCTATCTTGGAACCAGCGTAAACACCACCAACAATGTCAGCCTAGAAATCCAACGCAGGATAACTCTTGCCAACAGGTGCTACTTCGGACTAAGTAGGCAATTGAGAAGCAAAGTCCTCTCTCGACAAACAAAAACCAAACTCTATAAGTCTCTCATAATTCCCGTCCTCCTATATGGTGCAGAGGCTTGGACGATGACAACAACCGATGAGTTGACGTTGCGAGTTTTCGAGAGAAAGGTTCTGCGAAAGATTTATGGTCCTTTGCGCGTTGGCCACGGCGAATATCGCATTCGATGGAACGATGAGCTGTACGAGATATACGACGACATTGACATAGTTCAGCGAATTAAAAGACAGCGGCTACGCTGGCTAGGTCATGTTGTCCGGATGGATGAAAACACTCCAGCTCTGAAAGTATTCGACGCAGTACCCGCCGCGGGAAGCAGAGGAAGAGGAAGACCTCCACTCCGTTGGAAGGACCAAGTAGAGAAGGACCTGGCCTCGCTTGGAATATCCAATTGGCGCCACGTAGCGAAGAGAAGAAACGAGTGGCGCGCTGTTGTTGACTCGGCTATAATCGCGTAAGCGGTGTCTACGCCAGTAAAGAAGAAGAAGATACATATACATTTCGCAACAAGTAAATTACTTCTTCTGGTTCTTCCCTAATGTTTAAGAATTAGTAAGGTTCCTTGAGCGCAGTAGGTTTTGCTTCGAATAGTCGAATATATTAGCCCCAAATGGCTATCGTGCTTATGAGAAGATAAGACTTGTAGTTAAATATCATATATTTGACATACTACAAATACGTGATTTCGTTTTAGATTTCGCTTATAAAAAGGAGTGTCAATGAGTTCCAAAGAGCAATTAATTTATTATAATTATATTTACAGTCTGTCAAGTAACAGTGTGGTCGGCTTTGCCGGCAGTTAATGAAAGATTTCGCTTTAATTCCTTCGCGAGCCGATAGAGGGAAGCTTTGTACTTGATGCATTGTCAACAAAGGTTCGGTTGTCATTGATCTTTTGAAGGCGTTAAACGCCATGAGTGCTAAGTATGCGTCGCGCTACGTTCCTTTGCTGTGTTCCTTTGCATCCACCCGAAAGGTCCCAAAATGTCGCTATCAGCGGCTGCTAAATATATGAGAACGTCGAAGGCATTTGTATAGAAGTGGATACAGCGATATGAAGTGGCTAAAAATGTTGATGATTTACCAGAACGTGGTTCGATAGAAAAAGTGAACAAAAAAGGTGAAAAAAGAATAATGAATCTGTTTTTGCGGAATCCTGCTTTAACATTGCGGCAAGCACAAGCAGAATTAATGGCAAAAGGTTTAGATATTTTCTACGAAACTATCCGAATCCTTTTTCATACTGATGATCTGAAATGGCGAAACACAATGAAGAAGTCTATGTTGACTGAAAAACTTGTGACAAAGCGACTCGCTTCAGCGCTTGATAACATTGATTAAAATTTTGAAAATGTCATTTTTACGGATGAATGTTCTATATGGACATGTTCTGTCCTCACGCCAACTTGGTCAACTTCCACCAATAGACTTGTTCAGTGGACCGTAAAACATGGAACAAAGGCGCATCTTTGGGGCTGCTTCTCAAAGCAGGATTCGGCACTTTGTACCTCTTTACTGACAACCTACATGCCGAGAAAATTATAAAAAATCTACAAAAAGGCTTTACTGCCATCTGCCCAACGATGGTTCATCAGAACGATCCTAAACACCGCAGCAAATTCTGTACTCAGTGGAAAACTCAATTTGGCATCGTTACATTGGATTGGCCGTCGCAGTCCCTCGATGCAAACCCTATTGAAAATGTGTGAAGAGAAGCTTCGTGGAAGACGCACATGCACTTTGAAGTAGTTGTCTTACGAAATTCGTCGAATCTGGAGATCTTTGCCACTAGAATACGCCCTCAAATTAGTAGAAAGAATGCCTCGCAATTATCGACGCCGGTGGTGCCTGGACACATTATTGACCAAATTGCATCATCGTTTGTAATGTGTACAATGTATATATAAATATGAAAGTTTCATAAAATATTTTTGTTTATAAATTATCCCGACCACGCTCTTACTTAACAGACTATAGCGTACAACAGAATGTTAATTCCGTGTGAATTGTGGAAAGTGTAAAAAAATATAAATTCTCTAACTGGAGAGATTTGTAATCCTCGTGACTACTAGTAATGACTTTTTTCTTGAGTTTCTTGACTTACTCCAGGCCAGGACTTAGAAAAAGGCATTAATAATTTCGCTGCGAAAATAATTTTATTGGTTCAAAGCCATAAAAAAATATTATTTCAGACATACGTGCATATAAACATATTTTACCAACCCATTCACACAAAATTACGTAACAAACGCATAGCACGTATGTATGTATGTGTCACACAGCAAGCTCGAAATTAAAAATTCAATAAAAGCGTTGCACGCATTTTACGCATTTGCCCATTCACCATAACCTGAGGTAAGTAAATAAATAACAAATAAACGGCGAATGAAAAATGTATAAGAGGAGCGGCAGACGCGAGCGCCGACACACTTTTACGTGTTGCGAAATGTTCAAAAATGCGGCGAAATGCCCACAAAGGAGCACTTATCTCAATGTTTTCGTTTGTTGTGGCAGAAATGCGGCACGTAAATACGCAAAAGTGCAAGACACCAACAACTAAAAGCTAAAGGAACAACAGCGTGAGATTGAAACAAAAAAAAAAACAACAACCAAAGAAAGTGAATTAAAAAATGTACCTTGGAAATGCTGGGAATAAAATACATCAACTGGCCACCAACTGAACTGAAAATGAAAAATGAAAATTCTCCACAACCACCACCAACAACAACAAGAGCGACAACAAAAGTAGCCGCAAACGCATATCAAAAGTTGAGATCGCTATAGCCGTGACTGCCACATTAAAGTGCCAGTGGCAAGTAGTGAATGGTAAGCAGCGGTGAGTGGCATGCAACAAAGAGTACAAAAGAAAGCGCCACTGCAAAAATGTTTTAATAAAAATGTCATGACTGCCGCGGTGGCTCCTGCACACGCAGCATACTGACAGGCAGTAGAGCAGCGCGGCGACGCGACGCCAACCAAAATTATAATTTCAGCGAAAAAATAACACGAGTCGCAGTGGCTGAGACAGCCATCACTGTGCGCAGCGCTCGGCCGCAACATGAGCGTCAGCAATCCTGTGAAGCCTGCGCTGCATACAATAAATAAAAGAAGTTGCCGCGTCGAGGTCATACAGCATCAAAGCCGTGCAAAACGCAAAGCGACCATTACGCGTTGGCTGTCAGTTGTCGCCGCGCAGCCCCTGCCAACAGCAAACACTCGCGCGCCCGCCTGCTAGCGTACGTAGCAGTGCTGATGTGTTTATGATGAAGCATGGCACTTTGCGGCTGGCAGGCGGGCAAACAGTTCATGCCGCGTGAGCGCCCCTCGCGATCTCCCGCAAAGCGCACACTACAGCGCCGCTTCAAATATGTGTGGCACGTTCAGCGTTTTCAGCGGCAGAGAAATTCGTTTTGAGGATTTACACAAAGCGCTGCGCCACACATATTTGTTGCGCGGCGGCAAAGGCGCCAAGGCGCAGTGTGAGTTAAGGCGTGTTTGTGTTGGTGTGGCTTACATAAAATTCCAGTTTTTATGTTCGGCCTTTTGCCGGAATTATCCGGGTAAAAAATCAACATGTAAAGATTATAATTCAGTGCAAAGCAATAAACGAGCGTAAAAATGGGCGACGTGTTGCCCGCCACAACGCGCATCAAACACACACACGCATACATAACTATAGTGTCGGGTGAAAGCTTTAACCAGCTGTCGACATGTACGCCGCGCGCATATGGAATGTGGCATGGTGTGGTGCGCGTTGCACGCCATGAATAATAAGCAACCGAAATTTAAATGTTTTAATTTGATTTGATTTGTTATTTTAAGTGAGGAGATAAAAAAGATTTTGCTATCGCAACATGCGGCGCACAAACACCCACAGCCACAGTGTACGGTAATCTCGCATAACCCCACACCTGGCACGCATTCCATCCCACTTTCGCTTATCTGCCGCTTCTCATATACGCGCGCCGCCCCAAGCTGTGCTGACAGATAAAATTTGATTTATTGCCATGGCGCTGTGGCTGCCAAATTGGATTCGTTGGGCGAGAATTTAAATTTGCGCTGCCATATCAGACCACCGCTGAAATCTGGAATCACAATCGAAATCTGTTGCACGAGCGGCACTGCGTGATGAACGCCATTTCATTTGTTTTCGTTCTCATAAATATTAGTTGTTGTCGCAGTCGATGAGCCAACAATTAACTTGACAGCACAACAATTTGTTCTGCAAGCAGAAAATCCGACCAAAATACCAGAAAATATTATGTTATGGAGATGAAGCTTTGAACACGGCACTGCGCCTCAACGGTATTTTTCAAATTTAACTCCAGAGATTATATAAAATTACAATAGAAATTGTGAGATAAAAATTTTTGCGAAGCGCTGCCACCACCATAAAAGCTATACTTCAAGGAGGATGGAGCCATGTGTAGAAGTTCACTCAATTAAGATCTCTGAGCGCCATTCACTTGGGGGAGGACAGAAACAATTTTTTTACCTATGGTTCAAGCAGCTCGCGACTTTGAGTCTTAGACCAACTGTCCTCTGGATAGTCAAAACAACATCCGTTTGAAGACGAAACAACCACTCCCCAGGGTTGTGCGCTCAGTTTGGGATCCGCCACGTAATAAGCACACCAGTGAAAGCAAGAAAACAGCTAAGTTGTTGTAAACTTAACTACGAACGCGTAAGCTGCGTCTACGATAATGGAAGAAGAAGATGAAGAAAAAGCTTCAATATAAATGCCCGTGTTGTTAGAAAACATATACCAAATTCCTCCTTTTTTAAATTGTTTGAAGAATTTTCAACATAATCAGCAACAAATACATCAGTCAGTATCATCTCTTAAATGTGATCCTTGAAATTTAGTTTTACCTATTAACAGTTACATTTGTCGGCAACTCTCCATCAGCTCCAACTTTAGGCTCCCTGATCTCAATACTAATGAAGGCATGTCTAGATTGCTCTATTATCGAGCCATTTCATGAGTGGCCACAGCTGTATTGCTGGAAACTGTAAGGTTGATGATGGGTTTCTCAGTCTCAAAAACTTCGAAATGAAAACGGGTAAGACCTCCGTTGACTTCTTGTGTCCTATTACCGGACTGTTGGGCCCCAGAACAGCTCAGCAAGCGTTGGTCAACCACCAGCAGTTTGCAGTCGCAATATTCTTCGGGCCTGTGGTAAATCGGAAGCAAGGCTCAACTTACAAAGGTGGTAGGAGTTCTAACTATACACTGTCGGATCGGGATTCATGCAGTAAGATTAATGTTAACTTTCTGGATCTTAGATAACAGATAAGTTTGCAGGACCAAATTAATAGTTTAGACTCTTAATAACGCCGCAAAAGAACTTATGGGCGCCTTATTTCTACCTATATGACCAATTGTAAGAACATAGTCTCAGAAATATTTTCTACGCTGTATCTTTAAATCTTTTTATATTCGTCGAAAACCTTCAACATAACGTTACTTAAGAAAAAGTGACTACAGCGCCATCTGCTATATTATTTTTATTAGGAGCCATGTTTTTGCCTCAAACATTAGTGCACTTTGGCATGATTTAAATTCTCAAAAATTATTCCTTGAAATTTGTCGGGTCTTCTTCTTACTTATTCATAAAAATTTCTCTTTCAGTCCGCCATTGGTTTCTTCTTTTTGCTATTTGGCGCCAATTCTAGATATCAAGTGCAGTCAGGTCTTTCTCCTCCTGATTCCTCCAACGGAGATATTTCTCTTCCTCTGCTTCCACCGGTAGGTACTGAATTGGAAACCCTGAAAGCTGGAGTGTTCTGCTCCATCCGGACAACATGACCTAGCCTGCGTAGCCGCTGTCTCTTGTTTCGCTGAACTATATGAATGTCGCCGTATATCTCATAATATACCATAAAATACCTTAAATCTTCTTCAAAACTTTTCTCTCGAACACTTTTAAGGCCTACTCATCAGATGATGTCCTTGTTCTTGCCTCTGCACCAGGAATGATGAGGGATTTGTAGAATTTGGTATTTATTCGTCGAGAAAGGAGCACCTGTTGGCAATAATGATTTTTCGTTGGATTTCAAGTCTGTGTAAAATGCGGTGGCCAGTCCGTGTGGAGTCTGGGTTCATTGGTAAAAGAGACGAAGCTTCAGCGGAGCCTTTGCGACATATTGGGTTTAAGGGTTCGCTTTGATTTTTTGTATGAGCTTTGCAACGCTGTGGTATGCAGCAGCTTTCGCCTTATCAACCGCTTAGCGTCCTTGGTCCACCATTACAAGCGCAAAAAGCTAGCTAACGCTGTTTTTATTCTCAACAGATTGAAGAGCGGATGAGGCTGTATGCAAGTGACTGCCTGAATTCATTTCTAATCGCTTCAAGACCCACTCATCTACTACGCTCATTCGCATCATACTTCGCATTTCCTCAGGCGTGTATTACACAAGTGCGAATTTATCTCGACAATTTGCGACACTTGGCCGCACGACGGGTAGTTGGCGATGGAGCGCTGCAAACTGCGCCATTTTGTACGCGGCTTGTCGTTAATAAGTGTGCGCTTCATTTACCAGCAAATCCGCGCGTAAGCGACAGCGGCAACAAGCAGCAGGCGTTTGTAGTTATATAATGACTGTGGTTGTTGTTGCGTGTAGGTTATTTTCATTTTGCCTTTAGTGCAACTCGACCACTTCATCAGCGTCATCAGCAGTCAGCCAAGGCAGTGGAGGTTATGTAGAGCGACTTAGGCTTAGTGCAGCTTTCGAAGCAGTTGAAACAGAACAAAAACTTTTATGAAGAAAAAAGTGCTTTAGCAAAGACTATGGTAGCAGAAGCGTCAGCAGCAACAATGACAAGTGCACAGCGTTTTCATTAACAACTTGAAGTTGCGTCTTCGTTACGACAGCGGCAATGGACGTCTGTCGTCAAACCAGGCGAGTGGCATGCAAGGCGCCGTAATTGCCACAGTTGACGCGAAGTGGTGGTACGCAACTGCAGGCGCTGCTTAAGTAAAACAATAACAAGCACAGTATGACTGCGCAGTAAAAATTTAGTGTTGCAAGAATAAAGCCAAGCTCCGCACCACTTAGCGACACATTGCACGAGGGCGCCTAGTAAGCACTTGTGCACTTAAGTATCGCCGGCGGCTAGAAACGAATTAAGAGCGAGAGGGTGAGAGTTAAATGCAATCAGCGCGTTGCATAGTCACATGAAGGTGAATTTTGCGCTGGGCGCAACGCGTTGTGATGAGTGGTATGAAATGCGCAACACTGCTAAGTACCAGATAATGTTGCAAATGCAACGCTAGGTAAGTGGCAAGTAGCGATGAGTTACACGCAAGGCATATGCTCGAAAAAACTCAGAAAATATTTTACTTAACTCAATGCGCCGAACTTAAGTTGCACACAAAGCTGCATGCGGCATGTTGGTCTATACGTTTTTAATTATGCAACATGCAATATGCATGGCGCCGCAACGCAGTTACCTCAAAGTGCGGCCACCTCTGTAGTGTAGCAGTGCGCTTCACTGACGCTGCACTCGACTTTCGATTGCGTGCTGAAAATGAAAATGTTGAGAACTTTCGTTTGTTTTTTACTTACTTACTTACCTTCATAGACTTGCAACACTCAAGGGCGCGTGTTTTGTAGCAATTTGCAACTCAGCGCGTAAAGGTGTTTGTAAGTGAGCGTTTACACTTCCTTCAGTGCTGTGCTTTGTGTGCGCGTCTCTGCGTGTGTGTGTGTGTACAAGGAAAATCGATGAAAACTTTTGCAACAGCCAAAGGCAAAATTACTGTTGGCACTCGGCCTCAAAACTTGTTAGAACAACAACTTTTAGTTACGTGCAACTCACTGCCACACCAGAGACTGCTTCCCAGCCAACCGCTCCAACTGCTGGCTCATCAGTGCGGATTCGGCGTGGAGTTGGCATCAAGCTTTGGAGGCTGGTGCGAGAATCTGGCGCTCAATTATCAACACGCTTCGCCAACGAGCGCCCTGCCACCTGCGCCACCTTCCAATTATCGCAACTGCGGCTTCAGCTTTGCCTGCTCTTTATGCGGGGCCTTGCTGCACTTGTAAGTTGCAACAACTTTTACCGCACAGCTCCCACAGTGCCGCTCAATCTGCAGCATTGCGCTAAAAGCCTTTGTAACTTAGGCCCGACTTTGCGCTCTAACGAGCGCTCAAGATCTGCGCCGACAACTGCTGCGATTAGTTTGTGCCTGTAGATGGTGGATGCAGCAGGCAAAGTGGCACAAAGTTTGGCGTCACATGTGATGGGGGCATCATTAATGCGACTCTATACTTTTATTTAAGTACACCAAATGCAGGTGGAAGTTATGCCTAACCGTATTGCTGTGGCACTTAGCGGGGAACGAATATATGCAAATATGGCAACAGCGTGCGGTATGCCACGCCACGTAGCAAAAGTAACCGGTCGATTATCTGCAGTATTTGCGAAGTACACTTATATATAATATAAAAGGGGGCGTGTTGCATACATCAAGGCGTTGCACGCTGCTTTTATCGTGCCACCACTGTCGCTGTTGCTACAAAAACACCGAATCAGAAACAATTTGCCGCGGTGGATTATGAAAATTGCTTAAGAAATTAAATTGCACTTTGATGGCTAAAACCTCGCTGCCTCAGCCTTTGCACCGCGCGCCATAGTGTGGTGATCCCTTCACGCCTTGTGGTTTTACGCTCAACCTTAGTTACTTAGTTGAGTTGAGGCGCAGCGCAGTCGCTCTGCGGTTGCACAATTCACCATTTACGAGTTGCAAATTTGCATTGGCACGTTGCGGCGGCTGCTGTGGCATGCTGTGGCTTCGTTGTTTTGCAGCAGAGTGCGTCTGCAAAGAAACGTGCGGTTGCTCTTGCTGCCACGCTAATGGCGTAGCAGGTCAAAGTCCCGTTACATCTTACACTTACACAAAGTTAGAAAAACATTTGCTCTGTGCACCTCATAAAGGAAGCGGGCCGAGTGCAAAAATTACGGAGAAAAGTATGAAAGTAATAAATGAGGGGCTTGTAGGCTTTGCGCGTGGCAAATATTTGTGGTGTGCTTCACTTTGCGCCTCGAGCTTTTATGTGGCATTTTCTCTCTTCATTTGCACTGCACAAGAAATTGGCGGGCCGCCTAATACACTCTAAAGTCCTTTTCTGCCTCGGTTTATTAGTAATAAATCCTTGAGTTTAGATTTTCATTTATGGCAAATATGTTTTATAAAATATATATAAATATATTTTTTTTTTGTAATAGAGATGTGTCGTGTTTACCGTTCTATGGGTTGAATGCCATACCTTTTAACTGGAGATTTTTTACCTTAATCGTATAATATACTACTTTTTTTAAAGAAAAAGCACATACAGTTCAAAATTTAAGTGGGGTTGTTTATTATCTTCCGAAAGAGCATTCTCGGCAATAATTTCTTGAATATTATCTCTTTCAAATGTTTATCGTGGGTTTGTCTCAGATGTTCCATCCGTTGAGTCCAGTTTTCGACTCATGCAAGGACTTTTTGTTCCAAGGCCCGAATCGAAGCGGGGTTATCCGCATAGACTTTAATTTTTACATATCCCCACAGGCAAAAGTATAACGACTGGAACAAAACGTGAAGATACCTGCTCACTGAAGTCTTCTCTCAATAAAATTAATTGATTCGATGTGTGGAAAGTGGCGTCGTCTTGTTAAACCCAAAGGTCGCCGAGATCATGAGAATCAATTTCAAATAGTTACCAGGGCGCGATAACGATTCCACCAGCTCACAAACCACACCAAGCCATTATTTTTTCTAGATAAAATGGCAGTTCTTGAATCTCTGTAGATTGATCTTCGTTCCAAATGTGGCAATTTGCTGCTTACATACCTATTGATGACAGCTTGACATGACTCACGCGTGATCTGTCAAAAAATGGCTTTTGAAAGAAGTACCTCTACTTGGATCACCTGTTATAACCTTTTTTATATTAAAACACATATCAAATATTGTACCAGCACTACTAAGTATTGAATAAAAACTTGAAAAATTCCAGTTTTCTTATAACATCAAAGAACATATATTCTTAAAAACTATAAACTTTACCTACATTTAGAGAAATTGCTTAATATGTTAAAAAATACTTAAAGTTCGTGAATATTTGGAAGATTTCTTGTAAGTCTCTAATAATAAAGCTAGCATTCCTTCGCTCCATGTCCATTGTTAGCGCTTCTCCATTAAGTAATGTCCTAAGGTAACCTCTCGCCTTCTTCGTCAGTCACAGCACTCAAATTTGTTTGAAAGAAATAAAAATTAGAGTCCAGAATAGATATTCTTGAGAACATAATACTAAGACCAAGAAATTTACATTAAAAGGTCTTATTATTTTAGTCATCTTAAAGCTTTATATAGTAACATTATAGGTTCATTTACATTTTATGTTTTTGTAATTTTCCTCTTTATGGTTTCCTAAAAGACCTAGATTTGAACAACTTTCACAAAATATTTCCAGCCGAATTTTTTCTGATCATTAATATCTTCTTCAAAGCTTTTTTTGGATCCTCAAATATTCCTTATCAAAGTTTTGCGTTGCTTGGATTGGGGTATTTTTCTTTTAGATATATAAATTCTCTGCCATTTCTAGTTCAGCTAGTCCACATACTACTGTTCAATTAATGACGTTAAATTAAGACATTGAAATTAAAAATTATTTCTTCACACGCATAACAAAAACATCGGAATATTTACGATGTAAAAGCGCATACTGTATAATGATGTATGTAAGTTAGCGGAATGCAATAAGCGTAGAGTCATTCTCCATTTCGGTTGTTACTGACTTGGACGAAAAAACAATTTTCGAGTTTCCAATTGGAAAATTTAATTCTACGCAGTGATTTCTGCTTTTCTTTCTTTTACTATTTTGGATTTGGCGTGGTTAACACATGAAGTGGGTGAATCTCGTCTATGGACTTTCAACGTTTTCAGTTAGTTTGAACCAATAATATATTTAAAATAACAACTATGTTTCCAACGGAGTGGAGGTCTTCCTCTTCCTCTGCTTCCCTCGGCAGGTATTGCGTCGAATACTTTCAAAGCTGAAGTGTTTTCATCCATACAGACGATATGACCCAGCAAGCGCAGCCATGTTCTCTTAATTCGGTGCACTATGTCAATGTCGTCGTATATCCCGTACAGCTCATCGTTTCATCGAATGGGTATACGCCGCGACCAACGCCCAAAGGACCACAAATCTTTGGCAGAATCATTCGCTCGAAAACTTGTAAGGTCGACACATCAGATGCACCATATAGCAGGACAGGAATAATGAGTGACTCATAGAGTTTTGTTTTTTTTCGTTGAGAAATTACTTTACTTCTTAATTGCCTACTTAGTCCGAAGTAGCACTTGTTAGCAAGAGATATTCTGCGTTGGATTTCAAGGCAGCCGTTGTTCTTGGTGTTAATGATGGTTCCAAGATAGTCGAAATTATCTACGACTTCGAAGTTATGACTGTCAACAAGGACGTGGGAGCCAAGCCGCGAGTGCGACGATTGTCTTTTTGATGACAGAGATATTTCGTCTTGCCCTCGTACACTGCTGGACCCAACATGGAGAGAGAAGAACTAACGGCGCGTTTGTTATGGCCAACGATATCGATGTCATCGACGAACTCCAGCAATTGTACACTCTTATAGAAGCTCTCAAATTACTTTATTATCAAATTTAAATTCAAAGAAAATAAATAATAATAGTAATCTGCACGAAATGTCGGACTTTTGACAAACGTCGCACACAAAGGTCATGAGAGTCAATCACTCTAGCAGAAGCCAAATAAAGATAGACAATTGAGATATCGAGTAGGCCGAAAGCTTCTGCTATACCGGCAGCTAACAACAGAGAATAAGAAGCAGAAGTGGATACTAAATATAGGATGAGTATGACAATGATAAAATCACCCAGAGGGGAAGACTTCATAAAGGCCTTATGCTTTAGAGAGAACGAAAGCATAGTTTAAGGCAGAAAAGAGAAACGCAACTTAGTAGGTATGTCTCCGATCACTTTCATTTTATTTGCTTATTAAAACTGTTATATGTAAATTAAGCTGTCCTTAAGTCTCAATAGCTTCAACCGCTAATGGACTTTAACTTTACCGCACCCTCCACTAAGACAACAGATAATTTCCTCGCGCGCTTTTCAAATATTCGCAGATTTTACTTTGGAAGCATACGTACAAATATACATAACTACTCAATTATTTTTTATTTTTTCTAAGTATGAGTTTATATGTAGGGCAAGAACAATAACGCTTAGACATTATCACAAAGGAAGGTTCTCGTTCAAATGATGTTTGCTATGCTAACAAACATAAATTTACGAAATTGGCCACAAATTTTGCTCTGCACAAAGCAAAGCAAATAAAACCGCAAGACTAAATAATAAAAAATAAGCGAAAAATAGAAATATTGCCACCGTGCACACACACACACACATATATTCACCCATACAAGCCCGCATGGGAAGTTAGTCAATGCGCAGCGCTGTCGCTTTCAAGGAGCGGGTGCGGGCAATTGGGTGTGTGTGTCTGTGCGCCGGTGATGGAGTACAGTAAAGTACCGTTA
This sequence comes from Bactrocera correcta, assembly GCA_027475135.1. Taxonomy (NCBI): domain Eukaryota; kingdom Metazoa; phylum Arthropoda; class Insecta; order Diptera; family Tephritidae; genus Bactrocera; species Bactrocera correcta. The sequence goes on from CM050323.1 coordinate 113,718,245, forward strand.
AAGTACATCACAGTTAAGTGCCAACAAACAAAATCCGGGCTGCTTACTTTTATTTACATTTATGCCGAATTATTATGCCAGAGACAATGGCGCTGACGATGGCTGCCACGGGCACAGAACACCCAGTACAACGCTGCATTGGCGCTGCGGCGGGCAGCCCGAGCACCAGAATGCTGATATGCACGAAAGAAAGCATTGTCGTAAAACATTTTTTATTGTTCAATTAGCATAATGGGGGCACAAACACAGTCGAACAAACGAACTGACAAACGAACGAACAAAGCTAAACGAATACAGTGCCACAACAAAGTATGACGCCGCCTTAGCGAAAGCCAAGCCAAGCAGCAACAACAACGGCCACAAAAATTAAATAAAAAAAGGAAAAACGAAATAAAAATCAACAGCGTGTAGGGAGAAATTCGCAAATAGACAAAGTGAGTCGGAAGTGAAAGACACAGTTAGTCCATAACCGGGGGCAGCGCCAGCATTTCACTAACGCAGGGCCGGCCAGGGCCAACGGCAGTGTGTGAAGCCTATAATAGATGTGTGTATGAAGGAAGCAAGGATGAGAGGAGACGAACGAATGCTGCTGGCGACTAGAAGACGAATAGACAGGCTTTGCGCGCTGACTGACTAGTTAGATCGCTGGCAGTTCAACCGGTTGGCTGGCTGCTGCCTTTATTGCGCGGTTGGTCAGGCAGGCGCAGACGGGGCGGCAGAAATAAAAAGCTGTGAAATGAAGTGATCCTTTTTATGCTTCTCGGCTGCTCGTGTGCGTCTTTTTATGCTGATTTTTTTCCCCTCCATTTTTTAGGCACACACACACACAAAAATATGTATAAAAATATTTATTTATTCTTTTTATATGCTTGGCTGCCATTGATGCTTTGTCATTGCTGCTTTTTGTTTTTGTGCTTGTGGCTGTGCTTTGTGGCGCTTTGTGTCTTTTTGAATGAGTGCGCCAGCGAGCAAAGATGACATTTCGATGGACTGTCAGGCCGTCGCATGGACTTAGTGAACTTTTACGCTCCTACACATGTAAATATGTTAGTATGCACATAACATATATATTTGCCTCTAGTAACGGTAGTTTCGTTTCGACCTCTGTTTGCGTAGGTGTGCGCTGTGAAGACAATGACAGCCGAGCAGTCAGTTAGAATGACAGGCTGTGATGCGAACCGACATCGGTATGGCTTGCCGTTTGACTAAGCGCAAAGTCGAGAAGAGAAAAAGTGTATGTCCGTTATGCACGACGCATATTCGTGCTGCTTGAACTGCTTTTGTTTATATTTGCTGAGGGCAGTTGGTTTTTAAATCGTCTCTCACTAGCGGTCAATTGCCGTGGAAGTCAGTGTTTGTGTGTGTGTCGGTGGTGGAGCATCATCATGTGACGGCACTTCGGTTCGGTCAACTGGCTGGGTATTTAACAATTTTCATGTCAAAGTTTAATTGAAAGTTGCCGAAGCAGACGACCGTTGGGGAGAGGGCGGACGGTTAAATGAATTGTTGCGAAATGGGAGTGATGTTTACTTTTAGATTGAATCGAAATGTAAATAGAACTGACAGTAATGTTTTAAGATTGACAGGAATGTCGTCAAAGTCACAAAGATTGTGTGGCGCTGAAGTAATGCAACCTGCAATAAGTAGTTATATATCTGTTTTTATATATATATATATTTTCCCGTGGTTCCTAGGTGGAATATAGGGCCTCATTTATTTTTATATAATGTTAAACAATTTTTTTTTTAATCCATATAGACTAGGAGCAGAGTCTTTGAAAATGATAAAGAGAAAGAAATTCAGAGTAGGTTGAAGCTCATGGGAAATGAATGATAGAATAACAAACATTTCAGGAAAAATAATTTACGAGCGATCGATGGTCGGGAAAAGTAAGGGAAGGTGCCGGTTTGAATTTAAAGTGTGAAAAATGGTTTATCTCGATTTTCGTCAAAACAATGAGTCCAATAGAAAAAAATTATATTGCAATGTTGTAGGTTATGAAAAGATCTATGACTTTTGAGTATAAACTTTATTTACATAACCTTAAATTTTATGTGGAAAATTCAAATAACCAAGTCATTTTTTTAATTTATATTTTTTTCCTGTACAAAAAAATTTTCTCTTTCACGAAATTAGGTGTAAAGTGACCTTTATGTGCTCCAAACACACTGTCTTTTTTTTGAGAATTTCAATACATTGATTTTTTTGCTTGCATAGTATACAGTATATTATATATACATATGTACATATATAATATTGCTATATAAATTATATAAATTTGAAACTATTTTCCGAAAACGTGAAATTGATCCGGCATTAGTTTCGAAGATAAGGTACATGGCACGTGCGTTTTTGTAAGAATTTTTTGGTTTTCTGTAAACGGTTCCAAAAACTTTTAACCTGTTTTTTGGAAACGCCAAATGGACATAGAGTCGGTGAGAAACGGCTATACCGATGAACTTGAAATTTTCACACAAACTTCTTCGATATATTTTTCAGATAATCAGGTAAACATTGACTATAATTTATCGTTTCTAAGCCACTTTGAAGTATAAGTTTTTTCACAAAAGAGCGATTTTCTTTTTCTGACTACTCTTTCTATCATTACCTGTACTCATCTACCATAATAATTTTTTTGATTTTTGAAGTTGAGATAATTTTAAACAGTAACTATTCTTCGCCACTAGATACCCTTTTTGGGAAATCCTCCTGACAAAAACTTCCAGATCCAAAAATTTTAAAACAAATCTGTGATTATTCAAGTACATTAAGTGTACATTTTTTTCAACAATTTTTTTCTCATATAAAAATTAAATATATTAATAAAATTTGTTATTGTTACAAACATACGCTATTAACAAATAAATTTTGAAAATTTAGAAAACAAATATTTAATGCTCGGCCATTGCAAAGCCATTTCCGGTGACCCCTCGGAAAAAATTTGCGCCCGCGTTGGCAGGATAGCTCTTTACAGGATCACCTAAAGTGAAAAAGTACGGGTTTTTTTTAAAACCTTAACTTAGAAATTGGAGGAGAAAAAAACTGAAAACTGGAGTTTTAGCAGACATTTTTACAAAAAAAAGGAAAAATTTATTGAAAATTGCGACATATTTATTTTTCAAATTGTTGTAATCTAAAAAAAAATCTCTCGTCCAAGTCTTTAAAAATAATTTCTGAAAGATCTGTGTAAATTTCATGAAGATCGGTTGAATAGTTCTCGAGAAATTCTTGCCAACCAACTTCATAAACACGGTTTCGAGAAAAACGCTTTTAAAAATGGCGCACTTACCCTAGCTAGCCTCGAGTGCGATCTTATAATGCAAACGATTTGTAACTGGAAGCAAATATAACATTCCATTATGTAACTATTTTTGTTTTAATTATGTAAACAAATTATAGTAATTTTTTAAGCAAAATTGTCGAATGTATAAATTTATCAGTAAACTAATCTCAATTTGATAGTACAGTTGAGTAACTTTATAGTATATTTGACTAAAATTCCAAAGACTGCATGCAGCACTCGCAAAGGCATTTTCCAACAAATCATTTGTCATTACTGCCTCTCTCTTTATAATAAACTTCAAAACAAAATATCCACTTCCTTTTAACTCATTTCACCGAAAGTTGATTGATATCCAGCGCTCTAAACTACCATACCTAGACTCTTATACATGCGTATGTATTTGTGTTTGTGCAGACTTAGACTTTAATGAAATTAAATCGCAAAAGAATCAAGTAATTTATTTTACTTAACTCGGTTTCCACATGACTTGACCACATTGTTATTCCGCCTAGCAACTGGCCAATAATAGTCAGTGCCTCTTCCTTAATCCGAGCGCTGTGATGGCCGGACGGAGGCCTCACGCCACAAATTTGGGTGTATTGTAACTAAATATATGCGGCAACCCAGAGGAATGAAAAATTGGTTACTTTAGGCAACCAACCGCACATAAATATGCCTGTTTTTGTTGTGTGGGTGTCGGTGGGTGTTTTTGTATCGAGGCACCATCGCCACTCATACATACACATTGCCCAACTGATTTCCTGTACTCAAATAAATCGAACGAGTTTTTTCCTTTCGTTATTGCCACTGTGCGACAATTTCCTACCAACATTGTCGACGTTTAGAAGCAAATAATAAATAAATAAAGAAAAAAATCAGAACTCGAAGGTCCTTTACCACACACACACTCAAATGGTCGTTTGTATACTTTTTTGCTCATGTGTGTATGTGTGCGTGTGTGTTTGTTTTGCCTTGCGACATTTTGTGAACAAACTTCGCATAATTTCCTATTTAAGAATTTGTTTTCGTACACTTAAGCTATTTGCGAACAAGCTCACCCACCCAACCACCACGTCATTTATAAGCGTACATATGTTTGTGCGCCGCATGGTATGTATGTATGTCCTGCAAATGTCCTGCTTATGGGCGCATAGCGTGGAAAATTGAAAGGCAACATATTGATGGCAAAATATTATAGTTGAGCGCGCTTCTTCAAAGTGGGCGCCAAGCCTAAGCCAATTCACCCGCAATCGAGACATTCACCAACCGACCAAGGGTCCGAAGCGAAGCGAAAAAAGCACACAAAATAAAGCAGCAAATAAACACATGTGAGCATAAAAAGAAAGATATAAATATACAAATATGCGCCGACAAGTAGGAAAGTTGCTGCCCGAGCCCTCGGTCCTCTGTAAGCGCCGTGCTGCTTACAAATGGCCCTCATTTAACCTCATGTCCGTCGTGTTTGCTCACATGACGCGCATACTGTGCGCTTCATAAAAGGAAACGCTCACAAACTCATTGTGGTATTGGCCATCTCCATGTTGACTTGTTTGTGTGTGTCGGTGTAGTGATGTGTGGCGACCGCAGTTCGATCCGGCTATCGCTTTTGATGTAACTTGAGCGGACGATTGTGCTTTCTAAATGCTCCTCATTGTGCTTTTTCACTTCATCTTAAGTATTCAGATTTCTTTTTGCTGTTATTTTTGCCATTTCTTTGTCCCTCTTACCGTTTTTCCGCTTTGTTATTTCGTTTTAGTGTTTTCCTACGGTGTGGCCGTCTCGTTTCGGTTTCTATTCCTTCCGATTATTTTGCTGAAATGTGCTTTTGAAAGAGCGGAAATAGTTGGAATAGTTTTCGAGCAAATGTTTGGCTTTACGGAAATCGTCCAGTTTATTTTTGTATAAAATTTAATTGGAAATTTCAAATACTCATTCACAAACAACAGTAATTTGTACGCACAAGCTTCGGTATTTGTAGTGAATTTGCTGAACAAAGTGCTTTTTGAAAAGTTCTCGAGACTATATGCATGAATGTACGTATGTATGTGTTTGTGACATTGTGGCTTTGAACAACTTATTTAGTTGCGTGTCTAAGTTGAAAAAATATGAATTAAGTGCACATGAAAACTAAATGTGACTGGGAAATCGAAAACAAGATTAATAGCAATTCAGTTATCAGTTGTCTTTTTTAAGAGACAATCATATTAACCTTTAGAGGAATGAGTTATTCAGATGGAACCCAATATTTAAATACCAAGGTTTGTTTGAGTACACAATAAAGTAGAAATAGCGTACTATTTATGTAATTGAGAAAGAAGTTATTACAGCCAGCCAAGCCATAGATAGTATCACCCTTTACCCAGAGAAATTCAGAATTCTTTTCGATCACAGTTAAAAAAAATTTTATTTCATACATAAAAAGCATTTCACTCATGGACTTGATTCTGCTCTGACAGTTTGTATGGCAGCTATATACTTTGTATTATAGTGATTCGATATCGCCGGTTCCGACAAATGAGCAGCTTCTTAGGAAGAAAAAGATATATACATATCGGGCTTCGAGAATAAAAGCAAATATTAATCATCGAGAATTCGTTTATTGTGTTTCAAAATATTCTCCTTTACCATCTATTTACTTTTGTATGCGTTTGAACCAATTGTCGACGTACTTTTACCACTCTGATTGAGGTATCTCCAAAACATGCACTCTGAACGTAACGTGTATGGCTCATAAATTCATTGCTTTGAGAGCGCAAAAATTATGTTGTTTCAGTCGAAGAGTGAGAGCTCGGATTGTCCTGGTAAAGCCTGATCCGACTTCGTCGATTGATTGTTTGAAAGACAACTGGCAAAAAAATTTTTCTGTACCATTCGGTTTTTTCAAAAAAAAAAAAAAAAAACAGGCAACCATTTGCTTGGAAGTGCTTCGTGCGCAAACAACTTTTGTTGGATTCCGTAAAATTCTTTTGATAATACTATGCCACAATGCAACAACGCCTTCCTAAAATATAACACAATTATAAATTCCATCTAATTCTTCCATTTTAGTGTATAAATAAAGCAGCAGTTATTTTAACGGGACAAGGGATATAAATTTGCATGAATAAGGCCTTTGAAGTGTGCCATCTTGTGATAAACAGCTTTCCAAAACGAACCGAAACTATTCAAGCCGCTAAGAACGGAATGTGTTAATCTTAGTGCATAAAAATGTCTTTCTACTGAAATTATCGGGCAATGTGTGAACTATATAATTGACATTTGGAGATAATACTTTCTTCTATAGTATGTATTAGAATAGTGTGTCCGAATGCCATAGAGACCATGTTTTTCTAATAACAGCCTTAAAACTTGACCTAGCCACTATATAACTCATAATAAAATAGTGTTTTCGAACATCCGCTTGATTTTTCTCCATATGATTGGTGATGGCATGTGAGGTACCTTAATGAAACCCAGAGAGCATTTAATTAGAAAGTGACATGTTAACAGCATATGGTATTGGCTGAAATATACTAAATCGTTTGAGGATAATTCAGTATAATTTTGGCTTTGACTGTAATCCATTCACACTCTCGTCGAACAATGAAGTTTATCCTTTTTTCAACATTTTCCAATATTGCAAACATATTGATGTCTAGTCGCCTGCGATCCTTGGTAGTTGCAAGAGAATAACATGCTTAATTACACCCGAACTTAGCTTTTACTCTTTTAACATTTATTTTAACAATTGTGCACTGCATCAATAGTTCTAGAATAACAGATTTTTGGAGACCTTTAGAAATTCGTCATAGAGTGCCGTTATCTACGACTTCGATGCTACGCTGATGCTTGATGAGATTCCACCGCCAAAAATTGAATTAAGTATACAGACGCACAATTGATGAGTTAATCATGGAATGTAAAAAAAAAAATCGCGTGAAAATATTTGCGATTTAGTTCCATTTTTTTTTGCCAAAGTGAATATTTTAAGTTACTGTTAACAACACAAATGCCGCCAAAATATAAAAGTCTAAATATTCCGAGTATATATAACATTAAAGTTAACAAACTTTACGATAAAATTTTAGTTGGCAGATGGCAACTCTATAGTTGCCAATTCCCGAAATATAAAAAGCAACCTACGTATGTAAAGTGGTATCTTAGAATTTGATTTTATTTTCACAAAAGTTCTTTGTACCAAATCTCACCACTAAGAATCAAATGTCCGGATATTGAAAGCATGCCTTAGTATTACTTCATTTAAACAGCTGATACTATAAACTGCCTTCAGATCGCTAATTCCAAATAACCAGTTTAAAATACATAGATATCTTCCAAAAATTGTTGTATCGTGTACTAAACGTCGAAAACTATTGCCTATCCGACTTTTTAAGCTGATAATTTAATAACTCAGGCTCGCTAAATTATGTGCAGGAAATATTCTCACCAATTCCTTTTCTTTTGAACAATCTGCAGCCGATTAATCGGAAGAAACCAACCGTTGATCAACAGGAATATTAAGAGAAGATAGAGAATGCAGAAACACCGGTGCTTCCTGGAAAAGTTTGTATGCAGAAATTCGAAAAAGGGTTACATAATTAAAAAAAACTTAGTTTCAGTTACAAATTTTAATAAAGCAAGCCACATAATACCATTTTAACCGGATTAAATTTTTCTTCGGCAATTTTTAATCCAATATGTTGCTATCCGTTTTTAACGTGATGACTTCTACGTTAAACTATTGACAATATCTGCCAACTTTATAGAAATGATTAAAGGAGTATGAAACTGAACGTTTAATATTCAAACATCTTTCATAGCATTATATTTAACTCAGCAGCCAAGAAAAAGTAGAATCAATTCTACCTCAGCCTATAAAACGTAAAAGCAGCTCATTATATTTGTTTATCCGAAATTAACATAAGAAAGCACGTTTCGCCATTAAACCCTTTTAGAGGAAAACACAGAAAAAAAAATACTAATAAACATTAATATATTACCCAGAAACTACCGGCTAATTTGTTACCATCATAGTTAGATACAACTCCGGAATCTGCACTATTTTGGTATGAGTGTACGTGTGTGCTTTGGTCTGGTATATTGGAGCACATTGCCATTGCTCATAAATTCACTTAACTACACGGCCAATTGGTTTCAATTTGACAAAGTGCAACACCATACACATTCACGCACATGCTGGCAAAAACGCAGCGCGTCGAAATGAATACAAATAAAACATTTTTTTTGGTAAGCATACACACATACACATCCTCACACTCATTGCGCCGTAAAAAGCGGCATCCGGAACACATGTAAACAGTTAGCGTGCGCCACCAACAAAAACAATGCGCATTTCTTGCGCCAAATGGCCGCTTTTTGCACCAATTTCGCTATCCCCTGCCAGTGTCGCGCTTCCACTCCCCGCCTTCGTACTAATCTACCACTCACATTCGCTTTTGGCTGTAATTTGTTTTCCTCTGGCTGACGTTTTTCGACTCGCCGCTGCCAAAAAGCTTCTTCGAACTTGCTGTTTACATTTGTACTTCTGTTTGTATGAGTGTGTTAGTGTGCGAGCGGATGCAATCTGCTTCGGTTCTTGTGCGCTCGCTGTCAGCTGTTTGGCAGCAGTTGGGTAACCGTTTTTTGCAGCGCGTAATTGAATGGCGTCATGACAAATACGAGAATTGTCACATCACATTTTCATTTCGATTCGTTTTTTGCTTCAAACATCCATTGTTTTTTTTTTGTACTCCTTATCAGTTAACTTTTAGTGAATTGGTTGGGGGATGGGAAATTGATACAGCCTTTCTTTTGAAAAGCCCAAAGTCAATGCTCATTTAGTGTTTATGGAGAAATCTTCTAGGAATATATGATATCGGAATTCATTATTCATGCCAAAATTGTTTATTTCGATATGCAAAAGGGTTAGCGAGTGGCTCATAGAACAAACAACTGGTATAAAATACATAGACTGGCATAATAGAATACAAATTAAATATCATGCCTTGCCTTTGAAGAGAGCGAGACTAAAATTTCTAACATAGAAGTGGTACATCGAACAAGCAGTTGTTGAAAACAGAAGAGGCGGGTATAATCAAACAGAGATAGCGAGCAAATAACATCCTTGAGTGAATGGAATCTTACTGGATTACTTTGGTTGCGCAGCATAAGAGCTGGTTAGAAAAAAGGAATTATTATAAATATATTTTTTTTTTATTTTTTTTTTTTTGATATTATTATTATATTTTATGTTTTGATTTCAAAGAAAATTTATAATTACTTTTATAACTGAAGTCCTCGGCTTGGGAGTCATGTGCTGTACCCGAAAACGTGATCATCACTATCTGGAGGCAACACACGCTCGAGGAATGGGGCTGATAGATCGAGAAGACTACAGGAAAAGTCTAGAGAAAGGCACCATGAAAAAACTGGAGCATTTCTTGTGCACTTCTCTCGCATTTGCAAGACTAAGCTGTAAGATCCAAGGGTCATCACAGTATGATACACTGAAGGAGATATAGTGAGGCCACAGAATCTGTTAAAATTCAAGTCAAGCGCAGATATCCTACTACTACTACCACTCCTCATGAATCTAGTAACTGAACTCCTTCTGGTATCGCAAAGGACCAAAACTTGTCAGGTTCCAAAAGGCTTTCTCTAATTTCTCTTCTAATTTCTTTCGCTTTTACAGTAAAAGGACCTCATCGGCGTTGATTTATATCTTGTACATACATTTTCCTTACGTTGGAAGGTATATGCTTTGAAAAAAAACATAATAAAATTACTATACGTATTCTTCTAAAGACAATTATTCATGCCAAATTTCTTCAGGATATCACGCTGTATGAAAATTCTTTCCTCACAAGCTCTTGATCTCGATCACTCAGTTTATATGGCAGCTATACGCTATAGTGGTGCGATGTTGACGGTTCCGGCAAACAAGCAACATATTGGTGCGCAAAGGCCAAAAATTTCAGATCGATATTTCAAAAGTTGTGGTACTAGAACTGTTAAACGAATATGACTCAGGTCGTCATCATTTGGAAAGCCTCTTCATTTGACGAGATATTTTCAAGCAATTTGGCACTGATTTTTGCTCAAGGCAATGATAGAATCACCTCAGAAATTGTTTAGATCATATGCCATACAAACTGAATGATTAAAGCTTCGCTGCAGCTAAAGTTATAATTTTTTCTGGTTCTTCATATAGACAATTCTATGTCTCTTTCAGTATGACTATGAAAGTCGAACTGTTACGTACTGAGTCTAATTGATTCCATTCGTAAAAAAATAAGCTAGTTATTTTTTTTTATTTAGCTAAACCGATTTTCGAAATACTTTATGTACAATGGAGGTACTCTAAAATATCGTAAGCCACGAAGTCGGTAAATACATTTGTGAAGATGGCTTTGAAAGAGTTACTCAAAGAAATATTGGTTAGTTTCGAGTCCAAAGGATTGCTTGAAAAGTGTGTTAAACTCATGAGAACCACTCATATTTTGAAATTGTTACCTTCTATAATCAAATTCAGTACTATACAGGCCTAACGTGTTTTCTAGATTACAAATTGTGTTAAAAACCTTTTCCAATACCATACGACGGAGTCGATAGATCTGCGGCAAGAAAATACACAACTTTGCAACATTCTACATCTAACCGCACTTTTAGTGGAAACTGAATGCCTGGATGGGGTGTATAATTAAATCAGATTACATTTAAAAATTCCATTTATATTTACCGCCTGTCGCGACACGTAAATCATGATTAAAACGCTTAGGGCGACACAACTCCGACAGTGACACCGCCACTGACTCGGATGCCGACTGCGACTCTGACTGCGCTGATGAAATGCTCTTTCCGCTTAGCGCTATGTAAATATGTGGCAACGAGCTACAACGAAGAGTTAAAGCGTGTGGCGCGAGTGTAACCGTTTTGAGGGCTGGAAAGCGGAAAAGTTGCTCAACTCGTTAGCTGTTTAAAAGTGACAGGGTTATTAGTATGTGGAGGATAGGAGGATATACTACACAGATTGTGAAGTAAAGCGCTTGTGTGCAGGGCAGGTGGAGTTGTGTAGCGCCGCTAGCTGGTTGTCGTGGTTGCCTACCGCGCCCAATTGACTCGTTGGCTAGCTCTTTTTTTCCGTGGCCAACAAATAGCCAAAAGCATAATGAAATGAAAATAGGGAAATGGAATTTTGAAATATGGTGCAAGTGAGGGCTGTGCGGCTTTGTGTGGCTTCTCTTGACTTTTTGCAATCTCTACAGCTTCCGCCTATTGTGTGGTGTTGTGGAGTCAGGCTTTCGCAACCTACATACAAACACAAATAGATGGCAATCGCAAACATTGCTATATATTTCTTTTTTGGTTATCTATTTGAAGCCATTATTATTATTTTGTGGTTGCGCTTTTGAGAAATGCGATTCAATTTCAGTGACAAACCAAAAAGTGTGGCATGTAGGCAAATGGCCATGGTGGCGCAGTTGGGGCGGGTTAAAACTGAAAGTTGACGCTTTGAAAGTGACAACTCATATCCTTTATGGCAAGCACAAAAACCACAAAGGTGGCAGAGCGGGTGTACGCGGCGGAAGCACAAAGCGGAACATCGACCACAGAAGTTGCAACAAAAACAAAACAATAAAATGGCATGACTCGAGTTCAGCGTGTGTTAAGGAGAAAGAGAGAGAGAGAGATGAAGCGGGAGGAGATAATAGAATAAAATATTTAGCTGATTCGTGGAAAAATTACGGAGAATGTGGAAATAAATAAAATACAGCAAAGGATTGTGCTGCAATGAAAATACTGACTACAATCAAACACTGACAACAATAGCAACAAAAGTGACAAATCAGTAACAGCATTTAAAAAAATGTGTGCAACAAAAAAGAAGCGAGAAGCAAGCTGGCTAACAATTGTGTGAATTGCAATGACCTTCATGCACGGTGGCACAAGAGTGAGCGAAAGTTCGGCATGCTTCTTTTATGAGTTACCAAAATTTATATAAAATTGTTGCCTACATTTAGGGTTGTAATGAATGAACTGTAGCAACACAGTATCCACTCTAGAAACCATATTTCGAAATAGTGATAATCTTGTAAATTATCGAATCTTATGACACTTTAATAAAAAATAATTGGAAAAAGTTTTTTGGGAAAATCGCCCTACTCATTAAGCATGAATGCATGTTAAGGTTTCTATATTTACAAGAACTTTCATTCGACAACCTTTTTAATTGTATAGCAGATTGAAGCATGATTAACCCCAATTTCAGTTATATTTATTAAAGTACTAACAATCAACTTCTGAAAGTTAAAAAGATCTTAGTTTTAGACTCTTGTCAGAGTTTTCATGGATATCCATGTAATATTTTGTTCGATCTGATGATGAAAACTCCGATAAGAGTCCAAACTAAAACCATCAATTTTCATTGAGAATGAAAATTATCGGATTTTACTCAAATGGTGGCGTTCTAACAGCTCTCAGTAGTTACTTTCGCGAAATATAATCATTTGAGTGTTAATGAGTTGATCTAATGTGGTTCAGGAACAAGCTTCTGATTTTACAAGCTAATACAAGTGGTTCTCAAGATAAAATTTAACCCAAACGCTAAGCAAAAAGGTATAAATAGAGAACGGGAGCTGTGGTTCATTTCTAAGACCAGTTAGCCAAGTTACTATCATAATTACGTTCGAGTAAAGGTAACAGCAGAATGAAGTTTAGCGCAACTATGAGTTCCTTTCAATTTTGGAACGACTTCTTCGACACCAAATGAGATTTAAGAGAGGTTGATTACCGCTTAGGTGTCCTCTTCAATTTAATGCTGGAAGGAATGATACGTGCCGCTAAACTGAACCGCAGTAGCACAGTCTACAATAAAAAACCACACTGCTGGCCGTCAGCAAAGCCTTTTCCAGCCAAGAAAAAGGGGACACACACACAAAAACATCGCGCAATCCAGTGAAGGACTATATGTCACGCATCATAAATACCACCAGTAATCTAACCTTGGAGATCAAGTACGGAATAACTCTTGTCAACAGGTGCTACATTGAGATCGCTGGCAATTGAGAAGCAGATTTCTCCTGAAATGAGAAGAAGATTTCTCCTCCAACGAAAGAAAAATACGATGTATAAGTCTCTAACGATTCCCTTGTTCTTTTTCGGCGCAGAAACATAGACCATGATGGAGAGGGACCGTGTTGAAAAGGGACGAGTAAACTTTAGGAGCATTTAACAGAAGTGTTCTCAGAAAGACATTTCGAGTCGTCCTCGTGATTGATGAGTAGCGGAAGAAGATGGAAACACGATGAAGTATATAACTATAGCGACCTGAATATAGTTAAGCACCATAGAAAACCAATGTTGCTTTGATTTGAGACCCATGCGTGAACAACAGAGCTGGCGTTTCCTCACGTTCAAAAGAAGAACAAAGTGGATAGAAATACAACTGACCTGACAACGCAAATGATAGATGCAAATGGCGAAACTTTTTTGTCTCAGACCAAACCGATTGATGGTTGTAGTGTCAAAGAAGATGAAGAAGAGATACGAAAAATCTCACTAAGGTAGTCTCAAATCAGAATTTTTACATTTGCCATTTATCAAGAAAATATGGACTTTAGCCATACTTTCAGCTAATGCTTACCTTATCCATAGAAGGCCTGGAATTTGCTTAGGAGCCGAAGACTAAAATTTTATAAATTAATGCCCGAACAACTCAACACCTACTGATAACAAGAGAGTATATTATGTATATACATATATTTTTAAGATACGAATAAATCATTCTCGGCCACTGTGCGGCACTGCAAGACGCTCACAGATGCCAGAGATAACGGAGCATGCACTGCTAGCATGCTGGCAACAATGGCGCGCCAGGCAAAGGACAATCGAGTATGCGAAAAATTTATCCAATTTGGCAAAAATTTGGGTCAGCAGAAGGAAGTCCAAAAAAAAAAAAAACACAACCAAACAATAATGATAGAGGAAGATTTGTACTGCATACGGTGGAGAGAAAGAGCGCGCGCGTGACGAAGCTTTAAAGCTCAAAGTGCATGGTAAGCAATAATTCGTTCGTGCAGCGTCAAGCGCACGGAGTGGTGACGCCACGATGGCGTAATTCGATATCCGATTGCACGGGCAGCACACAACAAAAAACCCCAACAGCAATAACAACAACACAAGAGTAGTTTTAATGAAAGCAACAACAAGTAATTTTACGCCAAAAGAAAGCAAGCGCTATGAATTGAAGGTAAGTTGTGAGTTTGTGTGAGCTACGCGTTGCAGCTGAGCATATCGATTGCCGTTACGCAGACAGCGTTGCCAACCACAAACTATTCGCTTTGGTAATAAACGCACGAACGCGGAGCGTGCAACGTGCAATAAATTAATATGGATGCGGTGTGGCAAGCGAGTGAGTGCATCAATAAACAAAAACGGAGGAGAAAATAAAATAAACAACTAAAACAACAGCAACAATAACAAGGCGAGGGTCACCAAAGTCGCTGCAGCAACTTGTTTTGTGTGTGGCAACAATGGCGCAATAAATATCATCAATATAAGGCAGCAAGCACCAGTGAATTGCAGTAGCGACATTACTACAAAAACAAAAACAACAACAACTGGTTATATTTAAAATGTGTTTAAGTCGCTTGACGCTGCTCCCCAACCTCCACTGCCTTCCATGCAGCGCATTCGCGCTTTGGCTGCCACTTTTACTGCATGTGGGACGTTGCAAAATTTACGGCAGATTACAGGCTTGGAGCGTTGCATATGTTGCAACCTTGCCACAAAATATGCGCAAATAAATTTGGCTGTAAAAAGCAAGCAAAAAATCGACTGGAATATAGAAAAACTATCAAGAAAGGGCGCGACTACTTGCCACGTATTATACCAATGTACACACACTTAGGTTTGCAAGGGTTTGCGTACCACCGACGCGCTTATAATATACAGCTTGCCACATACACCACTTGGCTTATTTAAAGTTGCCACATTTGCATACAAATACCCAAACAAATCAAGCATAAATATGAGTAAGACGCTCCGCTGCTGTGCTTGCGGCTCCTGTCGCTTACGCTTCTTCTTCTTCTTGCCACTGTCTGTAGTTGCTTGCCATATTTTCTTTGCTGTGCAACGCCTTCCTTTTGGCGCAGACTGCTGCTTAAGTTTATGCTGTTCCTTGGTATTTGTGCTGCACTTACAACAATTTGTGGCAAGCTATGGTGGTCGCACTAAACACGACACGCTTTCTCCTTGCACTTACTCGTTGCACACTCAATTTATCATTTCACCTGCCACCAGCACACACACTCTGCCAAAAATAAGTGTACATAAATTGCGGTCGATTTGTGGTTTGCTGCGTCTACTTGCCACATGCGGCGCTTATGCTTGATTGCCTACACCAAAGTAGAAAAAAACATAAAAGCCGTATAAAAAATATACTCGTAACCTATGCTGATTGCAACGTGCTGCAGCTTCACAAAATTACAACAACAACATGCACACATAGCGGCACACACATATTTGCAACTTGCTTGGCATGCGATCGCCAGCAGAATTTTGTTGCAATAACTTTCGCTACCTTATGTGGCACACAACTAACGCTTGCTGCTTGGCTGTGCAACACTTTAACGCACACAATGCAGGTGTTGCAACAGTGAAAGTGGCTTGTCGCAGTTGATGGTTGCCACTTGTGCTGGTTTCCGGCAACGAAGTAAGCGATAAAATCGTCGCAGTGAACGCATGTAGCGGCAATACACTTGCCACACAGTTACAACGGTATTGCAACACAACGCATGACAGTGCAACGCATCGCATCGCACATCATCTCTAATGAAATCCACCGATATGACAGCTCGTTGCTAACGCATTTAGTGTTATTGTTGTAGATGTTATGTTGTTGCTGGTGTCGTAGTTGCATTACTTAGTGGCATTTTATCGCCACTACAACGTTGCGACATGTGCGCGCAATATTGCGAGCGACGTGATGTGCGTCCCTTTTCATATATAAATATATACATATATGCTTACAACGTGCATGTGTGTGTATGCGTATGCAGGTTTATATGTGACTGTGTGTTGCGCGTATAAAGTTAGTTGAATCGTTCAACTTTCGCATGGGTTGGCTGTTGCAAGCTATGACGTAGTTACATATGCATGTGTGTGTGTGTTACATGCATTCAAAGGACTTTCTAAAGTGGCAAGTACGACGGGCAAGAAAGTGGAATCAAGTGAATTTCATAAAGTTAAATTGGATTCAATTTATGTGTGTGTGTGTGCATGGCTTGTGGTATTAAGTTAGTTGCATTTGTTGTTAGCCGTTCTCCTCAGACTGACAGATGTCAAGCGACACACGTGATTTGCGGTGATTTTTTATACACATACACATATATATATTACAATATTTTTAAGTTAAAATGTAGAAATGCAGGTGGAAAATGAAAAAGTAAGATTAGAAAAGTGACGCGGAGCAGTGCTTATTGCTGCGTCAGAGGTTTACGTCAGAGTTTTGAAAGACTTGACATGACGGAGACAATGAAGTTTAATTTTAGTGAGGGTGGCACTGAAGCAAGGTGCTCAGATGCGCTACAGTAACTGCAAATGAATTCGGATAAACAGAAAAATTGTAACGTACAATTTTACATTAGCAAAGGAGTTACACCGTCATATTCCGCTGATATACATATTATAGTGGCAACCCCATTTCATTAGTTGTGAGATAAAAAGTACCCCCAAACACTTTTCAAGCGATTATTCCATCAATTTTTTATTTGGCAAACATTTTTTAATATTGTCGATTCTCATTTTTTGTTAGGTGGCAACTTTAGATGAAAAAAAAAGTTAGAAGATTTCTAGCACATCTTTTGCTTTGGGTAAAAATACTTAATTTTTTGGACGTAGATTTCGTAAACTAGCAATAATTTGTTCTTGTTTGCATAAGTAAGTTTCGTCGGGGTGTTTTCATCTTTTCAGATCCAATAGCCGAATAATTACTAACTGTGAAATCCTTAGAAAGTTATGAAAGAAATTAGGAGATGAAGCATAGGTAGCCTCCGCTCAGGGCGTTCTGGGTTACGCTAAATGACCGGGAGCCTTCACGGCCTGGGAAAAACCCCTATAGGATCCGGACCAGGACTGAAGCTGTGGGATTTGGTTGAGCTCTTGGCTGGTAGTCCAGGTATTCCGTCACATGAAAGTAATGTTTTGCAGGAATGGCTGACCGGTTTAAGGCTGAAACCACTTACGTCCTTTTAAAACCCCGCTTGGCCTCCAAGTCGAAGTCAGAACAAGACACTTACGTGCTTTCGGTCTCTTCGACTAAACAGGCTGAACATTGAAATTGGAAGGTATAAGTTTAGAGGTTTCCCTCTTTGTGCTGGTCGGCTCTGAAGCCATTGTTTCATGGAAGCTTGGGTTTAAGCTCGCTTTGATTTTCTAACAGACAACTACTACTAAATGCGACTACCTTCCGAGATTTAAATAGCTGACATAAGTGGTTTTCCAATACACATGAATATCAAAAACAAAAATAAAACGAAACGGATAAGGGTGGAAATAGGCCGAAACCGATCTTGAAACGCAATCGCTCTCCAGGACAGACAACGAAAAAACCCTCTTTTTAAAAGGGCGGCTAAGGATGGTATGCCAATCAGCAGAAGCTTTTCAGCTGGTTCGGCTAAGAAGCCAGTTGAATTCGCTAGCACCAGCAGAGGAACCTCTAAAAGGTTCATGGTGGGTTTGGGGACCACAAAGAATTTCATTTGTCTTAACCTCGACCATCATAGGAGACCTGAAATCTAATTTCGAATGATGATACGATTCCCATAACAGTTGGATTTCTATGTGGACTGTCCTTCCAAGGATGGACAGCATTGTAAAACATATTTTTTAATTTTTTTTTCTACCGAACATCATACACAACCAATGTGTGGACTTAATATCGGTAAACTGATAAAGATATTAAAATAATCAAAACATAAAAGAAAGAAGAACATAGAATTTCCTTTTTCCATTGTGATTGCTCTTGTTAGTGATAAGCCCGCCTATATGGTATGGATGAAGTACGAGTACTTCTTCTAGCCTAGATCCAGAGGCAGAGGCCTAGATCCCAGTCGAAAAAATTGGTCACATTAGCAAACATAAAAAACGCCTACGAATATCAACTTAACTGTAAAATGCGTACCGTGCGCTCAGTAACCCAACCGGGTTACCTTTAACTTAAAGTCATTTGATAGAAAGTTCGATCCAGAAATTATAAATGATTTATTACACTTTGAACCAATCGTGAAGGACTGCCAAAAAATGGGCAAAAACTAAGCGCAGAACCAAGTTAAGAACTCGGCCGGGTGAATCAAAAGTGAGTATTTTCAAATTATCAAAAAGAGTATTATCAAATCAAATTGGAACTAAGTCCATATCTGCTAGCTGTATTCATGCAGTCGATTAGTTGATAAAATGTTTCGACACTCCAATTTATCCCACCAAACATATTTTGTGCATAACTTCCATACTACGTGTCGACCATTATACACACCTATTTTTGTTACAAAGTTATAGCGTCATCATACCTTAACGACGTAAGTTCAAGAACCCTATAAAACTTTAATGCTGTTTACCGAAATCCATAATTCGCGGCAAACAAGTAAAATATGTTACTACTTCCCCGAGCGATATAAAGCGTTACACCTGCGACGGCTCCTGCTCATATTTCGAAACATCTCAAAGTTGTTATTGTTGTGAGTGAGCATAAAATTGCGATTGCCGTTCGTAGAGCGCACAATTTATGGACCGTAATAAATCGCTAAGTCACTATGTGTCACCTACAATTATTGAAGCTCTGCTTTTTCCCGGCTTACCTATTTCTATTGCGCTAACATCGCTTCGGCATTTGTGGCTGCGTGGCGGAAAATGTTGCAATTACAATAAAACGCATCATTAAAATGCTGATGTTGGGCAAATTGCGTAAGAAAGTAAGCGGCGCTGAGTGAGAAAAGACCGAAGTGGTTGCTCAAAGATAAAGCGAATGAAGAGCAAACAAGAGGTGGAAAAAAACATTGACGGGTGCCAAAGGAATGGAGCACAAATTCGCACCTTCCTAATCAGCAAAGCGCGACGAAAAAACAAACCGTCGACGTAGCACCGAGCGAGCGCGCGAACGACTGACGACGCAAACGAGCAATTCAATTAAAATATGGCTGTCACGAGTGACGTGCAACAAATTTACACCTACAAGTACCTGTCACGGAGTTGCCACTCACCGGCACGTCTAGCATACGATCGTCTTTCGGCGCTGTAGCGAGCGAGTTCTATGTGTTCGGTCGGTTGAGTTCGCACTGTGCGTATACTTAACTGTCAACTGCTGCGTTGCGACGTTTGCCGCTTTCACAGTTCGTCAATTTTTATAGCCAACGCGCGAGCGAACGCCCATAAACACGCCGACAGCCGTAGTGGGAATGGGCTCCGCACCTCGGCTGACAATAGCAGCAAGCGAAATTGAAATTGTGGCAAGGAGCGGGAACGTGTTTGCAACAAAATCGCAATGCTGCGCCTTACGTAATTCCATTTTTATTCAAATTTTGTTGTGCGCTGCGAATGATTTGACGTTGACCGCGCGCAAAATAGCTTTCCACTAACAATTTTTATTATATTTATTTTTCTTTTAAATACCTTTTCCTGCTGCAGATTGGTGTGTTTATGCTGCAGCAGCAGATTTTATGCTATTTCTTGCGACTTTGATGTGGTGTGAGGAATTGCATTTGCTTATTAACGCGTTAAGTACTTTTTAGGGGTCACAGCAATGCCCGCACCACTTCTAACATTCAAAGATTACGCTGCAAATAATTTTTAAATCTGTTTTTCTTTTATTATTTTTTCTATGTTTCGGTTTAAAATTATAATATTAACGCGACGACACTCCAAACTCATTTGCATGCAACGCCTGCGAAATAAAATAATAAAAATAATATAAAAAAGTTTGTAAAAATGTAAGATAAGTTGGGAATTTTCCATATTTATATGCCGAGATTGGAATTTATGTTTTTTATCAAAAGGAAATTTTGCCATCCAAACAGCAAATTATGCAAAAGTACTGCTCTTGAACTCGCAGTGGGGGCAATAAATATTTTTGGTCGGACTTCGCTCAAATCTTATTTATACCCAACGCACATTTCTTATGTAGTAGAGGAACATTTTGCTTCAAGGACGATTTTTTTCGATTACAACTACGTGAAAAAAAAGTTGCGAAATTTTCACTGAAATTTAATTTTTTTTTTTGTAAAAATGTCTACCAATAATATAATTTTCAGTTTTTTTCCTTCGTCCGAGTTCGAAGTTAAGGTTTTAACTAAAACACATAGTTTTGCACTTTAGATGGTCCTGTAAGGAGTTATCCTGCCGACGTGGGTCTGTTTTCCGAAGGGTCATCGGAATTGGCGTCGCAATGGCCGAGTTTAAAATATTTTTTTCCAAAAATTTCAGAATTTCTTTGTTAGTCGTAGATGTTCAATAAAAAAAACTCTAAAAACAAATATATATTTTTTGTATGAGGGAAAATTGTTAAAGAAGGCTGTTTTTTACCCGAGGAAGCCCATGTAACCTTTTAAGAGGGTTTTCTGATTCTTAAAATAATTAAATATCTGAAACTAATTGAGAAACTCAGTGGTTAAGGCCATAAAAGCCAAAAGTCTATAACAGAGCAACGACAGATGGCGCTAATTTGACAGGCTAGCATCATAGTATCTCTCGCTCTCTCTCTCCCTCTCGCTCTCTGTCTCTCTTTGCGTTGCTCTCTAAGGTAAATATAGTTATAATAACTCCAAGTTCGCCATTTGCTTATATATGAAATCCAGTAACAACTATCCCTACTTTTGCCTTACTGTCAATCTATTTTAGAAAGCGTAGAGGTTTACACTTACTACTTTGTAGCTTAAAAAGTTTTCAGAATATAATCTTTAGACGTCGAGGATAATAGTTGACATCTGAGCTTTTATTGATCCTAAGGAACTAGTAAAGAGAATACCTCATCCTATTCAAAGCTGAACTTTAATGGAGATAAGAGAAAAGTTCAAATTCAATGATGATTGCTACCAAAATTTTATTGAGTTCAATAAAAAGAAGAACAAAATTTAACAACCTTCTTTAAGGCATAAACGAACTTGTGATAGAGTTATGAGTTAACATCACTCCTACGATGTTTTGAAGAAAAGAAAATCTTATACTACCAGCTCAAAACTGCCTCAGTCTCATGCGTTAGATATAATATATCGTTCCTGGTTATCAAATTATAGTTGAAATTTTGGGAGTTGGTGACAGGTTTCAGCTCTGAAAAACAGATTATGGATACATTTTAATCACTTTTGGGTTAAAATATATTCCGTTGATTTATGACTAAATGTATTATATATTGGCAAAGTATAAGTAAATTTTTTCTCAAACCGGTTTTGGGGACATAATGACCCTAAAAGAAAAACCGACTCCCAACATAGTCCTCAAACTCCGAGATCATGAGATCAGAAAGCTAACAGATCAGTGATCTAAACTCTTTCAGTTCCTTCTCATATGCATTTAGAATTCTGTTAGCAAAAGCTCACAACGATTGATCAGGTTTCACTAAGGAAGTTGATAGAACTAATTAGTTCATCTTCCCCATCGTTTTAAGTTCTTAAGTGCCTTTACACCGTTAAGCGCTGGGTAAAGCTAGTTTCACTTCAAACGTAGAGGTGGCGCAGCGAAAGTGATTTATTTCCACTTTTAATTTTTCCAACCCTTTTTTATTCATTTAGGTGGCACTTTCAGGTAGCAAAATAAATTATTTGTGGCACTTGAATGCTTTTGGTTCTTTTTTGAAATTCAATACACATGGCGAAAAGCCCTTTTGTTGACACCAAAAGGTGAGACCTTAACCTTTTTGAACACTTGCCTTACAAACAGACACACACACAAACACACAAGCAATTATGACACTTCAGCAGCCAAGAGCAGCCCAACCTGCTGGCCGCCAAATGCAACGAAATGCGCCCAGCGCCCATACAGCCTACCCTTAGGGAATTCACTGGCAGTATTTCCGACACTGAGGGCGCTTCAGGATATGAATCTTAAATTTTTTGATAAGACATTTTTTTCACACTTTACCTTTATTGTCCTTTCGCTGTATAGTTTGATGTATTTTTTTTTCCTTTGCGTTTTGCCTTTCGTTTTCTTGGCTAACGGCGGGAATATGAATGCATTAAGACATCTCAACTGTTGGTGAAGTAAGTTGGCGCAAATGGAGGGGTGTACGCAGTTATACGCAGTTGGAAAAATGTTCGGCACTGACACTGCATGCAAATTTCTCTCACTCTCATTATTGCGCTAAATTTAACTCGAGCTGTGCGCTCCTTGCTTCATACATAGCTACTGGTGGTAGCCAGAGTGGCATCTTCAAGAAGATTTTCCTGCTTATAACCGTTCCTTCGCCTGCTCAATGGCATCGCACCACTTCAGTGGCAGTCGGCATTGTGCATTGAATTTGAATTTGATTTTGCGATATCCCCATCATGAATTCCAATGCCTCGAATATGCTTTATGTAAGTGTGTTTGTGTATGTTCGGGAATTTGGCTGGCATTGAGCGATTGACAGTGTGCAAAATAACTAACGGGAGTTTTGGCGTATTTTTGCGCTTTTCTTACTTACCTCCCCTCCAGCGTTCACTCTCTTACATGCAGCACTCTGTTTTCGCCGCCTCCAGTCGCCTTTCTTGTGTTGATTTTGCAATTGTGTTATGCTGAATAATAGTTGTTATTGTTGTTTTTGCTGTTGTTGCCATCATTGGGAATTCATAAATGCGCAGGAAAAGATGCAAATGACAGCATTAAATAAATTCCAACACTTCAATTGTACAAATGCTACTCGCATTTCGACGCGCACAAATCTCTCGCTGCGCGATGGGAGGGGTGGAGAGGAGCCGGCGATTGCTTTGGAAAATGAATGGTTTCGAATTGTTGGTTAAGATTTGACTCATTGCGAATAGTGTTTACTTTATGAGTGCTGACAATCCCTAAGTGCGGCTAGCTGCCTGAGCACTCTGCGGCATAAACTCACCCAAGTGGTTGCCTTAATGGAAATTTGCATTCTTAGCATAACATTAAATATTCTAATGAATCATTTTTTCATTGTCCCTACAACAATAGAAAACTTGAAAACGAAAGCAAAATTAATAGCAACAAAAAGTAATCACATATTTGATTTTAATTGCAGATTTTGGCGCTGAAAAGGATCAACTGAAGGTTCGCTCCCTTTAAAAATTGATTGGTGAGTTCGAAAAGGCTTTTTAATTCGTATTTTTAAGCTAAAATGTTACAGAAGAATACGTGGATTCTTCTGACGGGGGCACATTAATAGATATGTAAGTTTTTATTTTTTGGCTTCCGAAATAAATTTTTTTTTATATCATGAAAAGGGTATATTAAGTTTGCAAAAGGTTTGTAGCGCTCATAAGGAAACGTTGGAGACCCTATTGCATAAACGTGGTCACCATCCGTCTGTTTGTCTGATCTGTATTTATGCGTCCCAGCCCTACAGCTTGCGAGATATCGATTTGAAATTTTGTACACGTCTTTTCCTCATCAAGAAGCTGCTCTTTTGTCGAAACCACCAATATTACATCACTTTAGCATATATGTATAGTATGTTATAGTCCGGCCCATTATTTAATCAGAAGTAAAATCAAAAAATGGTTTCAAGTCCGATCTTCTGTAAAGATGGGAATAGAAAACTGACAACCGGTACACAGAGCAAGAGTACCCTCGAAATAGGGTAGAAAAGGAACACTTCTCGGTACTGTTAAATGGCGAAATCAGTGTTGCAACGGCTGAGGAAGAATCCGCACAAAAAATTCGCCGTCACAACATTGTCTTTCCGCCATTCGGTCAAGAGGAGGTAAAAACAGCTTTAAGGCGGCTTAATAATAACAAAGCCTCAGGGGCCGATGTATTACTGACTAAGCTGTATGGGCGACTAAACTGTTTAAAGCCGGGAGCGAGGAGCACATGTTCCAACTGCTAAACATGATTTGATTGGATAAACGATTGGAATATCCATCTACAAGAAGAGAGATCCCTCAGTATGCGCAAGTTATGCAGGATTAGTCTTCGTCACACTGCATATAAGGTTCTTTCGACAGTTTTGTGAGGAAGACTTAATTAAGCCCATTGTAAATAAACTGATTGGACCTTATCAGTGCTATCAGTTTTCACAATATGTCAAATACTGGAGGAAACCTTTAACACACAGATTAACTTTTTGTCGACTTCAAAGCCGCTTTCGACAGCATTGACAGAAGCTGCTTATTTGACAATATGCCTAAATTTGAGATCCCTGCGAAATTCACACGGTTATAAAGTATGACATTAAGTGGAACTATCAGCTTCGACAATCGAACAGACCCGGATTTTTATCCGCCAAGGACTGTCAACAACAACAATAAAATCGAGAAGATCCTCTCCGAGCAGTTCGCTACTCCAAAAAGTATAATGCAACTGGAGTACGCAGATGATATTGACATCATAAGCTTTAATAACAGAGCAGTAAACGCAGCCTAATAAAGATGCGAAAAAGGTTAAGCCACACAGAAAGATTCTCACACGATCTTTGGAGCCGACCGCGTAAACGATGAATGTCGAAGAAGATGGAGCCACAAACTGTATGAGTTCTACGGCGACATGAATATAGTTTATAATAAAAAAACAACGAATGTGCTGCTTGGGACGTTTCGTTTGCACGGAAGATTATGTTCAAGCGAAAAGCTCCTTTGACCCGAAACCCTTGGGTGGACAGCGGAATCAATGGTGCCCACCCATCAAATGGGATGTATAACTGGCATGACTTCGTAAAAGACACAAGTATTGGGACCTAGAACAACCTAAGCTTGTTGGCCAAAACAGAAGAAGATGGCATATAGCAGCCATACAACCGAACGATCAGAATTTGTTTGCATATAAATCCTTTCCTTTAACGAGATACTTATGTTCTCCTTAAAAACTGATTGATCGAAGATCTTGTAAGGAATCTTTTGTATTTGTTAAAGACATTATATATTGTTTTAAACGAAATTAACGCGTATTTGTTAATATATATTTTCGATTCTTATAATTTTTTTGTTTTAATTTTGTATTAGGAATTTATCTAAGCATACTCAAACTATCGCCTGTTTCTTTTAACTGACTTAAGTTTTGTTTTTTTATCAGCGTTTGATCCACTTTTAATTTTATAATAATAAGCCCTTGAATTAAACTGCGATTAATCTATATATTTGGAATTAAGTATGGCAGCGTGAATTATATTGGCCGTTAACTACGATTGAATCGTGTTTGTCTATGCAAAGGACATATCAGGATATTTTTGCATTAATAAATGGGCTTTTGTTCGTAACATTGGTGGGTCACCTGATATTTTTCGAAAATATATTTCCACCAATATTGCGTTATATCAAATAAAATTAAATTTAAGAATCCAAAATAAATCCTCCTTTTTTTAATAAAATTTACATAACCCAACTATTAGCTTCAACAAAGCTTATAAGTTTGATAATAAAACAGCAACCATTTGCAATATAATGTTAATTTCCGCAACTGGAAAAAAGAGGTAGATTTTCATATACAATTAATTAAAAGTAGTAAAAAGGTTCACAATCATGTACGAGATTCGATCCAATATTTAAATAGTATTTCATTATTTATTTTGAAAAAGTTATCAATTTTTGTGATGAACAAACGAAAATGAAAGCAATTCTGGGAAATGACTCACCAACGAAAATATTAATCCTCGTAGTGCCACCTGATTTCCTGGAATAACCATATGCCTCGAACAACTTTTCAATATCAATGCGCTAAGCGTGGCAGTGAAAAACTAGCTGTGTACATATGATTAGATATGTATAAACATTTATTTATTTGAGTAGTTGTGTGCACTTGCATGTTTGTATCATCATTAAATTGGCTATGTTACTACCCGTTATATGCCACATCGGTATGATTTACTGTAATCGAGCGCTGCTGAAGAGTTCAATCATGAAAAATATGAAATATTCATAAGAGCAAAGCTGGATTGCGCAATATGCCATACAAGCACCATTTTGTCGATGCTACACCAACAAATGCACACAGATGCCACATATACATATAAATTTTATATAATATAATATAAGCGTGCGCTTATGGCAGTTGGCTTGCATGAAATTTCACGAGCATAAATTTCGATGAATCCGTTACAAATTTCGATTGAGATTTTGCTGTTTCGCTGCTTTTTTGGCAGTAAATGCCAGCAAATTTCGTATATATGTAAGAATTATAATTTACAAACATACACACATACATACATACAAATTTTTGTAAGTGTGTGCTTTTAGCTAAATTTCGAATTTTACATAAGTCTTTTGTAATTCATACATGAATTTTATGAAGTTGTAGATATAGTGTTGTGTCAACATGTGTACTATAGCAGGGTCCATGGCCTATGTGTGTGTGTGCACGCATCTTTGATCTGCATGCATTCAAGCGCACAGGCTTGCGTGCAAGAAAGTGTCGCTTGTTCGCCCACTTACTTGCTTGAGTGAATTGTCAGCTTATTCAAGTGGAAGCGGAACTCTAGCACTCAACACTATATGGGGACGTTACAACGGTATATATGCGCAAAAATTTCTAAGAGGAAATTATTATATAAGTAAATGAGTGTGAAAATATTTGCAGAGTCACCCAGTCAACCAAAGTGGTTTATGCATATCTTGCGGTTGACACGAATTGAACGCCTTAAAATATGTACGATATCTTCAGAGAAATGAGAGAAGCGTATTAGGTTCAATCGAAGGTAAAAATGTGGAGCGCTGTGTTAGAATAGAGTCTGCAGGCAAAGGGTTTAAAGGCCTTGGATCCAAGTTTCCAAATAGGGATCACATCTCTTTGCTAGCACCCAGCAGTATATTAGAATTAATCAATATGCTGGGGCAAGGAAAGGCTTTGTGATTTAGGAGAGGGTATAATGGAAATAAGACCGCGGTTCCTTCCTCGTTTATCGTATTATAAGTTCTTTCATCTATAGCTCCTATCTGTTACTTTCAATGTTATCTATGAACTTTCTACAGTTTATTCCTCATTCTAACTCCATCTGAATTTTAAGAAAATTCTACTTGAGTCACTTGAAAACAAAGAAAAGTTCCCATTCCTACTAAACTTAAGTTTCCTGCAACCTAGAACCACGACCCTTACTGTGAGAAACCATATTCCTTTAGTAATATGCAGACTTGAATAAACCGTTTCAACGCTTTATGAAGAAATATTTATCCTTATAAAAAAGCTTGACGAACAGGTTATATATAGAAACTGTTGCGAGACTTTAAAGTCAGAGAAAAACAAAACTCGTTATACAAAGTGAAGCCACAGTATTCCTTACTTAGTCTAGTTAGCACAGAGTGGTTTGCTAGCCTTTTCCAATAACACTTTTTAGCATCGCCTTGCAACATTTTAGTAAAGGGCCACTGTTGTTGATTTGTTGCACTATTATAAGGCTGATGAGCAGTCCACACAGCTCTGATTTTTCCAATGAGAAAAGTTCTGTCTTATACAAAGTTAGAAGATTGAACATATTACGATTTAACGCCGTATTTTTTAGATTCAAACTCGAGCATGGCAAACTTCTTTCGAGCACTCAGAGAGAGCCCTTAAAGTCGTATAATTGGTAATGACTGTCCCTCAGATCTGATAACTCTATATTTAAGCCCTTTGGAAAGTCTTGCTACTGCTGTAATTAAATCATATAAGTCAATAATGTGACTTTACTACAATATAGATCTGCTTAGGTGTTTTTTTTTTTTAAATTTTCAGCTCAGCGGGAGCTTCTTCTAAAACTTGAACTTTCAAACAGCTTCTAAGACTGGTTTTCGGTAAGATATCCGATAGGACAAAGATCAGTTTGTGTCCCTAAAATAAAAAAAAAGTTTAGCCTTACTGAGAGAGCAGAGCTCACCAGAATTCTTGCGACCCACTTTGAGTCAAAAGGGGTTGGAAAGTGCAAAAAGGAATAGTAGTTCGTTGTGGCCAAGCACTAGCAAGGACCAACTATTCCGTAATACAATTCTAGACTAAAGATACCTGAATGTGCTGAGGAACATTGAGAGAACACTTTTTCAAACACGGAAAATATCTGGATTTACCTGGCAAATTTTTGGAAAAAGACTTCACAAGCGCTGAACTGGTTTATGGAAGTATAAATATTATATATCTACATTCAGAGGCTCGGTTATCTTTCCATAACTGTATACTCTGTTCTTAAGCTCGTGCCCAACTTAATTGAAATCTGATTTTCGTCATTAACCAGCCAATAAGTCCAAATTTTATGCTGAAGACGGCACTTGTGACAAAGTCAAAACTAACTTCTGGTGTAACTGCGGTTAGCAGCGGCATTTTTGTGGGATTTTATTGGTACTTCTGCCAGTAGATGCAATTTCATTAAGTTTGGTCATGTAAAACTTAAGCTACACAAGAAGTTCGTTATAAACTTGCCACAAGTGCCAGTTTCGGCTAAAATTTTTGTATTTCGGCTTATGGGGTAAGCAATTCAGCAAGTCTTTGTTTTCATATTTCTTTAGTTATGCATTCAGCTTTTTCTAATAACAACAACAACATTGAATTTGCCTGCCAGCAATTTGTGTTTGATTTTTATGGCCGCATAAGGAAGTGCAGTTTATGGTTGCATGAAAGTGGAAATGGAGTGGCCGGCGCAAGTAAGGCAAGGCAGGGCGCAGCGTTCAGGGTTTCCGCTCATTGACAAAAGCAACTACCGTTTTGCGCAAATCTACAACAATAAACGCACACACACAGCTGCAATAACATGCCCGCTAGCTTACGTGCTGCATGCCACATATGTAAATATATACGCGTATATGCCTGCTTGTTGTTGTTGCGTAGCGTATCGCTTTTTAAATTCAAATTTAAATATTTTTTGCTTTCAACTTTTTGTTATGTAATTTCATCATGCATTTTTACATCACATTTGGCGCTTTTTTTTGTCAGCGGCAACGCGCAACGCAGTGCCGCACAACCACCACGGCAGTGATACGAACGGACGGACGAACGAACGGATAACAACGTGGATGTCGAAATTGCGTATGTAAATTTTTGTTGCCCCTCGTCGCTGAAGTGGCCAAATGGGGCAAGAAGCTGCTGGGATCTGCAAGTTATGCTGACAATAAGCCGTGGTGCTGTGTGACACTCGGCTCGGCTCGAGTCGTATTGCATGAAATGAGTTTGGTGACTGCCACTCCCTTACACGTTATTGTTGTAATTGTTGTTCATGAATGTGCAGACTCATATTCCCAGCCATAAATGTGTTATTTTTATATGTGTATGTTAATGACGTTCAGTGGAAAATTGTAAGTTGCCGCTATGTTGCCACATATGTTGGCCGTTGTTGCCACAAAACGAAAAAAAGCAACAACAGCAAGAAAGAAATAAAAAAATATATTGCAGATTCAACCGCTTTGTGGTTGTGTATATGCTTGTAGCTGATTGCAGTGGCTGCGGCAAGATTGCCTTTGCTTGTATGTGTATTTGTATATTTATATATGTATACATACATGTATGTGTTGATTTTGCGCATGTATGAAGATGTGACTGCACCATTAAATTAAAATGCAACTTGCGCTGTGCGCAAGCAAACGCAGACAGTTATGCAAGCACACATACTCACACATGTTTGTGTGTGTGCCGTTATGGTTGCCACTTGTGGCAAGCACTGCACTTGCAGTGTTGGTGTGCTCGGCGTATACATTTTAACTATCAGCGACAGCGTTTACATTGGACCTCAAGCACCGACGCCCGCTTTTATATGCACGCACAGTCGTAAATTCCTGCGCCAACTTGATATGTGTATTTGCAACATCACACATATGTGTATATTTACAGTTTAAAATGTCTGGTTTTCATTAGGCAATCTTGCAGCGCTTAAATGCCATTTGATGTTGCAAGTTTATTTGGGCGCCAAAATTTGGCCATTAATCGTAGGGTTGGCTTGAGTTGACCAATGCGGATTGGTGGTTTATGGCCTCTCTTGATACTTGCGGGTTCGCGCATAAAATGCAGATTTCAGCGTTTTTCAAAGTTCGAAATTTATTATAAATATTTGTCTAATATTTACCGGTGTTTCCATAAAAATAATCAGAATTGAACTAAAGAAAGCATTGCTTGGGAAATTTCTAGATCTATTTTTGTTGATTTAGCAAATGGTGGTAGTTTGACCCCTACATCTCTTGACTACAGCACCAAATCCTACCTGTTATGAAATTTTTACTATCATTTTTGGTTTTAGCAACCCAAAATTAGCAAGAAAAGCTTCTAACATTACAATCGCAAAATGATTGTAAACTAGTATAATTGTTTCAGATTGTAACGTCTTATTAGCGTGGTGAAAAATCCATGAAATTTTCCAGTCCGTTCACGAATAGTCGCTATACAAGAGATCTCAATATGGGCCAGTAGTATTCATTATTCATTTTTCGCTCTGTAAAGTATACACGGTGACGCCTACCAAGGTGATTAATGCAAATTATGAGCATCACTTTGATTTTTGATCGTCTTTGACGAAGTGTTTTGGATTTTTGAACGCCACTCATCAATTTTTGAACAGTTTCGCTGTCATATACATTATAAACCTACGTTTAGCCACCATCAGTTATGAATATAGAGTATTTAGCGATGTTGTTAAGCATATTTTTTGCGACTTTCACTCAAAGTCGTGTTTGCAAAATATTTTAATATTTTGGTAGCATTGACACGCTTCTTACCCAACACATTAATCGAAACATTAACCAAAAATTTAACTAAAACTTTAACCAAAATGTATTCAGTCGATCTATAAAAGATGTTGAGATCTTTTCATATCTATTTGATGTCAACACAACGATCTTCGGGCACTGTTCCTTCAACCTATTCGATATAACTTCGAATTATTAAAAGAGGTGACTCGAATGAAGCATGTTTACAAAAACTTCGTGACCGATTTAACATTGCCTGCCTCACTAATTTACTTGTATTTTTGCTTTTTGAATGACTTCACGACCACCTTTTTCACTTTCAGAATTTCCAACGATTCTTCAGGCGTGATTCCAGGGGAAACATAAAACTTTACTTAATTCCGACCGATCTGTTTGTTCGACAGCTATTCCATATAGTGAACCGATTATCGGCGATTCCGACAAATTAGCAGCTTCTTAGAAAGGAAATGAGGAGATATGCAAAATTTCAGATTGTTTTCTCATAAACTGAGGGACTGATTCGCGTATGTACAGAGATACAGACAGCTGTACATGCCTAAATCGGTTAAGTACGCCATTCTTATTATTTATATATGTATATACTTTAAAGTATTTCTGACGCTTTCTTCTGGATTTTACAAACTGTGTGGCAAATTTAATATAGGGCATAAAAAACCCAACTTAATATCACCTACGTCTTCAGTATAAGCACAAACATGGAAAATCAGAATGCTCAAGTATAAAGAAACTCCGAATCAGAATACAGAAGAAACAACAGAATTTTAAAGAAAACTTCAAGGCTCTATGAAATTGCCTTATCTTACAGTTTATAGTTTTTATCCAAACAAGCGAGTTTGGATATCATTTATAATCTAAATCTCAACTGAGAAAATTTGTATTATTTAAACCTGTTTCAAGATCGCAATTGGATAACTCTACGACCCTTTGGCAACCTAAAAGTTGTCTTACAACTTATAATACTCCTCGCTAATGAAGACGTCGTTGTTGCCACACACGCCTACCACCTTCTTTCACCCCAGCCACCCACGACTCTTCGTCATTATAATAGCACTCGTGCTGCGTTGGAAGTAGCAAGTCGCGCTTCAGCGGCACAAAGCATGCCCCAACGCGACCTGTATTTAAAAACGGCATAAAAACGTTCTCACATCACTATTTAACCGCTGCGGATGCATGCCACGCTGTCGGCTACTTCATTACACACATATTTGGACACCCTCGCTTTTACTTGTCTCACATTACGGCATGGTATACTTGCGCTGCCCTATGGTAGCCCCTTTAAATGTTGCATAGTTTCAGGCGTGCGCCAACAAGGCCAACTCACACAAATTTACGCACACACATATATATAACAGCAGCGGTGCTTACAAACAATGCCTTCGCACACTTGCACTTTAGCAACCAAACTTTACGTATTCAGCTGGCCGCACGCCCTCATGTTGCCACACCCTTCGCGTAAGCGCTGCACTTAGGCATATAGACATACATATATGCTCTGGGGTCGTCGCTGTCCAACCGCCATTGTGGGCGCTTGCAATTCGCTGCTTTTACCCAAATTGTACAGCGCTTTTTCATGGGCTTGTGTGCGTGCAACATTTAC
This sequence comes from Bactrocera correcta, assembly GCA_027475135.1. Taxonomy (NCBI): domain Eukaryota; kingdom Metazoa; phylum Arthropoda; class Insecta; order Diptera; family Tephritidae; genus Bactrocera; species Bactrocera correcta. The sequence goes on from CM050323.1 coordinate 113,750,904, forward strand.
ACTCTCGCACAGTTGCAAGTACTTGCAATTCATTTCAGTTACTGTTGTTGTTGTTGCGCTTGCTACTGTGGCATTGGCAGTAGCAGTCCTAACCAGTTGGTACTCTTCGTTAATTTTCTAAATGGACTTTTTTCCACCAGTATGTGGTCCCACCATATTTTTTGCAAGTTTATGCGCCTGCTTATATGCTACTCATTCGCACATCCGCACATGCACGCAAGCACACACACACATTCAGGAGTGTAAATGCAGCAACATAAATTCTTCAATCTACACCAGTATGTGTGTGAGTGTTTGCATGTGTGTGTATGTGTCGGTGTGCGTTTTGTAAGTGTGTGGCAACGCTTCTGGCAGTGACTCGCATAAAAGCTTTTCATTTTTCAACTTTATTTAAAGGAGCTGCTGCTCCAGTTTTTCACTTCACATGCTGTCGCATACTCCACTCGTACTTATTAACAGCAACAGAAACAACAACAACAGCTGCAGCCATGAAAGCAACAATAACGGCAACATCAACAACAACAATAGCAGCAATGGCAACGACGCAGTGCATAAAAGAAATTTGCTAAATCAACAGCAGTAATGAAAACAAACAAAGCAAAAACAACAACAACAAATACACATACACACACTGCTTATGCGCCTCACTCTCGTTCGGTCTAAATGCTGCGTCATTATATCCATACAAATGCAGGACACAGGCTGTACGGGTGTGTGTTTATGAGCGCTCAGCAAATGCAAACAACTTACAGTTTCAATTCCAACGGCACATGACCATACTGCCTCAGTGCCCCATTGCCGCATAAATGACTTTGTGCGCTGACTTCGTGCGCAGCGTGCTCTGTTTAAACGTCCTAAGTTAATGTGTCAACATCAACGCTGTGTTGTTGTTGTTGCTGCTGCTTGTAAGCCAGAGTACTAAATTAAGAGTACTTTTAAACAAATATTTTCCTTTTCCGAGATAATATCGCACGGCGGGATGATTTAGAAGTATTTCTGCTATAATTAACGAGTTTTTATCGTAATTAACACCGAAGAGAAACTTATCAAGATGTTTAGCTAGGCAGTGTATTTGCTTTAAGGTGAGGCTTACTTTGTACACATCAAGTAATAAGTACTCACATACGAGTATGTGTATGAGAGAAGTGTGTAAAACTTTACTTTTATCTTTTTTTTTTTGAAGCATTGATAAAAGTTAGTGTGTGTTGCAAAAGGCTCGTCCAATCAACACTTTTGATCTCAAAACCTTTTTAAAGCTGCGTTAAGTAAAGAAGAAACCTTTTCGAAGTTTCTCTTGAGCACCGATAAACGGGTCAAGCTGTTAAAGGATAATAATATAAACAAGACATATTGAAAGTGTAGTCAACATTGACTTTCTATCACTGCACCAATTAGACGTGTTGGAAAAAGCAGCCCATTTTGGCACTTTAATTGGTGCTGTTGCATATTTTACTTCTCGAAATCATTATTTTTATTCACCGTTTCATGCGAACATTTTTTTAAGAAATATCCGTTGCATTTTTTATTATTATTAAAAATTTCACATACGATGCCTATTTCACAAGTTCGAAAGTTTCCTTCGAAACCATTTAAAAAATATTATTAAAACGTAACTTAATAAAACTACATATGAAATGCAAAGCCGATTTTTGACGATTTTAAGCATAAATCGGTCGATACTGCTGCAATTTCACGTTCGATATTCGCTGGCTTGTTGGCATAGGCTTGACGTAGCCCCACAGAAAATAGTCTGAAGGCGTCAAATCACACTACCGAGGCTACGTACACCAAACATAGTTTACAATAAATCGATTGTGACATAACGTGTGTGACTTATGGCTGCATCCTCTTGGAACCACATATTGTTCAAGTCCATATCATCCGATTTGGGCCAAAAATATTCGGTTATCATTTAGAGGTAGTGATTGCCATTCGTAGTAACGTGTCCGTCTTGATCAGCACGGTAAAAGTACAGCCCATTGATGCCGCCGTCCCATAAATATATCAACAAACCGTAATTTTTTTGGGATGTAATGGTGACTCATGGAGTGCGTGTAAATTGCTGCATGACCAAAAATGCATATTTCGCTTATTGACGAAGATATTCAGCCAGAAATGAGCCTAATCACTGAAAAATATTTTTCGATAAAACTCCGGATCATTTTCTAGTTGTTGCTCAGCCCAAGTTCTAAAGATGTAAGCCAAGATCTTTTCGAAAATTTACCACAACGAAGTCATAGAAGATACCCATCGCTTGAGAACGACGAGTGAGAGACTGATTTGGCTTTTCCTCAATTGATGCGTTAGCGGCAGCAATATTCTCGACACTACAGATATTTCTTTATCTCACAGGCACGGGAATATTTTGTTCGGGTGCTTTTAGATTCAAATTTTTCGTCGCTTTAATTCTTGATCTGACTGGATGATTATGACGACCATAAACTGGACGCGGCGCTTATAAAGTTTAGGTTTACTGACTCCTTATTTCGGTAGTATATTTTAATGATTTGGACTCATTGTTGAACCATATGCCTTTACAAGACGAAAAGGCAAACCTTACTGAAGAGAAATGTCATAAGAAAGGGAAAAATATGGCGTCGTTTGTTGGCCCTATTGGTCTACTTTTGCTGTATAAAGCAAAGTAAAGCAAGTATTTAGTAAATATCGGATTAAAAATTTGCCATATCACATCTGCAAATTGTCGAATTTTAATCACAACGTTTCAAGCTCCCAGCCATTCAAGATGTGGGCCTCAGTACATATGTATATCTAAGTTCATATAGAAAGTAGCTTCGAGATATATTATTTAAATTCAAGAAATATATTTTCCTCACAATATATTGTTTAGTCCATCATAGTTAAGATCGGGTGAACACTTGTCTTAGTCTCCCCACCTTACAGTATATATCGTAAATATCTAAGACATCTTAGAAAAATGAAAATGACTTATAATTTTGGACATAATGCAGTTTATTACCGAAAAATGTAAAGTCGGTCCAAGAATTGATCCAAATTAGTTACACGAAACCCAAAAATAATGATTTTTGCCGTTCTTGCAGATTTTATAAAGAATTTATAACTCAATTTAACAGTTCTTATTAAAATTACGTAGAGACTTCTTCTGGGTATACTTGGGTAATGTCAAAAATTAATGCAATCTGTCTAGTCCTTTTCCCTAATCAAAATTAACCCATTAAAGTATCTCCGATTTTCCAGCTGACTTCAACATAATGTGGTTTAGCGCTAAATGTGTTTAGACTTTGATCTAAACCCAAAATCCCGACTCTGTAATTGATATTTTTCTTATCTAAACAATGTATACAATTAATTATTTAATTATTTTTTACTCAACGAGTTTATATCAAACGTATTTGTTCTTGAATCACTTCCTGGCTTTGATTTCTTTAAATTGCGAGAGTATAGAATATGTATGTTGAACTATAACAAGCGAAGTCATCACCACGTGCAGCAATTACAGCCAACAAATTGACCTTTACACCCACCTCCGCCGAACATGAGGTGATGTGGCAGCCAAGGTTTAGAGCATATTACTGCCACTTGAATGCACTCACCATTATCAAAGCTGCGGAGTAACAACTCGAAAATTATGGCACTTCTACTAGCAGCTAGTGCAACTCTGAAGGGAGAGTGTATGTACGTTTCGAGCAGGCAAAATGCCACAAATACGAGTGCAGGCAGCCTTGAATACTTCAAACGCAACGAAACGGCGAATTAGACACCTACCCGGTTCACGTTGGGTAGGCTGTAGGTCAGCTGCCATAGCTTATTGCCCAACTGTCAAAGTCTGGCGCACAAAGGTGAGCTGCCATCAAGCGCAACAACAACTCTTATATGACGCACATACATGTGCATAAATTTGCGCATGAGAAAGAACATGTGTTCGTTTACGTGCCACATATTTATGCAAGCAACTCTGCGAAAACACAGTGAAAGTCAAACGTTTCAACTTTCGCTTGTGATTTTACCTCCGTTGTTGGCGGTGTTTCATTTTACCTGCTGCCGTTGCTGCTCGTGGCACACAATCGGCGCTGCTTTCGTTGCAAGTTTATGTGCCGTTGCTGCTGCTATGTGGAGAGCATGTAGTGCCCGCAAGTGTAGCTGATACCCGTTTTGAACCTGCAATTAATTTGCTTTGTTTTTCCGCTCGACCAAGCGGTCGAAACGACTACTTGACTTCGGCCGTTCCCCGTCATTCAATTTTCACGCTCGTCGCTTTTTATTTTGCTCCGAATGTTATTGTTTCGTTTACCGTTCGCTGGCTGCTTGAGTGGCTTGTGCGTTCTTATACACTATGTGAGTGTGTGAGTTGAGGAGTACCCGGTAGGAAAGCTGAAAATAGCAGAATATGTTGGGACTAGCTCGGAACTAGTAAAAGTTCGGAAAATTTGTGTTATTAAGTTATTTTAACAGTATTTTTGAACTCCTATATCGATATCAATCCAGAGAGGTTGACTTTTTCAGGATGCTGAGTTTACTCGAAGAATCGAATCGAACTATTTGGGGACTAATATAACTCCCTGCAATTTATACAGTTTGACTAAATGCGTGAGTGAATTTTTTGACCGATTATTTATTGATTTTTTTTTGGTAATTGCTTAGAACGTACTTTTGTGAACTTGAGAAAAATTATTGCCTTACTTGCATATGAGTTTCTTAATAATATCATACACTCTACAAATAAATTCCTCGCTCAATTTCTTCCTAGCCAACAAACCAACATCTATTTGTATCCTAGAGCCCATTGAACCCCATTTCATATTTATCTACGCATTAAGTAAACTTATTTATGCGTTTTGATGCCATAAATATGCCTAACTACTTCTTATGTTTTTGATTATTTTCTTGGCAAATATGGCATGAAATAAACGAACTAACTTACGTCAGCTGCAAGACACACACACACACATCAGCAGCCAACCATTTGCTGCCCACACAATTGTTTTGTTTGCTTACCGAATTTAAAGTAAATTATTTCCCTTATGCGCATTCATTAGTCACATGACAGGATTTCAGCAAACCCTGTGACGGACATTGCTCGCATGAACTGTGGATTAAATAACAAATTATGCGGTTACATATAGAGGAGGCGTCTGTTTGGGCTTATATTCGGGCAGTAGTGGTTTGTTGTAGGCATTAAGATGCTTAAGCATGTGGTCGAATGTTGTATCCAATGCTAAATAGATTTGGTTTCTCGCTAATACTAGTCTTTGCTGAGTTAACCGCTACTCAAGTGAGCTCTTTGATTCAAAAAGAAAAAATTCTGAAATTCATTTCGTATTAATTTTATTGGTTTCTGAAATTATTAATATCAAAGGTTTCTCATTTAATTTTTATCTGAAACCAATATTAGATCCGAACTGCAGACTTTGAAAACGTTAAAAAGTGAATAATATTAGGATGAAACTCATTTGGAAAGAAAGTGAATGTGACAAAGTGAAAGAAACATTATTTAGACGGGATCTCAGTTCAGCAAATAATAAAAAGATGGAAATTCTAAGCGTAAAACCTGGCTTATTTCGGTTTCCGGTAAAACCACATGTTCTTTTGAAAAAAGTTTAACAGCAAAGTTTTTGTTATTAAAAAGATTTGCAACTTTAAGTCAACTAATTTTAATAATTTACGAATTATTTAAAAAATAAAAATAATAAATTTTAATCTTTTTTCTCTCACGAAATTGTGGATAAACTTTGCTGTTAATAGGTTTTGTCGTTCGATAAGATCGCTGCTACCCACAAACTTTTTTTTTGTTTTGTTGGTACACTCTTCATATGAATCTATGTGAAGTTTCATTTCAATCTGTCAATTTATTCCTTGTTTACAAGCCACTTAGTGTCGACGTGTCACAGTATTTTTTACAATGGAAATGGTTGTTCAGCTTCGAAACGAGTTCGTGTCCGGAAATCGGCAGAGAAGGTTAGGGTTTCAGTTTTTTGGATGCGAGAGGAATTTTGTTTTTGGATTACTTGCAAACCGGTAAATAATTGGCATTTTGACAATGGCTAAACTTATGATTTAAAGTTCAAATTGTTGGAGCATCTACTGTATTCACCATATTTGTCCCTAGCGACTTCCATTTATTTTCAGAATTCGAAAATTTTAAGGTGGTAAGCGTTTTTCATTAAATGAAGAGGTCATTACGGCTGTTGCTGCGTATTTTACAGCCCTTCCGGATTCCCACTTCAGAGATGGGATCCACAGATTGGAGTATCGTTGGAGCAAATGTATTAATGTTCAGGAAGATTATACTTTCTTTCCTTTGTTTCCATTTTATTGGGAGCATTTTTTTCGTGGCGGGTTCCAAGCTCAGCACACAACCCTGGGTATGAACGGTTCGCCTTCCACTTTAGTTCTTTTAGAAACGGATGTTCTTTGGCTATCCCGAGGATGCCTGGTCTAAAACCGGAAGTCGTGGGCTGCTTGAGCCATATGTAAAACATTTGTTTAATAAAAAGATATTACTTACTTCAAGTACGTGTGATTTCCTAGTAATAACTGTTTTATATTATTATATTTTCTTTTTTTTTTTTTGCACTGCACCAAACACTGAGTTTCATGTTACTATCATTGTTTTTGGCTTCAAAATATTCGATTCTGTCTATATAGTAATATTGAAATTACTTTATAAATTCAAAATAAGTGGCAACGCTCAACATAACTATATCTCTTAGAAATATTTCGTATAGATTTTGATATTGAAGTAATATATCAATCATTTTATCGATGTAATTGAATTAGAAATGTGAGATAGATGGCAACACCTTTTTAAAAATATTCAAATTTATGACTTCTGAGAATACCTCATTAAATTGATCATCCATATTCCGTATTTTTTGTAACAGTTAAAACAATCCTAAAATATTCACCTAGTCAATTAGAATTCAAACAGGTGGCAATTATCAAAAAAAAAAAATATTTTTAACTGTAAGTTCTTTATAGTAACGTCAGTTTGTCTTTATACTAGTAATTTTTATTTTCTTTTGTTAAAAATTTTAAATAGGTGGCAACATTTTGCCTTTTTCCAAAAAAAAAAATTATGAAATTGGAGCCGAATAATAAAAATAAAAAAATCAGTTCAGTTTTCATATAAATATAGAAATTATAGATGTGCATAGAATAGTTGCTATTTTCGTGCATAGTTTTTTATGAGGCTGGAAATACGATAAAAGTGAATTTTTTTTAACTTTATATTTTTTTTTTTTTTTTTTGAAAGTTAGAAAAACTTGTTCCGGAAGTGAAAGTTAGAATAGTCAGAAGGCCTACTTCATATTCAATATCAGTACAAAAATCAAAAAAATAAAAATAAAAACAATTTCATGGTATGAATTAACGCTTCAGTTGATTGAATACACTGCAAATATTTAAAATATTTTAGTTTTTAATTAAGCATTTCAATTGATCTGCCCCAATGACTGCAGCACATTTGACCCTCTAGCCTGAGCTGCGGATAAATGACCGGCGATTGCCGATGATTGAGAGGGTTGTTTGTTGGCTTATGCTGCCACTTGGTTTATCGGAGCCGGAAAGGTAAACTTCGTTGGCATGTCTTGTTTACTTATTTTAAGGAGTATTTTATTTAGTAAAGCGCGTTGCAAGCAACCCCCGAATATTTCAAAAATACGGTTTCAAATTGCCATTTGAATGCTGCTGTTGGCGCTCGCGTTGTTCTTTATCACAATCTATACTTGTTGTTGTAACTGTTGTTGTCATTGTTATTGTTTATGTGTGTGCTTAATTACATTTCGTCAGGTGATTAAAAGCGTAATAATTGTTTTTGTTTTTGTTTCTGTTGTGTAGCTGTTTTTCTAATGACACCGTAATTACAGGGGTTTTCGAAAAGCCTGGCAAGCACTTGCTACACCCCACCCCCGCTCTAAACTTCACTGAAATTTTTTACTCCTACCCACTCTCTAAGTACTGTTTTTAATGTTGCTTCAGCAGTAATGTTGCTTTTTTCGGTTCACTTCCGATAGACGCTGGCTTGGCCTCGTGTTCCACACTCTCATTTTCGCACACACATCCACACACTCACAGGTTTCTGCAATTTAATTTATGTAGTTAGGTTAATATCTCACATTTCACGCGTTTTCCCGTGCGCCTATTTTTAATTCCTCTTCTGTTTACATTTGTGTTTAATGCTCTGGTAATTACTTTTGTTCGGCATGACGCATACGCAACATTTTGGAGTCCTGTGAATTATTTCCGAAATTAAGTTGATTTCTTTATTCTTCTGTATTTGTTAGTGTTTTTTTTTTGTTTGTTTGCTTTTCATATGAACCTAAAATTATAAATTCAGCAAAAGTGATATTAAGTATCATATACACACGTACCAACTTACTATAACTATGTATAAGTAAATATATATTTAAATACCACAATTATTCTCTGAAAAGTGTAAATTAAGTTCGCCACGAAGCTGTAACATCTATAAGGAAACGAAGGAGGTACTATAAATTTTATATATAAAAAATATCAGCTTGATGAGCTGAGTCGATTTAGCTATGTCTGCCAGTCTGTTTGACCGTGTATAAACGTGAAATAGTCGTTCAGTTTTTGAGATATTGATCTGAAATTTTTCACCCTTCTTTTCTCACAAGAAAGCTGTTCATTTGTTGGAAGGACCGATATCGGACCACTATAGCATATAGCTGCTAACTAAACAATAGGAATTAAGTGCTTGTAAAAATATAAAATTATGTGACAAGGTATTGTCCCGAAATTTGGTACGAAAAATTGCTAAAGCAACGGTAAATCTTCTGTAGAAATTGTTTTGATTGGACCAGCTGCAATCAGGGGCGGATCCACGGGAAGAGGAACTGCGGAGAGCTCTTCCCCCTAAAAGTTCAAAATTTATATTATTTCCATATAAGTGACATTCTGCGCAGAAAAGTACTTTGGGTTGCTAGTACAAAGTTTTTTATTTCCTCCCCCAAAAATTCTACTCTGGATCCGCCCCTGGCAGCGATACATAAATTTCCGAACCTAAACAATTTCCTGTCTAGAATATTTTTTATTTGTGAAGGGTCTTTTAGCTTCGATATTTATTCATAACTTGGCTCTAAAGAAGTTTTTCAATATTATTCGGGTATTTAGAACATATAAACATGATGATGACGGAAACGACAGACCACAAACTTGAAATTGTACCCAAATTAGATCCAAGTTATATCAAATTTAAAAATTTTTTTTCCTATTATATGAAAATAAAAGCAGTTTTTATCAAAAAATATAACTTTCTTTGTTCGAAAAAATTCTTATTCAACGCAATATTCGACCGTGGCAATATCCTCAAATTAAACGCTTGCCACAAACACTAATGTATGAATTTAATGTGAACCTATTAGCAGTAATTACTCACACTAATAGAGAACAATGGAGAGGCAGCTAAAATTACAACAACTGCCATTAAAATAACTACAAATAATTTATTTTTGAAAATATTTACGAAGTGGTACTCCCTGCCACTTCGCATTAATTTCGGCGTGCTTACACACATACAAACAGGCATATATACACACACTCATACATACTCGCGCACAACTATTTGAATAATTGGCATTCACTTACTCATTCAAATGCCATGATCAAAGGCATTTTTCACATTTCACATGCACAACCCCATCGACAGCAACAACAACAATAACAATATCAACAATGACAACAAGCGCGCACATAGCATGAAATATGCTCGGCATACACACGAAAAAGTTTGAATTATTTTAATTGCCCGCATTATTGGTGCAATCATGCTTACCGCCCATTTTGCGCAGCCCTCATCCCTACTTTTTACCGTTAGTGGGGGATTTGCTGCGTATTTCGCCCACACTCAAGTAGTCAGCAATGTTATTGGCCGCGCTCCCGTACTGCCTTGAGTACGGCTGGCAGTTTCCTTACTTGAGCGGCAAGCAGGCAGTCAAGCTGTCAGGCTGCAAGCAGTTGCCGGACGGCAGGGCGGGGCGTGCGGTAAGTTCAGCAGTAAGGGATCAATAAATCTCTTGATAAATGTCCAATTTAATTTCGTCCTTTTCATCTTCAACATAAATAAAGTCCTTATTTTTTTAGTTGCCACTTCCACTAGCTGGCTGCGAGTTCACTTCCTACATGCGTCCGCTTGCTGGCTGCCGCCTGGCCGTCCTTCTTCGTACACAATGCGTTGCCTGCCAATTGCGTTTGTTGGCCTCTTATTGCAGCAGTTTTTGATTTTTCCTTTCAAAGTAATTTAATTTTTCTTCCGTTTGCTTTTCAACGTTCGTTGGCCGTGTGCCGTTACATACATACATATATGATTCTTTTAATGTATACAGAGTATATTCCATTGGTAATTATTTATGCTACTAAACTCAGCGGTAGCCCAATTACGAAATATTTTGCAACTAGTTCTAAACGAGTTATTTCCTTACTTAGAAAGTGTTAACACACAAGTTTAAAAAAACTGTTCTTGACTTTTATTTCACTGGTACTGCCAATATCCTTGTAATAAATTTGTACGCATTAAATATACTAAAAGATCCTTCTATAATTTATACAAACACAAAATAACTTTTCAAGAAAGAAATATTTTTCCGGTTAATTGTAGAGATATTAAAAAGTATATCTTCATTTTTTTACTACACTTTCAGCCAAAACTTGTTTTTGAAATTTTCAGATATTTTTTCTTTCAACAAGTTAGAAGGATGAGCATTAAACAAGTAACTGAAGCTAAATAGCTCAAGCTAATATATTTCAGAAAAAATTAAAAAGAAAACAATCCAAAAAAACTGATTTTTAAACAAGCTAATAGGTTATTTGAAATTAAAATATAACTAAACTTAATATAATTAGCATAGAACTAGGTTTCACAAGAAAAACAAAAAACAATTGAAGTAAAAATAAACAAATTTTTAAATAGGTTTTTCTAAAAAGTGAATACCGGTGGACCAAAAACTCCGCCAATTGCCCCTATAATTTGCAAAGTCATTTCAGTTGTACAACCTATGTGCAGACAAATCGCTATGCACATGGTCCTTTCAATGTAAGTGTGGGCGCTCTTGCTTCCTTGTCCACTCATGAGGGTCAAAACCAAAGAGTTTTTGTCTAAAGTATCATCTTTCGTCCGAATGACATGGTTTAATCAGAGCATCTGTTGGATTTTTATGAGCTTACCTATATCCGTGTCGTCGTAGAGCTTATCGCTCATGCAAACAGTTCCAAAAATCTTCCGGAGAACAGTTCTCTCGGACGCTTCTATTCCCTCTCATTTCGTTTCGTTATCGTTTTTATAGAGCGTAATTTTTGTGCGTCGAGAGAGTGTTTTGCTGCTCAAAAGCCTAGCCTATTTTGGCCTTAAATTGTTTATAAAAAAATATTTATCAGTAAATGAAAAATCTTCATTTAATTTTTGCAATATTTATTGTTGGCCACCGACTTTGAAACCACCATTTTGAGAAAAATTCTGCCTTGTTTCTTCCAAGCACTCTGAAACGACTTTTCAAATTTGCGTCTAATTTCGGAAATATTTACTGGGATAATATGAACTTTTCTCTGCATATGTGCGAATTATGGAACTAAAATAAATAAATCGAGTTTTTGAAAAATCTAGATAATCCCTTAACTGTTTCAAATGTAAACCCGTAGGAGTGGCGTAGTTCCACAGTCGTGTGGAATCTTTGTATGTGGCTTCGAGGTACATTGTGTCATGCTCTCGTTTACCACAAGACCACCCATTTCGCTTTTCTTTTAGGCTAGAAAAGGCTACGCTGATGGCTTTGTTGTTGAGGTCTATAATCTCAATATCATCTGCGTTATCCAGTTGCATTGTTTTTTGGAATAGACAGTGCTACAACATTATATTAAAAGCGTATTACTGAAAAAGACTCAGGACTGTATTGTCTAAAGCCTCATCATACCGATTTTCATAGAGCTGATGGTGGCGGTCAGTAGCATTCTTCGTAGCCATATCATTTGCGCAAGGATACGAAATGTTTACATTGCGCCGATTAGTCAGCTGCCATCAGTGCTGCGACTTTGAAATCGATAAATTGGTGATAGGTTCCGATCTACTTGTCAAGGGTCTTATCCAGAATTTAATGTAATGTGGAAGTTTGGTTTAAAGTCACACTGTTAAAAGCCAATTTGGATTTATTTAAGGCATAACTAAAAGGAAAGTGGAAATAGTCAAAACTCGAAGCAAGCAGATTTAAAAGTGGTTATACTTTTAATAGTCACGACCAAATGACAGTAGGTGTGACAAGTTTTGAAGTGTTTTAAGTGCCTCAATCAGTACAATGTAAAAAAAAATATTTTTGTATTAAGATACATAGGTTATATTTTTAAAAATAACATACAAATTTTAATTCGATATGTCAAGTTTTTGCGTTATGTGCCCAAAAAATAAGGTAACATTGTATTTATTTTGAAAATTCTTTATTTATTCTTCCAAATCCATTTCAACCCCTTCAAAGTAATCCCCTCCCGATGCAATTCACTTATGCCAACGGATTTTACAATCTTCGAAACACTGGTTGTAATCACTTTCCGGGAAGGCCTTCAGTTCCGTCGTCACTGCGGCTTGAATCTCCTCTATCGTATAAAAACGGTGTCCCCGGAGCGGTCTTTTGAGCTTGGGGAACAGCCAGAAGCTGCACGGCGCCAGATCAGATCGATATGGGTTGAGTTTTTGGCGAAATGATCACGAATTACGAGGGCAGTATGGGATGGTACATTACTGTGGTGTAAAAGCCAAGAATTGTCTTTCCACAATTCCGGCCTTTAGGCGGATAGCGTTACACAAACGACGCATAACGTTCAAATAATATTCCTTGTTGACTCTTTGACCGGTTGGAAGGAATTCATAATGCACAACACCACAATAATCGAAGAAAACAGTGAACATGACATTGATTTTTGAGCGACTTTGGCGCGATTTTTTTGGTCTCGGCTCTCTTTTGGCACGATATTCGCTCGGTTGATCGGTTGTTTCGGTTGTTGTAAGCATAGATCCAAGTCTCATCGCCAGTTATTATGCATTTCATGACACCCTGGTATTCGGAAAGCATCGTTTCACTCACTTCAACGTGACGCCTTTTTTCCAAAAAATTCAATGTTTTCGGTACCAGTCGAGATTTGACGCGCTTGAGGCCCAAAACATCCTTGGAAATGATATTGGCTGAGCCTTTCGATGTGCCAACTTCATCAGCAAGATCTCTAATTGTTAATCGACGGTTTTGCAACACTGAATCTTTGATTTGTTGAACGTCAGCTTCGTCGGTTGAAGTTGATGGTCGCCCTGGACGCTCTTCGTCTTCGACACGTTCACGGCCGGCTTGGAACTCACTATACCACTTGTAAACATGTTTTTTAGACATAGTCTCACCACCAAAGGCCTTCTGCACCATCCTCAACGTATCTGCAGCAGAAAATTGATTCTGGAAACAAAATTTAATGCAAATTCTTTGTTCAACAAATTTCGACATCGCAAAGAACGAAAAACTCACTTTTAGCAGCTCACAAAACGACACGTATCTCAAACACTAATGAATATTTTGACATAAGTGTGACTGACAGTACTACCAACCTAAAAAAGTATTTCTCAAAATCCTTCGACGCGCGCAATTAAATTCGAATGTCCTTATTTTTTGAGCACAGTAGTAGGCTTCTAAAGTGCAGCCGCTCAGTTCAATCAGCTTTACGAGTTTATCTTTTTCTCAAAACCACATTTTCCAAATTTGCTTGTGTTGTCAATTTATTTTTCTTTTCGACCGCTGATCATTGTTCTGAAAATATCTTCTAATAAATTTTTTGTTTTTTAGTTTTTGTTCGAAAATATTTAATTTTTTCCTAAAAAAATTTGACTCTGTGTACCCTTAAAATTTTAAGAGAATTTATATGCCAAAAGTTGTCTTTTATAGGCTGTCACAGTAAGTGAACGCCGTGAATTTATTGATTCTGAAGTAGTTGCTGGTAGAGTAGGTACAAAAAATTTGAATAAATGTGAGAATATTTGGGCTGGTTTAAACAATTGAGTTCTGTCAATCCATAGAATGTAAAATAAAAGAAGAGCCCTGAACTGGTCTATTTCAGGAATAAAGCAGTAATTTTCTAGCAATTTTCAACCTGCTGGGATATAAACATACACAATATATTATATCCATTTTAAATCTCAGATTCATGTCTTGTGTATTTATACATATAAATATGAGTGTTCGTATGCTTCAACACGTGAGTTGGGTGTGGTAGTCTGACATCCAAAGGAGCAATACTCGCACTAGACAATTGGCATAAATCAATATGTTAGCCACTACAGTGAAATTTGAGAATATGGCAACGTTAAATAACATTCGATTTTCGGTTCTGCTTTCAGCATTTCTCAGCTGCTTCGATAATTGCGAAAAATTGAACGCACACAAGGAAGGTAATAAAAAGCTGAGAGGAGAAAGGCTTTTGCCTCTGGTCGAGCGCCAACAAATATCAGGTATTCTTTGGCGCCATCACAGCTTTTCACTCTCACTTCATATGTATTATGTACATATGTATATATTATAGTATATGAAACGTTTGCGTGCACTGATGTAATGTGTGTGTATGTGTGTATGTGTGAGCAAGTAAAAGTAATCGAATCGCAGATCTGCACCGAAATAATTGGTCAGTAAGATGAGACAGTAGAAAATGGCAAAAAGATGAATGTATTCCAACGATCGAAAGAGTAGATAAACGGGGTTTCTTATTTGATTTCAGTATTTTATCTCTCTTCATTTTATTATTTATATTTTTTCTTATTTTTTTCTTTCACCTTCAATATGAAAAATGAGAACTTGCTAAGAATGTAATAAGACATCATTAATCCTAGTCCACATTGATTATCAGCGAATGGAGATGTACAGATAGCGAAGGAATAGTAGAAGTAAGAAGGAAAGCAAACAAAAGACCCTCACTAGTATTAATTATTTCATGAGCCCAGGCATTTTATTTGCCAATATGAAATTACCGCTTTGAACAGGTACTTGAATTGTGCGGACAAACGATGGCTTAATTGGTCACCTTATCATAGAATAATTAGAGTCGCACATTGTTCAATAAATGACAGTAATAATAGATGCTAAAATGGAAATTAATGGCATAGGTAAGAGCATTGACAGCTAACAGACTCACATAATCGTTAGATATCGTCAAAACTGCTGAAAGATATTGAGTTTTCAATAATGAGCGTGTCTTAATTAAAAATTGTAATCGATAAGGAATTTAGAAAAAGTAAATGAAAAGTTGAAATAAAATGAGGCATGACAAGTGACAAGCGACTTCTCATGGTTATTGTAATTGAATGCAACTGATGAGGTTAGGAAGATTGTAGCAAATGTTGTAGACAAAAACTAGTTCATTTTTCGCCAGCATTTACTGTATATGTAAATTATTAGGTCAAATAAAATTCATTATTTCATTATTTCATTATTTTCTAATTAAATTGATGAATTGAAAGGAGCAGCTATAAGTCACTTGACGCATATAATCCTTTCAACGAAGCTTCCGTGGCTTCTTGTGCGCCCTTATCGATGTGAGTGGCCTGGTGTTGTATTTATGGAATATAATTCTCATAAATTTGATCTAAGCTGGCCGTTTTTGGGCGAATGTTTGCTTTGGATAGTCAAATTTGGGTTGAGAGTACATATATGAATTGAGAATTTGGGAGTTTGGGGTGGACACATATAAAACCCCTTCCTTGACCATCAATCACTTGATCACTGCGTCAGTTTATTACGAATCGACCAGGACCGTTTTAATACGTGACTCACGTTTTCTCTGCAGGCATTTCAGTAAAGAATTTATTCTGTAGCAATTCAGAGGTGATTCGCATGTTTAAACCTCAAACATCTTGGGGAAATCTTTTTTAAAATTTGTGGCTTTTTTACATTTTAAAAGCGATGCTTTCGAGAATGGGATTCCAAAAGGGCCTTTCTCAGAACCCGACTTGGCTTTCATTTTCACTTTTAACGTAGAGAAAATCGCGTTTTTTTGCTGGTGTCTATTTTCGACGAAGGCTCAAGCAATACCGAATCACGAAATATTCTGAAAAGTTTTTTAGTGCAGAACCTAATTTTTCTATGAATTTTAAAGTTACAACTTTCTCCGAAACAATATTATTCATTTTCGTAACCTCGTTTTATGATTGAAAATAATCGTAATTCAAGTTTAAAATTCTAGCTGGGGTAGCGCCGACGGATGGCAAACACCATATACATATATATTTCAGATACATCGCAAATCAATATCACAGGGCTTTAAATTTAAAAAAAAAAAAAAAAAAAAAAAACACTTTCCAAATATTTTATCATACGTTGCTTTAAATCAAATATCATTTTCACTAAACTTAATAAATAGTCGTTTGGTATATAATGCTTCATTTTTCCTCCTCTACATCACTACATATGTATTCAGTACATTTATTATCGCAAGCTGGCATCTGCCATCTTACACTTAAATACAAAGACAATGAGTGCTGTTATGTGTCACAGTGGTGTCCAGTCAGGCGACATGCAAACAATTTCACACACGGATTAGAGCAAGACGAAGACGCTCGCCGCCTGCAGCATTCCCACCTGCCCAGCGGCTTAGCCGATGACCCAAATTGCAGGAGGCAATATCAAACAAAGCGACACCAAGCGTATGCAAACTAATAGCAATATCAATGCGAATACTAATACTCAAATAGCAAGCAAATACCAACACCAATACAAATACTATGCGGGAAAACAGGCGAGCACTTGCGTGTGTGTGAGTTAATGCCACTAATATGCCCTAAATGCGCACATATGTAGTGTCTATTGAGGCGAACTGCAAACGTTCTCCAAGCCACACTACCTTGGACTCTGCGGGGCAAGGCACACACCGACACGTTCTGGCACTCCTGACGTTCACGTTCACGGCGTTCGTCGATGCTCGTTGCCAGGTTGCCTGGTTGGCTAAGTTGATTGAGATTGGTTTGTTTATTGTGTCTGTACGATGTTGTGTTGTGGCATTGTTGGTGGTGCAGCATACACCAATGCAGATGTGAGCTTCGTGTGCGTGTGTATGTGTGTAAGTGAAAATGTTTTCGCCAAACTGCACACACATACACTCACATTTGAATTTATATAAGTATATATAGTATATATGTATATGTACAACAGCTCGTATGCCAAATTCATCTTGATAAACATATACACATACAAAAGTATATGCAGCCATCACTGGCATATGCCAAGTCAACTAACTGACTAAGTAACCGACCAACGGCAGCAACCAGCGGCTGCAGCTACAACCACACACTCACCGTGAACCGTACGGCGCAACTCTTGTCGGAAGAATAGGAAAGGTGGCAGCGCACTCGCGGGGTGCAGTGCTGCAGCCACTTTGGCGATTCATGCATGCCGCTATTGATATTGAGTGTCAGCCGGCAGCTGCCTGCCGCCTGATGCTGCGGGTTTTGATTTATTGATTTCGGTAGCGACACCAACCTCCCCCACCGCCCGCGTGTAGCATACAAAATAAGCCAATATTTGCACAAAGCACGATAGCAAAAACACAAACAAAAGCAGGCAGCCAGCAGTGCAGCGAGCACTCGATGTGGGTTGTTGCAGCAATACATGGCGTATACGTAACCAAGGCGCGCTCCTTTCTATTGTGCGGCGTGTAGTCGTTCAAAGGTATCACATGGTGACGCGCTGTGCATGTGTGCGCCGTTATGAGTTGTGTAGTATGCGGCACTTGTAAACAATGCAACGTCTCGGCTGCATGATGTGGGCGCACGGCTGCGTGGCGTTGCAAGGCGGCGCGCGGTTGTGTGCAAACTTTTCAAGGGTTTTGAGTTGCAAAGAATTTAGTATTGTCAGCTGAGCAAGTGCATAGACGACGACGACGACGACGATAGCAACGCTTTAGTGCTCTGAATATATTAAAGGCGAATAAATTGAATTTGGCAGCAACAAAGCGTATGGGAGGGGTGTGTGCGTGTGCGGTTGTTTTACATGATGGCTTGGCATTCAAGTTATTAAAATAACCGCAAATAGTTTGACAAAATTGGTGAAAATTTTAAATTTATAACAAAGAGACATAAGAGGGGTTTTCATCTATTGTGGAAGCGAAGTTAATCAGTTTAGTGGCAAGCATAATAGATTTTAAGGAGACCAAAATCATCTGCACTATCATGCTTCACAAGTATATTCAGTTTTAACCAAATTATTGGCTCTCGCTACCACGCTTGTGTATATTAATATTTACGGAAAATCAGTTTAAGGAGCGATCAAAGAGCGTTTATTGTTTTCTTATTATTTATTTTATAAAAGCATCCACTTTCATTCAGGTTTGAGTTACTTGAATTAATAACGAAACGAATCTCTGCATAGCGTTTTATTCACAAAAGAAAATAAATTAGTTTGAATACTCTTAACTCTCGCTCAAATTGGTACATATAACGGAGGTTAAAATCATGCTGGAAGACTTTTTACATTAATCAAGTTAATTCTGTATTTTCCAATATTTCGTGATGAACTTTTTAAAGTTAAAAGTCCAGTTTAACTGTCTTCTACCAAGTATTAAAAACAAAGTAGTATAGTGGTACACGAGAACGATGAGAAAAAGCTACTCTTTTCACCTTAAGCAAAGCCTCTCAAGTTTCGAAAATTTTATAAGATGGCCTCTTCAAAAGCCATCGCATTTGTTTCAAAAATGAAGAGATTTTGCTTCAAACAGGGTTTAGTTTGTTGTGACCTTTTGCGGTTCGAGATACATTATTTTGAGAAAAAATCGTTCTGTCTTATCTTAAATGTATCCAGAACTTATGTATGAGTCAATCGAAGCTGGTTTAGTTTCTATGCATTGTTGAAGTTATTAACTTGAGTTTTTTGATGAACTCAAAGCTTTATTCTAATTACATGGGTCACTGCCTTATCTTAATTTATCTTATTTCCTTTCATTTTATATCATCTTTTGGATGTGTAGCAATATACAAACGATTTTTTAAAACATGTATAATGGTATTACTCAAAGTATTGTCGATCTGAAATTATCACATATCTAATTTTCTGCCAATATGTGGATTCCATCCCAAAAACAAAAAATTCGCAGGCGGCCAAGAATGAAAAATCCACTTGATATCCCTCTCCGAGGATAAAGAGGATTCCAGTGAAGGCGTACTGTTTCGACCGGAGCTGGATGATGATAACTTAGTTGGAATTTTGGAAATCTTGGCGTGTTAGGAAGTTTTTGCTAAAGTCTGTTGTCTTGCTTTTTTAAAACTTCTTTAACAGTGAACACGTTTTCATCCGTGGAAGGATGATTTCATGGCCGTTGATCGCGTGCTACTAAAGAAGCTGCTTGCATCTGTTGCACTTAATATGCTGCAAGCGCTGTAAGAAGTTGACCGATGCCAAAATATCATATGGAGATCATTTCGAATAAGTTTTGATATTGATCTGATCAATTTTTTGTTTTCTAAAGGAATTTTTCTCGAACCATGCGAGGGCAACCCTTTCTCTTTCTATCATCAACCGTAGACGTAAACTTTGTATCAAAATTTATTAGGACTAAGTAAAGAGTTATGTATCTTATCTTGTCTTGTTTCATATTTCAAACGTATAGTATAACCTTCAAGCCCACATCTTCAATTAATTCTTATGATCATAATCTATGTGAATTTCAGCTAACATAATAACAGCCAAAAAGAAATCTAAATTAGTTGTTAACACAATAACAAAAATTTCACAACCGCATCTTTTCCATGTTATTTCGCAGACAAACGCCACCAAGAAATATGAGCTTGAGGCTCCCCTACATGCAACATATTTAAGGCTAAAGCTAACTGTCGCTACGCGTGGCTTAAAATGTCCAACTGAAGGAATACATGTAGGCGTGTATAGTCTTGTATTTACACACATACATACTATACATGCATGTAAGCTCGAAATATGTGTCTGTGTCGTGGCAATTTAACTGTACACAGCGAGAGTGTTCTGAAGTGTTAGTGCGACGATGAAATTGTGCTGTGTTGTTCTTCAAGTGGATTTGGAAAGTTTCTGCAGCGTAAACGCTTCAATAATAATGGGCGAAATTTTCCTAAGGAGCACCTGGGGCACTTGGTACCGTTAGCGGCTGCTGTTGTTGCTGCGGGGGCGCGGTCCAACACAGCTGTTCGAGCAGACCAACTTGCCAGTCGACTGACTGCGGAGCGCACCTGAGCGATTGCTTGTTTTGGTTGACTATTTCGCCAGCGCAACTTGCCCGCATGTGGATATGCGTGTGTGTGAGTGTATTGTTTGTATTTGAGTGTTTACGTGTATGTGCCCCTGCAGTGGTACAAGTTTTCGGTGCTTTAAATGCCATTACGCGCAAGTGCCAGTTTGACTGTTCGCTCAAGCGTGCACACTCAAACTCACACACACACACACACACATATGTGCTTTCGTCTAGTGTATGTGTGAAAACTCAATCTTGCGCCAATCTGTGCGCCAGCAACGCACTCGTAATTGAATAAAGCAACAACAATTGGCGCAAATAGAGACTAAGTTGCGAGAAGTGTTGCTGTGCGCCGTCAAGTGTGGACTTGAATTTCTCGTTATTATTATTGTAGTTGTTGAGCGAGCGCATGTAAGAGGATTTCCAGCGAAGTAGACGATGCCTCCGTACAACTTTCGACTTGGTCATGGCTGTCAATGCAAAACCAATAGGCGGCAGAGTGCTGAAAGGCAGCCAAAGCCGATGCATGAGCGGAGTGAGGTGCGGCACAGCCGGTGCGTGTTGACAACTTTTACCACAATTTGGACAGCAGGCTTATTGCATAGGCGCCAGTTTGGACAGGCAGGAACGTGCGGTGGGTCAACCCGACGGGCTGCGGGCATTTGGCTTGAGGATTTCAGCAAGTCAGAAATTCGTGATTGAGAGACGCCCACGCGTTTTGGATTTTCGTTGAAACGAAAAAAAATAACAAGCAGCAAGTAGTTGCTGTCGACAGTGCAGAAATAAGCAAAGTAAGAAAATTGTTTTGCAGAAATTCGAAATTTCGACAAAACTTTCCACTCACACTCACACTTAGCACCTTGCCACGTGTGCATGTGTTATCGCACTGTTGCGCCTACAAGCACACTGTCCTGCTAACATGCAACCTTTGCTAAACACACACAGCCACACGAGCGCACACGCCATCACATCGCAAATCGTCTGCGCCGTCATCATCATCGTTTTCACTTCAATTTAAAGTTGCGAACTTTCGATTACTTTTTGTTTCGTTTGCAGCACACAGCTAAGCGAAAAGGCAGCCGGCACATAGTAGAGAAAACAAAAACAAGCAAAAAGACACACTCACACACTTATCTTGTTGCATGTTGATGGCGACTTGCCGCAGGTGAAAACTGTCGTCTGTTTCGTTTATTTGTTTTTGTTGTTTGCTACAAAGCGATTTGCGACTTTTTCATTTGTTTTGCGTTTACAGTTTCGTTTCATTTTTTTTTTCATTTCCGCTTTGAATGTTGCGACTTTGCTGCCTTTGCCGCTAAGTGTCCGCATCAAATGCTGTTCGTCGCGAGTTGAATTCAATATATTTTTCCAGCGCATGTGCTTCTGAGAAAAGTTTATGTGTTTTGGAAGATACACTAGTCAACATATACATTTTTGCGTTAACTTTTTATTATTACTATTTTTTATTTTCATTCTTAATTTGTACCAGAATGTTCAATAAGTTTCGAAACGATTTTTTATTTTTTCCAAACCTGGTATTTTTTCATGAATTTTTTTTTTCAACTGGTCCGTAAGGTTGCAATAATGTTCAGAATTAATTGCTTTACCAGTGTAGATAGTAGTCCACAAACAAAATTCCTCTCGCATCCTAAAACACTGATGCCCTAACCTTCTCTGCCGATTTCCGGACACGAACTCGTTTCGAAGCCGAACAATCTGGTTCACACCATTCTTTAGCTTTTGGTTTTGATGCAGGATCGTGCTGATAGATCCAAGCCACATCCATAGTGATAAATCGACGCACAAAATCCACTTTAACCTTTTGAAAACGTTCTAAATGCTGCTGAAAAAGTGCCTAATGAGATCTGTAGAGCCTCTACTAAATCTCTCTCAGTCAATCGACAATCTTCCAAACCATATCCAGTATCCGGTCTCAAGAGTTGAACTTGAAATATCAGGTTTTTAGGTTTTACGGCTAGAATAATTACTCTATATTTTTTTTTTGCGAAAATTTCGCTTTTGAAACTAATTTCTAAATTCGAATAAAACTTCAATTGTCATCAATTTGGAAAAACTAAGCTTATTGATAAATTTTAGGAAGTATAGTATAGGAAAAATAACTGAAAATCGCTGTCAGATATAATAAACAATTTGTAACAATTTTATAACCAAAACTAAAATTGTTTGCTACTATTTGAGTGTATGATAACCAATATATACCCGTTTTATAACCAAAAGACAAGTTTTGTTTCAATTTGAGTTTTTTTTATTATATCGCTTTCCTTTGCCAGTAAACTTATACAAATTTATATTACTTTGTTATGCATTTTAGGGGACGATATACAGTTTTTTTTTCTTAGCTAGGGATCGAAATTGTAAGATTTTTGATATTAATTACGTTTTTTGCAGACACTCTGAGGTGTATATTTAAAAAAAAAGCTCGTTTTTTGTTTAGTCGCCATTTTGTCAAAATGCATCATTTTGACTAATTATTCGATGGTTACCTGTATTCGCCCATAGTAATATAATTCTAACATTTTTTGGGCTTTGGAATTGTCATTATTTTAAGCAGAAAATCTTTATCACCGCCAGATACTTTTTTGTGAAGGTTCTCCTGTGGCATCATAGGTGGCATAAGCGGACGATGTAACTCATTTGTTAAAAGGAAGATTCGTAAATATCATTACGATCTCACTCAAGGGAATCTAAATGTGATAACCAAGTGCACAAAAAAATAGGTTAATTATAAATGCTATTAACCCGGCGTCATTGTGGCTACTAAATAGAACTTGTCCGTTGTGGCCGGGTGTATTTTACCCGTGGACATTGCTGAACACTGAAGCAATGTTATGTCAATGCTAGTTTGCATTTATTTATAAAAAAAATCAACATTTACAATCAAACAAACAAATAAAAAACCATTTTTTCTGAGGTCAATCAATTTTAAAATCGCTCGGGTATCAGATACCCGGCAACAATGACGCCGGGTTAAAAATGAGCTAGTTTTAATTACTAGGAAATACCAAATACCTGATACTGGGAGGCTCTCTTATTCATCTAGTGCACAGGGTGAAGTACGTGGGGCTCATCCTGTATAGAAAGCTGTCATAAAAGCCAAACATCGAGGAGAGCGTGAGGAAAGTATCGCCTTATGGCCTTACATTTTTGTTGTAGTTTTCTGCCTGGAGCTCTTCATTAGCTCTACGTTCACTTTAGCGTTTTCAAGGGAAGGTGTCTGCCGTCAAGGTAACGGTAGGTATACTAATCTTAAGTGCAGCTTCCTTTAGAGAGGTGTGCATTCACACTGATAGTCTACAGTCGAGCATCGACTGGCTTTGAGCTTGCTCATTATACTAGTCAAGAACGATGACATGTTAGCAATAGCATCTATATTCATTCATCTTATATTTTCCTATATGGGTACCCAGTTACCGATGAGTTTGATGGAGAAGGAATTTCATTCGACTGGTAATTGAGGCGGTTGTACGATGTGCTCATCTAGCGCAGCTCAACAGAGTTTTGCGTGACATTCTAGAGTGCCAAGAGACATATTATGGTGAAAATAACTTCCAAAAGATTCAACTAGAAGCTCAACAATTTTTTGTTTCACCATATGGCACTCTAAGCTCAAGTTAATTTTAAAGAATGTTACTGCTATAGTCAGTTTAGGTTTGTGACTTAGATAAAACAATAATTAAGACGCCTAAATGTAGGCAATCGAAAATGTCCAGTAATTTAATATTATTACGCAAATCACACAAATATTAT
This sequence comes from Bactrocera correcta, assembly GCA_027475135.1. Classification (NCBI taxonomy): domain Eukaryota; kingdom Metazoa; phylum Arthropoda; class Insecta; order Diptera; family Tephritidae; genus Bactrocera; species Bactrocera correcta. The sequence goes on from CM050323.1 coordinate 113,774,868, forward strand.
TAAAATGTTGTCTATATTCAAACTGAAATTTGCTATATGCTATAGATAGTATTTCAATTATATATATTGTTAACTAGTGTAATCGCAACTATTTAGAGTTTTCACGGCATTTCGCTCCACCCGCCTGGTTCAAAAGCACTCGTTATGCAGATTAAGTTTCTAAATGCAATGCGTAATTGATACGGCTAAGCAAATATATACAGGCATACAAACACACATACGTACTGAAATACTAACAAACTTATACAAAAACACCCACTCCACACATTCACTCGCGCTTATGTAAAATACACAAATTACGAAAGGCATAAAATTACTGTAAAGCCGAATGTGAGGCGTATGCTATGAGCGCCTTGGCGAAAACTTGCCAGCAAAAACAAAAAACCCCAACAACAACAACAACGAAAGGCGTTATACAAATGAAAAGTGCCAACAAACTTAGACATTAAGACCGCTATTATGCGACTTTGAGTGTTCGGAAACGAAAGCACCTCACAAGTATAATCAATAGCTTGTGCGGAAGGGGAGTGTGGGCGGAGGAGCGCGGGGTGACCGAAAAGGTCACATAAATTACACCGGAAATTGCGATGCCGCAAATACTCGTAACTGCAGCACAGCAGCTGCCCGACAGATAGCGGTACTTGAACGAGTGTGAGGATAGCATCGGCGGCACGAAGCGTTGGCGCGGCCGCCAGCCAATTTTAATGTGGCATTTAAAGAGCGTTAATGGAAATTTATGGTTTATTTGAATTTACTTTCCGTGGCAGGTGTAAACATGTGCGAGGGAGCCGAAATTAAACCAAACAAAACAAAATAAAACTCGAGAGACAAGGTGCCGAAAAAAATAAAGAAACAAACAACAAAAAGGCAACGACGGTGAAATTAAAATTAAAATGGAAATGAAAATGAAAATGGCTTCAATTTCTGCTCAAGCAAAGAGCGGGCATAATGCGATTAAAAGCATTGCTCAAGTGATAAAGTTTAGCTGCGATGATGACGCTGATGATGCGGGCGCTGGTGTGGGTAGCGCTGCTTGAGCGCGAGTTTAAAAAGTGGGTGCCTATGTGTGGCTGCCGTGTGTGGTGTGTGTAGCGTTTGTGTGGAGGCAAAGTCGTAAAAGGGCAATTGTTGGTCTTAACTGTTGCTGCTTTTATGCCTAAGAAAGCGCTAAGTACTAAGTTAAGTTAAGTATTTAAAAATCTGAAAAAATCTTCTCGAGTATTAACCATTAAAAGCCCATAACCTGTTGGATTTGCATAAGACAAAGTTGAGTAGCACAAAGCACTAAGCGCTTTAGTATTTGCCAAATTTAGAGACGGAAATTAAGCGGATAAGTGTGTGCTCACTCCTTAAATATTTGACTGAACTTTTACAATAAGCGTTTTAGAGTCGCTAAAGATTCTTAGAAATTTGTAATGATTATTATTATTAATCATAAATTATTTGTTTTTATTTTAGCGACTCAAGTAGACGCCCAATTCACGAATGATCTCAATTTCAATTAAAATGTCTTCAAATAGAGTTCTAAATTATTTGTAGAAATATTCTGGTGGTTACTCAAAATACTGGGCTGAGACGATTTAGCCATGTTCTTCTATCCCAAGGAGGAAGCATCGAAAGCCGGAGTGCGGAACTTTAATCCGCTACGCCTAACCAACTCCCATTTCTTATCCTCCACAGGGGACTACTGGACTAAGTTTTACTTCATGGGAGAAAAGAAAATACTTAAGTCTTCTTCGTTGTACGGACTGACTGACGTCAAATTTTCCACCGTGAGACTATCTTCAAGTGTGGTTTTCAGCATTTTCTTTGTACTTGAAAACCGAGGGCAATGATAGAGTACATGTTCAAAGTCTTTTATACACCCTTTATAGGTCGGACAAAATGGACTAAAGTCATGAAGACATTTTTATAGGTACCTTCTGAAGCATTCATGGCCACTGAGTATTTAGATCAAGTGGAAATCCAGACGGAATCAAACTGTGAGTCCACAATTTTTTGCATGAAGTTTGTTAGAGTTGTCATTGAGATGGTTTTGATGCTCTCCTCCCTTTTTGCTGCTGTAGTCGTCTCTGATAAGTTGTATATTCACGCGAATTTGTCTCCCTCGATGATAATCGGCGCCATACGGGCTAATACCTCAGCAGCGTCATTTGATATGGTTCGGAAAGCACTTGTCATACGTATTGTAGAAAGCCTATGACTAGCGTTAATTGGTCCAGCATATGTCCTTCTGTGTGTCCGCCTGTCCATCGGTATGTCTGTATGTATGAGAACTAGGCCTTCAGGGTTTGAGATATCGAACTAAAATTTTGTACACGGCCTTTTCTCACTAAAAAGCTCCTCACTTGTCGGAACGGCCAATATCGAACTACTATAGCACATAGCTGCCATAAAAACTGAACGATCAAAACTAAGTCCTAGTATGGAAATATTTTTTTCTGACAAGTTTATCTTCATGAAATTTTACACACATTAGAATAAAAAGCATTGCTGTAGTCTCCGAAAATAGTATACAAATCTGACAACTGTAGCACATAGCTGTCATAAAAATTCGTCAAACTCCAGTCCTTGTATGGAAACTTTTTTATTTGACAAGATATTTTCACGAAATTATAAACAGATTATAACCCAAGATGATGCTATAATCTCCAAAGAAATTCTTCGGATCGGACCTATATAGCTATAGCTGTTATACAAACTGACTGATCAACCTTAAGTTCTTATGCAGAAAACTATTTTATGTGACAAGGTATCATCATGAAATTTGCCACAGATTATTATCTCATGTATCGCTACAATCTCCTAAGATATTGTTTAGATCGGACTACTATAGCTAATTGCTCTGTAAAATGAAAATCAATATAAACATCTTTCTTCAACCTTTCACGCTTTAAAAAAATGCAACAGTTAAAGATATTATAGCTATGGTGCTGCTATAGCTATCGTTTTTTCTTGTTTTTGTAAGAAATTTATAAGCACAAAAAAATCAAATCGACAATTTGTTTTAAAATAAATATAATATTAGATGAAACTAATAGCAGTAAGGCATTCATATTTTAGTTCGAACTCTTTGTAACACTTCTTATTACATATTCCCCATTATGCTATAACTACCACAAGTACGAGTGTGTACGTAAATATGTCATATCAAGCTTCTTCGACAATTGCAGAGATGGCATGCAAGCTGCTCTTTCTTCTGGCCAAATATTAAGAATCCTTGCCTCTTCTTACGGCAGCTGCACTCCAGTGGCGGAAAATGACAATCGCTGGCCGCTTGAAGTGCGCTCCGCCTCTCGAATTCGAGCAAAGCAAACGCCAAATCGCCCAGGCTATCGTTCGAAGCATCTTCGCTTTTGCTACGAATTTTTAATACAATGGCGCTGGTTGTAGTTGGTGTTGGCTTTTGTGAGTCAACAATGCGGAAAATGGTAAAACATGTGAGCGTGAGCAGCACCATTTCACACATGAAATACTTGCACACAAAAGCTAACTGCTAAGCGCACACAAACGCATATTCTGCAGATTTTTAATATCCACACGCACAAGCGTATGCTCACCGTTATTGTGTGCTGCAGCAACATGGTTACGTAACTTGCCGTAGCACATATAGTGAGTGGCTAGTATCTGCTGAATTATTTCTCTTGCTTTTGTCACATGCATTACCTTCTTCTTCTCTATCTCTTCGCCATTTTTTATTCTTGTGTTTCTTATCCTTGTCTTTTTCTGCAGTAGTCCGCTGGAAATGGACCAAAGTCAACTTGACCTAAAATTGCTTGGGTTGCCAGCTCTGTCATATACAAGTTTGCAGTTGTTGTTGTACGTTCTATATATACGTCACCCCACCTCAAAAATATTTATATATACAAAAAATTCAACTATATAATCCACCGGTGCTTATGTTTAGTTCCACTTAGTGTTTCCTGTTACTTGTATGACTCGCAAGTGGAAATAACAACAACCAATATGCTCAAATCTATTTTTTGGAGGAATTAGTGAAGTGGTATTTATCTCTTTATTCATACGGAAGCGCAAGGGCTTGGAAATTGTTTAGAAAATTTGATATTAACGTTATATAAGTATTTCGATCTTGGGAAAAAGTAAGAAAAAAACGTTGGCTCCCTTGCACTAGAGCTGCAAAAAAAACTTTACATACAAAGTTTTGATCGCTCAGTTTGTATAAAGGTGGTTCCGACAAATAAGCGGCTTCCTAAGGAGAAAACTATAAACTCTTAACTTAATCGAAAAATCATAAGAGACCATTTTTTATAGACCAGTGAATTTCCTACAAAGCTAGGAAATTGAATGCTCTACAAAAAAGGTCTCCACGATTTTTTTCGTAAACCCAACCGTTTAAAAGATATTAACGGTTGAAGTTTGATTATTTTTGGGAAAACTTTTTATTCCTTATGAATTTTATAACTAATGAAAAAAATCATTATGAATGATGAAACTCATAGGTTTTTGGAGAGGCTTTCTTAGAGGTCTCTAGGAACCTATTTTTTAGAGTACCAAATGAAAAAAAATTTTTTTTTTTTTCTGATTCACCTTAATATGCATTGATGTTTGATGATGAATATCTCGTAAATGCTTAACTTAATCGAAAAATCATAAGAGACCATTTTTATAGAGCAGTGAATTTCCTACAAAGCTATGAGTTTCGTCATTAATAACAATTTTTTTTTAACTTATACAATACATAAAATAAGACAACAACGATGCATGATGGTTAATAAATAATTAGTTTACTTTCTTTCCTTTCAGCTCCAGTGACAACTGCATTTTACACACATTTTGGTGAATTTTTAAGACTAACTAAACATTTAGACATCTTTACTGTAAAACTCAAGTAAGTATTGCTATGTTCTATTTGTAATCCGAATGTATATTTGGAAGAAAGTTTCTACAATATTAGGCATTTTAAGTGAGGTCAAAATAGTGTATTAAATAAAATTGTTCCTAGTTTGAAATTTCGATAAAACGTGATTTTTTATTCTTATACGTAACGAAAAGGCGTATCTTCATAAATAACATACTAAAATTTTTAAATCGATATCTCTAATAGTTTTTGAGTTACAGCCTTCTTAATTGTAGCTACTCAGTTGAACTGATGGGTCTGTTTACGACTTTACTCGAAATAGCATTTTGCTAGCTTGCAGCATATTTAAGTAAACCCAGTTCTCCTTACAATGGCCCATGTTTTTTGTTCTAATCAAGTACCGTATTTTAGCAATACGAAAACCACCAAAACTTCGAAAAAAATCTAACTTCAAAATTGGCTTCAATTTATATATTTTTAGTTTAACGAGATCCAAATATTGGAACTGGAGTTTAATTTTAAAATTATGTTGTCACTTGTGATTTACTCTGATGCTAGAAACTTTTCAGTATTTTACACAATTTCTCGAACGCTGTTTGAAAACTCGCGAATTATTTCTATACCGAGTCGAGAAAAAGCTGTAAAAAGAGTCCGCCAAACCTTAGTTTCCAGTTTATAGGTAATCGTCAGACAAGTGTTAAAAAGATATCAGAGAGCTCGCAGTCCCTCGCGAGTGAGTTCGGATGATTTCGGTAAATATTTCGACTATGAAAAGCATTCTTTCTTGACTCGTTCCGATAAAAGCTGAATTATTTTCAAAAAGAGAACCGTAAACAGGTATCTTTGGACATGCTTGATCATGCGAATTCTAATCCCACATTCGTGGAAAGCATTATAACTACGTCTGAGACATAGGTTTATCAGTTTGTCAGAAAACAAGTCAACAATTATTGGAATTGAACCCGTTTTCAGTCGATCGAAGGGATGAAACAAAATTCGCTGAAAGCAATGACAAAAATTGCTTATGAAAAGTGTATCGAGGACATAAGTGTATTACATCTGGTAGGGATTACTTTGAAGGCGACAAAATAAATACAGATCAATAGTTAAATAGTTAGCGTTTACAGCTTCCGTATACTTTTTGTCACAATGCAAATTTCCTAACATTAAGGATTAATGGAGGTGATGGAAGTGCACCTCCATTAATCATACTTTATTAGTGCACTCATTTCGCACCGGCTTGATGGCTTTACTCTCGAATATAGATACAGTTGTTTTAGAGAGTTTATGTATCATAGAATACTTAAGAGTATTGCACGAAGATCCCAATATGTATTAAGAAGTTCTGCAATTGGATTGGTGTACGAAAGCAATAACTATGAATAAAGGGTTTATGTCAGTGAAGAAGGTAATGCCACATGAATTTAGCGAAAGATTTAGATTAATTTGCCTTTGCTCTTTTTCTTAGCAATTATCCTTTTGCATTACGTATTTCGCAGATATTTTCCAAACATACAAATGTGATTGTCTCAAACAGAACGCCTCTACTTTCCCCTATCAAGCCAAGAGACAAACCATACGCTAGTTATAACTCCTGCGCAGTTATGACAAACGCTTTTAGCGCACACCTCCTCTTACTCTATAATTTTTGTTGCAGCGCACATTTTTTCGTCTAAACGTACTTTGAATATCGCAAAACTGTCTCGCCTTTTGCGGCCGCAAAGCACAATAAAGCAAATGCAATTGTGCGACGATTAGCAGCTTATGGCGATTTGGCTGCTTTGCTGCCGCTCACATGTGCTGCTATTATTTTTGGTCGACAACTTTTTCATTCTTTTGCACTTGTCACCGCATCGAAGGCATGTCGCTGTCGCGAAAAGTGGCTTTGGACTTGCAAATGTTTCGTTTTTTTCGTTTTCATTTCTTTCTGCGCATTTGCTTAGATTTACCACTGTTTTTGCTTTGCGGCTTTCGGTATGCGTGTGACATATGCAATTTTCTGCTGACAGTCGCATTCTTGTGTTGCTTTTCTCCTTGAAGCCACGTTTTCTTAATAGGTGATGCCGAGACCGCAGCAGCAAAAACGCAAAAGTGTTGTCATCACTAGCATTGTCCACTGTGCAGTTTCAGGTTGCTGCTTCTATTTTGCGGTGAAATTGTGCTAAATTACGATTGCCACTCATGGTTGAGCATGAACTTTTGTACTCCCTTCTTCGTCAGGCTTTAAATCTGCCATGTTTCTTCTTTCCCCTCCTTCGTTCTCATTCGTCGGCCTTTCATTTTGTGCCAGCATTAGCGATGCGCGCAATTAGCAGCAACTACCAAGCCGTTAAGCAGAGCGAAAGCGAAGGCAATAAACACTCATCACTTGCGAGCATTACTCATACGCACTGTGGCATTCAGTAGGCTGGTTGGGTGTCGAACTCTCATAAAACATTTCTTGTCAAACAAAAAGCGATTAAAACTGCTATAAACATAAGCGCATAAATGGCGCAATAATATTATCAGCTCGGTTATTGCTTGCGCACTCGTTGTTGTTGCTATATTTGCGTTGTCTTCGTACTAGGCGTAGCCTGCTTGTCTTAATATTTCCTCCAGCAAAAATTTTGATTAACATTTATTGGCTTCTCTGGCAGCAAGCGAATCCTGGTGGTGTTACTTCTGCTTTTACTTAAGCTCCACTGCGAGTTTTATAGCGGCATAGTTTAAGCGAATTTCATGTACTTTATATTAAGTTTTCTTAAATATTCAGCATCGGAGCACGAAGAAAAATTCGATTTTCGTTTTAAGAATATGTGTACAATAAAATAGAAAATTTAATCAGTTACTTCCGAAGTATCTTAGGTTTAGTTTAAAGTTTTCACTTTTGTGCTTCTTTTTAATTTTCTTTCCAGTTACCTGCCATTTCCTTTTTATCCATTCCATAGCACTCTTCGTCGATAGAGTGTTCATGTTGTGGCATAAATTCTATTTTATTGACTCTTTCAGTTGTTGAAGCAATTCTGAAGTGTAAATTCTTTTACAAAGAACGGTCCGATTTTGAGAAGCCTCCATTTTGTCAAAGCAGGACCAATCTCTTGTCATCACATACTATCTTCGCATTGTCGATTGTTTAATAGTACTTCCAGCTCCAAAGAGTAGTAATAGTGCACCTCGCATCCATTTCCATTGGGATCTGAGGAACTTTCGTCAGAATCTCCCTCCAATAACAAGCTAATGATAATTGGACTCCGGGCCACTTTAGAAAATCATTTTGCCTTCCTCGATTTAGGCTTAGCTTCAACTCCCTTGCTAGCCCTTACACCCACAATAAACTCCGCTGCTGTCTTTGTGTTGACTGTTTTCAAGTTCGCTACAGACTCTGCTTTCTTCTCGGAATAACTGGTTCCCTCCGGCCTTTTTGATATGAGATATGAGCTCCATTAAGTATATGTGGTTATTTTTATGGTTTTGGTTCACACTTTGCACCTAAGAGAGTGAGGAAAAGTATGGCAAATAAAGCTTTCTATGAAGATCAACAGATATCCATAAGCTCCTTTCAAAAAGCGATCAGCAAGGTTGAGCATTGGCCTAGACCTCGATCCAACCCTTTCCATCTTGAATTGGTGTGCTATTGAGAAGCAACGAAGACCGAATTAAGAAGTCTGATCTTAGCTAGATACCTTCCATATGCGAAAGGAACGAAGTTTTTCCAGTCCATTCCTACTTTCGTCGTCATACTGTGATATCTATCACCAGTCGGCACCCTTGGGGAAGGTTCAGTGAGAGATTTTTGTCAACCATATTTATCTCACATGTATTTTATTTGCAAACACAATATTTTGCAAATTAGTTGCAATCAGGAAGTTTGTTTATAACCTAAATATTTTTCAATACAATTTTAAGTCATATTAGTTAGGTAACATAAAATTGTTTGCTGTAATGTCGCAACAACAACCTCCGACATAAAATATTGTTAATGGCATGGTTTTCTGTATTCGGTGGGCATGAGGCCTCACGCCAACGGCAAAGTCATAAGCTCGAAAAGAGCTCCTGAGCCAACCAACGAGACAAGTAAAGCGCGCAATGCCGGCCAAATGAAAGTCTCGCCGCGAGCTGCCGTAAGCGGTGGGTGATCGGGTAGTAAAAGAGGCGCTGTGGCGCTGCTTATTTATATAAACATGTTTATAGTCGTATCTCAAATGCCATATATTAAGCTTGCTTTCGGCTGTCACTCATGATTTTGCAACAAACATATTTCAGCGTTTTTACGAGGCGATTCGCTGGAGACTATCACTGCCTACAACATGGCTTGCCCGCCTCCACATTATAAGCCGGCCATAAATGTGGCATGTGTCACACGGCACAAACATATGGCCAAGGACAACACCCAAACACTGAGGCTGTCCGGTAGCCAGCGGGTGGAGCAGCTTAACAGCGCGAAGCAGACAAACTGACAGGCTGCTCAACTAGCGGATAGTCAGCGGAGAAAAACCGACAGCTAAGGCCATTAACGGCTACAAGACTGGGGAGGACATTCAAAAACGAACGAACGAGCAGACAAGCGCAAATCTGGCAACTCCATCACATGACGGCAACAGTGATCGATGACGGCGCGGCAGCATGGCGCTTCAGCACCGAAACTCGCGCACTTTTAAGCCAACTCACTTCGGGTTCACTCGGCCGACGCTAGTGGAGTCCTGTAGCAGCGGATTAGAGGAGATTTCGTGTCAGTTCGCCATTTGGATTTTAGCCACCATCAGACAATCTTTCAATTTCACTTATATCCACCCACTTAGATAGAATATATGTGTGTAAGGATATTAGTGCTCTCCAGAGTGCGATGACATAAAATTTATTAAACGGAAACATGAGCAGCTTAAAATCTTGTTTCTAGTTAGTTTCCGTTGCCTGTCTGCCATTGCAGTTTGAAACGCTGAGCGCTTTAACTCTTCACACAACTACTGGCAGCTTTGCTGGGCTATCTGTTGCTGACATCATCGGCAGCTGCAGCTGTCCCTGCTTATTCACCTAGACTTTTCACTTCCGCCAGCATCATCAAGCGGGTACAAGCCATTTTATGATGCGCTATGTGAAACTTTATAGCTCCATGTATGTGCATACATGCAAGTATATATTGTACATCTGTATATACTTAGATGAAAACGTCCTTCGATTGACTCGCAGCAGCTTTCGCAGCCATGCATTAAACCACTCTGACTGGTCAGATAGTATACACTTCATATATATATAGTATATCCAATAGCGTTGTTGCCGTTAGTTTTGATTTTATGTGCAAGCAATATAAAGTTTCCGCCGTTAAAGTTAAACGGTATACTCAGTTGATAGCGTTATCCTGTAGGAAATTTTTCTTGGAACAACATTGAAGTTAAAGAAGAAATGAAAAGGAAATTCGCTGAGATACTTAACTTAAATTTCGATTTTTGTTTGAAATGGTCAGCCAATTACAAGTACCAACTATCCCGTGAATTGTTAAATTTCTCGCATCCTAATGAAGGTACTTATGTATATAATTATAAGCTCTTAGTTTCTAAACGGTTTCATAGTTTTTTGAAATTTATCTACATCAACTGGCGATAACTGCAAAATGTTTCATAAGTTCAGTTCTCCGATACCAGCAATTTTTACTTATTAAGGGGATACTTTACTAATTAATAGTCATTTTCGAGTCTTACAAAACAAAGAAGAAATGAACATGATTGATATAAGGAATTTAAAATTTCCATCAATTCAATTTAAATCAGTAAGGAAATCATCTTTTTATGGAGCTAAACCTCAATTAGTTCAAGTAGAAAATTATCATGTCATAAACAAGTCAATCGTTCGACTAGGTTGGGGCAGCTCATGTTCGATGATTCCTTTCCAAACCCAATTGTCGTATTTGATCCACTTTTCATCTCCTGTTAATATTCGCTTCAAAAATGGTTTCATTTCATTTCGTTTCAGCAAATAATCGCAGATGTAAGCTCCTTAGCGATATCGTGTCTGCTTAAATGACGGTCCTGGTCAATCTTTTCCATAATTTCATCGACTTTTTCAACGATAGGTCGACCAAAGTGAGATGCATCTTTCACATCGAAATTTCCAGAGAACCGTTATTTTGCTACATGACTGAACTGATGTCTCCATAAACTTCCGAAATTTCATTTCAGAAAATGCGTGGCATCTTCCCTTTTTATACAAAATTTCAAAATACAGCGAATTTCTTCATTATTTTTACTCGTTTTTAAACAGTTTTAATTTTTTTTCAACTTCTCCGAATTTAGTTTTTGTTTGGTAAAATTAAGCTTAGAATCTCACCTTTCCAACACTATATGGTATGACTCAAATGATGGCACTGGAGACATACGACTGCAACAACATCTTTACAAAATACGAAACGACTTTTTCGACTGCCCAATATATGTACATTAAGCAAATGAAATAAAAGAAATCGATTTTTTGAAGATTCTAACTGTATATAACCCTTTAAATTTTTTTCCCAATTTACGATGCTTAAATCGAAAAGTCATAAACATAGTTCGTATGCTTGGCTTTCTCTTAGGACCTTATACGTATTTTCATAGCTAGGTCGTCATCGATTTGTGGTTTGAGTTTTATTAGTCCTGTTTCCACCATATTAGGAATCACCAAGACTTTATGGGCATTCAGTGAGATTATAATTTGAACAGGAGAGGTTATGTATACACTTAACTTTTCCGTTAGATCAACCAGACTCAGTGGTTCTTGCAGGAGTAACAAGAATAAATATTTTGAATAAACTACATTGTCTCTGGCAGTCAAAATAAATAATCAGAGAACTTTTCGGTTATTCATTCGCTATACTCCTAAAAGGTATGAGAACGGTTCTTAAGATAGATACATAAATTACGCTCTGGACTTGATATTGGTCTTCTTTAACAAAAAATACCAATTTAAGCTAACCTTTTTTACAGTTTGTAAGGAAACTCTATTAAATAAGAAAATTTACATTCAACAAAAGAATGCCAAGGACCAATGAAATCTTACAAGTTCCGTCCTATGCCGACTGATTTCAGATTTAATATTAAATTCAATCTTTTAATTTTTGTTGGCTTGTTTCTTTGAAACTTGAACTATTTGCACAAAAGAACAGGTGTATCTGTTATGACCTCTTTTTCCAAGTCTCTTTCCTTTAACTAAGTAGATCTATTAGATTTATGGCATTAACGCTCCTTATAACAAAAAAATGGAATCAAACGCTACCAGTCTAATGCTATTTCAACTTTTTTAGAACAAAAATTCTATTTTCGAAAAAAAAACTGGTTTTTAGAGAATTGGACTATTCGATTGAAACAGTTATTTTACGATCTCAGGACTCTCACAGGTTATTTACAGCGCCTGTTTCTTCCGTTCAAAGAAAGATATAAAAGTACTTTTAAGTCATGATACACAGATTAAATAAAATAAGTCGGTCCTAATTCGTTAAGCTTACACCAGAATGACACCGAAATAATACTTGCAGTCTACACGAAAAGCGAACATCAATCAGTTAAATTCAGTCAGTTATCATCTTCTAACAGTATCCCGCTAATGGGAATTAAAAACTAAATATACTTTGAGAGAGACATTTATCTCAACTCATCAAAACGGATTTATGTGCGTTTAATGAACGTTGCTAAGCCTAAGAACCAAATAATAAGCAAATAACTAACTTCCACCTCAAGCGCTGGGCTTCACGGCGATGATGAATATGATGTTAGTCATGACTTTTCTCTCAACAGAATTTTATTTTAGCTCATTTTAAGTGAAACAACAATTTGTGGCCAAAAATAATACCAATTTATCTATGCGCAAGCAAAGTGAAAGTGGCACACACACAAACACAATCACCCAGTTCGTTCGATACATGGAAGAACGGAAACCAGATGCTTGATCAACATCAGTCAACAGAAACAGAATTCTAATAATTTATTTGTAATACCCACTTGTAAGTATTTATAGAAGCACGTCAATTTGCAAATGTCTTTCTGTGCGTAATTATGTAACTGTGAGTGTGTGTGTGTGTTGGTGGAACTCCAGTTTCAGTTTTGCTTACAATAAATTCATGCACCACTGTCACACTGACACGCTGTGCCGCATTTCGATTTATGGATTTTGCAAAACTGTAAATAGACACGCAATCGCTGACATATAAACACACACACACACATGTATAGAATATTCCACAGCCAGCCTGTGAGCAAAGTTTTGCTGGCTGCACTGCCTGTCACTTCAGTGCTGATTTCAAGCCTCAGCTGGCAGGATGACAGACGGCCAACCTGCTATGCCGTCCGTCTGCGCTGCGCTCATATCTGACGGACAGATTGAATGACTGACACATCGTTCAGTTTCATCACGTCGTTACACTAGCTGATTTTTCTAGTAGGCCCTGCTGCTGTGCTGATATTAAGTGTGGAATTTCATATCGGCTGACAAGACTAAATTATGTCTTCAGTATTGCCATTTGTTGTTGGTATTTTTATTGCCGACAACATGTTGTGCTGACTGATTGACTGACTGACTGCCTAAGCACACAGCGCGTGCTTGCTATCGAGCTTTCGCTCGCTCACTGCCTTCCTCTCTCCTTCATTCCCTTATAGCCTTCACAGCTGGAATTTTTTGTTGTTGTTGCGGCTATACTCCTCATATCTTTGAGCAGCATGCACACACACCGTATTGATTAGTCATTCGTGTCTGTTATAAATTTTCAAATTGAATGTCTTGTAGATTTTACTTAATGCCACAATGTCTACGCAAACGAACGGTCGCCGTTACACACATACATATGTACTTATGATTGTATATAGATTGGTCTGTTCGCAAACACCTTCAATATTTATTTGGATTTGATTGTGGTGGCGGCCTTGTCGTATTAACCTCTCCTGAACAGGTTTTCTCATTTATTTTATATGCGGATTTATATTCACTTTTCGATTGAAATTGAGGTTAGGTTAGGTAAGTGCTTTCACTGGTGGTTGCGTGGTGCCATATCGTCTGCTAGCTGCCAGCTGATAAGTTGTTCGTTGGGGGTCATGAATTGGGGTGCATTGATGAGTTTTTGAGAGGTTTAGCTTTAATTCGTATATCCTTTTTGCATATCTGTGCTGAGTGCGGTCGCTCGTGAAAAACAGTACACGGCGGGGAATAAAGACTTTCATATCTTAAGGGATGCAAAGCTGTTTAAACGAGTTTAGCGTTTGAGTGATTATAAAAGTTCTGTTGCTTTCAAGAAAAATTTTTTAACAATCTTCGAATGGCTGATGAGCTTTTCGGAAAGCTTTTGCAAATCACTAATAACCTACACCCTGTTTCAGGATTTTGAGAGATATTTATTGTAGTTTTATGTTTCTTGGGAAGAATATTTCGAATTGAACTTCGTATTTTGATTAATAGTAGCACATAACTAGGATAGTAGTAATATGTGGTAATATATACAAAGCCATACCACGAACTCTGATATTAAGTGTTTGAAATATTATTTAATCTTACAATATCGAAACCACCTAATTAGGTATAAAATCATGTTCTAAGTTTGTAGAAGCCTGAGTTGTCTCAGTCATGGTATTTAAAATTTCAGTCGTACTAAAAAGCTGAGGTGTTTAAGGTGCTCGAGAGTGGCTTAGCCATATTAACTATGGATGATTTTTAGGCTAAAAATTTTCAAGAAATTTTATTTATTATTATATGTATGTATATACAAAACGTGAAGGACAAAATCCAGGTATATTCTGCTTCATTGTTCACTCTTGGCGAGACTGAGGCTGAGATATTTCGGTAATCTTACCTTCGGCGTAGCAGAAGACGTAACCGAAACTAGTATATAGAAGTTTTTATTTACCGCAATGAACCGGCGTACTAAGTTGCCCGAGTGGGATTCCTCTTATTAGTGTTTTTTGAACCTAACCTCAAAATTAACCAGACATTTCGTTCCACTACAAAAGCTAGCCCTTTTTCTTTCAGATTGAGAATCATTATTCTGTGTTATCTCTCATTGACTTTTGGAAAGTGATAGCATTAGTAACGGACGATCAGCAAAATTGGGATCTAACCCATCTGATATCATCAAAAATCATTTATTTTCTCTCTGTTCTTTGATTAGAATGAGTTTTGAGGAAACCACTATGAAATTTGATCGAAAGTTATACTGGTGTTTTGAGTATAATATAGCAGCCCAAAACGATGTTTTATTGTATACTAGTGAATACGGGTACACGTTGCTGTGGTATATATTTGATACTATTATTCATATATTATTCATATTCAATACAGTGATAATTTTATTTACGAATGAAGGCTAAAGTTTTTGTCGCTATAAGAATTCAAAGGATTGTACTCGATATTGTTGTTATGTTCATACAAATAAATTTTATTGGAAAAATAACGAGTTTAATTCTGCTTTCTCAATGTCTGGTTACCAGCCTTTCTGATTAGTTAATAGATTGATCATAGTAAATATCAACAAATTGTGTGGCCGGTCCCACATGGTTGGTTGGGGCATGGTTAATAGAGATGTCCGCTTAGTAGAGTGTTCATTTAATAGAGTTTTAACTGTATTTTTTTTTATTAATTGTTTTTACTATCCTATCTTCTAAGTTGGTCCGTTGGTTGTTCACTTAATAGAGTTGTCCGCTTAATAGTTTGGACTTAATAAACATCAACAAATTGTGGGACCGGCATGTGCATGGGCTTTCGCTGTATTAATTAGTTATAGTGGCGTGGAGGATGGAGTCATGTGTAGAAGTTTGCGTAAGTGAGGAAAGTTCTCTGATCACCATTCACTTGGGAGTGGCCAGAAACGATTCTTTTACATATGACTCAAGCATGCTCACGACTTCCGGTCTTCGACCAAGTATCCTCTGGGTAGCCTAAGAACATCCGTTTGAAGGCGAGCTAAAGTGAGAAAGCGAAACATCCCTCCGGCAGGGTTGTGCGCTGGGTTTGGGACCCGCCACGTAAAAAAATACCCTCAATGAAGGGAAACATATAAAGATTACTACAAGAAAAGAAACTACTTTCGATCAAAGGCTAGAACTCTCTTCACAAAAAAAAATAGCCAAACAAGAATTTGACTTTAATCAGACAGTTTCTATGACAGCTATATGCTATAGTGGTCTGATATCGGCGATTCCGAGATAATGGAGCGATGTATCAAAAATTGAAGGATTATTTCGCGTATATACCGAGAGACAGTCGACAGTACTCAAACAACTCAGCTCATACCCTGATAATAAGTTGTATATGTGTAGTACATGTAGCTGAAAAGGTCTCCGACGCTTCCTTCTGGGTACTACAAGCTACATGACAAACTCAGTATACAAATAATGTTCAGAGTACAAAAAAGATGCTGAAACCTCTTCGAAAAATAATTATTTCAGAATTATGTTATAACATTTCTTTCAAAGTTTTTTTCTTTTTATTAAATTACATTTTTTCGCAGTGTACTGAACTAAGATATGAGAGAGTATTCGAAATTCAGGCGTGTACTTTCACCTTCACATCCACATACATATGCACACAGCTTACCCAAGCTTTCATTTAACTCCGGCACTTTATTACATTTGTATTCGAACACGCCTGCCTGCAAGTTTAAATTAAATTCAAATCAGTGTATTCGGTTACATTCGCATCCTTTTGACGTGAAGATAATTGAATGGGATCAGAGGTGATTTTCCTTTTGCCAATTTTATAAGTAACACATAGAGAAGATAGTGTTAAAAGGTGCATGGGCAAACAAATACCAAACACACATGCACAAATGTAATAAAAAGACATGTATCCTTTCATAACGGTATGGGTAACAGTAGACCAAAGTGTGAGGGTGGCAGAGATAACAGTTGGTTTTGGCGAAAGAAAGAAATATTGTGTGGGACAAATATTTCATTGGTTGAACGAGCAAATGAATGAATGAAAGGTGTTGGGTTCAGGCGGAGGGACAAGTGGGCCATGTGTGAATGTGCGTGTCTACAAAAGAAATGCGTGTGTGTGTGTGTGGCGTGTGGGTTGGTCAAGGTGTTGAATTGTGCTATCAGTAGATATCACATATTGCCTCAAGGTGTTTGCTTGGGTTTGTTTTGTCAGTTGCATTCATGTGATATCTGATTGCTTGTGAGTGTGTGCCTTCTTTTGTGGATTGCTTTGTTTGCTTTGAAATTTTGGTATTTGGATAATCATTATGAAATTTGAGTTTTCACAAATGTGTTTTTGTTTCGTATTAATACAAAGGATGACATAAATTATCCCAGCTTTGTTTTTCTTCTGTGAACTATTAGACACTGTATCATCCGGTGTTATTGAATGGGAGGAGAGCCCTTAGAGAGTGAAATGATTTTGTCTCAAAGCAAAGCAGTTTTAATTAAATTTATGAAATTCCTAATTGGTTTTTTGGGCTAAGATTTGCATTATTTTTTTGCTTTTGTACATATTTACGAAATACATTGCAATGGAACTCTGGGAGATTAAAATTATTTGATCTTATATTATATGCATCTATTTTTAGATAAGATTCTTATTTATTCCTTGTATGCGTCAGCTATATTATTTCAGCGTTGTCTTTTTAATCCATTAGCAATAATTTGAAGCATTCTTTTAATATAACTTGGCAGTGAATTTTTTGCATTTTTACAGATCGTTGTAGATGATACGATTTGGTGGTAGAATTTGATATGACATCTACAGTACTCGCTGTTTAAACAAGTAAAATGTTCAAATGCAAACTTTCTTTACCTTCTAAGAATATGTACCTCGCTAAGGCTTCGTTTTTCTCAATACGATGTGCATAAATATGGGCAACAAGTGAAAATTTTTAAAATTTTTTCTAAGAGGATTGTGAAATATTTTAGTGCCGACATCAATTATTATTTTGAGCTATTGTAAGAGGAATTAATTAGATCCTTGAAAATGCATTTCTTATCGTTAAAAGAGGAAATTAGATTAAGCTAGTTAGGTTAAGAGATGGATTCTAATAGAGACAGACAGCTTGGAATGCCGATCCGTTGCGGTTACCTACTACTCTTAAATCATAGATCATAAGACCCTTAAAAATCTTCAAAGCGCTTTGAGCCTATTGTAAATTTGTTGAGACGCTTAATACCAGTCTCTATTATGTCTTTTAGCTCGCTGAAGACTTCCGAGATGTTTCAACCTTAGTTTTTGAAAAAAAAGGACATTGAAACAGAAAATGCTTATATGTTTCCATCTCACTCTCCATACAGCTTTGCCAAGTTGCCTCCGTCAAGATTTTTAGCCTTACCGCATAAAAGCCCATTGGACAAGGTCCAATAAGAACGCCTACGGCCAGATAAACTTTCTGTAGTGCCGTAGATCTCCCGCGTTCCACCTTAGGTCAAAAAAATCATGCAATTACACGAAGTCCATTGGTCCTGTGTTAGAACGTAAAATGCCGATGGAGATCCAACTCGTTTTCATAATGATGTGAGCGGTGCAACTTACCAGCGATTTCAATATGACCTGGCATACAATCAATTTTTTATTATAAAATAGCCTCTGTGCTGTCAGATTAAAAGCTCCCTGAGAGAGGCTGTACTTCGTTGCGGTACATATACTGCTCTCTTAAAAGTAGCCACTTCTGCCTGAAAAACACGACAATGATCCGGTTGCCTAAAGTTAGTCTTAAAGAAAACTTCTTATAGAAAACTCGCGCTACAACCTTCCTTTCCTCCAGAATTAGACTCATTCGTGAAAAAAACTCACTACGCCTCTTTTCCAACCCCTCCTTTCCATCCAAATATTTCTTGTCGCTATATGAGCAGACAAAAATAAGCCACGAGATCAAGCTCGGGCTAAGACACGAAAGAAGTAGTTCGAATTGAAATACATAAGTCAGGAAATTTATCAGGATAAGCTCAGATAAAAATATTTGTAATCTAATTTCTTTTTTGGAAGCCGAATTAGAAAGCTGAGCTAACAAGATTTAGGTTTCTTGTTCAGCGATTGAAATTATAAAGCTGAAAAGATTATTTCTGGCAGTAGTTAGTCCTACAGAGAAATAATATTGTGGTATAAAGCTTAAAGTTCCTATAATGATATTTGATTTTAGCCTGCCAAATGTCGCGTAATAAAAAAGGGCATAACTCAGTTAAGTTCCTTAGTGATGTCATAACTGCTCATTCGGTCTTGGTCAATCTTTTCCATAATTTCGTCAACTTTTTCAATGATAAGTCGACCAGAGCGAGATGCATTTTTCAACTGAAGCAAGCGAACCATTTTTGTGCTACACGAACTGATACAGCTCTGTAACTTCACAAATTTTATTGGTGGCTTGCGTGGCATTCTTCTCTTTTTTTATACAAATATTTCAAAATATAGCGAATTTTTTCATTATTTTTACTCATTTACTCGTGATTGGTAGCACTAGATATATACGACTGCAACGACATCTATTGACAAAATACGAAAAGAATTTTCGACTACCCAATATCACAAACACTGTGTATATCTGTTTATCTATTTTTTCTCAAGAATAAAGAGTGGCCTAGACTTGTAAACAAAAAGTCATGTAACATTCTCCTCACCGCTTTTGTGTCTGATTTACATGTTTTATATAAAATGCTAATTAGCCATGGCGGTTTCGTGACCTACAGACTTAAATACCTCTTTCTTTTATTTTGTTTTATTCTGTGTAATTTTTTATTTATCTACTAGACTGCATATAGTATCTACGATGGTCGCATTAGGCACTTAGAAGGTTCGCTTGAATTGCGGGTTCCCGCCGTAAACTGCTAGAGTGAAAAGGCTTTTTGGTGGGCGGCTGGGGTCAGCTGTCAACTTAACGCACCTGCCTGCGGCGCTGAAACTGTCAGCTGTCAGCTTTTTGATACCATATTCTCTGTGCTTGTATAGTCAGCGTCTAACGGATGCACAAAAACTCACAGTTATTGTTTATAAATTTTTATAGATACTTGTGTCTGTGTTTAGGTAAGCATAGTGGTCACTTTATTGAATGTAAGTTTTTTTTAATTCATGTACCGTTTTTTGCGTTAACTTGCCAGACACGTGCAAGTTCTGTTTTGAGCAAATTTCGTTTCGTAGGAATTTTAATGTCCTTAATAAGTATTTGTTTACTTTTTGGCCTGTGAGCAAGCTGGTCTATTGCAGCTGTTTTATATTCTTAGGACCCAGTTTGTAGCTTTATTGTTGTTTGTGCTTTCAAAAGAGCTACTTTTCATGTGGCGGATTTGCATAGCGTTCAAATTTCAATTTTAAATTATTTTTTGCTCATGGTATTCTCTTAGTATAAGTGCAGGTTGGTGTACTTGTATATGTGAGTAGAATTTTAAGTATGAGTTTATACATATATCTCATATTTTTACCATTCACGCGACGAGTTTTGAGTAAATGCATGATTTTTTGTTCATAATATATGTTGAATCCTTTGAAAGTAAATCCACATAATTTTTTCGCTGACATTTTTTACTTGATTTATTGATTCTCGACCTTTGTAAATATGTATTGCGTAACAATTTTCTACCGTACACAATTTAAAAGCCACTTTACGTAATAATCTTAGCAGGGGTATTTACATAACCTAAAAGGTGCATAAATCACGGAAAATAGCCGATGCAGGCAATGTTTTGCTATAAACAAGTTATTTTAGGAAGACATCATAAAACACAGAAAATTATGGTAATCAGTGCAGAAAGAAAAAACAAACAGAGAAACATCAACAGAAAAGCGCACAGGAATAGAAGGCGGAGCGGGAGGCAAAACCGCAATAACGCAAACATAAAATAAAAGATTCGCTTAAATAGAAAGCTGAAAGCGCTGCCACAATGTTGACCTCCACACACATTCTCCAACATGATGTCAAACGCAGCCGCAAGTTTGCGTTAATATGATGCCAAAGCGGCTGCCACTCACACAACGGTGGCACGAAATCATCGCCATGTAAGGTGGTAACGAGCGCGCTTACTACACAAGACTGGAACGCACAGTTTGACCGCGTTTATTTTCTAATTTTTATGTCGCTCTTTGAAGTGGCGGCGTAAATAAACAGACGCTGCTTTTGTGTTCTGTGGGCACATATTGTGCGCGTTTGCCCATTTCCGTTTTATATACTCACATGCGCGCCGTCATGCGGGCGGCGCTGTAATGAAGTGGGAGGCGAAAAGGCGACCGCATTTGTGGCGGCGTTGAGAAATCGTTTTGCATTTATGCTTTGTTGGTTTTACGAGCCGCAAATGGAATTGAGTTGTAACTACGCGCTTATATGAATTTTATTGTACCGAAGTTCACGTTACATATGTGAGTAAAGACTTTGCTATTTCCTTCAATTTTGCATTCTTGTTGAGTTTTAAAGTTTTTTGTGTGGATTTATTGTTGTTATTACTACATCTTTAGTTTTATTTCCATTATTTCCCTTATCATTATAATTACGCTTGCCGTTACCATTACCGTACTACTACCAGTTTTATTATCATTATTATTATCGTTGTCAATAGAATTATCATTACTGTTGTAATTACCATTACTATTACCAATGCAATTATAACTACCATTACTATTACCAATACAAGTTTAATTACCATTACCTTTTTGTGTCATCTTCATCATTAGCATTACCATAACTGTTTACTCATTTTATTACCACTACCTTATCTTTACAATTCCTATTATTAGTACCGTTATTAATATCACTACCACAATAATCATTTAGTCATACGCATTATCCACATTACCATTACCAATATAATTACAACATTATGATTACTCTTACATTATTTAGTTTTATTTCCTTTATTGGCATTACCGTTATAATCACTCTTACCATCACCATTATCTTACTATTACCAATTTTTGTTGTCATTATCATTACCGTTATCATTACCAATATTATTACTACTACCATTACGATTACCAATATAAGATAACTACCATTACCATTACTATCTACATTGCAATTATTAATACGATTATCTTTATCATTGTTGTCATTATCATTGTCATCATTAGCATTACCATTTGCATTACCATCATTATTATCATCATCACTTTATTTAATCCATTTTATTAGCGTTAACATAACCATTTATTCTTTAAATTATAATTACCCTTCTCATTACAATTCCCATTATCAATACCATTATAAATATCACTATATTGAATTATTTTGTCATTACCATTATCAGCACCATTAACATTAGCAGCATATTTACATCATTACCATTACTTCCTCGTTGTTTTCATTCAATAGTTAAATAAATCCATTGCGATTACCATTATCATTATAATTACCATATCCATTTACTTCTGCAGTAATAATTAAATTTTTTTATTTATAAATTTATTTTTGGATTATAACATTCCATCATAGTTAAATAATTCCATTACAATTTCCATTATAATTACTGTTACCTCCTTATTACTACTTTCATTAAATTACATAACTTTATTACATATACCATTATAAATACCATTTATTACTTTTAGCAATTTTAACTACGATTACCATTACCATTAAATTACTAGTCATTACTTTTGCATAACTATTTTCATTACGATTACCATTATCATTCACTTTACCAACAGAACTACAATTGTCAAAACAAGTTTACAAAATACATGAATATTCAGTGAAAAGAAATATAAAACTATCGAACACTAAAATATTTCTGTAATGTGTTTTCCAGTGCTGATAATAATTACAAAAAAAGATAAATATAACTACGATAATGTTAACACTTTTATGTAGAATATGTCTTATTTTAATGTCTCAAATATATCACTAAATCATTGCAACAAATGTGTAGCAAGTGTCAAATGGTAAGTGCCTAACAATATGAGATGCAATACATGCTAAAGTAAGCAATAGTTAGATAATAAACATTTTACTGTACCAACAAAAGCGCCAACAAAGGACTTCATTTGAAGCGAAATAGCCGAGGCTTGCAGCCGACCGCTTGCTGCTGCGCTACCTTTACAACTTGTGGTGAGCTTTTCATTATTTTATTTGGTCATAAAGAAAACCATATTTGTGGGTGTGTGTGCGCATCCGGTTTTACTTTCACTTTTTATGCTGTTTTTATATTTTTTCTATTTGGAAGGCTATGTGAGGCACTACGAGGTTCAACACTGTACTATATGCGCGCTATGAGGGCATTATATATAAGTGCGGTGCTGCTACAGAAACATGCGTTCTATTGTGAATCTTTTATACTTTTGCTTTTATTATTTGCTTCCGTGCTGCGAACTCCTTTGAGTGCTTGTCAGGAATGGCGAGAAATCGCTTTCATTAATGGTTGCTTGAGGGCCTTCAAGGGTATTGCTATGAACATGTAAATACAAGCACATATATATATGTATATATATATTGATATACACATATATATATACTTATATATATATTGCACACATTCATATTTAAAGCAAGGATTTCAGTTTTA
Source organism: Bactrocera correcta (assembly GCA_027475135.1). Classification (NCBI taxonomy): domain Eukaryota; kingdom Metazoa; phylum Arthropoda; class Insecta; order Diptera; family Tephritidae; genus Bactrocera; species Bactrocera correcta. The sequence goes on from CM050323.1 coordinate 113,798,085, forward strand.
CTGACAGCTGTTAAAAGTGGAATCTCTTCGCACACTCGTGCCAACATGTAACGAGAATGGCATATATGTATGTGTATACAACAAATTGCCCAACACCAATCTTTGATTCTTTTTGTGTGCTTTGTTGTTGCACTTGTTGTTGTAGTACTTATTGCCTTTTCTTCTGCCACTTAAGTTGCTTTCTTTTCCACTACACTTCATTGCCACTGTCGCACTTTAGGCTATCCCCCTCAATGCCACCACTACAACTACATCCACCATCTCTACTGCCACTTCCACCACCACCATCATCATCAATAGCATAGTTGTGTTCCGTGTTAGTCGCCCGCCTGCTGATCGCCACTTTACTTTGGTTATGTATACGCCCCGTAGGCGCACTATCGCCGCACTAAGCTCAGCTGCGCCACAAGTGAACACCAAAAAAGTGAAGAAAAATAATATTCGCTGCCACTTGCCAAAGAGATTAACATGATGTTTATCTACGAAAATGTTTCGAGTGCTATTGTTTGTTGTTGTGACTATTGTTGCTTGGCGCTTTTGTAACTGCCTTCGCCTCTCTGTGTGTGTGAAGGTCATTTGCAGGCCGCTCATGCCTGAGCACCTAATGACAACTTAAGTGGCCGCAACGAGTAAGTCATATGCACTCGCATTTACATCAACATTTGCCAGCGTGTTAGTGTGCGTGCGTGTGTGTGTGTGGTCGTGCTGTAGCGTTATGTGCGTTAAGTGGCCTGCATGATGGCGTGTGAGTGAATTAGTGATAAAGCTCAAGTGCTTGGGCATGGTCATGGGTGTGTGTCTGGCTTATTAGTACGTCTGTCGGTTTCACTTAATGCTGATGACTGTTGACCGCAATTGCCACCTCATCCTTTATCCACCTTCTGCGGCTGACACTTATCTGTGTTACGGAAAGAATATAAACGAGTTTTCATGTTTATATGCTCGAACACGGCACTGGTGCGCGTGTGTGTGTGTGCGTTTGAGTTGTAATTATTCTTTGAGTTTTCATTAGAAGCTCTCTCTTTCGCTTCTTTCCTTGCAACTTCCTCAGCATTTCAACTTCATAAAAGCTCAACTACACCAAACTATGAGTTGCGTTTGTTGCTTGGCTAAAGTCTAACTTTTTATATATGTTTATGTGTTGTTGTTAATTGTTGGTTTTCGCAAGTTGTTGCCATGAGTAGACAACTTCTTTCTGTGGCAAATTGTCTGCTAATGTGTTTGTTAAGCATTATTTTGTTGGCGCTCGCCAGTTGCAGGTGTAGCTGATGACCGTCACAATGGCGCTTACGCTTGCTCAAATATCGCTTTAGCCATTAACTGTACTCGCTCATATGCATTGTAGTTTGCAATATTGTACGTGTGGCTGTGTGGTTAGTTAGTATATGTTTGTAGTATTTCATAGTTCTATAGTTAGTATCGCCGTTAGTTTAGTTGATGGTTTAATTGTTTAAACCCAAATGTGAGCTTCATTAAAGCACTCAGTCCTAATTCACAGTGATGTGAATTATTTTAGTGGATAAAAAGAAGAGACTAAAATTTTTATAGTTTTGAAATCAGTTTTAAAAAAATTTGGTGTTGCTGGATAAAATTACTTTTGTGTCATATTTATACCTTATATTCTTCGTAAATCAATTTCTATACAAAATACTTAAAATTTGTAGCACAAAAAACATTGAACTTTATCAAAAATTTTGCGCCCGTTTTGTGTGGTACTGAGCTCTCAATTCCAAACACAACTCTATATTTTATGCAGTCTTTAAAAGTTATTGTCTATAAAACTATAAATTATCTGATCTTCATGTTTTTAGCTCAACTTTGACGGATATGTGCAGATCGCAATTGAATTATGACTAAACAAAATGAATTCCTATAACACTAATCTTCAATTCGTATACGCATTTTTTGGCGAAAATAATTTTTCGGTTATACATCGACTTATCTTTTACTCATCATGTCGCTGATAAGCAACATGTTGTTCATCTCCGCCGTTCGTCCGTGTACGCTGTAACGACCACTTTTAGGCGAAATCGACTATCTCGATATCTGCCCCATCGATTTCAACGGAATTTGTCACGTGTTATTCCTCAGCTACCATTACTTTTATAGTGTGAAAATGAGCGAAGTTTGTTCTACAGTCAAGCCTACTTGCCGTATAACTCAATTTTAAATTCAATCTGATTCTTTCAGCTGGGATACAATTTTGCACGAATAATGCCTTTAGAGTATGCCTTATGGCCAAATAATGTTCAAGCCTCTAGGAACTGAATATTTGGACCACTACTATAGGTACAGTAGAGTATGGTTGATTACGAATCGATTTTTTTATTATTTTATTAAATTTCACAATACCTTTAGAATATTGTTCTAAACTTTCAAGTTTATCCGTGTAATAGTTTTGGAGGTACAGCTTTGATAACTTGTGCGTTTTTCTCAAAACTGTGCTTCTGATGTTGGTAATCAAGATCTCTCAGGAACTACCCAACCGATCTTAATGAAAACTTTCACAGTTTTCTGAGATACAACTATTAAAGACATGGGCAAGAAATTTTCAAAATTTCCTTAATAATAGTGTATGTTTGTAACAATAAAAAATTCTATCAAAATATTTAATTTTTATATGAGAAAAAGTTGTTGAAAAAAACCTGTTTTTTACCCGAGCAAAGCCATGTGAGCCACTAATAACTCTGCTAAGTTAATTGTTGCTTAATTATCAAATATAAATATAAAGCGATGAAATGCTATATGCGACACGCGGTAAATGGACATAAAATTTTAGATGTTAAATAAAACGCTTCACTTTCAAAACATTTCAATAATGGGTGTGCGAAATGCTCGCAGTATTACTTGCAAAAACATTTTTTTAAATATCAGTTTCGTTATAAACTACTTCTGCAGTTAAAAATTCCTCATTATTATACCCTGAACAGGGTATATTAACTTTGTCACGATGTTTGTAACACCCAGAAGGAGGCGTCGGAGACCCTATAAAGTATATATATAAATGATCAGGATGTTGAGCTGAGTCGATTTAGCCATGTCCGTCTGTCTGTCCGTCTGTCCGTCTGTCTGTATATATACGAACTAGTCCCTCAGTTTTTAAGATATCCTTTTGAAATTTTGCAAACGTCACTTTCTCTTCAAGAAGCTGCTCATTTGTCGGAACGGCCGATATCGGACCACTATAGCATATAGCTGCCATATAAACTGAACGATCGGAATCAAGTTCTCATATGGAAAACTTTCGCATTTGACAATGTATCATCACCAAATTTGGTATAGATTATTTTGTAGGAAAAAAATGTAATATCCGAGAAAATTGTTCAGATCGGTTAACTATAACATATAGCTGCCATACAAACTGAACGATCGGAATCTAGTTCTTGTATGGACAACTTTCACATTTGACAAGATATATTCACGAAATTTGGTATATATTATTTTCTAAGGCAACAATGTAATCTCCGAAGAAATTGTTCAGATCGGTTAACTATAGCATATAGCTGCCATACAAACTGAACGATCGGAATCAAGTTCTTGTATGGAAAACTTTCACATTTGACAAGATATATTCACGAAATTTGGTATATATTATTTTCTAAGGCAACAATGTAATCTCCGAAGAAATTGTTCAGATCGGTTAACTATAGCATATAGCTACCATACAAACTGAACGATCGGAATCAAGTTCTTGTATGGAAAACTTTCACATTTGACAAGATATATTCACGAAATTTGGTATAGATTATTTTTTAAGGTAACAATGTAATCTCCGAAGAAATTGTTCAGAACGGGTTACTATAGCATATAGCTTCTATACAAACTGGACACATAGTTACTAACAGAAATGCACCTGTGAAGGGTATTTAGCTTCGGTGCAACCGAAGTTAACGTTTTTTCTTGTTTTAGTATGATTTTAGGCAACTAAACAACTTCTCTAACAACTTACCTATTCAGCTACCAATTTTAAAATGTTCGAAATTTTGTATAGAGTCAAAATTATTGAATTACCTTGGGCTATTCCTATTATGAATTAATAATAATTTTTTTCGCACTATTCAATTTTAAATAAATAAAAAATTATTATTTAGATGTTGCTGTGTTTATTCACTTGAAACATAAATTACATACGGTTTGATGATATATGCAATGCAAGTTCCTGTGAATATAACAACTAATTATTTTAGAATTTTAGAGGTATATTGTAAATGTAGTGATTATTAGTAATTTTTGAAAACAAATACAAAAATACTTTTCTATCAACATGCTAACGGGCCTTCTCAGTGGCTGAAACATAAAAATCGATTTTTTGAACTTAAATAGCCTAGACTGGAAATAATATCCACTCTAATTTTTATTTATTAATTTTAAAAATTCAATATATAGCAATTTTTAACATTTATAATTTAAATTTCGTATTGTTTTCAATGACCTTTCTCTCAAACTCATTTAAGGTTCAATTAAAAAAGTCAAAGAAGCAGCCTTTTTATCTTACAGCTTTTTGAAAAACAATATATGTTCAACGTATGTTAAAATTTTTAATATAATAACCACAAATCACATTACATTACATTTAATTACACAACCTAAACCGTCTACTTTACTCACATACGAGAGTCAACACAGCTTTGTGGTCGTACAGGGCGTATGAGTGATGCATGTTTTAAATGAAATGCTTGGAGAGGTGAATGAGATAAGTCATTTGATAAACAGTTGTAACACACCGCGCTACAAACACATGTAATTAAAAACAACAACAAGGACAACAAGTGGAAGATAAAATGGCAAATATAACAACACAAGTGGTGCTGAACTTTTGTGCCTTTCATTGCATATTTCAGCTGGGCTGTAATACATACTCGTGTAACTGTGTGCGTGTTTGAGTTTGACAGCTACACAGCCGCTGCTACATTTGATGACGCCAAATCTGTTTGGTAATCACGCGTAATCAGGAAAGATAAATGCGCATTTATGAAAAGTGGTGTCAGCAGAAGAACATGGCGCCGCTGTAGTTAAGATGAACACGCACTCATTACACATGAAAACATGTCAGAATGACAGCAAAGTCAACGGCTTGTGTCATATTTGTAGTGACTGCTGGCTTTTTGTTTCAGCGTGTGTGTGTGTGTATGAGTGTGTTAAATTAGGCTTTGCAACTTGACTTGCCATTTTGGCAGCAAAAGCCATGGCAAAAAAGAAATGTAAATGCAAAGTAGCATGCTGAAAGATAAGCAAAAATTTATATCAAATATATATATGAAACCAAATTGCAAAGGAGAGTCCTCAAAGCTCAACATACACGGAGTTATTTATATACAAACATACACCTATATGTAGGCATATGTGTATGTGTGTACATCCACACGTCAGCGATGAGTGTGATTATGCTTCATATATATACACATATATATTTAGCCCAAGTTTTTGTTTATTTTTACATTTTACGCAAACAACAAAAACAAACAGTTGACTTCTTTTCCCCTTTGCTGCTTCATCCAAAGCGAGCGTTTGCTTTGCTCGTCTCCTGTTGTTCTTCAAAAGAGTTAGCTTTACTTTGGCATTGTTGATTTTGCACTGCTACTTATAATGTCAATGATATGCAAACATGCCGCGCGGCGTAACTTGCTCGCTTATATTGCCCTATATGCCTGTGGCCTGGCGTATCTGCTTCCTTTAGCCCACGAAGTGTGTAAATTTTTTATATTTTCCTTTTTGGCAGTTATTAAAAATTAAGCGACATTTCTTCGATGCTCAGCATTCTACCGGAGGGAGGATGGAAGCTCATGGGGCTGCACAGATAAGCCATTAAGTTTAATTTTACAGCAGTTAGACTTGGCATTTTATGGGTAATTATTCAATCAGAGCTAACTTGAACTTGGAAGAATTTGGAAAATTTTGAATATTAACTTTTTTAAGTAAAGCCTGAGCAAAGTTGAGAAAATAATATGTAAAAGGAGAGAGTACCCTGAAATAAATCAAATCGTTCCATGGCAAACCATTTTCCATACTTGGCTCACTTGTTTGCACCTCATAGTAAGAATTTTAATTCAGGCTTTATCAACAAAAAGGGCCATTATGGAGTTTCTTTCTTTAGCGCCTTTGGAGGTTGCATGTAACTCGCGTTAACTGGAAAAATATTTATTTTCTCTTCAAACATTTTACTGAGAATTTTTAAAATATTTTTATTAGGGCGGACTGATTGTGGAAAACATTCTACGAATCATTCTGACCAACTTTGTTCGTAAATTTTTGAGATATCCGAATAAAATTTAATACGTAGGTGCATTTGATATTATTGTGATCATTTGTCGGAATCAGTCAGATGGAACAACTATATAACATGTCTCCTAAACAATCGATTATAAAAAATTTTACATTTCGCTGGCTCGAAACCTGTTTTAGTCCTAGTCTATTAGGCGAAATTGTTCAGAATAATCCGCAGAATATTTTCAATTTATGCGATATTTAAAAAAAAAAACCGACCCACTCTAATGTATGTACAATTATGCTCTTAAAATTTTTAAACAATTGATAAAGCATTATTTCAATTTAAAATTTTTTTGTAGGGCTTAAACACCAGTTGGCCGACCTTAAAGGAGGAGGCTTTAAAAAAATTCGATTTTGTAAGGATCTTTTTGGGAAGGAAAAAACAATAGATTAAAGTGAAATTTCTAGGGCTTACAGCTACATATTTAAGCATCATTCACAAATTTTTTCGATACGAAATCTTTGATATTCTACCTTTAGGAAGCAATTGCCCGATGCATCTCGCATGTGCATTTGTCGGTCGGCAGGCAGGATGCAGGTCGCAATTTCTATCGGAAACAAAAAATTCAAAGAGATTAATATGCTCTAATAACTTATAATCTATTTAAACTAAAAAAAAATCTTAAAAAAGTGTAAAATTTTACAATTTTTCTAAAAATCGCCTTTTTGGTGGTTTTTGACCAAAAAAAATTTACTATATGTTGTTAAAAATATGCTCAAACTTGACTTTTCTTAGTGTTTTTTAGTTTAAATAGAAGATAATTTAATCCCAAAGATAATAAGTTTTGCCCCAATTCCATACGACGTTTAGTTTTTTTTTGTCTTGCCCGCCAATTAAGAAAAAATCGTAAAAATGAAAAACCGAGAAATCGTGAGTGCTTTCTGCCAAAGCACTGAAATATCTGCTAGAGACTCGGTCACTATTTCCGTTCTAGCTTCGAAAATATTTCGAATTCCTATCTATAACTTTCGGTTTGTTGAAGCTTCTAAAGCAGGCTTCCCCCTTAAGGAATGACACAGAATATTTACCTACGCAAATAAATTTTTTGGTCAATGACTGTCATTTATTTTTGCTGCTTTTTTGAATTGACAGCTCTGGAAACCGTATTACCAACGCTGCTGTTATTTCATATATGTACTATGTTTATAATCTAAAAACATTTTCCTATTTAATTTATAACCTAAAATTATTTTTTTTGTGCCTGCAAAACTTCCTACAAGGCCCATACCTCAGCAAGTACTGCATTCTTAACATAAACTTGGCTACTTTTGCCAATCAACGGCTTACCAGTTCATAACCGTATACTGTCTATAATATTCCCATCACTTTATTATATAAATATACATATATATTTTTTTTAAATAATTCAAAAAGTTGTGCGTTAAAAGGGCGAAATGAGCAGTGAATTATCTTTTGCCGCTCATCAAAAGCGCTTCAAACTTTCTGCCTCAACACGAAAGCAAACAAAAAAAATAATTTATATATACACATACATATACATACGTAACGTTACTTAAAAGCGCAAAAATTATTTATGTGAAAGTGAAAAAGTTTCGCTCATCAAACAAATGTGTCGCCAAGGAAGCTGTTGCAAAGTGTAGCGTTTGCCATTGCCTCGGCGCTATCGCTAATGGTGTTTGCTTGCCGCGCCCTTTACTCTGCAGCCGATTTCCTTGCCTAACGCTTCTGCATTCAATTTGGCTTTGATAACGTTAATAAAAAGTCTTTTAATCCATTTCGCAGCGCAAACAAAATGGTAAAGAAACGAGTGACACACATACTTGCATACCAACAAATACTAAAATGACTTTGTGTGTATATGTGGAAGAGTAGATAAGCTTCCGTGTGTCAATATGCCGTGTATGCATGCATAAAACAAGCGGTTCATGTGTTTGTAAAACTAATTTGGTTTTAAATTTTTACTAATATTTATCGTCTTTAATAAACATTGACGTTAAAAAATAAAAATTTAATGCCATAAATTTTAAATAAGAAAATATACATTACTCTAACTATAATGTCATCCACAAGTGCATGCCTCATAGCACCTATGTACTATGTATAACTAGATCTGATCGTATGCAACCAACGAAAACGTTTTTTAGATCTTTTTTGCCAAGTGGTGTGTTGGCAACAACCTTAAAGTCGCATAATCGTATAGTATGATCTGCTTAAGTCGGAACACCTCAGATGAAGACGGTGCTTGAAAATCGTTAAGCAAGTGTTAGAGAGATAGCAAGAGAACTCTTTTGTGAGAATATTTTGTGTTTTAAATGCGTTATTGCTCGCCTCGTTCCGATGAAGATAATTTTTTTCCAAAACGACCAAAAAATGGCAAAAGCGCACGAAAAGATTCAATTGGAGAACGATAATTTTAATAACAAAATTGAAGAATTGAAATTGTAAGCATTACTGAATGCAAAAACAATTACAGATCACGACATTTTAAAAATGGTTGAACGGACACTTAAAAATCATATCATACCTATCGGAAAATCCGGTGTATATATATATATACTTCCACATGCTTCCTGGCAGACTTGACATACCCTGTTAAGAGTAAATAATAATAAGAATTTTATGCCATCCAGCGAAATCTAAAGGTAGGTTCCAGTAACGAAAAGTCAATGCAAAGTGGGTTGGATTTTGGTTTCTTCCATATAAATATAATGCTCTTTTTTAACATTGCTTTCACGCAAGTTTTTATATAAGCTTTTATGTAAGCTTTCCTAAACTGTGTATGCTTTCAAGTAAACGTTCATACATGCTTTCATGTAATCTTCCACATTTTTAAAGCTGTTCTAAGAAGAGAATTTTTGTTGGCAATATATTTAAGTACACACGTATCTGATATGAGATAGTTTGCAACACCATTTATTCCATGTGAAGTTGTAGACCAGAAATAAAAAACTCATTTTTTTTCGTTCCTTTTCTATTTTTTGGGATATAAGCGGGAATGAAAATTTTTACCCTTCCCTACCCAGAAGAAAACATATTCTAAAGTTCATTCACTAAAAACTGCAAATTAATTTTTAAGCAAATTTTTAACCCTGACCAACCCTTCTAATAATTAATTCTAAACTTAGAAAACTTTTTCCGCTTTCCTCCGCTTCTGTGCATTTTCATTTATTCCATTCGCTGACATTTAATTGCTCAATTCATAATCTTAATAAAATATGTTTTAATCTGCATATTGATTTTGTTCTTACTTTCCCCACACATTTGCACGTCTCTTGGCTCGTCCCTTTGCTCGTTTCCAGCGCTGCCCTACGTTTCGTTTGCAGCGTTGAGTATTTATGCGGCGCTCTTTTGCAATGCTTTCAGAATTTTCTTATGCATATACACAATTCATTATCAATTTATTTTTACTTCGTTTCTTTTACACAATTTGTGCGGATTTTCCTTCACTTTTGAAGTTTCTCTGCCGCCAATGGAAAGCTCGCTGCGCTGCGTGGCGCCGATCTTCTGCTTCGTTTACATTCATTGGCGCTTTTGATGCTTCATTTGCTTGCCGCTTTCTTGTAGGGTGTGACTGCTTGTAATCAGTATACTCATCTTCATCGTTTTCATCATCATACCCATCAACTTCTTTATCGTTCTTATCATCATCTTCGGCATTCCCATCAGTTATGATTTTCTTTTCGGCTTGTGCTCGAAGCGATTGGAGCCGCCATGGGTACCAATGGACCTCCAAGCACAAGGTCTATATGTGTGTATGTATTCATATTCTCTTTCTTGTGTATATGTATGTATTTATTTTCTTAATCAAGTATTTGCAGCACCCTCAATAGCGTTTGATCACCCCAAGTGCACTGGGGTTACGTAGCTATGTTGGACTGCAACAACTTGCTGCCTCTGCATATTACACTCGCCCCTTTTCGACTTCGAAAATTCACAAATGGAATTTTATGAATTTGGAATTTTCAGATTTTTTTTTAACTTTTTTTACAAACTCTCCATTTTTGGATATCCATTTTTATTATTTTTTTTTTAACAATTTTATTTTTTTTTCTATGTTTTTTTCTTGTTCTTTCATTTTGCTGAACACTTTTTACTTTACTTTCTCATTAACGTTTATTAAAATTGGCACTCCCATATACTTTTAAGTCTGAGAAACTTTGCCGCGTCTTCAAAGTGTGTTACCTGCTTGCTATTGCTTTTGTTGTTGTTGTTAAGTGAGTGCTTTATGCCAATATCCAAACGAATTCACTCCTCTAACCTTATTACGAACTCGCACTACTTGCCACACACGTCGCTGTGTTGCAACTTTGCAATTAATGCGCGATATTGGCAGTTAGATTGAAAATCACTTATAAAAATGTTTACTTGTGAAGTGAGTAGAGGATTCGCAATGATACCTTCGCTCGAAAGTTCAAAAGTACTAGTGGTATTCAGGAGTGGAAGGGTATGCCACCAAAGAACAAGTAAGCAAAGCGCAAAAGTTGTTGCAACTTGATAAACTTTGTAAGTTACTTGAAATTATTTTTTTCCATTTTCTTTGCAAATCGATAATTGTAAATCATCTAATTATACCGGCAAATTTGCTACCCACTGTAAAAAAAGACGATTGTATATTTGTGCGTATGTATCTATATATCAGTTTATATTTATATATGTATAATTTTCCTGTTTCGTATCTAAAAATTGAAACCCGATACCTTTTCTTCGCAGCTTTACCACCTGGAAGGTAATCTGTGATTTTCTAGCACTATACATAGACGAGTATTGTATCCTGTAGGAAATTAACTGCAAATAATATTTATAATCTGGTAGCAGTTAAATCCGAAGCCTTCTCTGTGAACAACAAAATGGTTGTAATATCTAAGCAATGAATAAGTTATTTGTAGCCACGTAGCATATAGCTATGATACAAACTGAACATTGAAATCAAGTGCTTGTATGGCAAACTTTTTCATTTGTAGAGATAGCTTAACGAAATTTGGTATGAATCATTTTTCAAGAAAACTGTACAATCTCCGTTAAAATTATTAAGATCGGATCACGTCAGCATATAGCTGTCATACAAAATGAACAAAGAGAATCAAGTCTTTGTAAGGAAAACTTTTGTACCTCACAAGATATCTTTACTACATTTGTCACAGATTACTTTTTAAGATACCGCTATAATTATCTGAAGAAATTTTCGAGATCGAACTTGTATATCATATAGCTGCCATACAAACTGAATGCTCAAAATCGAGTTGTTTTATGGAAATTTTGTTATATGTAAAGGGTACTCTAGTTTCAGCGTTTTTTCTTGTTTATTGTTTTGATTGATTGTGCATTTCAATTGTCGTTAAGTTTCTCGAACTTGCAAAGCCAAACAAATTTGTAAGTTGCATTAATTTTTTTCCTACAGGGTATGCACAAAATGGCATGCATATTGTTGTTAGCTCATCTTGCTCTTGATGTGCCGTTGGTTGTTGAAATTTATGATAAAAATTATTGAGAGTTTATTAAAAGAATTTTCAAGTAGAATTTACAGTAATAATTTATCATTAGCCGTGTGCATGTATGCGTAGATTCAAGCATGCAGCCAGACACAGGCGAACAATCATGTTCGTTTGTGTGCGTAGGTAATGTTACACATACACGCAAACACAAACACAAAAATAAATTAATTGCAATTGGCGAGTAGTCGTAGCAACCTTGCTTGGTCATAAAGAACATATGTGTGTGTGTGCTTCGCACAGAAAATTAAGGATTATAAACTTTGTTGGCATATATATTTAAATACTCTGCTTGAAGCTATATTCAGTGAGTTTCATTGAGGGGAAATTTGCTAAAAATACATAAGTAAATAAGCTTAAATCTGAACTTACTCGCTCAAATATTTATCTCTCGCAACCATTTTGTGATGCAACATATTCCTTTTGCATTTTTCATGCTTTCAAGTGTGTGCAACAAAAATGATGCACAGGAAGTAAATTATTTATATAAGTTGGTAACGAAGAATATAAACTGTGTGGCAATGAAAGTAACGGAGAATAATTTTGACATTAATGTTTGATGCAAGACAAAGCGTATATGAATGAAATAGATTTTTGCAAGCCTTGAAATCTTAACTTAGTCGGCAGCTCTTTGCATATACTTCTAAAACCTGAGATAGATTTGGAGTTGATATGTTAATATAAGGTCTGAAACTCTAACTATTTAGAAAAAACTTAATATCTACTTAACCGCGCACTATGTGAAGCTAGTGTGAATAATGCAGCCACTACTTATAATCATTCTTTCAAAATCTAAAAATAAAATTATCTTTTTGGATAAGAACCGCCTTGCCAAGAAAAATCAACATAAAAAAGGAGGCACCCTATATTTAAATGGTTTCATGTTTCTATGCATGCAAAATTGCATATATTGTATGTACATATAAACTTCCGTGCACTGCCATAAACATGCATAAATATAGAGGACCGTATATAGTGGCGTTTCCCCCATTTAGTGCGAGCAGTTTCACATTTCACGGAAATCTGCTAATAAATATGAATGACTTTTGCGGTAGTAACAACGTTGAGGTGCGCCACAGCTTTTGAATATTTATCTTTATATGCTTTTTGACCAGTTTTTAAATGGCTGCCGGAAATGTTGTAGCAATATTAACACATTTATAGTTTTGGTTTATGTTTCCTTTGCACTGTTAGTAATGTGTTTGGAGTGCTTAGGGTACTGTAACGGATGGCATACAACAACTGGGAAGTTTTGTTGGTGTTTATAGTTGGTAATATGGCAGAAGATATAGTGAGCTTGACTTTAGCAGGAAGTAAGAGTAAGCGGAATGCAGTTTATAATAATTATGGAAGGTAAAGACAAATAGGTAATATGATCAGTCAGTGTAAAAATAGCAGTAATTTATGGTGTTTATGAAAATTTGGAAAGATCTAAATCTTATCTGGTTTTATATTTATTCCCCCTATCGATCGATGATTTATTTACGTGTTTTGGAGGTTGCACAGGTAAAAGTAGCATCAAAACAAGGGTTGTTCAGAGGGAGTTTTAGACCCCTGGATTTATAAAGTGGTCATCTAAAGGCCTAGGTGCATTATCAGACACCCTACTCTTCCTTTATCTACTTAAAATATACTACGCAGTGTACTAAAACTCGCTACACAAATTTTAAACCCTATCCAGTATAAAAATAATCATTAGTTCAATCTCGTAACCCAAAGTAGAAATTTGTGCCTTGTTATCTAATTTTAAAATCCTATATTTTCCTGTTATTATAACTTTATTATTTATTTCCCCGTTAGTTGAATCTTTGAAAGCACCTGAAACTAAATAATTTCAAAATATTCCGGCTTTAAACAAGTAAACAATGAAGGCACAGATTGAAGCAAATTTCATTTGCGGAAATAAAAAAATGAGACCAAAATCACCGTCGCCATCACTATAGAACCGTAAAAGTGTAAATACAAGTTTTGATATATTTTTATACATTTTATGTACATAACTAAATTCCTTATATCTTTCCAGCAGTCAGACACCAAGCAATAATTGTTTACAACTTTGTAAGCAAAGTATTTGTGGCCTTAGCTTGTGGTATATACTTATATACAAGTATATATGCTGGTATACGCGTGGGCATGTGCATTTTTGCACAGTTAACAAAAATTTTGCGAATGTTGTGGATACAAAAAATGATATAGCAACTTCTACGAAAATCAGTCCAAGTATGAGCTCTTAATAATAACGGGAAGTTCGAAGCGTTCTTCGTTGGGTTTCAAGTCTGACGTTGTTGTGTGGTGTTAATTCTGGTTTCAAAATATACGATTATCTACGACTACGAAGTTATGACTATCAACAGTGACGTGGGAGCCAAGTAGCTAGTATGACGATTGTTTGATTGGTGACAGGAGATATTTCGTCTTGCCCTCGTTCACTACCAGAGCCAGAGCCTGCTTCGATTCTTTGTCCAACCTGGAAAATAACGGCGCGGTTGCTAGGGCCATTGGTATCGATATTATTGGCATTCGCCAACAGTTGTAGACTCTTATAAAATATTATATCCGCTAAATTAAGTTCTGCAGCTCGAATTATTTTCTCCAGTAGCAGATTGAAGAAGTCGAACGATAGCAAGTCTCCTTGTCGGAATCCTCGTTTGGTAACGATCGGCTAGGAGAGGATCATACCAATCCTGACGGAGCTTTTGATGTTGCTCAAGGTCAGTTTACACAGCCGTATTAGTTTTTATTTTCTAGATGCAGTTCCTTTCGTGCTGTCAAAAGCAGCTTTGGAATCGACTAAGAGGTCTTTTCCAAGATTTGGCGCGAGATGAATGTCTTGTCAGCTGTTCATTTGCCAGGCCTAAAGCCGTACTGTTAAAGTCCAATCAGTTTGTTGACAATGGGCTTGAATTTTTCCCATAATACGCTCTATAGAATTCTATATGCGATGTTGAGGCGGCTTATCCCAAGGTACCTGGCGCAGATTGTGGGTCTTCCTTTTTGTGGATTTGTCAGAGCACACTTAAATTCCAATCGTCGGGCAAACTTTGGTCCTATCATATTCTACAATGAGGCTGATGCTTGCTCCTTTAACTTCTTCGCTCTCGTATTTGAATAGCTCGGCCAGCAATCCATTGAGGCAACTCAACTTAGAGCACAAATCACTAAAATATTTTATTTCACAATTGTGCCAAAAAAACATTATAATTTCTTCGTGCTCACTGGGTCAGAACTGAAAAGTTGTATGTACGATTATTAACCATAAGCATATATAAACATGTACATCACAAATTTGTATATACCCACTTTTAAAAATGTTGTGTATTTTCCCCAAAAGTTAGACGAAACATTAAATGTCAACAACAAACTTTACGTGCAAATTACAATTATTTATTTACTTTTGCATAGATTTTTGTGGTTGACGACTGCACAACTCACATACACACATATATGCACGCATACAACCATGAAGCACGTTTTAAAACTATAAGTCTGTAATTTAAATTCAAATCCTCTACTCCGCTCTGGCTCCACAGCGACGCATACAAAACTTCACTTTTCACTTTCGAGCCATTCAACATTTTGAATGTCACTGTATTGTTGCCGCCACTGTTGTGGCCAGTGTTGCTATTATTGTTGCAACAAAGTTGCTGTTTGCTTCTCATCAAAAATGCATTAAACAACAACATGCCTTGCATAGAGAGAGAGACAATGTTATCAAAAGCAAGAACAAAATCAGCAAACAAAATGAACGCCGAAAGCACAGTGTAAACTGCAAAAATACTGTCATGCATAACTATACTTACAATATTATATACATATATACCGGTATGCAACATGTTTATATGTATGTTGCAAATGTTTACATTGAAGTTAGCACTTTTCGTCCGCTGCTGGCCACTGCGTTGAGTGAATTCGTTACAGCAAGTCCAAATTTTCTGGATTTTGTAAAAGTCTGCTTATGTATGGCGGGTTGTCCACAGGGTGGCTCACTGGATAAAAAATATTGGCTTTTACTATTTACTGTAAAAGCCATAAAATAATTTTCAAAATCAGGAAAAAACGATAACTTCGGTAGAACGGAAGCTACATACATTACCCTTCACAAATACAAAATTCTTCCATTCAAAAACTTTATTTTGATCAGTCATTTTGTATGCCTGCTATGATGATCACATTGTTGAGCGATATGAAAGATTTCTTTGGAAATGTACCGCTGCCCATGTCAAAATTTGTCAAGATATGTTGTCAAAAAAAAAGTTGTCTACTCAAGGACTTCATTTTGATCGGTCAGTTTGTATGGCCGATGTATGCTATGTTGATCCATATTGGCCGTTTCGATAAATAAACTGCTTTTGGGAGAGAAAAATCCTTGTACAAAATTTCAAATCGCTGTCATTAGAGTATTTTGTATAGTGGAAAAGAAAAAGAAATGGCTGTATCATACATTCATACATATTTTATAGGGTGTCCAAAGTTTCCTTCTGGCTAAAATAAACTCCGTGGTAAGCTTAATAAAGCCTGTTCAGGATACAAAAATATTGTTTCCAGCTATAACTCTTGAACACTTATTTAATATAGAACGTGTCCCAAACTGAACATATATAATATTACAGCTAAGACCCGAACCTAGATTCTTTTATGTATATAGGCATTTTTATACTATCTCCTAAACTTCATTATATCAAGGGGTTACATGGGTTTCCTCGACTAAAAAAATCCTTTTTAAACCTTTTTTTTTTATATAAAAATTACAAATTTTACCAGAATTTTTCATTGTTGAAAACATACATTTTTAATAAAATACTCGTTGGGAAAAAACATTTTAAACTCGGCCATTGCGGCACTATTTCTCGTGACCCCTGTGAAAAAAATGCGCCAGAATTGGCAGGATAATTCCTTGCAGAATCATCTAAAGCAAAAAAATACATGTTTTAGTTAAAATCTTAATTTATAACTGGGCCGAAAACAAGCAAAACTGAAAATTGGAGTTTTGGCAGACACTTTTACAAAAAAATGAAAATGAAGTCTTTAAGAATCGTATCTCAAAGAATATTCCATGAAGATCTATTGCGTAGTTTTCGAGAAATCTTGCAACCCGACTTCACAGTTCGAGAAAAACGCGTTTAAGGACGACGCATTTTACTACGAAAAAGTTATTCGATAGGTTTATTAATCTCCAACTCCAAACCATATCTGGATGACTCAAAAGACTTCGTAGAAGCGTTTATAAACGAGATCGCGACAAAGCCTTGATAATTGAAATACTTTTTTAGCCTGATTTTGAACCAACATAAAGCAGAGCCTTGCACCTACCCTTATAACAAGATGTAATTATTATTATTTTTTTAACTTAATACGAAGAGAGAAAGAAGGCCTTAAAACCTCGAAACTATGTTGTTATTATCTTAAGTGTTGTAAGCTCTAATATATTCATTCTGGATCCTCACCAAACCGGAAGCAATTCCTTCTGAGCCTGAGTATTGGTCTTAAGCTAGGCAATCGTAATCAAATTTAAGTAAAACTTCATCAGAAAAAAATCTTCGTTTTTTGGCAAAAAATTTATAATTTAACCGAAAACTTTACTTCCCTATATCTGAAAACCCATAACATGGTTACGTAAAAAGCTGTCGAAAACCAAAGAAGCTCAAGCAAACGAGCTAACCTTTGCAGTTTTAACTTCATCTAAGCCATGCTGTTAAATGAATTTGAAAGCACCCTGCACTCGCCACAGCTCGAAATATTTTCATATACATATAGTATATGATGGGGCTGTTTGTTTGCGTTTTGTGGCAAGTGCACATAACTTCAGGTTTGCTTTGGCCAATTCACAGCGATGGATTTGTGTCACAGCAATGCTGCAAATGCCCCCCAGCGTATCAGTTATGCCAAGCGGCAAGCGGATTGTGTAAGCTAGAGAATTTGTGAACGAACAAGCGGTGGGCTGTCATTGAGTTACGTTGTTGCAATGTTGCTATTGCACTGAACTCGTTAGCTGTTGTTGCTGTGGCTCGACGGCTGTCAGACCGCATTCATTTCAGTTATTTACTAGATTTTTATCAATTCAATGCTACTGTCATTGCGCACGCATACACACAAACTTGTGTGGGTGGGATATAGCTAAGCGCTGGCTCTTCTCCGTTGTCCTTTATGCTCTCATATTTCATCGCTTTCATTTTATCTGCAGCATTTTTATTCACTTTGTTGTTTGTATTTTGTATTTTCTATGATTTGTAATCTAAAATTTGTGCTGTTAATATTTACACAGATAAAGTTTTCACTCCTAATCCAAACACCCATTCACGAGCACAAAGGGTCCTTCCGTGCTGAAGTTGTTGTCGATGGTGAACGTGTTTGCAGAGTGAATGCTTTCATGGTTATTGATGGCGTCAGAATTCGCCAAGATTAGCAGCTTTTTTAGTATCTGTAAGTGAATGTGTACATCAAGTACGTGTGGCACATAGCGGCATTATTCGCGCTCTTATTGATAGTTCACATTAATCTAAGTTGACCAGCTAACATAATGGGTGTTTACCTTATGTTGTTCAATTGGGTTACATCTATTTCCAGAAAGGTGTGCAGATTTGGGCAAAATAAGAGAGAAACATTGGAATATGTGAATTATTTAAGGGATCTTAAGATAATTAGTTTAAGGGTTTATATTCACTTATCACTTTAAAAACTGATTCTTTGCATATATATCGAATAAATATACATATATCTCGGAATATTCTCCAAAAAACTGATTGGGTAAATAGTTTTGGAGGTATTTGGAGAGAGGCAGAAAAATCTTCCCCGCCACCAGATACCTTTTTTAGAGGTCTACTTGAGATAACTACGGAAAATAAAATTTCAAGACTGTTGAAAATTCTAGAATCTAGAATGAGATTAGTTTTGAATCCTCAAAAATAATTGGCTTAGAAAGAATTAGTCAAAGTATAGAACAAGAGCGCAAGTCGAGTAGAAAATCGTTCGGATGTCTTACAGCTTCCCGAAGTCGAGCATTACGTGTATTTGTTGACGTGCATTTTTTGCTGCACAGGGGTTGGTGGAGATCTTGGCTGTAACAAGAAAGTGGTCCGAGTCGAAGTTAGGACCTCGGAGCATACGCACGTCTAAAACACTGATAATACGTCTTCCGTCTCTTACTACATGATCGATTGGGGTGGTGGCTTATCGATCCGAAGACAGCGGATGAAGTCAATTAGCCTCAGCCCAGTTGGTGATGTTTCATTGGGGGGCTGAATTTACTGACCAATTTTGGCATCGTGGCGAAGGCAGCTCCCATAGATGCATTTGATCTTCTTTATATGGTCACTGTAGTAAATGCAAAAAGGACCTACTCGTCTCAGTCCTTGTTCCGTCCATCGCATTTCTTGAACGGCTTTGATGTCAACAATTATTTCTTCGAGGACATCAACCAATTGGTAAGCAACATTTTTCCAATTAAGTAACCGGACATTCCAAGTGCATGCCTTTAAATCATTATCCTTTGTGCGCTTGCCATGGTCGTCATCAAAAGGGGAGTTTGTCTTCCAAGACTGAATTTTACTTTTCATTGGGCCCGTTTTTTACGTGACGTGACCCAAGCACAGCAACAACCCTGTGGAGGGGTTGTTTCGCCTTCTCTCTTTAACTCTCCTTCAAACGTATATTCTTTGGCTACCCGGAGGATACTTGGTCAAAGACCGGAGGTCGTGAGCTGCTTGACCGATCTGTAAAATAACCACTTTTGGCCACTCCCAAGTGAATGGTGATCAGAAAAATTTTCCCTTCACTTGCGTGAACTTCTACGCATGACTCCATTCTCTTCATATGTAAGATAATGAGTTAAAAAACGTTGCCTATATTTAGGCAGAGGACGGATGCAGCTCGCAATTATTTGAAATTATAGCATTTACTATTAAAATTTTTTGCTGACGATTTTACAAAATAACATTCTCCATCATAAAATAATCAGCAGCTCTAATTTCAAAAAAGTTATAAACATTTTTGCAAAACTTTGCTCTGCTGTTTACATTAACTTAACGGGTTATTGAAAACTTTTCTTTAGACAATCTTTCAGTCGACTCAGTCTTTCTTAACCCGCAACGATTGAAGGAAACCAATATGATTACAATATTTTCAAGAAATAAGTGCAGATAGTGGTCACTTGTGATTATACCCTTTATTTTGTACATTAGCTAAGTCAAGTATTTTTATAGCTTACTAGCTCATCTTAGCCCGCTTAGTCATCATATCCGCGCATTAAATTGTAAGGGCTCTCATTTTGAATGCAAACATCCCTGCAAGATACTTTCCTCCCGCCATATTTAAAATGCGTTGAATTACTCGCTCTTTGCTTTTTCATTTTGCCGTTTGCGCACTTGAGTCAAACGTATGAGATTCTGTGCTTTTTTGTTTCTTTCTTGTTAAGTAATCTTTTTAAGCCTCGAAGCGATTTTTATGTTCTTCACTTTTTAAATTTTCTATTTTTGCATTTCACTTCAACTCGCGTAAAGTTTGTTCGTTTCTGCATTTCTGATTTAGTTCAAAAGTTTAACTTGAAAACATTTTTCTCATACGAGTGTGCGCACCCCTACTCTTACAGCGCCTGTCGCAACTTTCTCCTCACGACTACACTCCTTGGCAGACTCTACTCCTTTGGCAGCATTTACCGCACTGCAGCTTCCGTTTACACACTCTGCATGCACTAAGCCGGCTTGCGCGTGTATATGTGCGGCGCTCACTCTACTTCGTGGATCTCATCGCCGCGCCCACTTCCGCTGACTTTATAAATATATCAAGTGAAATGTTAACGGTTTTATCTGCTCGTGTTAAAGCAGTTGATACCCTTGTATGCGAGCCTTCATCTTTAGAGTCTTACATTATGTTGCTGTTGTTGGTTTTGTTTTAACTCTCAATTATTTCTTATTTTTGCTGCATGCCGCCCTTCCATTTTGCCGCTTGCCAAGCCCGCTCTACTCAGCTGACTCCTACCCTATTCATAGCTATAATTTATTTCTGAAAATAATACGCCATTAAAAAGTTCAGCCAACCGAGTTACCCTACGCCACCACCACCACCATGAACATCTCCAACAACAGCACAGACATACCTCGGTAAGAACGCAGCAGAGAGTAGTGCCAAAGTCCAGGCGCGTACTCGCTATAAAATGTTGCCGCAGCTTATTAGGTTGTAGGAGTGACGCCTGGCACAGAGCAGGCAGACGCATGTTGCATTTTTAATTGCATGCCACAAATAAAAGTGCAAATTACGGATGAGCGCTGGGAGATGAGCGCTCTAAGCAACAACCCTTCACAGGTGCACTTCTTATAACACAAAAGAGTCTAAAAATATATTTAACTTGCTTTTGATAGGCTAGTGTGTGTGGTAGCTATATGCTGTGGTGGTCCGACGTGAACAATATTTTGGGGGACTGTTGCATTGCCTGGGCAATAATATATATCAAACGTTTAAAGATATTTCAAAAATAAAAAAAAAAGTTGTTTATACTAGAACTTAATTTTCTGGTCTGATATCGGCGATTCCTAGACATGAGTAGCTTCTTGGGGAAACAATATTTTCAAAAATTGAGGATTTCTAGTGTAATGGCTTGATCACGATCGTGACCAATTTTTTTCCTCGGAATGTGATGAAATTGACGCGTAAGATCTCTATTTCCTACAAGAAGAACACCGCTTTATAGCAACTTAATTTCGAAAAACAGAAATCCATCTAGCGGAAGCCAATAGAAAGGCACCAGGCACTGGGTTTTGCATAAAAGGAGCTTTAGGAAAATCTCCAACGGCTGCTTAGGAGCTAGTATGTACTAGACTTGCCACCTATAGACTCTTCGCTGAAATCTACGTAGCAAAATCGGCGGAGCGACTACCTTCTGCAGGAGATTTGACATATAGAACCTTCGCGCATAGCTCGGTGGGCAAACCCGACTACATGATTCCACTTTTCAGCTGAACAAAAAAGATTCAAAGTAAACATAGAAAAAGATGGTTGGCAATGTACTATATTTACGCGCAACACTATAAAAATTTATGTGGATGGCTAGACAATTGACAGTGGACTTTGCCATAGGGCAATTTTTTTAGGTTGCCAGACCACTGTGGTATATGTATTTCAAGCTGAGGTCTTTGCTATTGCGAAAGCTGCGGAGCTATCTCTAATGCACCTGCAGTCAATTCCAGAGTCAACATCTAAGTAGACAGCCAGGCAGCAATTTAGACAGTAACCTCGTATCACATATCGGACAGGAGTGTTTTGGGAAGCAGGTCAGCAGTGGAGAGTGTTGTCAGAAGCAATCAACTTCACTTCTACTGGGTCGAGGGCAGTGAAATAGTGGAAATAGTGGACGGGATTGCCAAGAATGGTGTACGGCTAACACCCAAACACCTAATCAACATTAGGAAACCCATGCATTATCTTTACGATGATCCGGACAGAAACATGGTAAAGAAAATCAAAATCCCATGTAACGAGGTACCGAACTAAAAAGGCCATTTGCAAAACGGTAGATCGGAAGTACACAAAATACCTATTGATACTCTATAGAAAATACTGTAGGAACATAATGGGAATAATAATAGATCACTGTCAGGTGGCGACACATGCCCGCAGAATACGGCTGATAGATCGAGAAGACTGCAGGAAATATGTAAGGCACCAAGGAGACAATGGCACATCTCTTGTGCACTTATCCCGCAGTAATAAGACTAAGCTGTAAGTATCTGTGGTCCTCACAGTATGATACACTGGAAGAGGTATCGATAGTGAGGCCACAGATTCTGTTAAAATTCTCCTCATCAAGCTCGGGCATCCTAAAGGATGACGACCCCTCAAGAACCTAGTAACTGAACGTCATTTTGTATCGCAAACGAAAACACCCAAAAGTATTATATTTTTATTTTTGGGGAGTTTATTTACTGAAATGTAGAGGAAAATGGGTTTTGAAAAAAAAAAAACCTCTATCCCCGAGCCGGAGGAATATGTTGAATGAAATCCATAAGCTCACTCTAGTAAAAACATTTATCTGCAATAATTACAGCTATAACACGTACCGTTTTAGATCCAACCTGAAACGCTACTACTTACGCCACTTCTTGCTCTTATGTCCATATATGAGTGACTTGAAATACTTCAGCGGCGGAGGTGAAAACAATGCCAAAAATGATTGCTCATAACTTTCCAGCGAATTAAATGCAACTTCCACATGTCATTTCAAGTTAGAACCAAGGTATGAAAAAACAAAAACAACAAGGAAATACCACTATATGTGCCAAAGTGTTGCACGCTTCTTAAAAAGAGTAACAAGTATAGCGACGCTTCCTCATAACAAACCGGCTAAAGTGCTGCGCGGCGGCTTAAATTACACAAGGCTGCAATGTTGTTGTAATTTCGGTGTCTGTTGGCAGCGTTTGCTTGTGCGTTGCCGCCATGGCAGCCAACTTCATTTCAGTTGCGTTCATGTTCTTTCACTAAAGTTGTTGTGTAATTTCAACTTTCTTATTGTTTTTGCTGTTGCTGATGAGACTTTTATTATGCACGTATGTGTGGGTGTGTGTGTGCTTAGTTGTTTTTGCAACGCCACTAGTATTTATGAGCGTATTTTATGCGATGACAAACGCATAAAGTTACGTTTATGCCATAAATGTGCTGCAAATGTGGCAAAAGTATATAGTAACTTAAGTGGCAACAACACCTGCCGGTCGCGCCACAAGCCCACCAACGCCCCGCCCTTGCAGCACGAATGCAGTGCTCCGCAAATCGCGTTGCATGTGTGTTTATGTTTTACGTTTGCGGCTTTGCGGTTGTCGCTTAACGTGCCACACCCAGGTTTTATGGTCTTTGGTTTTGTTGTTATTGTTGCTATTGTTTTTGTTTTCACTTTTTTCAACACTTTAACCGCAGACGCCAAGCGTCGCATTGTTTTTATTTCAGCTGTTGGCTTTATCTGCTTACCTATTTTTTCTTGTGTTGTATGCCACACGCTGTTGCTGTTTTTTTCTGCTTGCTGTGACTTTACCACGCAGTTGCCTAGTTGTGTTAAAAACAAAATCATAAATTCTTTCACAAGTAAACTGATATTCATTTTCATGTCATACACGGCAGCGCTGCAATGCTGCAAGCCACAGCGAAGGTAAAAATATCACCACAACTTCATTGTTGCCACATTCCCATATACGCACATACACATAATAGCTGACATAACTGGAAGGAATCTGCGCTTGCCACAAAACTGAAATGTCACAAGTTTTGTTAGCAGCGAAAAACTTTTGGAATTTTTATCGACCAACAACAACTACAATAGCCATAAATTACCCGCTACTTCCACAAACCTGCTGTATGGTATAGAGTTGCATTTTGGGTCGAAGTTGCTGATAAATATCTCCAGTTTATCAAAGCAATATTGCAGGCGGCAGCATTATAACTGTTTATCAACACCGAAAATAATAAACGGAAGACTAAGCGCCCAGTTGCCCATAATGTTCCACAAGTTCATTTTAAAAATTTTGGGACATTTTTTGCGGTTGGCGGGAGTACAATTTTCCGCTTGAAAGCAGGTAACACGAAATGAAATTTTCTTATTTTTCAGTATTAACGATAAAGCTGAGCCTGCATTACTTAGAAGTCTTGAAACATGAAAGGCGTTTCGGCTCCTTCAGATTTTCTGGGAATAACTAACTTCCGTAAAGCTCATGCAACTGATTAATTAGAGCTTTTCCCTAATAACGAACATGATTGAGCCTTCGCAGTGGTTTTCTAAAAGTTTTTTTGAAATACTATCAGTTTCGATAACAGAAACAGAGACCTGGACTATGCCATGAATCTCGTGTCGTGTTTGGTCAAAATGGCTTAGTGATGCTAGAATTAGTTGGTGCAGTATCTTGATGAAATATCCATTAAAAAATCCGGTTGATTACACTTAACACCTTCATTTATACACCTCAATGTCCCAGCAATATTTTTCATTGATCATTTGACCTTACTAAACTTACACGTGGTAAAAATTCCACCTCGGTAATTAAAAAAAAATTATGAGCATCACTTTAATTTTGAACAACTTTGTCGTAGGTTTTTCGATTACCAGGTTTTTTGGGACGAGTGACACTTCATTAAAGACACGTTAACCAATATCTGTCTGAAACACAAAATTTCATGTAAATAAGTTTAAAAATTTTAATAATACCGATGATGAACTTTTGTGCGCGGTTTCCTCAAGGAAGCAGTTAGGGATCAATATCTTGTTGTTAATTGTCATTTCTTGGTTAGGTTTCTTCAGCCGTTCTGCGAATGAAGTTTCCAATTCCTCGAATACTTAGTGACTGAGCAGCTAAGCAACTGATAACCACATCTTCTTCTGGTAAATTCTGCCCAAAAACATCGTCTTTAATCTCAATTGAGCTAATGAGGAGACTTTGTTGTGAAAAGAAAGTCAGAAAAGTAGGGAGGTCATGTCAAAGTGGGTAACAGATATAATCGAATTCAAGTATCGATCCAGTTATATAATACATGACAATAATTGTCTTAAGTGTGATGCAGCAGTGATGCCTTTTGCTCTTATCTGCATAATCTGTATTGAGTTGCTGTTAAAATAGGCCAGAAGACTAGCAACTGTAAGCCGCTGAGGTTAAACCGGGAAACCGGGAAACCGGTCAATGGAAATAAAGCAATAAAAGATGTCTACTTCTGTTAAGGAAGCGGCCTTAGCTAAATTTACCTAGTGGTTTTTAATGAAACATTAACAAAGGTTTGTTAAGGTTAGAGACCCTTATAGCATATAGACCAATCGAGAAAAAGTTCTTGTGTGCGATTTTTTTTTGTGAAGGCTGTGCTAGCTTTGAAGCACCGCAGAATAAAACGACTAAGTTTTAAATATACACATCTATGTAAACATTTAAATAATAATCACAAATAATACCAACTTTTTATTTACTTGACCTGTGATTTCCAAACAGCATTACATAACAATTAATCTGCAGCAGAAAAAAAAGGTCCAAAAACAAATGTAATAGAATTTTTTCGGAGATAATGCGTTTCAAACTTTGTGACGGGCTGTGTGAGCGCATAAAAATGTGGCAATATTTCTTGCACAATTTATGTGCAGCATTGCAAGTT
The DNA here is from genome assembly GCA_027475135.1 of Bactrocera correcta. Lineage (NCBI taxonomy): Eukaryota > Metazoa > Arthropoda > Insecta > Diptera > Tephritidae > Bactrocera > Bactrocera correcta. The sequence continues at coordinate 113,823,909 of CM050323.1, forward strand.
AAATGGGGCACGAAATTGCAAATGTGAGCGCTTTTCCGCCTCGCATCAAAATTGCCTTGGACTAAATGCAAAGTTTTACAGTTTGCTAGAAGCCATAAAAAGCGCTATACATACGCACACACATATATAATATAAGGGTGTATGGGTTTCTTAGGATTTAGTGCGTGCATATAAAATATCTAATGAGCGACATGCTGGCCACATGCAGCCACACACACAACACACGAATACATTTGCAGTCGTTGCGGAGATTACCTTGCGCCAGTTGCGCTGCACTCACTCACTTGGCCTGATGACAGTTCGGGCAGTGCCGCAACTCAATTAAATCCATTAGCATTTTTAGTTGCAGCAAATTAGTGACAACAACAACTACCACACGCAGAAAGAAAGAATTTCAAAGAAAAACCGAATATGCAGGCTCTTTCATGTGTTGCACTTCCTTTGCCTGGAGTGTGATGCTGCCACATATACGCGTGGATGTACGTGCATGCAGCGCCACAAAAACTAGCTGCCGCCTATGTGACTACTGTTGCTAATGTTGGCGCTGCCAGCCGTGGCATGGATGTCACAAAGGCGACATTGTTGCAAATAGCAGTAAAAACAACAGCAACACCACCAATTACTGTGGCAATTTGAATTATGCAAATGCAGCGTTGCATTCCTATACACACACACACACATATACGTACGCCACACAGGCATGTTGCAAGTCACAGACATTGTCGTCAACGCTTTTACCACCGCGTTGCACCACATGTTTTACATTCTTTGCTCATTCAAAATATGCATTTTTCGCTTCCACACTGTCTTGGCGCTCGCCTTACCTTTTGCCGCGTTGCGCGCCATCATTGTTGTTTGGCTTAGGCGACAGCGGCGTGTAGCGTCTTCATTCGTTGCATTTTCCAATTTCATTGTGCTTAGTCGAGGTCACCGCTTTCCTCCACACATAGACACACCCCTTTCTGCAGTTGCTTTGTGTGTGTATCGGGGCGTGTCTGCCGCAATGCGTTCTTGCAACACGCCAGCATGTTGGCGAAATCTTAATTACCCTGAGAATTTGCATTTTACGACATCTTGAAAGGCGTCGTGTAAAATCTAAATTTTGCTAAAATTTCACTGTGGCATGCGGCGTGGCAAGTTGTTCGCATTTCAACTTGCTGAAGACGCTACAGCGATGGGCTATGTGCTAGGGAGGCAGCATGCTTTTGCAGTGCCGACGCAATTTAGTTAGTTAAAGAGCACTTTGTGGCGAATTGGTGCGCTATAGAAATAACGGAGTTAAGAGCATGAATTGCAAACAAATTAAATTTTGTTCTGTCAATTTAGATTGGATGGGGGCTGTTCTTTCAATCTAACGATATGTGCTTTGCAATTATTTTGAAGAATGCGGTTTATATTAGTTAGAATTTCAGTTAACAAAAATAAAAATAAATAAAAACAAACTTCTTTGGAGAAATACACAAATTTTGGAAGTTTTGTGATTTTTATTTCTTATTTTTCTTACCAATTTAGGAAACCCTTTGGTCTCCGCACAACAACTTTGTTAAAGATCATCAAATGATCAAATGTATAGTTTATGACCCTATAAAGGACATACAGACAACATTAATTTTTTTATTTATGGAAAAAGAAATGTCATAAAATGCCTTCTACAAATTCGATTTTTAGAAATTTTCATATTTTCGCCAGCTTTCCGTAGTTCAAAATGATTCGACGATGCATTATCATATACTCCATGAATTTTCAATACACCAATTGGATCGTTTACTATGACTTGTTTCACGTTATTATCTTAAACGGGCCAGTTGTTCTTTTAGACCATTTCACACTGTGAAAAAAATTCATGCCGAACCATACCACAGTAATTAAAGAAAATGATGAACGCCACCTTTATTTTTGACAAACCTTGACGTAATTTTTCCTATTTCTTTCCATTTTTGAATGCCATTCATTACATGGTTGGCCAGTTTCAACGGCATATTCATAAACCCGCGTTTTGTCACCAGTAATTATACATTTAATGAATTTATAATCCTCAACTGCACTGTCAAGTATTTTAGTAGTATTCTCACAATGTCACGCTGCATACACAATACAATAACAAAAATTTTGTGGAGCCGATCCACATCATACTATATATTTAGATACTCCAATATCTCTCCGGTATCAACATGTAATTGTTCGAACAATTTTTTTTTATCAATTTTTTGGAATATATGTATTTTTGTTAACAGAAATGGATGGATGAGACGTATGAGCCAAGTTTTCGATGATTTCACAACACTCACTGTATGCTTTGTGCCACTTAAGTACTTATGTTCCTGATAAAAAATACTTCCTAAAACACTTCTCCCATATATTCAATGATTCCGTAGCCATGATTTAATTGGAAACACAATATTCCAATTAATTGCATAGTAAAATTCGGCAGATTAACTTTTTACGTAGCAAAAAAAATATTGTCAAGTTCCCACTAAATGACTCATGACAATCAAATTTCACAAGAAGATACAGTTTTACCATTCTTGTTTAAAGGGAATATACATGTAATACACACTAACTATTCAATGCTTTCTATTTTTTTGGGAAAAGTAGAATGTCACAAGGCAGCATTTCAGGCGAATAGGGGGGCGAGGCTTCGTCAAACGTTACAGTGGTCCGCGAAATTTAAAATTTTAAAATTCCGGTTATTTTCTGTACACATGTTGAATTGTATATGCATAGACTCTCATTCTGGAGAGAAATTTTACTCACTCAATAGTTTTTATTCCACAACTGGTTTGGAGTATTCTCCAATTCTGAGAGAAAAAGATTTCCCATACAGCTAACGGCTTTTATTCCATGAAACTGCTTAATTATTCATTTAAAAATAAAATTTGCTCTTGACCAAACTGCTATCAAGAAGTCGTCCTTTGATTATTAACGTGGTAAATATGTTTACCCGTGAACATAAAAACCATATGAACTCAAAATTATTCTACTCTAATATATTTTCAACCCCTCATTTTCTTCTTGAGTAGTAAGAATAGCGATTGACGCTAAAAAGTTACAGAATCAGAACTGATATAAAAATTTATTTTGCATACGTAACTCCCTGAATTGATGAAAAAACTTATATATAGTTGATTATTTTAGAAATTATTAAGGATATTTATCGCATATTCAGACAAGCGCAGCCAAAATTACCCAAAAGCCAAAACCAATGAAATGTACTAGGTAAAAATTTTCTATATTTTACTTTTCCAGAAAAAAAATAAAAGTGTGATATACCACTAAGGATAAAGAGCTCTGAGCTAAATAAAATATGATATATTTTCCTTTAAGACACTAAGTATTTTTTAAGATATTAAGAATTTGCAAAGAAATCTGTACAATCTTTAGTTTCATTTTGATAACATAACTTCCAGCACTTTCAATACTCTAAGTAAATATTTATTTGGCAGATAGCATGACATGATCAATATCGATCGCTTCAGAGAAAATTATGATGAATTACACCATTCTTTTTTTCTTAAAATAGTATTAAAAAAATTAGTTGCCTACATTTTGGCGCAATGATATTTGATTTAAGCCTACAAGAAAGATGTTTCGATCTTACTAAAAGATCTCATTTATAAAAATGATGATATAATGAACTTGGATTTTCCATTGTAAAGCTTGAAAAATATCGCACCTTTCGAACTTTCTTATAAATGGCCATGTGTACCAGTGTCTTAGGCAGTTTGTAGCTCGCAATTTTTCCGCTATAAAATTATATGCATTGTTTTCGTGTAGTGCATCACATGCACTTATCTCACACATACACGCATACACTTTAATGGCTGGCCACTCAGTCAAAACACTTAGCCGGTAATTACAGTGCATAGTGCTCGACGCATTGCCGCAATCTCGAACAAAAACAAAACCCAATCTGTAAGTATAGTTAGGTGTATTTACAAATGGCAAGCGCACCTCAGGGCGCACTCACATGCATGTGAGAATGTGTGTGTGTGCCGACAATCTGAGATAAGAATGAATGAGGGACTCAACAGCTATTTAGCAAGCCAACAGGCGCCTAACCACCCACTTCATCATAGGTGGTACCTGTCGGCGTGAGCACAAGAACACACAACTCCGGGCCTTCACACACACACACGTTGGAATACAGCCACTGGCTTATCGCTTAATTAGGCACAGGCAAACAAAAAAGGGCACGAAAATGAGTACAAAAGAGGCACAAAAAAAAACATAAAGAAGCCAAACAATCTCTAAAATATGCAGACGAGCTGGAAGTCAAAGCACACACAAAAGTTTAGCATAGAATTTTACACAGATTTCTCATTCATGAAATAAGCACTTCAATCGCATTGCACCCACACATTGACTTATGCATTTATGCTTCATGTATTTTTGCTTTTGTACTTACAGTTATGTGTGTCCAGTTGGTTGAATGGCGCTTAAGCTGTCTCGCATGCAGGAAGTGGATGTGAATCATTAACAAGTGCAACAACGGGCAAACAACGGAACGAGCACACGCACATACATACATTTACCGACACTCATATACGCCAACGTGTGGCAAGTGCGGAGCCTTGGGCGCCACTTCGTTATATCTCTTTTACGGCGGCCCAGCACGTAGGCAACTGGCGAAAGCCACCTCCACGAGTGAGCGAGAACTTCGACAGCGCAACTGGCGGTCTACACCAAGGACATACACACACAAACAAATTGTGGTGGGTAGTGCAGCTTTGCAGCGTTCATTTGCCATTCCACGCAGCAGGTGAGTTTAATTATTCGCTGAATTTTCAGTTTTGTATCGAGTTGTTGCTCATTGCTGGACTTCTGTTTTGCTTTTATTTTCATCATTATGATGTTGTTGTTGGGGTTAACGGCAAGTTGCTGTTTCAAAATAATATTTTTCGGTTTGCTCATTTACTCGTTTGCCATATTTGCTCCGCATTTTTGCACCGAAATGTAATAAAACTACGGTCAGCAGGCAACACGAGCAATGCCTTGTATTTGTATGCGCCGCGCTAATTAAACGCGGAAATTTGGAATTTAATTCCTGGGCTATGGCCATGTTTACTCTGAGTACGACCAACTTGAAAATGATTCGGAAAAACATTTAACTTTTCCTGAAAATAAACGCATAAGAAATATATTAAAATACAGAATATTGACTTATATTTACATACTTTTTAATGAAATTTAATATTAAATGACATAGTGTCGCCGTCCACCGTGATCTCTTAATAAGTAGCCATTGAATTTTGTCGAAATTAAATGAAATATTGAATGCAAACAAGATAAACGTTAACTTTAGTTGAACCGAAAATAAATGATAAATTTCGAGGTTCCCTCTTCTTTAAATAAAATACGTACAAACTTCAAACTAAACGGGCGATGTTTACTGTCATTCGAAAGAACATCCTTTGGCATTTATTTTTGGAAGATTATCTCTCTCAAATATTGGCCACGGCTAAGTCTCAGATTGTTTTTTTTTTTCTGGATTAAGTGATGGCTCTTGAATATTTCCAGATTTTTTTTTCGTTCCACATGCGGCAATCTTGCTTGTTTACATACCCAACGAGCCAGAAATACACCAAGTCGTTCCATAGTTTAATCCGAGTTTAATATCGTTTCTCCACGGTCTTCGTGTACACTCTTAGCTACGCCTGCTATATTTTCTTCACTGCGTGATAGACGAGATCTGTATGGTCGAATATTTTTCATTAATGAATGCTGGGTCTCAAGATGGGTGATTGTGTTGACAACAATTTGAGCGAAACGAGCGAAACACATATTTTACAGAACGTGAATTTTCGTAATAAAGTTGAACGATTTTGAGCGTTGTTCAGACAGGACGTGATGAAGTGCCAAAGAATACTGAATAAAAATAACATGACAGCTTGAATCGACTCACGCGTGATCTGTCAAAAAAGGTCATTAAAAAAGTACCTATACTTCTATCACCCTTTGTAATACCCTTCAAAAACACACTGGAATCCATACAAAACTTGTTTTTGAATAGTCAGTTTGTATGACAATAGTATACAGCTGGTGTGATATCACATGATCTTGGTGGTCAGACCTCAAGAAAATATAATAGAGATTGTACCGTTATTTTGGGCAATATATCGTGCCGAATTTCGTGAAAAACTTGACAAACCAAAAAAGATTTAAATGCGAAGATTTAAGCACTTTCTTGGAGAGAAATTGGCGCAAAATTTCAGATCGATGTTTTAGAAAACTGTGAGGGAGCAGTGCGCGTATAAACATATAGAAAAAAGACGGACATGGCTATGGCATCGATTCAGCTCACATTTAAAACCATACTTACTTTGGATCGCAATAACCTACTTAAAATAAATACAACATTTTTAGGAACAAAACGTAAAAATGATCACATCAAGCACATTGACAACTCTTAGTTTGTAGGCACGAAAAGATGGAAGAGGTGTCACCGGACCCGAAATAAACTTGCGAACGGAGTGGATAACGCCAAAAGAGAAGTTACCGACAGTGAGCAACAGAAGTTTTCACGTTCAAAACCATACCAATAATTCACTCATTCACCGTTGGGTCGCTTTGTCTTAGCTGGAGCGAACTTTACTTTGTTGTTAGTTCAGAAGGAACACAGCTTTGGGCAGAAATATTCTTTAACCCTCCGAGAGATATGTTTGTATTTGTTGATGTTGTGTTTATGATGCGCCATACTTAAATTGTTTGGTCACCCCTGCTTTACCAATATTAAGCCGCTGAATTGACCGCCAGCATTGCTCAGATATGATTATTTAATATAATTTCGACACTGAGTTTATACCGGAGTTGGCGCATAAAGAGCAACTATAGCACTATTTTTTTTTGTTTTTTGTTCGATCTTGATTTTCTCATTTTCGAATAAAATGTTCGTTAGTTCTTGGATTGTAGTAAGGAAAAACGAGAAATATAAGTCTTTATTCTGGCACAGGCTGGTCCAACTTTCGCATAATCTCAAGATGGTATTTCGACTGAAAGATCAGAATTCAGTTTTTGTAAGAAATTTTTGTATTTTTGAGGGGTACTTTAGCTTCTCCGCAATCGAAGGTGACGATTTGTTTTGTGTTGAATTTATCTTGAAAATCTGTAATTTACTAGCTTCATTAATCATTGAGATCTGTATACATATATATATAAGATTCTATAGCACCAAATTCTCCTTCAATCCAAAATTTAGCCCGAATTTAAATAATTTTTTCTGAAAATATTCAACAAATCTACATCACACTGATGCAATCACCAAAGGCAAACTCTGCAGCTTCAACTAGTCTTTAATTATAATTGTTGTTGTTTGTATAACTTTTACCATTTTTGCTTTGCTTGCGGTCGTTGCTTTCGTAAATTAGCATTTTGCATATTAAAAACACTTGGCACAGTTTTTCACTTCCCTATGCTCTGCGCCTCTTAGCATCAGCCAATAACGGATTTAAACACAAAAACAACAAGAACTTCCATATTTATAGCAAATAGAAACGCAAAAGCCCACCAACAAAAGCAAATAGGGGAAAATTATGACTTTTTATTAAATAATCGTGTATATGAGTGTCACAACAAAAACAACAACAACAACCAGCAAACACACAGCCACTTCGTTTTCATATTAAATGCTGAGTTTTCTTTGCACTCGCTTTTTCAGCTTTCGGCGTATCTCATTAACTTTATTGCAAGTATAATGCAGCAAAATACAACGGTAAATTTATGTGTTCAATTACGTTGTTGTTGTTGTCGTTGCATTAATTTCACGTACACTTTCGCAGACATTGTGTGCCAAGTATATAAAGCCATAAAGAGAAAAGCCTCTCATAAAATGCACATAATAAAAGAAACGGTCGCTGCCATCACACCGCTGAGGCAAGCGTATAGCCACACACACACCTACATATGTACACCCATACACACATACAAACGACCTTATAAAACACGAAATTACCGCATGTGTCACAGGTTGGCGGGCGCAGGTTGGAGAGTCGCCCGCTTCCCAGCGCATAATTCGATTGTCCTCTGAGCAAAGTGCTCACACACATTCATACATATCAGTGTGTACGCCTACTTATGCCTTGCTGTGCCGGCTGCTCCGTTGCTCTCCTGCCGGCTGTTAATCATCCGTTTCATTCATTTTAATGTGATTGCGGCGCTTATTAATTGGAAGTTCAATATTTTCCAATTTCTCGGAACTCTCAATCCGTAATTTATTGCATTTGTCAGTGAGTAGCTCGTCTTAATGCTTTTATTGCTCAATTAATTGGAGAGCGATTTAATGCGAAAATGTGGAAAAGAAGTGGAAATCAGCTGCTTGCACTTGCAGATAGTATTATGAAGTAAATGTTACATCCTTGATTGCCACGCAGGCCAATTTTTCAATTCTTCAATTTACTTTCACTTCTTGAAGCGAAGCGGCGATCGCAGAGAGTACAGTGCAGAGAAAGTGAAAATTATTTGAAGGAAAAATGTCATTCAATGTGAGCTTTAATCATTCTTTTAGAGACCATTTGTTGGGCTTAATATCTTACTACAGTTAAAGTGTTTAACGTTGCCTTGATTTTATGCGTGTATGTTAAAAATGTTTTAAAAGAATAAACAAAATCATTCAGGTCTTGTCTTTGAATATTTGATTGTCATTCTTCCTATGGACTCTTGTATTTCGAAATTCCTGGAAAATTCTAACGGCGCAAAATTTCAACGCTATAAATATTTCTTCGTTTTTTTTTTCATCCTAATCATTTGGATCAAGGAAAATGCGAGCAACAGAATATTGAAATTCTCTTTAATATTAATTAATTAAAACTGACGATAGTTGCCGGTAAAGAATCTCACCCGGACAAATGCCACTCCCAAAATCCTGCAACCGACTTCAAGAACAGCATAAAGCTTTTCAAAAATCAAATAACTTTGCAAAAAAGTTGGAAAATGATCCCTAGATATAAAAAGAGTTTCCTCTCGCAAGCCAATTATCGTAAAATATGTATTCTGACGATATTTTAACTAAAGCATATGTGGTTGCAAAAATTAGATAAACTAATTTCAATGAGTTTGAAGTTCGATTGGTTTGAATAATCAGTTTTTCTGCCTTAACAGTCGACTTGAGAAGGCTTTACATTTTTTCCAATTCTTTGATGTATCCATTTTCTGCTGAGAACTTCGAGAGTGTACCGGTTTGGTGTCATATCATATTCTCCGAGAGAGATTAACTAAATTACTACTATTCTCAATATATATAAAACTAATAATCGAGTACTTGAAAATTGCTGAGGCAATTCCAAAGAGTCAAATCCTATTTTAAAATAATTAAGAGTGTAATGGGTATCTGGAGAAATTCGAGGTTTGCTCAAAGGGTATCACGAATTTTGAATTTCTAAAGAAAGTGCTTATTTATTCATGAGTATCTATTCAATGTAATTACTCCCAGATATATTGTAATTCTGCTAGCATTTTTTCCAATCTTCAAAGCACTGAAAAAGTAAGATTTTTGTGATCTTGTTTAGCATCTCCTTTGATGAGGTTTTTATCTTTCCAAACGTAACGTGGCGTCGTCCTTTCATTGGCTTCTTCAGTTTTAGAAACAAAAGAATGTCACAAGGGCCAGGTCTGGGGAATAAAGTGGTATGAATATGATATTTTTGGCCATATATTTGCGCCCAAGTAACGATGCATCAGTAAGAGCGTTATTTTTGTGAAAAAGCCAATTTTAGTTCCTCCACAAAACTCTAGATTACCTCGCGAAAATTGCGCATAATTTGCAGGTAATATCCTTTAGACCGTGCGACTCTTGGCAAGACCTCATGGTAAACAAACCGGCACCCTGCAATCGAAGAAAACTCTTAGAAAAACCACATTCGACCTCTTCCATCCGAATGATTAAGCTTTGATTTCCACATCATAACTATAAACCAGTGGTTTCCAACAATTTGACACTTTGTTACAGCTATGGGTCGTTGCGGACTGAATCCAACTTTCTGAGCAATACCAAAGCGATACTGTTTTAAGTTGAAAGTGTTTTGTCACAAACTTGGACCCACTGAAAACATTTTGCACTACCCATCAACATCACCTCCAGGGTAGTAGGTAGCTTCACAATATGCCACGGTCAAAAATCGGAATGCGTCCGCGCACTTAATTTTGATTTTAATACAAAATTTTAAACAGTTCCTTTGATAATTTAGAATACACATACATAAGTCGAAGACGAACAAATCACAGCTATCAAAAGTTTACTAAATATTGAAAGTGCCGACTTTACTATCATAAGTAAGGGTTATGAGTACTAACATAACGCAACAAAATAATCGCAAATCGAATACACTTAACCCGTGAAAATTTAAATTTCATAATAATTTTTGTACAAGCCTCGTAAGTTAGTTACTAGAATTGTCGATATATCCCCATAACAACAAGTAGGTTGCAAAATTCGTGTATTTTGAATGTGAAGTACATTCGTTTTTTTCTGTTCACTTAATTTCAAAATCATGCTGATTTGCATCTCTAATATAGAACAGTATTATTCCAAAATTTATAGAAAAATTCGTGTGCCTAGCACTCAAATATACAACCAGAGTTGCTCTTTCTCTCTTTTTCATATGAAAACTGGTTTGAGGTTTCAATAAAATGAAAGTATGTCTGAACTCAGCCTAACATTTTTAACCTATAACAATTTATAAATATTTATATCATAAGCAGGGTGTGTGTTACGATGTTTGCAACAGCCAGAGTCTGAAGTCTTATAAAATATATACATAACTGATCAGCATGATACGCTAAGACGATTTTGAAATATTCTCCTGAAGGATTACACAATTTTTTTTTTCTTATTTTATTTATTTACATTTTTCTTACCTCAAAACTGATCATTTGTGAGAGCCGACCGTATTTATGAAGGGTTTTAAAGCTCCCGAGTGTAACAGAAGTTAAAGTTTTTTATAATATACCAAGAAACGAACGATTGATTTTTAATTTCGTAATGGAAACTTTGAAAAGTACCCTCAATCAATTTTCTGAATAAACCAAAGTTTGTAATGAGTTTATGAAAAGGTTCTACTTCAAGTTCAATACTTCTAATCTACTATTGAGAAAACACAAGCAGTCATGCGAGCATAATGCGAACAGAAGAGGAGTTTTGTGATACAAGAAACTTCGAGTTTTAATTTGTGAAGCGCCGAGCACGCTAACCCATCCCTTAAGCAGAATATCACTTCGAGTCTCGACACCACAACTCTACCTACATACATACACATCCTAAACGCAGAAACTAGCGGCACAGTGTCAGAAGTACAGTTAGTTATTGCTGGCACTGTTGCCCTTGAGACGTCGGTGAAAGGTCGCTCCGTGGTAAATTGTATTCGGTTATCAAATCTTTGCCGTTAGTTTACGAAACTTTTCCATTTGATTTTCCACTTGATTTAATTACTTGAATGAAACTGTAAAATTATTTCCGCATACCAAAACAACGAAAAAAAAAACAAGAAATTATAATAAACTTTTCCTCACTCAGGCACTTATAGTAAAAGTGTTGAGAGAGCAGCATTCATTGTCTGGCAGTTGCCAATGAGGTGGGAGGAGGGTGTGTAATGAACTTGAAAGAAAGCTCGTAGACAGCGGCACGCAGTTGGCTTTTGGCATTGCCAACCACAGATGCGCGCATAATGGCGGATTAACACGCCACATGCGTGGCTTGCCAGACGTCAGAGATTTCCGCCCACCCAGCCACACGCCCCGGCAACAACCTGTCAGGCACACGCCCAGCTGACTTTTTTCCACAAACTCACACATTCTCTCATACGCGCCGGTATTGAGTATGATGCATGAGCACTCAAGGCATCGCCGAACGTGGCGTGGCGCGGCGTGGCAAGTAGACAGTGAAGGCGGCATAAATTAGACACGAAACAAGAGTTGGTTAAGTAATGCGATACTTGGCTCAATGGCAGCGGCTGAACAGTTGCGTAGCTAGAACTCAAATAGTCAGTTAGCTTTCAGCCACTCTGCTCGCCCACCACATACACACATACACACAGATTTAATGGCGGCGTTAAGCACTATTTTGTGTGTTGCGTGAAGTGGGCTGCTGTTGGAAGGAAGAGGCGTACTTGCTGTTGGTGCCTGTGTACGTGTGTGCGACAAAGCGTCACTAATATGTTTTGTTGGTTTGTTATCTGCTCGGATTTATTTACATAACCTGCGGCCTAGTGTTGGCAAACATACTAACGCACCCAACTACATTGATTTGTATGTATATTTCTTACACACATCCTAGAAGTTTATTTTTAACCCGTTATCCACACTCACCCCTACGGCGCTAACCATTATATAAACTTGCATTTGCTTTTGTTGGATCAAATCTGCCAAAAGCATACATATTTATTGTATTTATTTTGTAAATTTCTTTTCATATTTCTTTTTGTATCCTCCTTTAATTAATATTTACTTTCGTTAAGGAAATGTAGTTGTGTTTTGGGGTTAATTCGGTTAAATAGCGTAATTAATTGCAGACTCGATAATGAAAGTTGCCCTTTAAACCGTTTGCCACTTACGACATTTGGATGGTTAATTAAATTTTAAGTTGAAACACGTAAATAAATGCAATATTGTATAGTACGTGCCTAAAACAAACGTTTTTAGTATACAACAACATGTTTATGTGTGCGTAATTTCAGTCAATAGTTAAAGTTTAAATATATAGAATTAATAAATGAATGCTCTCTTAAAGTTGAAAGCCCCGAAATGTAGGCAACGAGCGGGTTGATTTTTGTATCAGACACGGATAAGTTTGTTGCCTACATTTCGGGGCTTTACACTTTAAAAAAGACAAAAACTTATAAATATACAGGAGCGAGCAGAACTGTTCGGTTGTACTTCACTTCTGCACTTTCAGTGCTCTAACATTTTGACTGTTAGCTTAAACCTTACCAAATATGAAGTATTAGTTTTTTGTTTAATCTACAACAAAAATCAAACATCCATAAAATTTCAGTAACAAAACCAAATGATAGTCCTACCAAATCTAAAACTAACTCATTCCATATAGTTTCGCTCGTTTCCTCTTGGTGCCGTAAAACCTAACTGGAAATAAGCAGTTACTTGAACCGTTTTAATATTTTTGAACGAGCAACCACTTAGCGCTGTTTAGCTTTCAGTTGAATAGACATACTCGTACTACAATATTTGTCAATCAGTGTTTTCATACAAAATACGAAAAGTTTAATTCGACGTTGAAGCAAAGGTTATTTCTTTGAAAAAAGTAGTCTTTAGATTCGTAAAATTGCTGGTCAGTTAAAGTTAGCCTTCAGCATTGTTGTGGCTATAAGACAACGTTGCAATGTAGTTGGTTCCTCCAACGTGGGAGAACGTTCAGGATTGTTATCAAACGCAGATGGTAGGCAAATAACGAGAAGACTCACTAAAGCAGATAAAAGAACACCGAAAGAGGTAGCAATTGCTATAAATAATAAAATATTAGGTTGTCAAAAATTGCAATAATATTGCGGTATTTTCGCTAGTTGGCGCTGAAAGCGCGTAGTTCTAGTTTTATTCGTCGCATCGGGTCATGCTATATCTTTTTGGAAAGCTCATTTCACGCGCTAACACGTGTTTGATTGATTGTCGTTTCTTTTAAGTCGTTCGTGAGTTTTAGCGTCGCAAACATGTAGCAAAATAAAGACAAAATACGGCATATTTTATAGTTCTACTAGGATAAAAGCAAAAATGCATCTCAAGCCGCCAATAAAATTTGTGCAGTTTATGGACCCGATACACTTTCCATTTCCACAGCACAACGATGGTTTCAACGTTTTCGTTCTGGTGTAGAGGTGGTCGAAGATATTCCACGCTCCGGAAGGCCTGTCGTCGAAAATTGCGATAAAATCGTTGAATTGGTCGAAAGAGACCGGCATAGTAGTCATCAAACCGTTATAAACCATTTGAAGAAGCTTGGAGTCACTAAAAAGCTCGATTATGGGTGCCACACGAATTGATTCAATAAAAATACCGCAAGACTTTTTTGACAACCCAATATTAAGGAACTTCTAAAGATTTGTAAACGACATAAAAAGTGGTCCATTGAAGACTGGAAAAAGGTTGTTTGGCCGGTTGGAACGAAAATCAATCGCTTGGCAAACAATACTACTTGCGTCACATGAAAGTCTTCAATGGCATCATTTACATGTCTTATACTCACTTTTAATTATTTTCAAAATACATAACTAATATTCAAAACTTGAGCATTATGATGTCATTTATGGCATTTCGGTTCACAGAAAAAAGGTGCCTCAACCTGGGCAGCAGAACTTCATATTCAATCAACAAAAGAAAAAAATCTGGACCAAAGTTATTTCATACAAGAACTTGATTCCGATCGTTCGGTTTTTATGGCAGCTAACTATAGTGAGCCGATCCGAATAATTTCTTCGGAGATTACATTGTTGCCCTAGAAAATAATATATACCAAATCTAGTGAAGATACATTGTCAAATGTGAAAGTTTTTCATACAAGAACTTGATTCCGATCGTTCAGTTTATATGGCAGCTATATGTTATAGTGGTCCGATATCAGCCGTTCCGACGAATGAGCAGTCTCTTGAAGAGAAAATGACGTTTGCAAAATTTCAAAAGGATATCTTAAAAACTGAAAGACTATTTCGTATATATACAGGGAGACAGACGGACGGACGGACGGACAGACAGGCAGACGGACATGGCTAAATCGACTCAGCTCAACATAATGATCATTTATATATACATTTTATAAGGTCTCCGACGCTTCCTTCTGGGTGTTACAAACATCGTGACCCCATCGTACCCTGTTCAGAGTATAAAAATTGAAAATTGTTTTTGGTCGACACTTTTATAAAATATGTAGAGTTTGCAGAAAATTCCTTGATGGTTTTATTTTTTTTTTTGCTTATAGTTGTAATTGAAAAAAGTCTTTATTATTACATCTCGAAAACATATGTAAAATTCGATTAAAATTGGTTCAGTAGTTCGCGAAAAATTTTGACAACCTATTTTGCAAAAACGATTTGGATGAAAACACCTTTAAAATTCAAGTGACTTTTTAGGTGTATTCTAGCGTGTAATTTTTCAAGTCTGCATTTTCAAAACTGTTATCAATTTTTTTGTTTCGGACAATATTCTAGAGATGCTATTGAATTATGCCCATGTATCCCCTTAAACCCCCAATTTTACATACGCCGCTCAACTAGTTTTTACTGTAAAGAGCCCTTACATTCCTAAGTGGAGCTGAGAATACTTATTTTGTAGCTTTTGTATAATATAGTACATATACTTGTAAATTTTAACCTACAAATCCATTCAACGAACATACTTACATGTTATGAAAAATGTTTTCATGTCATGTCAGACGAATTCTTCGAATATACTTTATACTATATAATAAATTTATTTTAAAATTCTCCATAATTTAACTAAATTTATATCACAAAGTATTTAGCAGTATTTTAAAGAGGTTTCTCATTAAAGCTGGAAATTTACTTTTCGTGAAAATTTGCTTATTTAGTTTTAAATAGGCTTTGATTAGCGCTATTAAGGTGTTAATTCAAATAATTGTTAAATGAAAACTTTTATTTTTTCCTCACGAAATTAAATTCTTGTTCTTATATACTTCATTTATGCATTTTTTAATATTTTCAATAATGTGACACATTTTAAGCAATATATGATTTTTTCTACGCTTTTTTGCTTCAAATTAAATTATTAGACGCATTTAGTTTTTAATTTCGCATTTGTTTTTTTCATTATGTGGTTGAGAAGTGCAATAAATTTGAAATTTCATTACTATGTACTTGTGCAAATCAATTAGTCGCCTCGGCGTCGATACTGAAAAACTCTATATATTTTCCGATGACGCCATAAAAAGCGGAAAATATTAAAAACTTATAAATGAATTATGCAAAAAGTTATGAATACACGTACATAATGCATAAACATTTATTTTTACTTTGGCTTGCGAAAGGCTTTTTTATTGTTGGTTAGTTGGCAGCAAAATGAAACCAAATAACTACAAATAATAATTACTGTCAAAATGTTCATAAATAATTGCTTATTTTTAATTAATTAGGCATTCGCGCAAACTGCTCAATCTGTGTATGTGTGTGGAAGAATGCTTTCACGACATAGTTGTATGGATTTATACTGTGGAGTGAAATCTACTAGTTTAAACCGGCTTGCTTTGTAACTAGTGTGAAGCACAAGCTAACTAGTCAACTGACTGTTCGTTTTTCAGCCCCCAAAAGCCTTATTTTATAGATGCTTTATATCTTATAAGCTGTCAATTGACAACCTTTTTGGGGTGAAAACATTTAAACTAGTGCAAAATAGACCTGAAAATAACTAGTTCAATTATATTTAGAAAACTAAATTTGTGTATTAAACCTCTATATATTATATCTATAAAACCTCTGAAGTTAAATTAACAAATTACTTGAAAGTTGTACAATTCAGGTTCTTTTCCGACTAGTTTTATACCAATTTTGAAAACTCTAGTTCCAAAGTAGTATATTAGTTTAAGACAACGTGTGTATATTTTACACAAAGCTATTTTTATAGTATTACGAACTTACAATTAACAAATAAATTGTTGACAATTCTCTCATCTGCCTTTGAACTTTTACTTAAAACAATTAACATACATTTTAATTTTTTTTTATTCAATCTACTGCAATTGGAATTATTTGGTTAATCAGAAAGCAATTATAATTGATACTTTTTTTGTGCGCAAAAATTACATAACACAAATAATTTGTAAACTAAATAAATCTATATATGTATGGTATATGTATTTTTTACTACGAAGGGTTGAAGCTGTGTATTTGACTAGTTAATTGCTTGTTTCATATTTTATCAGACCCATCGAAGGCAGTATTAGTATTGGAGCCAAAAATATTGATTTCAAAAGAAAACGCTAAAACGGAGATTTTTGTTCCATAGGACATTGCAAAGCTCTGCTACTGGTTTGGGACGGAACTTTAGAATTCCTGTTAGAAACTGTACTAATATAAAAGGTGGTCCTTTTCGAGGTTCCCTACTTTGTTTTTTAAAGAAAAAGAACAGAAATTTCAAATTTTATGGGGAATGTGTATTACTATTCAAAAGAATATTCTTTGGCATTTATTTTTTTCAAATTGTCTCTTTTAAATGTTGGTCGCGGCTACGTCTCATATAGTCCATTCGTTGAGTCCAATTTTCGATGACCTGTTCGATCATTTCGACTGGTAACTGACGAATGACAGGTATGATATTTTGCTCCAAGACCTGAATCTTAACGAGTTGTCCGCATAGAACTTTACATATTCCCACAGAATGTCGGTTTGACATCACACGATTTTGGTGGCGAATCAACCGGCTCAAAACGTGAACTTATCTGCTCACCAAAGCGTTCTCTTAAAACATCCATTAATTGATGCGATGTTTGGGAAGTGGCGGCGTCTTGTTGAAAGCAAATGTCGCCGACATCACGAGCTTCAATTTCACTCATCGAATAGTTTGTAAACATGGCGCGATAACGGTCGTCATTGATGGTTACGTTCTCACCGGCACACAAGCCCCGGCCCACAAACCCCACCAAACCGTTGTGTTTTCTGAATAAAATGGCAGCTCTTCAGTTTGCTCTTCATCCCAAATGCTACAATTTTGCTTGTAAACATAGCCACTGAGCCAGAAACCGGCCTCATTGAAATTTAGCTCAAGAACGTCCGATTTTCTTGAAACTTTTCAAGAACCCATAGAGAAT
Organism: Bactrocera correcta; assembly: GCA_027475135.1. Lineage (NCBI taxonomy): Eukaryota > Metazoa > Arthropoda > Insecta > Diptera > Tephritidae > Bactrocera > Bactrocera correcta. Next base: position 113,841,661 of record CM050323.1, read on the forward strand.
AGTGATGTTGTTTGGGAAGGTCGAGCGGCTTCAGTTCTTGCAAAAGTTGTATTTGGTATTTAAGATCTCTACGTAAAAAGTGCCAAAACATTCCATACGTCAATCAGAGTTTCTGCGAACGGTGCGATCTATACAGAAGGATATTAAGGAAAATCGGGATGCCATGAAACGGTCTATCTGGGTGCAAAAAGTTCAAAAGTCTCGGATTAAAACGGTAGATTGGAAATATATAAAGTTTTTAATGGCATTCGATAGAGCGGACTGTAGCAATATATATGCTATACTCACATAATCTCTTATGCACTAGCTTCGTACTGACAAGACAATGCTTCAACTTTCTTTTATTCAGTATGTGCCAAGTTTCAAATAAATATTAATAATTTAATTTCAGATCCGAAATCATTTTCTTGAATCTCCTTCAAGAAGACACATAAAAAAAATATTTTTTTTTATTTTTGAAACTTAAACATTTTTCTTCGCTTTGGCTGTTTTTGGCTATCAAAATCTAAAAATCTACGTATAAAGGTTAAAAAAATCTAACGAAATGCTGAAAATAAAGTGGGGCAAAACGTCTAAAAATGTAATAAAATTTTTATTAAAAATTCATTTCATCAAAACAAGAAATAAATGCTCACAAAATGATTTTAATGTTATCTGCGCTCAAGAAATTGATTACCCAATTAAATGTCTCAATAATTTTTATTACACATGTGCGCTCACACACTTAAAGCAAATAGAGTTAACGGTTATAATGAATAATTCAAATGTCAAATAAAATCGCCATGAATAAATTATGGATTATTTCAATTGAGTTTGACACTTATTATGAAATGAGCAAATATTGTTCACACCCACACACACACATACACCAGCCCATACGCAAACAGTACATGCAAATATTATACGCATACAAACGCATGTGACAATTCGCTTGTAACGCAGCTCCCACCCTGTATTATAAAATTTTATTTGCCCATTAAAATGTATATCTGTTTAACACTTTTTGCCGCAATTTGGATTGTCAATCGCTTTTCGGTCACACAAAGTGCAAAAGCAAGCCAAAAGGCGCTTACTTCAGAATGCAAAAGCAGCGGTTAGCAAATAGAAACGTCAGTGTTGGAATGGGACAACATTTAGTGGCATATTCACAAGGGACTTGTACGACATGGCTATGTGCGGTGACAAGTGTGGCCAATGTGGTAAATATGGCGAACATCAAATCTACAATTGTGACAACGAAAAACGTCTACCAAGTTTCACTTTACTCAAACTGAGATTTTTATACTCGAATGTAGAATTGTGGATGTTAATATGTATATTGTATAAAATCTGAAGCATGGTAGGAATTCATGAGCTCTGAGGTCCAATTTTTGAGGGTGGTTTGCTATTAATAGTATTGGAATCTCTGCGATGAATATTATTATTCTTTAAAAATTATCAAAATTATTAATACCACGAGTATTTTCAACTAAATTTCTCTCTATTTTTCTCTCTTTCCTTGATCATTTCATGACAGTGGGAACTTTTCTAGATATATAAACAAATAGATCTGTTAATGAGAGACGAATCGTGACTGATTCGTGTAAGATCTCTCAGAATGAGAGGTGTAGTTGTATGTTAACATTGTTACAAAGCATTAGTCAGAGAAATGCTGTTCCAATATTGGACTGTAGAAAATACTTATCGTAAGCGAATACAATTACTCGAAGAATTTTATCAGATTTTGTGGAAAAACATATGGTCTCAATTCATTAAGTCGAAAGCAAGCAGGGTTATCTTGAAGACTAGTTTCAAAAAAAGCTAGAAAAACTACTTATTAAACCAATTAAGTTTTCCCCTACAGGGCTTATAATTTGGGACAGCAGTTAGCACGATATAACTAGCGGATATTCATAAGCACTAACAACTCGCCCGGCCATTGGCCTCTGCTGAGCGAAGAAGAGAAATGCAAAGAGTGGGATCAAGGATTACTATGTTGCTGGTGGTGCATTAATATTTGATTAAACGCCTAACAAGTCTCCGCGGTTTATTTGATGCCACACATAAAAGGTCACTGGAGACAGCGCACGCCAAAGCAAACCGGCAACGCTTCACTGCCCACCAAAGTGCCACAGATGATAGTTGCGTGTCAAGCAGACCTATTTATATACATTTGCAAAGATAAGTACATATGTATATACCATACATACATGTATACTATATATATATACCGTGCACTGTGCGACCGCGAGCCTTAAATGCAGAAAGGCTTCGAGGGAGTTCTCCTATTTCGATTTTTCATCCGAGCAAAGCATTGCGATTTCTATTTTCTTTTCTAACTCCATTTCTACTTGTTCCAAGTCCTACACATCGCAGCAGCAGGGGCAATAAAAACTCATGTTGGCGGCTCGTGTGGCACGTTCCTTATTTTCACATGCTATTTGTGGCACAGCTGCAAGCGCCAGAAGTGTAAACAATTTTGACTTTGTAGATGTCAAATGTTTTAACCACCTCTTTATCATTATCATGTTACCTACATATATTTCTGTCTAGTTTTTCGTTTTTTCTGTGGCACTTTGTGCAACTTGCCACAGCAGCTGCGGCTTTGCATTTCGATTACGGTGCATTCAGCAAGACACCTCGGAGTGTGCTGTGTAAATGCTATCAAATCGTAGCACTATGAGCGTCACCTGTAATGTGCAACCAGTTACGTGCAACATGCCGTATGCTGCATGCCACGTGCACTTAAAATATCAAAAATATTTTTTCACATTGCATTTGATATTTTTATTGTTTTCTCATGTGACTACAACTTGATTGCTGCTTCTGGTCCTACTTCTTATATTGCTGTTGTTGTTGTGGCTGATATTATTTTTATGGATGTAACTTGCTACATGCCACATGTGAGATCATTTCATGCCACAACGAATGCCATAAAGTAATGGAAAATATTCTCGCACACACACACAGGCAAAAAAGTACAACTCACATATGCCATATAAAAATATTATTAGGGTGGAATATTTTTCGAGCGTCAAAAGATTTTTGAAAATCTCTTTCAGGAAATGAATATTCCACTTTTAAATATTGAGGATTGAGATCTAAAGCTGAAGTTTATGGTAAATCAAATTAATACCGCATTTGTATATATCTAATGTCCAGGATAATCTGTCTATTTTTTGGGATTTAACTGATTGTTAAAGTCCAACACTACGAATATATATTCTACTTGTAGGAGAAGGAAACAATATTTCAATCTAGATATATTTTCCGAGTCTATTCATAGGAGAGTGACCACTGTTTTTCATTTCTTCTAATACTCTGACCTGCCTTAACCCAAAAATGACACACAGTCACCGAAGTAGGGTGAGCTTTAGGATCACACTAACCCCATTTCGGTTTTATTATGCAGTATTGCTCACAGCTCGCATATAATTTTCCACCTTACCACTCATTGCATCTTTTGACCCCATTATTTGGACTAGACTGCGTGTAAAATAATACCCAGGAGAAACAGTTCAGGCGTTAATATTTTTATGCGGCACATAAAGTTGTGTCAACTTACTCAAATTGCGTTTACCTGTGGGTAATCACACAAATAGATAAAGATTAGAAAATGCATAGATCACTTTTACTGTTGAAGCAAAAAAATATTCTATAGTGGATATTACTAAGCCGATATTGTTAAAAAATTGATCATATCGGATCACTAAGGCATATAGTTTTACAAAGTGTCCGATTAAAACCAAAAAAGTTTTTAAAAATGAATTATTCGTCTTTACTGTTGTAAACCCGGCTTACGGGGTTATAGCCGTGTTTACAACAGCGCAGTCGTTCTTTCTTTTCGCTGGTTGGCGCCAATTCGAGATTCCAAGTGTAGCCTTTCTCTTCCTCTTCTTCAGCTTCACTCGGCGGGTACTTCGTCGAATACTTTCAGAGTTGGAGTATTTTCGTCCATTCGGACGACATGACCTGTGTCTAAATTCGCGATTCCATCTACTGTGGTATTCGCCGTTGTCATTGTGCAAAGGACCATAAATCTTCCGCAGAATCTTTCTCTAACGTCGACTCATCAGTTATTGTCACCGTCCATGCCTCTGCACCATATAGCAGGACGGGCATGATGAGTGACTTGTAGAGTTTTAAACTTTACTTGTCAATTGCCCATTCTAGACCCATTTGCTTTGCTTCTTTGTCCAACCTAGAAGAAAAAGAACTACCGGTGCGGCTTTTGAAGCCAATGATACCGATATCATCGGCGTACACTTTTGTAGAGGATTGCTCATTCTCTATTCAGATCTGCAGCTCGAATTATTTTCTACAATATTTTTCAGCAATAGAACGTCTACTCCGGCAACCAGGTTTTATACTTTCACTGCCATTCAGCAGATTGGAGAAGTATCCCCTATATAATTTCAGTATGCTCTGGGCATCAGTAACTACATAAATCACTTTTGGGCAATCTACAAAATTATATCTTGAAACTTCCAGTTAGTCAACACATCTTTAAATAGGATTTTTGAGAAATACCCCTTTTGACCAGTTCGTCAAGCTCTTCGTGCTCACGCATTTCGGTCCCGCAGCCCTCATCACGATGTCAACATTGTTTTTGACAAACTTCTAAAAGGCAAATTTAAGTTTTTTAGCGTAAAACATTACTTTACTAGAAAGATCGCAACACTTCGAAGAAAAAGTACCACATAGCACATGAATCATTTATTTTCCAACCAATTCTCTTGAATCACACACGAAATTACACTTTTCTTTCACCAACAGAATTCGAAATTCCTACCAATGAACTCTTGGCCCCAAACAAATTTATTATAACACAAAAGTTTGGGCCACGTCATCGATGCAGTGATAACTGCTGTCCGCAAGGGGGCAAACAGTCACATTATCTTCGCCTGAACCGCAGTCATTCACGAAAAACTTCTTTATCTGCAAGCAGCAGAATTTTCAAAAAACAAAAAAATGAACATAAAATAACAATTCCACCATCATACACACACACATACGCATTGTGTGTTATATAGTATCCAACCGACTGGTCAGCGCGCAAACAAATTTTGTTCGCAATAAATTTCTGTCCGGTTTTATCTAAATGCGCTGCGATGGACTTTGAACGAGAACTCGAAGAAGAACAAGAAGAAGAGTGGAGCAAGTTCTTATTTTCATAAATGTCGGCGGCGCATTGTCTTTGTGGCAGCGCTGACAACTGAAACGACTGCAGGCGCAAGCCGAACTCATATGTAAAAGCCACTCTAACACACACATGTACTAGTATACGAGTGAATGTATTTGGATTAGTATATGTTTGTATGCGTATGCGTTCGTTTGTATTAGTTAGCTAAAAATAGCTTTTTGTGCTTTCGCTTGAACGACAGCAATGCCAAGCCGTCTAAATGCCGCTCAATCTCGGTTTGCGGTCAGCAGCGGTCAAAGCGCTCAGCGCACGCACACACACATATATACACGTATATACGTATATGTATATGTATATTTGCAAAGGGTCTACTGTGACGTAACTGGCCCATTTTGCACAGTCCGTTGGACAGCTTGAATCCGTTTGGAAGTTCAAGCCCCAAATTGCATGCCTGTGTGCTTGTGTGTGTGTGTGTAATCTGCAATTCAACTTTCCGCTTTTGTGATTTATTGCAGCGTGTGGCAAATGCACATTCCACAAAAAAAAAATTGAAACCAAAGGGTTTTTGAAAGTGAGAAAAATTGGGAAATTTTTAGCGGGAAGTTGTAACGCAACCAATGAGGTATTTAAAAACAGGGTATAAAATTATGCATAAATATTTTTTATAAAAAAAAATAACATGAAACATAATATGACGAAATATATAAAAACCAAATTTTAAAATAAAATATGTAAATTATTTTTAAAAGGGTGATATTTAATTAAAACTAAGGAAACTTAATATGACAAACTGATAAATGTAACCCAAATTATCTAAATAAAATTTTTTAAAAAAAACGGGATCTTAACAAAGCTAAAAAAATTTAGTATAACATAATTTAAATATAACATGACATTAATACATCTTAACATAATAAAAACATAACCCTTAACTTAACTTAATTTAAAAAGTTAACTTAACTTAATTAACATAACAACTTAACTAACTAACTACAACTTAACTTACTAACTTAACTTAACTTAACTTAACTTAACTTAACTTAACTTAACTTAACTTAACTTAACTTAACTTAACTTAACTTAACTTAACTTAACTTAATTAACTTAACTTAACTTAACTTAACTTAACTTAACTTAACGTAACTTTAACTTAACTTAACTTAAATAACTTAACTTAACTTAACTTAAATTAACAACTTAATTAACTTAACTTAACTTAACTTAATCGTAACTTTATTTAATTAATTATCTAAAAGATGTCGAATTGCAGTATTTAAATTAAAGTTCTTTATAAAAAATCTCAACATCTTGAAGATGTGATTATGCCGCATCGTGAGCCATCATATTAACTAATATCAATACACCTAAGTCATTTGCTACAATTATTTTTTTGTAAATGACACTAACCACTTCGAAATCTTATACCACCTACTACGTAAGCTCGAAGAACAAACTTCGTCCAACCACGGACTTACTGCCAACCCATCCCCCCCCACAACCGACCATCTCACCACGAACTTGTTTCTTCCGCAGAACTTGCAAACAACGTCCCTCATCTTTGGGGCTTTGTAATTCTACATAAGCTATCGTCCGCTCTACTTAATTCCGCTTGCAATTCTTTTGTCGAGTTGCATGCATCATGCCTCTTTGCTGCTATTTCCATTTCTTCTGTTTCTGCGCCTGCTTTGCTAACTTACTTCTTACTCTTTGGCAAACAACTTTTATTTCATATTTCACTGTGCACTTAGTTTCGACAAAAGCAGTTCGTTTAGTTTTACTTAAGTTCGTAATTTTATTTCTTAAACTTCGACATTATTTTGTTCGCTTTTTTGTTTTTTTGATTGCACTCTTTTATTTCTCATTTTGCTTGCGAAAAACTTTACTTTTCACTTCGTTTTCGATCTGCGCTTAGTTTCAACTCGTCTGTGTTGGAAAATTTTGAGGTTAGTGTTTGCAGCGCGTCGACATAAAGCGCAAGGCAGCGCAGCAGCAGAGTCCAATGAAAGCGGAAGAATGAAAAACAATCACACGCAAAAAACTATTGCGGATGGAGTATTAAAAAGTTTTAGTGAATTTTTTTATTCTCACTCCTGCTTTGGCGTTTTGAAAATTCGAAATTTTCAGTGTCTTTCTTTCGAATTTCCAGCCATTGCTTGCCACTTGTAACCTTTGCCTGCGGCGCCACGACCACCCGCCGGTCATTGTGCGCGCTTATGAAAACGCTCTATGTGCGACCATGCGTGGCATGCACACGCTAAGCAATGAAACGGCACACAATGAGCGGCGCTCTCGGGTCTCCCATGCTTACCGCCAGCTGTCAGCGTGTCATTCGCATTCATTCGTTGGCTTCTCGACCAAACGCGCAGCACCCCACTGCGTATGAGTGATCCCAAATATTGCGGTGCTGCGGTGGTTATACCCAAATGCAGACGTAGATGGCCTCACAGCGGCAGCCAACACGCCTTCGTTTGTGTTGATATCCTAATCTGATGGATTTTTCGTTATGCATGCAAAAAGTTCAGACTTCACTTTGCTCGCGTATTCATTCCATTTTACTTTTGTTTCAACTTCAAAATTCTAAATTTATTTGCAAGTATTCTTGACTGCTTTTTCTTGTCCGGCTTCACAGTTACCACAAAAGAATGCGGCAAAAAGCGTTGCACATGCCAGTGTTGAATGCAAGATTGGATTGCGCATCTAAAATAATTTTTTTATCTCAACAGCGCTGCCTTTCCTATAGTGCACAGTAAAAACAAATTTAAAATATCTTTTAAAAATATTTTTATTTTGTGTTTGCTCCTATTTTTGATTTGTAATTGACCACTCACTGCTAATGCAACTCAGCAGTCACTCAAATAATCGACTCCGCTACTCAACATCTCTTGACACCAATCCTTGCAATGTTCACCAACACTTCTGCACCCACTCGCCACCAACTCGAAGACATTATTATACGTTAATAGCGGCATATTCGCGAGTTTCGAGAATTCCTAATCAATTCTCCAATTTGAAGCACGCCACTCGTGTACCTAAGCAGGCTTATAAATAGCTTCGTGGTGCTCGTTGGTCTAACACTAAACCGCCTTAAATAGCTGCTGCTCTTCAACTACACTATTACGTACACCACTTACACACATACACTTACTTAACTGACATACACTTCTTAGCTCACATTCACACACGCACATGAGCCGAAAGCGTGCATTCCTTAAATCCTTTCGTTAGCGGCTTGTGGTTGCGCGCCACTTTGTCATGCTTTACATAATTTAGACAACTTGATTTGCCTCACCTTCCATCTATACACCGCCCCCCACCACTCACCACTCGTAGCATTTAATTGTGTTCTTCTTATCCACAATCCACTCAAAGCTCAGAGCAGAGCTGTCAAAGCGTTGGTAATCGTGGCCTGTTCTCCATTTGCCGCTGAAAATATTTTTGTGCTGGCATTTTGGCTGCGAATTAATTAAATTTCCTTAATTTGGCAATTGTCGGTGGTGGATTAATAACGGTAACAGTAAGTGCGAAATTTTGGTCAGAAATGTGTAATGGGTTGTGTTGGCTGAGGAGTATTTTGAAAAATTTCTAACAAAATGGAGAAACATTATTAAAATAGTTGTAGGCAAAAACTTACTCCCACTATTTTGAACTTTTTACTCTATATTTAGCAAGCATTCCTAAATTTTCTAAATTCGCAAATTTAAGGTATCAATCTTATTGGACCACAGAAGCGTTTTCCCCTTATAGACAGAAAAGATTTGTTGACTCAATCGGCTTAAAAGCGGACACTCTTTGGAATAATAGTTATTCTGACTATTTATTATCTCAAGGTAGATTATTTTGAGTAAGCTACTGACTATTTAGAGGTAAATGATTTTGTGTAGGCCGGATAGGTCTTCTCGATCAATGAAACCTACCAGTTTTACTTCTTTGAGCACTTTACCTTTCAGAAAAGTCATATGATGTAGTTGCTATAGTATCTCTTTAAATTTCATTAAATGAATTGCTATAAAAGCAAGCGTAAATACAAATACTTTCAGGCGCACTCATACTGATTGGTAAAATTCACACACCCACACTAATGCAACACTTCCTTTCTGCTTCTATTTGTTTTTAAACATTCTTAAACTCTCCAGAGCACTTTATGTAATCCAATATCGGCCATCCATTAGTGTGTCGGGCTGATTACTTACGCAAGTAAGTTTTGTTGGCTAAGAGCAGCGAGCAAAAAAAAAAAAACTGTCCAATGCCAGAACAACAAAAGCAAAAAACAGCAACTTAATCATTTTCCTCAGCAGTTTCATTGTTCGGCTACAGGCCTTACGAATGTGTAAGACGGATATCCGATTTAAGACAATTTTCCACTTTTTCGAGTTTCGTAAATATTTGCTGTCCAATGCATTGCGCCAATACTCACAAGGAAAAGTAAAAAAATTACATGTACACATGCGAAAGTATATTTGTATTTTTTATATATGAGAAACAAGGAAACAAAGCAATGCTTAAGGATAAAAACGTAGCGAAAATTAACAGAATGTCGAGTAAAACTATACGGGAGCTGAGCAAATACAACTGAAGTGCAAATAGTGTGGAGAGGAAAATAAGTGCAGTAAAAGTTAGGACAATGGTTAGTAGTGCATTCTTAATAAAATTTAGTTTGTGTTAGAGTTTTATTTTAATTTTTTTTTTTTGTTTTATCAAATTTAGTTTCCATTTTAATTTTTAATTCTAACTTCAATTTTAATTATACTTTGAATTTTAATCTGAACTTTAACGTAAATTTAATTCTAAAATTAAATATTTTGAACTTTGACCTCATTGTAATTTTAATCTTAATTTCATTTTTAATTTTAACTATAATTTTAAGTTTAATTTAAATTTTAATCTAAATTTTAATAATTTTGATTTTAATTAAAATTAAAATTTTACTTTTAAATTTATTTTGATTTGGACTTTTATTTCTGATTTTAATATTGATTTTGATTTTAACTTTAATTTTTATTTTAACTGTAATTTTAATTTTATTGGATTTTTTTTATTTCAATTTCAATTTTAATTTTAATTAGAACTGCGATTTTATTTTTAAATTTAAATTTTCGTTCTTATTCTAATTTCAATTGTAATTTTAATCTTAATTTCATTTTTAGTTTTATCTATAATTTTAAGTTTGATTTAAATTTTAATCTTAATTTTGTTTTTCACTCAAACTTTAATTTTCATTTTCGTTATAGTTTCTTAATTTTAATTTTAAATTTAATTTTAATTCTAATCCTAACTTAGTTTTAATTTTAATTTAAATTTAATTTTAATTCTAATCCTAACTTAGTTTTAATTTTAATTTTAATTATAATTTTGATTCGGATTTAACAAAGTTCTAATATTATTTTTAATTCTAATTTTAATTTCAGTTTTAATTTTAATTGTAATTTCAGTTTTAATTTAAGTTAGAATTATAATTTTAATTTTTGTAAAGTCCTAATTTTATTTTTTTCTTATCCAAATGCTCCGAATAATGTACGAATATTGTATTCCACGAATTATGGTTTTTTCAAAATCCAATCTCGTTATTTTTTCTGTAAAATTGCGGTTTAAACCAAGTCACTGTTCCCCCCGCTACTTACTCCACCTATTACACATGTACTATATGTGCGCACACATCCGTTGCAGAAATTTTGTGGAATTTCTTTGAAATCAACTTTGCTTTGATTGTTCTGCTTTTTTACTGGCTTTGTTGTTGTTGATGATGCCTGTGCAGTTGTCTCTTCCTGCTAACTCGTTGCGATTTTCGGCTTTATATTTTTGAATGATTTCTCGAATTTCGTTTTTGTGTTCAGCTTTTCCGGTTACTTTTTCTTACGTTGCTGCTGCTGTTGCCACTGCCACTTTCTTTGATGAGCATCAAAAATTCATGAGGTTCGCAGAATATGACAGCGACACAAGCAAAACAATGCATTGTATGACGGCAAGGCAAAGCAAAGCAAAGCAAATGTGTAGGAAATGAATGAGAACTGGAGCATTGAGCGTAGATCCAAAGTGAGTTGACATTGAGAATTGGGTATGCAAAATGAATAAAAACTAAGAAATGGAAAAAAATTAATAGAAAACGGAAAAAATATTGCCGCACGACAGGAACCCAACCAATTTGCGATTCCTTTGAGTCATTACACAGCGCTTCCGATTTGCACAAATGTCAGAAAGCAGCAGCGCTCCACCAAAAAAAAAAAACAATTTTTAAAAAAATTTGAGATATCAAAAAGAAAAGTTCATCAAAAAAAAAAAAATCACAACCATTTGTGCACGTGCCACATGTCGCTCTGCAGCTGCGCGCCGGCAGCTAGCGTTTGCTTACGACAGCTTTTGTCACAGATTGACGCCATTCTAGCACAGACTCTTAGCGAAGAAAGTGCGCACGCACACAAAGGCAAGGAGAAGGCAAGCAGCCAGCAGCTTCGGCCACTAACTAGCATTTGGCGTACAGGGCGTATGAGTTACCAAAATGCACTCGCTAACGCATGAATGGGGCTGTGTGTGCGGCTCGCAATCAGGCTTTGTGCCGCAATTTTTTGATGAGCTGTCTTTGTGCTCCGGCGCAAGCATGTAATACTGGATTATTGTAGCCGGCAGCGGAAGGATGCACACAAAAAAATCGAGAAAATCGGTTGCTCGAGGCCGATAGTATGCCAGCAATTTTTTTCGTTTTTCTTTCTACACTTCCGTGTCGCTGTACCGCTTCCTGCCTCCTTCGAACAACACAAAAAAAAAGATGAATGAAGTATGTATATTAGTATCCTCCCCAATACTGTCGTCTTGTCATTTGCTTTGATTTGTCGTGCTGCTGCTAACAAACCCACCACTCCTACACTTACACACACATACACGCACACAGAAGCCCATATGAAGTCGGAGCGCACTGTACGGTCATGTGTGGCGCGCCGCAGTCACATGGAAACGATTAAAGCAACAACTCCAGTGACAGGCGCAAATGTGAAATGCTCCGCTGTTGCATGGCCTCTCGAGAGATTCCGATTTCGGCCACAGATTCATCATCGCCGTCTTACAATTACTTACATGGCTGCGGGGCACTCGCACGTAAAGTGACAGCAGCAATGGCAGCGGCTGTGGCAGTGAGTGGCATCCGTCAAATGCGCTTGAGCAGCTAGCTGCCTTGTTGTTGCCGGATTATAGTTGCTTGCTTCGATTTCGGCTTTTTCGCTTTTTTCTTAAGCATTTTTTTTTGTTTTGTTTTTAGTTTTTCTTCTCCGCTTTCTACATTCACTTCATTACTTTCTTTTTCGGCTTGTTTCTTTGTCAAATTTTCTGCTTTCCTGCGGCATTTGATTGATTAGAGGCGAAGGTTGAGTGGCGTGGGAAAAAGTATAACTGTTTGTCCTTGTTAGGTGTAACTTGCATATGTGTGTGTTTGCAACGGAATGTACTTTTGATTGAAATGTCCAGCGGCGGCAATTTTGTGAATATTGCTGAAAAAACGTGAAATCGAAAGAAATGCTAGGTTCAGTGTGAAAATCGCGAAAGTGAGCTTCGTTTGTGGCAGCCAACGCTTGATTTCATTGTTGCAGAACAACAGCCATTAATAACCGCTTGGTGATTGCTGTCATAAACGCTGGCAATTCTCGTTGAGTCGGCATTCAATTGTCTTTGACAATGTATCAATCAACTCTACTCGCTATGCAGGCACGGCGAAAGTGTTGCAAGTACGCGGCAGAAGAGGAATTTATGTGAAATAGAATTTATGTGTATCGACGATTTGCACGATTTGAACGATATGTGCGTTTTTGGCGATTGTTAGAATTTTTGATCAACTTAGCAGATCTACACAGTACATGTGCTGTAAGCCAGAAGGCAACGTCGAAAATCCTTTAAATTAATATAAATGATCAAGGTGTCGAACTAGGTTAATATCTGTTTTTCAAATGCCGCTTTGCCGTTTTATACACGTTGTTGTGCTCCAAGACGCTTTTCATTTAACACTATTACCATAGCATAGAAGTGCCAAACAAACTGATTGAAATCAAGTACTTGTAAGGAAAATTTATCACCAGCATACTCAATCTCCACGGACACAAATATATAGTAATCACTTAGCTGACTCACCATGATTGAAATTCGTATAAGTGACACACTTTTTACAACCAGTAACCATCGATGACTTCAGAAACGGATACATTTTGTTACTATTCAGCAGCGTTCGCAGATGGATATTCAATCCATCGACTATCTTTTCCACATCTAATTTTCAATTCCTGGCAATAGAAATAATGCTTAGTTGACGGTCGGACGCGAGGAGTATCATAATTTTATCACCGAAGCTCTAAAATATGTTCTATTTTTAATGTTATGGAATCCATCTTCCAACGTGTTCATTCTCAGAAACCCGACTGAGACCTTTTTTAACGAAATCTTATCTTTGACAGATCACTAGTGAATCATGTTAGCTGGCATGTTATTTTTGTTCAGTTTTCTTTTGGCATTCCATCATGGAAAGACTTGCGGCAGAACAACGTCTTTTTTCAAATTTACTACGAAAATTTACATTCTGCATCACTATTTTCGAGACCGATCATTCACTATTGGAAAATATTTAACCAAATAGACCACGTCCACCACGCAGTGAAGAAAATATAGCAGCCGTAGCTTAGAGTGTACACAAAGACCGTGGAGAATCGATTCGGCGCCATTCGCAGCAATTGGAACTACCGTGTGGAACAACTTGGCAAATTTTATATGGAGATCTTAAATTGAAAGCGTACAAAATATAGCTTGTGTAAGAACTGAAGCCGCTCGACCTTCCCAAGCGATATTGAAATTTTGTTCAGTATGTAAATAAGAAAAATTGCCGCATTTTGGACGAAGAGTAATCTGATAAGATATAAGAGCTACCATTTTATCCACACCAGTTTGGTGTGTTTTGTAGGTCGATGGAATCATCGGTCCATATTCCTTCAAAAATGATGCCAGTGATAGCCAAGTATTTCATGCGCGTATCTCGTCGACATTTGCTTTCAACAAGACGACGACACTTCCACATCGCATCAATCGATGGCTTTATTGAGAAAACACTTCAGTGAGCAGATAGTTGTTTTACGTTTTGACATGGCCGATTGGCCACCAAGGCTTTTTTTCTGTGGTGATATGTAAAATCTAAAGTCAATGCGGACAATCCCGCTACGAACCAAGCCTTGTAGCAAAACATCCCGCGTGTCAATCGCCAGTTACCAGTCGAAATGCTCGAATGAGTCATCGAACACTGAACTAAATGGATGAATTATCTGAGACTAAGCCGTGGCCAATATTTGAAAGAGATAATCTTCCAAAACTAAAGGCCAAAGTATGTTCTTTCGAAAGATAATAAACATTTTCCACTAAATTATAAATTCCTGTTTTTTTCCTTTAAATAAAGCGAACCTCGAAATTGATAACCCTATATACTCATATCGTTGGGGTTTCAACGAAAATCGTGATTAGACAGAGGTAGAAAATTTTTTTTACGGATAATCGAAATTTAGGCCAAAGCGAACTAGTTCACTTTCGTTGGGTGTCAATTACATAAACATTGTTACAAAGGTTATTTTAGACAAGTAGAATTGCAAATATTTGCTAACATGTATGCTTGTTTTACGCATTAGTCACAAACAAATGATATTTTTGTTTTGTTCAAATGGAAATTTACAAACACAATTTGCTGAGCCGGCAGCAGTACACAGGTAAAATTTAGAATTATGTAGCATAACAGCAAGAGTTAAGGATGTCGTTTTTTGTGTGCTAGGGTGGTTCATGTAATGCTTCGTTAGTGTAAAAAAGTGAAGAGAGTTTTTGAAAGTATATGAGACTTAGTATGAAGAATAAATTAGAACAACGTATGCTAAATGTTTTGCTGAATATTATTCTACAAATACTAAGTTTGCTAAATAATTGAGAGAAACTAAACTCTTTCGAAATTTGTGGTGTGCGACTTGGATAATTAATGCATTCATACAACAAGCCGTCTTATTGTAGGCTATATTCACACTATGGCCTTTTCGTAATTTGTGCGGAAGAAGTTACAATAGGCTTGGAAAAACAGAAAACTATTCACAAAATATTTCAAAATACTTTCCATTCTTTTGAGAATAAACCAAAAATAGTCTTTATACAAAATATGTGGTGTGTGACCTTGATAAAATATAGTCATATACCAATACTCCCTCTACCAACAACACACACTTCTCTCTTCATTCTTTCTTTACCTGTCTTACTTATCCTCTCATATCTCTTTTTCTCATTTCGTAATTTCCATACTTGCTAATTGATCTTTCTTAAACTAAATTTTGCTCTTTCCTTAAATAATAATAACAACAACAATAAACATTTGCACTCATTAGTTTTAAGCTCACATACATTATGTTAACTTCCTAGCTGTAAGGATTGAAAATTGAAATTAATTAATAAAGTTACATTCGAAAAGAACGGACTTGTTATTATATACAACAAAATACCACACCGCCTAATTCAGGACCTTATTAATATCTTTCTAATGATTTTAATTATAACAACAAATTGAGCTTAACGAATCGCCCTTAGGCATATACTTTACTCTTATTAATCCACATACATACATATATGCATTTACATGCGCGCGTTATCTTATTATAATAGAGCAGTGCTCATGTAATGGTCGAACGGCGCCAACGGACATAACCTATTCGCTGACTCGCTGACTAGTTAAACTGATTTACTGAAACCGATAAGCGCCAATCACGCCAAAAACATTTCTATATGCATATACTCTTAGTAAATGTGAGTGTTTTTGTGAATGTGTTGTAATTCTCTACACATAAGCGCTGAGCATTTGCGCTGATGTGAGTGGAGATTGCTGTTGCTTACGGCGTTTGCATCGCATGCGAATTGTCAGTTATTAACTCAACTAAATGAGGCACATTGTCGATTCCCAAATGGTAAATAGATTCTGGCAAATTGGATACAATACAAATCGTACAAACAATTGCTCTACAGAGTAATAGTGAAGTACATGTACACACATGCACACGCAGACACAGATATAATCAGAGTCGTAGTAAAACAGAAGCAAATTAATACAAGTCAATTGGCAACGAATTGAATTGAAATGAAATGAAATCAGGAGAAACCATTGGCAGCTACTAAGCCGACTGCTATACACCTTGCTTTGCTGTTTTGTGCGCTTTCAAGCTTGTGCATGTTATGTGATGTGTGCCAAGAATACGAGAATGTGGCATGCGATCTCTGATCACTGATACGAAGGCACACGCACATATACAAATGTGAGGCGCCATCAAAAGTCGACAATCGAATCGGAGTTACTGCGATTGTCAGCCACACAAATACACCTATGTTACATGCACAAAACCGATTCTTGCATGTGTGTGTGTGTGTGGGAGAGAGATTGTGTCAGTTCACTTGTCGCTGACAAAGCGATTTGCCGCAAATTCTGCTGTGCCGCATCGATAACACATACAAATAGCAGATAGCAACGCTGCGCTGTTACATTCCAAGTTGAGCCTCAACCACACCCCTTACGCTATCGTTAACCAGCCGCCGTACTCATTTTGCTGCCAAACGCCAATCTCCAATCTCTCGCTGGCAATCCACTTCATTTGTCCGATTTCATTTATTTCAACAATGGCTTACGTTGTCAACATTTCGGCGTCGACATTTTCAGAAATGTTGTCAATTACGAATTTTGATTGTGTTGCCCTGTCCAATACGGGAAGCATATACAAATTTATTCGTTCACCCACTACGCTGCCGTAATTTTTGTTGCTGCTGTTGATTTTGAAATTCTAATACACGTTTATTTGATATTTTTTCGTGCATTTATTCGATAATTTGTGTTGTGTCTAAATTTGCCAAGCACACTTGATTTTAGTGGAGCGCCCAACGTGGCGTATACGCAACCTGTTTTGAATGGAGTTAAAATATCATAACAACGCGACAGCAGAGCCAATTGAAATGTCAAAGTGAAATGAAGAGCCCTGGGATAAATTGTAACAACATTTAAGGTTTGCGTTTGTGGCATGGAAGCCAATGTATGTATGTATATAAGACACATGTGAGTAGTGTAATGAGTACATTGAATGGAAATTTAATAATAAACTAAATAAGTAAATGAAAAGATAAGAACAGTTACACACTGCTTGGAGTTAGAGACTTTGAGTAACAGAAATTTTCATAAAAATACGAATTTCTTCAAAAAGCTGTAAAATATATCCACCTCAATATAATATGTAAAAGTAACATTTGAAGAGATTAATACGTAAGTCCACTTGTATATGCGCAACTGTTTACAAAGTGGGATTTCTGAGAAAAAAGGGCGAAGGGGAAGGAAAAATCACGTGTCAATTTCAAAGTTCGATTTATGAAAGAAATTTGAATGAAATTTTATTGCCAATTCAAGAGTTCGAGTTAAGGAGATCTTCGAGTTATAGAAGCTTGAATTATGGAAGTTCAAATGCATTTATTCGACAAACACGTTATACATTTAGCTGAGTCTCGGTTGAGTCAATCCCTGACTTGCTCAACAAACAGGCAAGCGCGGCATGAAGGGAATATGGACCGCCTACCATTAAAATCCAAAAGGAATGTCATAAGAACACTGGTAGGGTTACTGTCTAATAGTCTTGAGAGTCGGCAGCGTTAATCCGGATTAACTGCGCACTTAATCAGATCCAAATTTATAGGTGACAGACGACAGCTATGCGAGATTGAAACTCTCATAAAGAGATGATTGTCATTTTTCCATATACTATTTTCAATGAAAATGAATGGAAGATAAACATTGCGGTTGTTAGCCGACCAATTGTTACAAAACCATTTTTTATTACAAAAACATATCAACACGTTATTTTTAAAACTGCATTATAACATAAAACTTCTGGTTTTATTATTGAAAATTTTAAAAACAGCAGTCAGTGTCGCTTGTTTTCTCATTTAAAATAGATTAAAAATGGCCATTCTTAACAATGTTGCCACCAAAAATGCAACTAACTCTGTAAAATTTTGAGGATTTTGAGGATTGGCAGTTAGCAACGGAGTTAACTTCACTAACTCCTGAATTAATTCGGATTAAAACTGCTGTCTGTCCAGCCTATAATTGATAGTCATATCGTTAGACTAGGAACACCACATAATGAATGTAGAAGCTGTCAGGTGATAGAAAAGGAAGAGACTATAATTCTTATGTGCGATTGTAATGCTTTTCATAGGAAAAGAATCACAACTATCGGTTAGGAGTTTCTTGACGTCTCGGACATTGCACAAATGAAATTTTCCTAATGATGAACTTCATCAGAAGGTGGGGTGGTTCAGAGAGAAGACAATAAACAATGTAAGGCGACTTTAGTCCCGGTGTTTCAAAATGAACCATTAGACAGCTGCTCTAACTACTTATATATTCTATTTAGATTTTTAATGTGTTAATTTCAAGCTAACAAATAATGTGCAGGTGTCAATTTATCCAAAGATGGAAGATTAGTCATGGACACTAACTCTTGAAAAATTGACTGTTCAACGTCAAACTAGTATATCTGAAATCTATATGCAATAGACTGTACTACGGATGGATTTCCGCTTAAATAAAGCAATATGTCAGTTTAAATAAAACTTGAAAGTCCCTAAAAATTATTCCGCTCTTATAATGAAGAGTTAAATTTTATTGAGAAACTAAAATATATCATAGAGTTAAGTGTTGAATATTTTTTGTCAGTAAATTGCTTATATAAAATATTATATCAAGCCCACAATAGTTTGCTGTTGTAATTTGTATAGGTATTGTTGTAATGTGGCTCCAAAGCTAAATCTTTTGGTCATTCCTGTTTTATATGGTATTAACCTCATATCGTTAAGCAATAACCACGCTTAAATATGGTGCATATTTATATATTTCTAGAGGACCCGCTCACGCTTTACTGTGGCTGATACATAGATAATACTACTACTACAATCCATATGATTTCTAAATAGTTGGAATATAACTATTATATTAAAAAGATATTACATTTTTGTGAAGCCATTTTTGTTAGTGTACAAAAAAATGGATCATAAAGCATTTTGGGTGTTAATAAAGCACTGCTTTTTTAGGGAAAATACTGTTGAATTTGGGCTCAGAAAAATGCACCGTTGAAAAGATATTTGCTAAGCTGGAAACAGTGAAATGAGCAAAGTAGGAGCCTCGTAAGTTCATAACCCAACAAAAACAACGAATAACTGATTCTAAGAAGTGTTTAAGAGACCTCTAATGGGAGTAAAGCCGAATTTTCGCGTCGGTGATAGAAACATAGCTCCATCATTTCCCACTGGAGTCCAATCGACAGTCATTCTAGTGGAATGCACATGTTGAGCCGGTTCTCAGGCGTGTAAAGACGCAAAAGGCGGCTAGAAAGGTTATAACATCAGTCTTTTGGAATGCACGTGGCATAATACGTACTCAACGACTGATTACTGAGCCAGTTATAAACTATTTCACAGTATTTGGTATTTGGTCGCAGTTCTTTTCTTCTATTCCAAATACTTAGCAATTGTATTATTTTTGAGGAAGAATATGTTTAAAAATGTAGGCATAAATTCAAATGATTCCTACAAACATGAGTTTTGAATAATGCATAAAGAGATCCTATGTTCTTACCCTGATTCTAAGCTACCTCCCCACCAATTTTCAGCCAAATCGGTTCAGCCGTTCTTGAGTTAAAAATGGTGTAACTAACAACTTTCTTTTCTATATATGTAGTAGATGAATGTTTTGATGCACTGATTCTTGATTTAATGAATCAACTACAGTTTTACGAAATATTTCATCTTTAGCTTTAATCTCATTTTAATTTACGTTATCAAAGAGAAAGGTTTCGAGTTTTGTTTCGTTATTTTTCCAGCCAAAATAATGGCGGCAGCTTCGATCTAGAAAACTTAAGTGATCGATCCTTGGTTTAATAGGCGCTTTTGTTTATCGTTGAAGTTGAAGCATACAATCTTAAACCTATAAAAGTAAATCTTTAATAATCATCTTATTTCATACCACTTCTAGGGTTTTTCATTGTCGTTATTAAGTGTTTAACTTACTCCTATAATATCATGCTAATCTCCTCTCATATGGGCGAAAGTTAGAATTTGCTAACTGTATAAATCAACTCAAAATATTTTCGACATTTGAGTAGTTAAAATCTTTATTATCGGCAAAAAATAAATTAAAATTAGAAAACAACATTTATTATCTATAAATTTGCTTACTACTCGACCTCGATGTGTCAGATCAGAAAAAAAATATGCCAAAAACAATATACTAAGCCCTGAATACAAGAAATATCAATATGTACACATATTTCACTTTCTTTGCTGCTCTTCTTCTATTCGCAAAGCACAAAGCAGCTTCTTCACACACAACATATTCAAAATAATGAGCAGCGCAACTCAATACCGTTATACTCGTATATACAGCTTTACATGATGCGTACCTAAGTAAAATTATCAGATAAAACCGTATCGAAAACAACCAACATGTAGCCATAACATTTATAATGAAAACAATAACAACCACAACAGTAACAACAGTAACAAAGGCGAAAACCACAAGCAGCATTCAAACTAAAGTGGATAATTAAAAAAGTTACCGAGCGTAATAAAATAACTTTTAAGCAATTTCAACATTTGTCCGAAACTTTACCGCCGCACTCCTTTCCACTTCGCTCCACAGCAATCTTTTTGCCTGAATCCCAACCTCTCAGCCTCCTGGCTTGCTTACAAACCTACCATGTGGTAGGGAGTAATGGTTGGAGCCGCATTTTGTGCGTTGCGGTTAACTTTAGACTTAATAAAAAGCAATAACATAGTTTATTATGGTTTAATTAATGCTACTTCGCATCCAAATCACTCAACAAATCTGAAAATTTTATGAATGCGAAAACAGAAATTGTCTAATAAAATTATTTTTATAGCCTAACAGTAATTTTTTGCACTCGTGAGCTTCTCAGTGTGTGTGTGTGTGTGTGTTTGTAAGGTTGATTGTGCGTATCTCTGGCAAATATTGGGGGCATCAGAGTCGAGTGATCCTTGCTGCGGGGCACGCTTATCCTTATATTAATTACACAAACATTTTTATGCGCGTGTATGTAATATATATACAAATGTTAATATATCTTGGTACGTACATATGTATACCTTGCTTGCATACTCAGTTGTGTCGTAATGCGTAGCTTGCAGTTAACTAGAGTGGAAATTATTATAAATTATTTGATGCTCCAAAAAGAATACGAGTTGCCAAAGTAAAAGTTTGCGAAAAACGTAACATTCGTTCTAATTTGTTATCTGAAAAGTAATTTTCATATTTGCTGATATGTTGCAAGGCTGCTTTGGAATATACGGAAAGTCATATTGAGATTCATTGGGTATGAAAAGCTTTTTCGTGCCAGATAAAACTAATTCTTTCGATTTGAAAACTTTTTTCCACAATTTTGAGGTCTCAAAGTTTGAGTTTCTAGTTACGAAAGTATTATCGGGACTTAAATTATAATTAATAATAAAAAAGTACAATGTTCTTTAGTTCCGTCTTCGTTGTGGCTTGAATCTCCTCTATCGTATAAAAACGGTGTCCCCGGAGCGGTCTTTTAGCTTGGTGAAAGTCAGAAGTCGCACGGGGCCAGATCAGGTGAATACGGTGGTTGGGAAACGATATGGGTTGAGTTTTTGGCGAAATGATCACGAATTACGAGGGCAGTATGGGATGGTGCATTATCGTGGTGTAAAAACCAGGAGTTGTCTTTCCACAATTCCGGCTTTTTTAGACGGATAGCGTTACACAAACGACGCATAACGTTCAAATAATATTCCTTGTTGACTCTTTGACCGGTTGGAAGAAATTTATAATACACAACACCACGATAATCGAAGAAAACAGTCAACATGACCATAATTTTTGAGCGACTTTGGCGTGATTTTTTTGGTCTCGCCTCTCTTTTGGCACGATGTTCGCTCGATTGGTCGGTTTTTTCGGGGTCGTAAGCATAGATCCAAGTCTCATCGCCAGTTATAATGCAATCCATGACACCCTGGTAGTCGAAAAGCATCGTTTCACACACTTCAACGCGACGCCTTTTTTTCCAAAAAATTCAATGTTTTCGGTACCAGTCGAGATTTGACGCGCTTGAGGCCCAAAACATCCTTCAAAATGGTATTGGCTGGGCCTTTCGATATGCCAACTTCATCAACAAGGTCTCTAATTGTTAATCGAGGGTTTCTAACACCAAACCTTTGATTTGTGGAACGTGGGCTTCGTCGGTTGAGGTTGAAGGTCGCCCTGGACGCTCTTCGTCTTCGACACGTTCACGGCCGGCGTGGAACTCACTATACCACTTGTAAACATTTTTTTTAACATAGCCTCATCACCAAAGGCTTTCTGCACCATCCTCAACGTATCCGCAGCAGATTCCGTAAACAAAATTTAATGCAAATTCTTTGGGCAACAAATTTCGACATCGCAAAAAACGAAAAACTCACTTTTAAAAGCTCACAAAACGACACGTATCTCAAACACTAATGAATATTTTGACAAGAAATTTGACATAAATGTGACTGACAGTACTACCAACCTAAAAACAAAATAATTCTGCAAATCCTTTGGCGCGTGCAGTTTAAATTGAAATGTCACCATATTTTTTAGACACATGTGGGTGCGGCATGCTAATAGTTTGAACAATTCTCGTGTCCTTCGGATCACCAAACGAATAGTTATGGAAGCAACATGTGCTTTTCTCTCTAATTATGTACTTATAATTGCGATTTGTTTATAAATTTTGCTTTTGGAGTCAAATGTATTCAAAGTTTCATCTGCTTGCAGGATCTAGAAATGTTTTCCTACATGCTTTTAGTTCATAATAACATAAAAAAATTATGAAGACTATAAAGAGTTATGTATACACCCTGTCAAGAAAGTTTCGGTAATTGATAAATAAAACGAAAATTTTTCAGTCATGATCCAAATTTATTTAATCGCCTTCAAAGTAACATCCATTTGTGGCGACGCACATGTGCCAACGCTTCTTACAATCGTCGAAACATTTTTTGTAGGCACTTTCCGTGAAGGCCATCCCGGCTCTCGCTTCGAATTTGTTTTGATGTCTTCAATTGAGTCAAACGGTGTCCACGGAGCGGTCATATGAATTTGCTGAATAGCCAGAAGTTACTCAAAGGTAAATCAGGTGAATACGGTGCTTGCCAATGATATTTGTTGAGTGTTTGGCCAAATTAAGGACAGTTGTACCAACCTAGCAAAAAAATGACCTGTCTTCCATATAAGCGGGAAATGAGAGAGGCAAATGAAAGTTCCCGATACTTTATTGACAGGGTGTATATATTTCATTCATTCCGTCATTCCATTACTCTAAAAAATATTGAATTTTTAGTCGGAACTTGGTGATCACTTCATAATATAAAGTTAAGTATTCCTTAGTTAAGGTGGATGAAAAAATAACCCACTTACTACCCAATTATTTACCCATTAAATACCAGATACCATACCCACATCTTTAAATATCTTCGAAATGTTTCTAGAAATTCTTTGGAAATCAAACATGACAGCAGCTAATTATGTTTCTGGTCTTTCACCATCTAGTGTTAAGATCCGTTTATGTATGCATGGTAGCAACCAAATTCTTTTTCGTTCCGTTTGCTTTTTCCAACCCATTCTTCACCAATACAGTGGCATATTATTTTTGAGCTACAAACATTTCGTTTGAATTAAGCACATACTTGCTTGTTTTCTTCAATAAAGAAAACAAATTTCCGTATTCAAAATTTTTGGGTTACATAAAATACTCTAAGCGTTTTGATTAGGTCTGAAAAAATCATAAAAAATATTAAAGTTTAGGCGACATTCTGAAAAATATATATTTTTCGCTCTGATTGTTTGAATATCGAGGTACATGTTAACTTGAAACTTTCCAACTTTCCGAGTGAAACGAAGCTATGCCCTAAGAGTTTCGAGCCAAAATGGCGCGTAAAAAGAAATCCATTATTTTTCCATCAAATCGAAGCTTTGGATTGGCATCTTTAGGCAAAATATCCACTGTTTTCTTCGATAACTTGTAAAAAGAAGTAGTAATTACTTGTTGCCAAATCCAGACTATAAGGTGAATGCATGAGAACTCCCAACCAGAGCTCTTGGGGTTTCAGTATCGACGTTTGCGACTGAGCTTTGACCTGTGGGACGAAATTCATCTAAGCTGGTGAATTTGGCGATAGCTTCCTTTCGACGGTCAAATTGTTGACAGAACAAATACAACTTAAGAGTATAGTAGTTTAAGCGAACAGGTTTTAGTAAATGATTCCCTGCTTATTACACCTTTTAGCCAACTTGACTTATTTTTATTGACGCCTTTTAGCTCACTTAAACTAAACCTGCTGAAAACATCTTCGCTATACCATACATACCTACAAACTTATATCAAAATTTTGTTAAACTTTATTATCACTAAGCTCCTTTACTTTATAGGTGCTTAATAAGTTGTGCTTACTTTTTATGCCGCATAAAAATTTATTATAAAATTCTTCAATTTTTTTCTTATCTCCGCCTGTAAATTTCAAAAAAGCAAATACAACACGCATTAAAAAGTTTCAATTACTCGCATAACGCAGCAAGTGTTTCTCTTTCCATCAAAGCATTACAATATTATTGTTTGTTAATTAAATATCTCGGCACATTGTGTCCACCCGCTCTTATCTCCGCTGCGCTTCGATTTATGTGCTTCGACCTTTGATGCTTTTGTGATTTTGATTGCCATTTTTCCGGTCACGCAAAGGAGCAATTTGTGGGCGTTTTATTGCCATACCGAAAGCTGCCTTTGTTTGCACATACACACGCACACTATGGTGTAATGTTACTGTGTGCGTGTATTGCTTACGGTGCATAGTGATTTGTGTAATCTAAAATTTGCCTCCAAGCAAAATATTCAATAATAAAATTGACATCTCACATTTTTAATTGCGTTCCAAGTGCGCTCCGGTTGACAACTTCATTTCATTGAACTGTTACAGCATCCTCCCTCTCTTCCGCTGCGTGTAGAGTTGCTTTGCCTGAATTCTGGTGTTTACTTTTGTTGTTGCGCTGGCGTTTGAGTATAAACCTGTTGTTGTTGGCGCCACTCAGGTCCTCGAACTTAATCAACGCCAGTCGCCTTTGTGTGCGCACCACTCAGCAGCCGCACCAATAACCGAGCGACCGACCACCACCTGCCACAGCAATAATATTTAAATTTAATTTTAATGCTCACATGAGATGCCACTCCGGCAATGAAAATATTTTCATACAGAAAATTCCGGATTCTGGCTGCAAAAACATAAATATAACAGAGGCGGTTGAACGAGACGGGTTGGGAGTTTGTGTCATGCGGTTGTCGTGGTTGGGCGAGACCAGCAAGCCTTGCACAGCCATAAAATCCACACACACACAGGGAGAAAAGCATTAGTTTGTTTATATTGCGACACAGAAGACAAGTTAAACCGACGTTCACAAATGATTGCTCCGCCTCACCGGTCCCACCTGCGCCAACTGCGCTTCATCTCCAACTGTTTTCGTTAATTTGCGCTTGCATATTTACTCTTTTTCAACCGATTCGGTGGGAGTGGTGGGGGTGAGGGTGGGTTCGTGTATGGGGTGCGCTCGCCAATGTTATTGCATTTATAAATGAAACGTAACAAAGGCAACAACAACAACAATAAGCGGTCTGAAAATATTTTGGTTTTATATAAAAGGTGTGGTTGAAGGCAGCATAACCTCATGTAGCCAGCCAAAGGATGTTCCTCTTAAGCATTCAGTCCTGAAGGTGAGCTTTGTGTGTATATGTGTATGTGTGGTGCTAGTGCTGTCGTAGTGAGTTAGTGTGTGCGTGAAAAATGTCTCAATTTGTTTTGTGTGCAAATATTTTGCGACTGCATTGCCTTGTGGTTGGGGGTGGCATGCGGGCTGAGCGGTCATATCGTTGATTGTACACTGCAGAGCAATTTGACATGCAAAAACCACAGAGAAGCAACCGAAAACCGAGACAACTAGCCTACGATGATTCCCAGTTGTTAAGCGAAAGGGTTGCTCGTTTTGTTTAATGCTGTTTAATCATTTTTTAAGAAAAAAAAAATATTATTCAGTATATCTTGCTTGATTTCTTGCTTTTTGGCATAATGTGTATTAAAAATAATTATGTAGGTAATATAATATAAGCACCAGACCTCTGGATAACTCTCCTCAAATAGCTGTTTAGATTACATTTAAGATTCACTAGATTATACAGGATAAAAGTAAACCCGTTATTTCATTGTACAAAGTTTGATAGCAGAAACTTCAAGCTCCTTGCACTGTTTGACAAGTTTAGAATTGTGTTACTGGGATAACGAAATATCGAAATAATACTCAAACCTATGGAAAGTAGTTTTGTGATCACCGGAAGCACTAACAGTTGGACATTTAAGTCGAACTTCTTTTCTTCTTTGCAACAGGTACGAATTTTTAAGCCATTTCATTGGAATGGAGTGTAAATATAACCCTCTGCCAAGAAAACGCAACTGAGACCTGACTGAAAAAGAAACAATATTTTCACGCATTTTAATACAAATCTTAATTGTCGCCTTCATAATAGGCTCCTAAGTCAATACAACTTCGTTTAATCCAATTTTTCATATGCTTAATTGTCCGATGGCCTTCAAGGACCTCACCAAATTTCATTATATTCATAAACTAACGCTTCATCATTAGCAATGATACGTTTGATGAATGTAGAGTCCTCAGTCACTTTGTGAAGCATCTAAGGCTAACCTACTTACTACTACTTCAGTATTCTCTATGAAACGTACTTAGGGACGCCTAAGCCGCTCTATATGTCTTAGTTTTGTCATGCCTAAGGTTCTATACGATTCTTGCATTGACATGCTCAAATTCCAAGCATTTTATCAAAATGTGTTGAATCGATACATAAAAGATGTTGATATCCCCTTTTATATCTCGGATGACAACAAAACGATTTGAAGTACTATTTCTTTAACTCTTGTGATCTTGAATCTTTGTGAACGAACTATCAAAACTGTGAATAAGGGGTTCTTGGAAGATCTAATACTCCAAGCTATTAATCCAAGGGATCTGCAAAGGTCTCGAGATGTCTCGATATCTTCAGAACTTTTCGC
This sequence comes from Bactrocera correcta, assembly GCA_027475135.1. Taxonomy (NCBI): domain Eukaryota; kingdom Metazoa; phylum Arthropoda; class Insecta; order Diptera; family Tephritidae; genus Bactrocera; species Bactrocera correcta. The sequence goes on from CM050323.1 coordinate 113,868,968, forward strand.
TAAAAAGCAATTTAAAATATGTTACGAAGTAATATACATAAATCTGGTATCACTAAATTTCTTTCTTTTTGCACTGTTCTTATAAATATTCATATTCAATAAATTCAGACGCGATCTAACATTGAAAATGCGTATAATTAACTTTGCTCAATAAAATTAAGCAGTCTGATCATAATAAAAAATACTTTAGAGTTATAAATGTATACTAACAAACAATATCTGTTACACAGTTATTAGAATCATAGCCTTTTTGCAAAGCCAAATTGATTTATTGTATTAAAAAATAATTGAGAAACCAGTTTTTGCCTTCCGGACAGCCTCCTACTCGATCAACGATAAGCTCGATTGACGATCAGCTGTTACACTTGCTTATGATCTTCATTTTGTGTAATTTCTGATGATAAAACTTCATCAGCTGATTGATATTTTAGCAATGCACATAACCAATTTTACAGCCTGGACAAGAGCCGGTCGAGTTAAACGCAGCCAAATTTGCAGTGTGTACAACAACCCGCAGATATGCACTGCAGTTTCAACTCGATTTCAATTTTGATAAATAATTTATACAGGAAAATAAAATTTTCTTGTATGGTAAATCGATCTAAATTAGCATTTTAATAGAAAAAGGGCCATTATTTGATCAATTAGCTACTGTGCGAAAAGGCTATTACACTGAAAATATTTGATTAAATGATACAGTTTATAGACACATCTTTTCTGGCACGCTCAATGAATTGTTGAAAGAACAAGCTTTCGAAGAAACTAATTGATTAGTTTTAGGTAACAGTAAAGTGAAAGTAGACCCGAAATAGTCTTCTTTTAGTCTTCGAACTATGATCATCAAAAAGGGGTACCAAAATGGCTCACCCTGTCAATGTGGCATGCAGCATATATATCTGTGTTTATATGAACATTCACCGTAACAAACAGACATAACGGAATTTCCGATTCAAAAACCGAAAACTGTTTGCAACGCTTTAATGTGCACAATACGACATTTGATTTTAACGGGCCCGAAGCGTAAAAGTAGAGATGTTGCTAGCTTGACTACTTCTTTGCTGGTTACCCAAACACTCAAGGGGTGTTTGTAAGTTGTGGTGGATTAGGTTTTAACTCTTTCATTTTCAACGACAGCTAAATGTACTAAAGGTTAAACACACATGAATATATGCATAAAAGTGTGTGGTGTGTGTGGTGTGCGCAAATGTAAATATGCAATGACGAAAATTGGACAATCATGAAAATTAAAATCGAAAATGTTGAACATTTGTTGGATTTTTGCTGAACTTGTATTTGCACAACTTCGCTTAGCACAGCTGGCGACACATGATGATGTGCACACAGTCCACACACAGTTAAAAGTATTTATGTTTGTATATATATACATGCATATATGCAACCATTGAAGACGAAATATGTACTAACGCATAAATGTTAATTTTTTAATGTGTATGTGTGGCTGTGATTTTCGTCTAACTCAAATTTGATTGTGTGCGTATTTTTTGCCTTCGGTTGTGTTTACACACATAAAGTATGGCTTAGCTATCAATTGAAAAACACATTTGCACGTTGGAGATTTATGCAAATATTTTACACAAAAACACACATACATACATACATACATATTTTTTATATACGCATATAGAATAAATATAAATATTACGGTAAATTGTAAACACATCAATTTGTGAAATATTTGTGTATGTGTCTACATTTTCGAATCATTTGTTGAATGCTAAGCTTAATGGGGGAATTATTTGTCGGTCGGTTGTTGCGTGGCGTGCTGTGTAAGTTCTAGATTGCAAATGCCATTTGTGCTTAATTTCAAATAAATGAAGTAATCACTGGCATGCGGAATGAAGACATTTTGAGTGACAGAAGTATTGAGGCTGCAAATTCCCTGCAGACATATGAACTTTAAAATAAACTGCTTAGTGATAAACAATGAAATGTGTATTTTACTTCAGCAAGGAGAAGAATAAATTTTAGTTAATGATTTACAAAATATCATTGATACATTAGAATGGATTTTAAGGTGTTACTTGTACGTAAGAGAAACTCAACACTTTTAACGTTAAGCATATACTTTTATCTTAAATGTTAGTACTTTCAAGAACTATTAAATTATTAGAGAAGAAGGGCTACTTTCAGCTCTCGTTTATGAATAAAGTACACTTTAGCTTTCCATAATCGTTTAAAAGCTATACGCTGTTAAAATTAACATGAGATGTACTGTGCATTCGTAGAAGTAATTTATAAATTCTATGTTGCTTATACGACATGGTGTACTGTATGAACGCTTAATTTGTACTGCTTGTAATTTATGGATAAATGCTCTCATGAAAATATCAATGCAATATTTTTTGTAAGCGAAAAAACTGTCAATATACTTACTAAAAGCAAAGTGTTAAAAATTCCAATATTATACAGTGACGAGCAATACTGTAACACCCCACAGTGATCGATTCTAAAATGACGTCGAAAACAAAAATAAAGAACGATTTTAATGATTTAATTTTTGTTTTCATTTAATTGTAGCCTTAGCTTTATTAAAGTAACTAATCATGGTATTTTAATAACTATTCAATATATTTTAAAGTAATAACGTAAAAAAAGCTCAATGTTACAGTTTTGCACTCGATGTAATGTTAAAACATAATAATTAAAAAGTTAATATTTGGTCCAAAAACCCTTAGCTTTTTTTAGAGCGTTCAACCGGTTGGGCATACTTTTTGTATATTTCGATACAAAATCGGGGGGTATTGCATTCCAAACTTCTTGAGTCCGGTCCCACAACTCATTTACCCCCTTAGGAGGATTAGGGTACTTCGCCAACTGCGTCTTGACATGACTCCACAAATTTTCGATTGGATTCATATCCGGTGATTGAGGGGGCCATGTAAGGGTCGAAAATTTTTGACGTTTTATCCAATCTTGTACAAGGCGTGCCGTGTGCTTCGGGTCATTGTCTTGCTGAAAGATAACTTTTTCAGCGGCAAGACCCAAATTTTCGATGACTATCGGCAAATTCTGTTGTAAAATGGTCAGATACTGCTCCTTACGCATGATTCCATTAATGCGTACCAGACGACCTATACCGTGTTTAGTGATGCACCCCCAAACCATGTATGTATACATGATACATATACATGGAAATGATTTAGACAGCGTTTAAATTTAAAATATTTGGCTCTTTTACTTTGGATAAGTTTTTTAAGACAAAAACTGAAATTTTATGGGCTTCTGCAAAATCAAATCAAGTAACGAAATATCGGGTATATGGATATATAAGATAGTAGAAAAAGTCTTTCCGTACTTCTAATGATGCTTCAGCTTTTTTTTATATTTATAATAAACATTACTGAACCAAATATGTACTATTCTGGTCGACTACTTTTTGCCATTTTTCCGCTAGAGATATTATCCATCAGTATAAAACTATATGGTGGATGCATCAAAACTTCCCAGTCACGCTCTCTCAGTTTTCGCTGAGTCATCAGAGATGTGTGTGGTCCTGCCTTGTCCTGATGGACAACGAAGCCCTTTCAGTTGATCACTTCTGGTCGATTTTTGTTAATTACTTGCTTCAATCTCACCATTTGTTGACAGTAAAAAAGGAAAATCAATCCTTCGACCAGGCTGAAGCAGCTCATACTGGATAATTCCTATCCAATCTAACCAAATAATCAGCATAACCTTTCCAAGCGCCAATCCTGGCTTTGCGACCATTTGTTGAGCTTCACCACGCTTGGACCATAATCTTTTTTCACACTATTGCCGTATTTTATCCACTTTTAGTCTTCTGTTACTATTTGCTTCAAATATGGTTCGATTATATTTCGTTTCAGCACAGAATGGCAGATGTTAATTCGGTCAAACAAATTTTTCACAGACAATTCGCCTAGTATACAAACATCGAGCGTATTTTCGTAGCAAGCCGTTTTTAAATGGTTCAAAACCGTTTAATGATGATTGCTAAGTTCCTTAGCGATGTCATGGCAGCTAATGTAATGGTCCTGCTCAATTCTTTCCATAATTTGACCGACTTTTTCGACGTTAGGTTGATCAGAGCGAGATGCATCTTTCACGTCAAATTTTACAGAACGGAAGCGAGCGAACTGCTGTTACTACACGAACTGATACAGCATCGTCATCGTAAACTTCACAAATTTCTTTAGTGGCTGGCGTGGTATTCCTCTATTTGTTATACAATAATTTCAGAATATAGAAAATTTTTTTATGTTTTAACTCATTTTTGAACAGCTGTAACTTTTTTCAACTACCCCGAATTTAATTTTATTTCTTGGTTATGTGAAGCTTAAAGTCTCAGCTTTATAAAAATATATGGTATGATATATTATGATTGGTAGCAACGACATCTATTGACAAGATATGAAAAGGCTTTTTTAACTATTAATACTAGAACATGGTTTGAGTGGTGTCTTGAAAACCGTTACTTTTTTTGGTTTTATTTTTATTTTTTGTTACAAATAATTACTTAATCGTCTACATTAAGGTTGTTGCTTTCAAATTGTCCCAGTTCGATATTATGCCTTATTCCAGTGAGTTTTTCAATCGTTAAAACAGTTCGGAGATGACTTTTAGCTTTTTCAGCGACCTTGATCTATCTCGCAAAACGTTACGTGGATATGGAAATGAAATATGAGGTCATATATGGCGAACATGATACCTGGGAATCACTACAGTGTTTTTTAGGGTAAGAATTCACAAACAAGCAATGAAGAGCGAAGATTTAATAAAAAGTTCAATAATTTTTAATTTTTATTGAGAAAACTTTAGCTCATCACAACTTCAAGTATCCGTGGGCGATTTGAAAAATGGGGTTATTATAAGCGTATTTAAATCAATATTAATTACAAATTAATATGTCCAAGGCAGGGCATATAATTTTTTCATTAACCTAATATACGTTTGAAGGCAAATTAATGTGAATGACACCATAAGCGTTCAGAATTCTTCTAACCTTTTGTAATTAACTTCTCAAAACTTATTGTATACTTATTGGTTTTGTGATCTGCTGGATCGACTGCTCTTAGTAGCGCTGTAGAATGCAGTGAAAAATGTAGATTTATTTTAGTAATGTTCCAATGGATGTTTCCAAAAGTTCACAGAACTTTCAAAACCAAACATTTTTTTCTTCAATTTACGGATTTCGAAAACTTTTTATAGTTCTGTCACAATGTTGCCAAGACTGAGAAAACACTATTTTTGCGAAAAGACGTTTAAAGCTGATTGCGCGACGTGAATATACAAAGTGAGGCCGCGTTTGGGGATCTACATTTTGTAAACTAGCAAATGCTTGATGCCTACATTAGAAAATACAAAACCAAACTCGATTTCTACAAACCAAGAAAGTAGACGTCTACCTCTAAGTCTTCACAAGCTTTTGGTAATATCCAGGTATACTTATTTATTAATACTAAGGTCACCTAAATTCAATTTTATATTAAACAAATTGCCAAACATCTCCGCATTTTGGTCGATTATTTCTTCAATATCGGTAGTTGATTTTGCAATCTCAAATAACTGAATTAAATTTTGAGCTTTTCTTCGAAATATTTTCATTACAAATAAAAGTCTAGATCAGCCAAACCTTACTTTTGATAGTTCTCTAATAACATATGCTGTGGAAGCTACCAGTTTAGTCAAGGTCGACAAAAAGCTAACATTATATAGCAAATAATAAAAGAAGCAACTATAAGAGCAAGGAAATATTTTACAAATTCTGCAAAAGTTGTGGATTTATTTGCATTTACAAAGACTGACAACACCCTGTATATTCCTGGCAACATTTCAGACACAAGCCACTCCTGGCGGTATTTTGAAAAAGATCCACTGCGCCCGACATTTCTGAATGCATAAATAACTACAGTTTAACATTGCAAATACCACGGAAGACTTTCTGGTAAATCGCGCACTCTAACCCGCTCTTGTCAGTAAATATATGCCAAGCATAACTCGCCACCGGAAAGCAAAAAGCAGCAGTCAAACACCTGGCACCGTTACTCGCTGGCAACTGGGAGTAGAACTCCAAAAATATTTGCATAAACCTAGGCGCCGCATTTTAATTCCAAGCGCAAAACACTACGGAGCTTAGTGCAACTGTACTGCAGCCGCGGCAGAGTGCAGCGCTTTGTTGTTGTTATACGCACGCATACATGCAAATACATTTGCATGCGACAGGAGGGAGAGTGAACTTGTCTGTAGCATAATTTTGGTCGCAAAGCGCAAATTGTCAATGCCCTTCAACTACAAAAACAATAAAAAGCAACCACACAGCGGCTGCAGTCAACGCTCTGTAACATGCAGTTATGTTTATATATGTGCGCTGCTTCTAATTTCTATTTGATGTGGTTGTTATTGTTGCTACATGCTTGTTGTGGGCCAAAATACTTCAGGTCGCCGTTGTTGGTCGTTGTTTGGCATCCGAGGGTCAAGTCATGTCACAGCATGCCACCGCATTGCATTTAACCGCACTCAGGCAACAACAATAATAATAACAAAACGGTATGTTATGCACACACATCTAAACTGGCAGCTTGGCCAACGAACCGAAAAGCAGATTTCTCTGTCAAACAAACCGCAAAAGAAATTTGAAATTTTAATGCAATTTAAATAAAGACAAGCAAGCAGTGACAACAACAATTACAATAAAAAGAACAACTACACATAGACGGGTAAAAAAAAAACTGAAAACAAAGAATGAGGCAACAGACAGACAGTGGAAGCGAGACAACGCGCACAGTCACACAGAATGCTATTATATATTTAAGTCACTCATACGCCATGGCGGACAATAAGAAATGTGCGCTGCCGCAAAGAGATTAAAGGACGCATAGCATTCATGCAACGCAAGCAGACCGTAAAACAAATAACTGCACAGCACCTCAATTGCTACAGTTTTTTTTTCTACGCCCATAGAGTAATGCAATTGCTTTTTCTTCATGTTCTTGGTAAAGTTCTTGGCTGCACTTTTGTCACTGTTGCAACAACAAAAATTTAAGAAAGCTTAAATGTTGTCAATAAGTTTGCAACAACCAAAAACCGATTGTTGACGAAGTTCCACACTAAAAGCCAAAGAAACAATGGAGATTGTGGCGACAGAAATAGCAACAACAATAGATTACAGTAGAAGCAACACCAAACAAATAATGGCAAGTCTGCCAGCGGCCAAGCTTCTATACTTACATACAAACACACAATTTGTGGCAACAATAAAATAAATTGCTTAAATGAAGTAAATTAACACAATAACAGCAAATGCAATAACAAAAACAACAATAACAATAACGATTGCGCTGTGACAACTCGACGGTCTTACTTTATTTTAAAGGCTAACTGATAGTGAGATAGTCAGCCTGACAATGGCATACCGAAAACGCAGCACAGAGTAAGTATGCGGAGGAATTAGTGGGCATGACAGCAATATGAGCTGCAAAATATTAACAACTATCCAGGCAACAACAAATTGTAGACTCATTCCATCGTTTGTCTATTTGTCTTGTATATGTGCATGCCACTAGCAATAACGGTGCTCAGCTGCTAGCAGTTAGTTTGCTTGCCAATCTTCGTTAAAACAGTTATATTAGTAGTCTGTATGTTGGTAAGGTGGCCTCGGAGGAATTATTTGAAAATGTTTATCCACCCAGTTTCTGGAAATGTCAAGTATTTTGTTTTTAATTTGTTTTAATTAACGTTTGGATGACAATTCATTGAGTTGGTTTGCGGTGGATAACGAAGTCCAGACTGTATATGTTTGTATTTATTTTAAAACAGTTATAAATGAGCACAAATTTAAGGAGGATTTATAAAATTTTAGTTATATTTTAAAGAAATTGAGTAATAATCGAAAACGTTTTGAATAATAAGGTTAGGTTAGGTTAAGTTAGTCCAGTAGTTCAATGAGCCACGCATAGACTAATTTTAGTCCCTTGCGATACTAGATGGAGCTCAGTTACTAGGCCTATGAAGAAAAGTCAATCTTTAGAATGCCTGCGCTTGATACGAATTTCAATAGTTCCTGTAGTTTCTCTATCGATTCTTCAGTTTTGTACCCAGGTACCACTTTCCATCGGGTTTTGACCAAACGTTCAAAGAATTAAACAGAAACATTAATTAGTTTTACACAATTGTTTATAATTAAAAAAATTAGGATTTCCGGTTGAGGTTTTTCAATTAATGTTTCAAAAAAATAAATAAATTCGAGTTCGTTTTACATATAAAATTTGTTACGGAAAACAATCAACTTTTTAGAAAAATCAAATATACAGTTTTCAGGTTTGCAAAATATGAGTTTGTATTCTGATTTATATAGCTATTTAAGGATAATATAATCCACAATAAAAATCTATCCAACGCAGTCTTTATTTCCGGTTAGTCAAGGTATGCTCTAATATTCCTCGTGCATTGGTCGTACAAGCTTTGAAGACGATCCACGTGAATGACGTCCCAAAAGCGCATCAACACTGGTGTTAATCAAAGCCAAAATACAGGTTATGGTTTCGGAAGATCGTAAACTGACTGAGAGAGATTAAGTAAAGGCTCTGCACACCACATTCGAATGCAACTTTCTCAGCAACATTTGGAACGTTTTAAAAAGGGTAAAGTGGATTTTGTGCATCGATTCATCACTATTAATGATGGGTCTATCACCATAACCCCGAATCAAAACAAGAGGCTGAAGAATGGTGTGAACCTGGTTGAATTTTTTGGGATGCGAGAGGACATTTGTTTGTGGATTACTTGTAAACTGGCAAAAGAATTAGTTCTGAATATTGTTGTAAACTTTTGGACCAGTTGAAGGAAAAAAGTCGTGAAAAAAGACTCGCTTTGCAAAAGAAAAGTAATCCTTTTTCATCAGGATAATGCACCGTGTCACAAAAGCATTGTCTAAAAGCCATGAATTAAAGTTCGAATTACTGAAGCATTCACCAGATTTGGCCCCCAGCGATTTTGCACACCTTCCGGATTCTCACTTCAGGGATAGGATGCACAGATTTGAGGATCGTGGAAGCAAGTGTATTTATGTTCAGGGAGATCATATTGAATAATAAAATGTATTTTGAATGATAATATTGTGTCTTTCTTATCAAACGGCAATATTTATTGAATAACCTCGTATGCTCAAATATTCTTCAGTTTTTAACTAGAAGCAACAATAATTAGGGACATTCGGAGACAAATGAACACGAAGGTTCTACGAAGTTTAGAATAGACTTAATTTTGAGAATGGTCTACTAAATTTGGTTGACAGCCATGGCGTCGCAATGGCCGAGTTCAAAATATTTTTCCAAAAAAATCAGAATTTCTTTGTAAATACTGTGTGTTTGCACCAATAAAATATTATAATAAAATATTTAATTTTGATATGAGAATAAAGGCTGAAAAATACTGTTTTTGACCCGAGGAAACCCAAGTAACCGCTTAATTTTTATGCACACTTGAATCTTCGCCTCAAAATATTCAAACTCACTCAAAGCATAAAAAACGCTTAATTTTTGTAAGAAAAATGTCGAGAGTAAGGTTTAATTTACTCATTGATAAATTGCAACTAAGATATTTGATTCTCGAGTATATATGAAAATATCGAATTTTTGGCTGTTTAGTGGTTCTAATCATCTAACTAACTCTTATATATTAAAAAGCTGACTTTATATATCTTATATATACATATATCAAAGCCTTTAATATTTATAATCTTAAATAAATGGAAACAAATGATCTCGTGACGTGACCACACAGCCTCTTTAATAATTCGCCTGTAATCGTTAAAAGTAACTATGATGGATTTGCGAAATTAGTACCACTTCTGGACCCTTTACCATTTCTCGAAAATCACTTTTTAATTTTATTTACTTGAATCGACTCTCCACAAGAGATTTCTACAAAAGACTTTTAAAACTAAAAATTAAAACAAATAAAAGAGATTTCAAAAGCAAGTAGCTCGAGTTTCAGCATATTTGTGCCGCAAAGAAGAGCCAAGCAAAGGCAGAACTAAGTGCTTTGGTTTCGGACAAAGCACATAAGAAGATAAAGGCAAAAACAACAAATTGTGCACATATCTTTTATAATATACATATATTTATATATATATATGTACTTATATACATATTAATACATACTTACATATATCTGAGGAGCACAATTGAGGTATTGACGGAGCCTTGCACAAATTTGTAAGTATAATGCACAAAGGAGCGCATGTGTGTGTTTGCTATGTGCACTTTCGCTATAAATACATATGTATGGGTAAATATAGATAGCGCATTTGGTTTTTGTTTAGTGCATTTCGCATAGCAAATGAAGACTTAGTGGTCATGTGCAGTGCCTTCGACTACATTCGCACTAGTTATTGTCCGTTAGTCACACATATCTGTACACACATACATATACTCGTATCTATAGAGAAATAGTAAGTCTAGAAATGCATTTATAATACAGACATGCAAGCTCGTGAGTGGAAAAGCAGTGCATCTTGTATAAAGCATATGCGCATAAGTTTGTGCCTCTCTTCATTTTATGTACGTACATATAGTATGCTATATATGTACTTATATGTCTACGTATTTAGTTACGCTTTATGTATTTACTTAGCTGGTATTTGCTTTGTCTGCCTTAATGCCTTCTGCTTTACGCAGCTTATTGGTCTGGTCATTAGAGTTACTTGAAAACAGATTTTCTATTTAGATTACACTAAGTGACAGAAGACGGAGAATGGTTTTTATATTCCAACTAATGCAGACCAGCATATTTAGAGGCATGCAAAGCAATGAAAAGGAAACTATAGTGCAAATGCTTGTTGCATTACCTTATGATCGCATTAGCAATTAATACCAAATAATGAACTTTGATTTTTTTTTCTAAAGCGTCTATTTAGACACTTTAAACTAGATCATTGTGCTTTCATAAACAATATTTACACCTGTTTTCATCCTGAATCCAAGAATCTGAAGACAAAACAAAAATCATTTATTTCAGCTCATATGAAATTTTTATTCATGTGTAAAGTAGATTCGATGTGATTATGTATGGAATGCGATTTCTTTTGCATGGCCACCACGGACACGCTAGCAGAAGGCGAGACGCTGAACCAATTTTCGACGGTTTCCAAGCATAAATCGGCCGATACCGCTGCAATTTCACGTTCGATATTCGTACGAAGTTCATCAATCATCGCTAGCTTGTTGGCATAGACCGCAGATTTGGCGTAGCCCCACAGGAAATAGTCTAATGGCGTCAAATCACACGACCGAGGCGGCCACACACAAAAGAAGTACGGCCAAATGACGTCGCACGCAAACCATAAATTTTTCGGGACCAATGGCGTATGTGTGAATTTGCTGTCTGGGCAATAACCCATATTGATGCTCTAGCGGCAGTAATATCCTCGACATTACGGGCATTTCTTTGTCTCACTGCCACGAGAGCATTTTGTACTGTGCTTGTGGATTAAAATGTTTCCACTAGGCGCTTAATTGTTGATCTTACAGGGCGATTATGACAACCCTAAGTTATACGTACCCTTAAAGTTGAGGTCACTGACTCCGAATTTCGACTCGTTGTTAGATCGTATATCTTTCCATGATGAAATGGCAAAGCTTACTGAAGAGAAAAGTTAAAAAAGCGGGGAAAAATATGGCGTCGTTTGCTGTTCCTATCTACCACATATTTTAGTAGCATCCCTATTGAAAAAACCCGTTACTTCAGTAATATTAACGCTTCTGTTTTAATTTTTCTTTGCCGATTATTTCATAATCTTAATAATAATTATATACATACGTATACGAGACATTGACAAATTCTAAATGCTCAACAAATTCTTCATATTTATAACTTTCTCCTAATTTCACTTATTTTACAGCTAATTTGCAACGTAACGTCTCTTTCTCACATCTCAATCCGACACAAGGCAATCATGTCTAAAAGAGAGCGACTATTTCACGAATGGTTCAATCTGTTCGCACTGATCTGGATGATAATCACCGACATATGTTTTAACGGTAAGTAACTGTAATTAAGCATTTACATATTCATCGTGCATCAATTATGCACACAGTTACCAATATAAAGTAGCAAACCACATGAAAGAAACGAGAGAAAGCAAAAGAGCGCGCGATAAATGTGTTAATAGACTTTTAAAATATATTTGTTTTCTTCGTTTTTTGCACAATTTCGAAATGCAAATTGTAAGCTGCCAGCTGCTGAAATAATTTACGAAAGCACACTTTCACACATACATATGCAAATGTGTTCACTTACTCGCTTTTTATTCGCGCAGATTTTTTTAATCACCCTTTGCGCCAATGAAATGCATTTATTTATTTGTATGCCATTAAAATTCCAAATATCGCAATTTATTAAATGCGTTACCCGGGCCAATAAAACCGGACTCGAAAAACACACGGAAAAGCTTAAAATGTTATATTGGGGAAAAAAAATTGGTGAATATTTATATGGAAAAATTGAGTTGTGAAACATTTGCTCGGCGTCGATAAACACTCGACAGCGAGAACTTGGCAATAATTTCACGCAATGCAGTGCATAAATGTCAGTAGAAACTACCGCATTATTTCTCTGGAGGAAAAAATGCTGCAATGAAATATTGACGAAGTGGCTGCATTAGGGTCCGCAGAGCTTTTCTTTCTAAGCCTTATTCATTGAATTCTTAAGAAATTTTGATTTCAACTCCAAATCGGTATTTTTGCTTTAGAATTCAGCACTTTATTTAGCTACAATTCTCCTCAGCTGAATAAGTGCTGATAGCCAAGAGGCTTGAAATGTTTAGTTGGGAGTTATACTATATATAATACTATGAAAGACAAGCGCAAGATACATACGTATAACTAATTATGACTGATGATTGCGATCATTGATCGAGCACAGAAAAATTTCTTTTGAATTTATAAATTCGCCAAATAAACACTTCCAATATAAAAGGGAATTATACTAAGGGTTTTATCACATAATATGCCGATTTAAATTTCAGTCTCAGATAGGCTATTGAAGAAATTTCCTGTCTCACATATGGAAATTTGAGATTCGATGAGCTGATTTAAACGAAAATGGGAGTCACTTATTGCATGAATAATTAAGAGAGTATTAAACTTCTCTTTGAGGAAAAGAAAAATTAATTGTCAAACAACAACACTTTATCACTTCAACAGTTCTCCAATACGTTTTCGTTAAGAAAATATCGTCCATTTTAATATAAAGAGAACTGTTCAACAGCTTTTTCTCTTGAAAAGCTTTGAAATTAAAGGAAAAACGATTTATAGGGTATGTGCTAGTAGTGTTTGGACTTTGGTTAGAAGGTTGAGTTTCCGCGGTCAGGAAATTGTTGTAGGAAATCTTAGAGCATAAAAGCTTTGAAAATGACTAATATTCCTCCCTTAACAAATTGTATAAATTGAATAAATTTAAAATCTGAATATAACATGGCCTTCCACTATCCACCATTTAACCTTTAATGTTCCCTGGTTTTAAGAGCCCAGTGCAGAGGCCTCGATAAATTGATAAAAAAGAAAAAAAAAATCGTTGTACTCATCACTATGGACGAAACTTGGGTCTATCACCATGATCTTAAATCAAAACAACAGACTAAAGAGTGGTGTGCGCCTGGTGGTTCGGCTTCGAAACGAAACGAGTACGTGTCTGGAAATCGGCCAAGAAGGTTATGGCATCACTTTTTTTGGGATGCGAGAGAAATTTTTTCTGTGGATTACTTGCAAACTGGTAAAGCAATTGATTCTAAATAGTATTGCAACCTTTCGGACCAGTTGAAGAAAAAAATTCGTAAAAAAATACCCGGTTTGCAGAAAAAAATCCTTTTTCATCAGAACCATGCACCGTGTCACAAGAAAATTTTGGCAATGGCTAAACTCCATGAATTAAAGTTCGAATTGCTGGTGCATTCGATTGGAGGATCGTTGAAGCAAGTGTATTATTGTTCAGGGAGATTATACTGAATAATAAAGTGTATTTTGAATCAAAAAATTGTGTCTTTCTTATCAATAAAAAGGCTGATTGTACGCTGTATACGAGAATTGGAAGTCTTATCGGCTCAATTATATCTATTTTTGCCAACACTATGTACACCATGAATGCGACATATACTACTAAAATGTTCCCATTGATCCATTAAGGTACCTCAGATACCATTACTAATCTTATGGGGTGAAGTCAACCGGATGTTATATATTTGTTATAGGGCGGCTAAGTGAAGTTTGCACCCAATTTTATCAATTTTAAGCACAAGGATACACTATTATCAGTAAAACACGCTCTCGATTTTTAATTAAGAAAGCTCACACGTTGGCCGATATAGGCGGTATAAAGTCATCTGAAAGCTCGAAAATCGTTGTGTTAGGTAAAAAGGGGTTCAGGGAAGTGTTGATCCGATTCAAACCATTTTCGACACATCGATAAACCATTCTCAGGAAAGGATTATACCTGAGTTTCCTTTATATATCTTACACATTGACCGATATTTGTCGTAAAAACTCAGCTTTAAAAACTAGGCTATAAATATTCGGTAAATAAGGGCTTGAATAGTGTTTGGTGGTTTCAAACAATTTATGGTCATAAGATGGCATGCGTTGAAGGTATTATTCCTGCAAAGTTTCATCCCGTTATGTTCAGTGATTCTTCATTTGTTCACGAAGGAGAAAAGAGTCAGATGGAATTTAAAAACGTGTTATGTGGGAAGTGGGAGTGATTGCAGACCGATCGCTTCCATTGTCGCACTGTAACATAAAAAATATTAGAAAAATGTTACATATCGAATTAAGTTGAAATCGGTAAAGCGTGTTGCGACATATGTTATTTTACTTAATTGTGGGTGGTGCCTCGCCCATCTTACAATTCTACACTTGCTCGTATAAAACCCTCTCATACACTTTCGGGAGTATTTAGTTATTGATTTATCGCGTTTCTAGTAGTTTTTAACAGCACCGTTATATGGGGAGTGGGCGAGAATTGTTCGAAGCAAATTTGGTGATATGTACATTAAGCCTCTTATAGAGCGGGACTGTTTCCAATTTTTCAAAATTATCGACTCACAGGTGCCCCTTGCTGAAATTTAGCCACGCCATCTCTTTATTTTTCCGACCTCAGATCACACATTTCGTTTGCGATTAGTTTTGCCTTCTATAATTGTTTTTTGGTTTTCAAAAATTTTTTACTCTGCTCTGTAAAATATTTCACATTAATTAAAAAAAGTTAAATTAATCCAAGAAAATGTGAAAACTGCTGCTGACCGCCACACCCTAATGTGCTTTCGTATGGAAATATTTTTTATCTTCATATTGACAATTTCGACAACAACCTCATCACTCTTTACAGTTGCTTTTGTTGGTGTTGTTGTCAGCAATGCAGCAGTTAATTTAACTTTAATCACATATTGGGTTATTTCATTTTTAATTGTGTCCTCAGCCTTATTTCTCTCCACACACGGCCGCTGTTGTTGTTTAATGATGCTGCCAAAGTGATAACAACAACAAACTTTTTATTACCCAATCGATGATCATAAAATTGCAGAGAGTTGAAAAAAATCGAAGAAAAAAAGGCGCTATTTAAATGGAGCGGTTCGGGGGTTTGAGGAAATGTAGAGAATTCATGAAATGCAGCATATGCAAATTTCACACAACGCCATGGGAAGCGAACGGAACCGGTGGCGACTGGTCAGGCGGGCAAACGGTCGGTCGGACGGACGGCGGGCGGACGCGCAGACATAAGCTGCTGCAATTGAGTTATAAAAATGCAATGATGCACTCTCAGCGGTGGAGGAGCGCGAAGCGGATTGTCTACTTTATTATTTATGTGGCGCTGCAAAAGGCGGCAGGCGGTTGGTCGTGCTGGTGGCATCCGCGCGTACCTGTGGTTGAATGGTTGTTGAACGGTGGACTGTTCAGCCTTAACCTCACTAACCGCTCGCTCGCATGTCGGCCCGCTGCGAAATTCGCGTATAAGCTCAAGGTGGGTAGCAATTTCAATTATTGCGAAACACTGATTAAAAAATGCCAATAAAATGAATGCCTTAAAGGTGTGAGTGATAAATGTGATTGCATATACAAAGCCGCGAATAAGTATTTCTGCGTTCTTCACAAATTCAAATGTATGAAAAGCAAATGATTGAACTTTTTTCGGTAGCAAAACTTTTTTAAAATAAAATCAGTTTACGACAATGATAAAAGGAATTGAAAATAAAAAGGAAGATGATTCTAACAGAGCAAAAAATCTCATGCAGTGGACTAAAGCAAAATTAATTTCTCTGAAATTTATAAAATTTGCACATCCATTCGGTCTGGACTCAACAATTGGACCAGGTTAGACCTCATGTTTTGCACATAAACCAAAAACTAACAAAGCAGCAATATTTATAGGCCATTTGGATCAGCGAAACCACCTCGTTGCCAGTTACAACAAGGTAATCGAAGAAACTCCTGAAAATTGTCTTAGTTTTCGAAATTTAATTTACAAGTCCTAGAATTCTAATCTCTGTAAGTTCTTCAAAAGTAGTGGTTCTGATGATATATCACTATTTATAAACTAGTATTCTACCACTATAGCAGTCTCATATGTATCCAAATCTATAGCAGAGATGTGAAACACTTTTTCTCATTGGACGCTAATTTTCTCCACTTACTTATTGTTGACATCATTTACCTTTATTGAATATCAAACCACCGCTGAAAGTCAAACTGCGGCCGGTCAAACAACTGAGAAAAAGACAACGCTGTACGGCCAAACGTCAGACTCGATCACGAGACACCCTCAAACCCTAGGCCGGAGCGATAACTCTTTGCTCGAAGAACTCTCTTGCACAAACTCTTTTTCTTCTTTGCTGACGTAGAAATCGCTTACGGGGTTATAGCCGAGTTAACAACAACGCGCCAGTCGTTTCTTTATTTCGCAAGGTGGCGCCAATTGGAAATTTCAAGCGAAGCCAGGTCCTTCTTCGCCTGGTCTTTCCAACGGAGTGGAGGTCTTCCTCTTCCTTTGCTTCCCAGGCGGGTACTGCGTCGAATATTTTCAGAGCTGGAGTGTTTTCGTCCATTCGGACAACATGACCTAGCCAGCGTAGCCGCTGTATTTTAATTCGCTGAACTATGTCAATTTCGTCGTTTATCTGATACAGCTCATCGTTCCATTGAATGCGACTTTCGTTGTGGCCAACGCGCGAAGGACCATAAACCTTTGGTACAAATTACGAAAGAGAAATGGGAAACAGTAGAGCTGGAACTTGGGAATCCGCTCTTCGCAAGGCTAGATGCAGACCTGAGCACGTCTGTGCCA
The DNA here is from genome assembly GCA_027475135.1 of Bactrocera correcta. Lineage (NCBI taxonomy): Eukaryota > Metazoa > Arthropoda > Insecta > Diptera > Tephritidae > Bactrocera > Bactrocera correcta. The sequence continues at coordinate 113,886,281 of CM050323.1, forward strand.
ACTTTCGATGGAGCGGGTTGGCTTAATTTGGCTAATATCCTAAAATCTATAGACAACCCCTCACTTCCATTTGTCAAAGAAGTGCTTGGGAGGGACCTGTCTCAGTAATAAGGGACCGTAGTTGCATTCTGTCCTTACCGAAGGTGAAGGTTCTTATAGGGTGGAAAAGGAACTAGGAGAAACCCTAATAGCTACAGTAAAGCTCTACGACTCAGATAAGGAAGCGCCGGAAAATCATTTCGCCATCGAAAAGAAACTCGAACTTAACCGTGAAGGTTCTTCAAATAAAACTGCATAAAATCAAGATGGCTTCTGCCAAACTCCTCAATTTAGAGAGAATCGGCTACGCTGCGGCTTTAGTTAAGGCACCGTGTGTAACCTAGGGAAACATTCTATCAGGACTGATGTCGTAAATATTCTAAATATACCTTTCGAGTGCTACAAACTAAGTATAAGCAGCCATAGTGGTAAAAAAAAGTTTGCAAGCAAGTATTGATCTAAACTTCTCTTCAGATTACTTGACTGCAGTAGCCGTTAAGGATGATACAATATTTCTTCCATCTTGTTACATGCCTGATGATTATGAAGCTCTACCGGTAGACCACACAAGAACTGTATTTGGATCGAAGAGGTCGTGTGGTGGGTGAATGGATATGACTAAGTCGACTCAGCTTGCCAAGACGATCATTTAAATAATATGTATAGATATAGGAAAATTCATGGCAAATTTAGTGTCCCTGTGGAGGGTATAGAAACTTAATTAATACTTGCATTATATAGATCTTGATGCGCAGTTTAAAAGGATACAGTTTTTTGTTCCACCACTAGTCATAAAAACTAAGGTCAAGAATTATCTTCAGAGTTTTCTTGTCGTTGGCTTCTCTCTACTTTTGGAGACTAGCTACATACTAAGATGCTTCTGTGCCAATTTCTGGAAAATAATATTTAACCCGACTAAACTTGTAAAAAATGCAACACCTCGATGCGCTTACAACTACTTATAAAATATGCATACATGTGTGTCTGCACTTGACAGGCCAGACGATACTCAACTGTCACAAATTGACATTCTACACATATTTTTTCATAATTACCGCAACTTTTTCCACATTTTCAATTGTTGTCTCTCACGCTCTCTCAGTGATGGTTCAAGTTTTATTCTTTTTTCTGCAATTTTTTGCCTCAGTGATTGTTCGCATGCTGTGGCGCAGCGTTTGATTTTATTTTTGCAGTGGAGAGAGTTTTTAAATTTTTTATTTTAATCTCTCGCATTTAATTTTAATCTTTTTTATTGCCTTATTTCATTATGATTTTTATTGCTGTATTGGAGTAATTAAGTTTTGTGCGCCTGCAAGTACCGTGAAAAGCGCACAATTGAATTTGTATTGTGCTGCACATGCCACAACGGTCATGCACTCACACCACAGCACACACCAGTAATATGTTGGTGCTTTGCCACCGCAGCAATTTTCTTCTTTTCACACTCCACTTCGGGGAGGTGTGCGCGCGTGAAATTAATACATTAAATCGTACACACACATATACTCTTTTACAAACAGACTCACGTTTATGTACATTACTACATGCATATAGAAGTGCTGCACACACACACGTTAGTTGCCTTATTTGGTCGCTGGTGTTGTTGCATTTGCCTATATTAGCTGCATTGTCACAGTGTCTTCTTTATTTCTGTTGTTGGTCTGGTTGTAGTTGCTCGTTTTTATCATTGCTTTAAATTTGTCAATAATGAGAGCGGCCAATTTGTTAAAATGTGGCGTGTGCCACCATGTTGCCAGTGACATTTGCTTATTGCATAATGTGTCGCTTAATGAAGGAATCTGCATATTTTTATCACTCATTATTTGTACATAAATGAATTTTGTGTACTGGTGGCATGTGCATCGATAACGCGATTGTCACAACAATTTACGCACTCCCAATGATGAGTTAATCCATTATATGGACATACGTACACACATATAATTCCTGTGTGTGTATGTGAGCCCGTATGTCGGCGAGCGCCTGAGCGATTAATGGCTGATAAGCTTTTATCAAATACACTTTATGCACATAAATATATTTTTGTATTAATTTAATACAATAGGTATATATGTATATGGCATGAACATGTTTGAGCGATTTTCTTTTAAGCAAATAAAACTCTTCTGTCAAAAAAGTTTTGGAAAAGTAAGTTATGTGGCATTTAAGTTTAATTTATTGAAGAAAAATAATTTTTCAATATTTTTGCATAAATTTGTGTGGTTATCTGTATGAATTTGAGAACACTAACTTGAAATGTATATCTATAATACTTTGCAGTTTAAGATTTATAGGGTGATCTATTTCGAGTTTTTTCCCCTTTTTTTTAAAAGAAAAAACATATAAACTTCACATTTACTTAAGAGGGAATGATTATTATCCTTCGAAAGAACAAGCTTTGGCATTTTATTTTTGAATAATAACTCTTTCAAATGTTAGTCGCGGCTACGTCTCAGATGTTTGACCCGCGAGTCCACTTTTCGATGACATGTTCGAGCATTTCGACTGACAACTGTGTAATGGCACACGTGACATTTTGCTCCAATACCTAAATCGAAACGGAATTGTTTCCCCATAGACTTTACACTTTATATACCCCGATAAGAATGGATCTAGAGGTGTGATTTTAAACGACTTTGTGGTCAAACGACCGGCACAAAATGTGAAATTATCTGTTCACCGAAGTATTCTCTCAATAAATCCATTCATTGATGCCATGTGTTTAAATTGGCGCCGACTTGTTGAAACCAAATGTCGCCGAGATCCCGAGCTTTAATTTTAGGCATCAAATAGTCGGTTATTATGGCGGTGTAATGGTCGCCTTTGACGGTTAAGTTCATTTTTGAAGAAATATGGATCGATGATTACACCGGTCCACAAAACACCATACCGTTGTTGGGTGAAATGCAGCTCTTGAATCTCTTCAGGAGGATCTTGGATTTGACAATCTTGTTGTAAACGTTATTCTGATGTAAGACTTCCATGATGAAATGCCAATCAATACTAAACAAAAATAGCATGACACCATGCCACGACACACGTACGTTGTCCAAAAAAGGCTAATAGGAAAAGTACCTCTACCGTTATTTCTATCAGCTAACTCTGAACGAGAAACGACGACAAGAAATCTTGTATTGGTAATCTGCATATGATCTCTGAACTGTATATGGTTCGCGAACATTTTTAAGTGCACTGAGTTCCTTGAAGGCCAAGTTGCCAAACTGTAGACAATATGATAGTTGTGATGTACATGGTGTTCATTGATAGCCTAACGGTTAGGTTAATTATAATGGGTGGCTATCACGCCTTATAAATGGATAATTAGTAATGCCAGATGAGGGTTCAGTTTGATTTTTGTTAAAGTATTGTTATACAGGACGTTAACGCTTTAATATCAAATTTTGATACCTCATCTAAGACGAATTCTAGAGTAGGCTAGACAGAAGCATGGGAAATATTTCACCGTGTCTCTCAAGCTTACATTTCACTGCATATATTATATATCGTCATGGGCATAAGTCCATTGTGCTCGTATGTGATGCTAGTAGGTTGTGACCTGCCATTAAGCCAGCAACCGTCCTGTAGTCCTTTCGAGACATATGTGTAAAAATCGCGATTTCATTTTTCGGGACTATTCATTATATGTATATTGGTTTTAGTGATTTGGTGATTTCCGTGGTTCAATTGCCAGACGAGTTACCATTCATTAATCGCATTACTTATTCGTTTCCCGAATTCCTTTTGTGGTCTGAAACAGAGTATATGTACGTATTTGCAGCCTATTTTGGGCTAACGCTACATTTATAACTCTCACGCTTCTAAGGGCATTCGCTGACGTAATGTGATGTAAGATAATGCCTTAATTGTGACATGGGTTTCGTTCTTTGTACTGTCTACTTCATTCCGGAATATTCAGGGAACAGCTGAGTTTCAGTTCCGAGTAATAGATTCCAGCTCCCACTAGATTAGTCAGTTTTGATCCATCTGTTTGTATTGTACAAGCAGTGAAAAGGAAACACAACTGGCGTTCTGTTGTAAACTCGTCTATAGATACGTAGGCGGTGTCTATGCCAATGAAGAATAAGAAGAAGAAGTTTAATATTGAAAATACCAACCCCCTGCTTGCTCGTCCATCTCTTTGGAAAATGCAACAAACGCCTTCAAACATGGAGCTGAATTCACTGCAGAGAGACTTTTCTGACAGCAATCTGCTACACCAATCACCGTAAAGCAAGATTGGCTTGACCCAGAGTTGGTCTGAGTGGCAGTTAAGCTACTTCCATATTAAGTTCATCAAGATCGCTGAGATAAAATAAAAAAACATTGACAACTTTTTCTTAATATTTATGAAAAGTGATATTACGTTATTTTGTATTTTAAGTGACGATATAATGAAAAGGCTGAGCTAGTATTATCAATCAAATAACACCACACAAAAACTAAACGTTTCCTCTAGTCAACAAACCTCACCTTCTCGTTCCTATAATATTAATCGAAAAGTGATTTAAATTTTCTGCGAATTCGCCGCCTTTTGTGGCAATCACTTGCAGTCGGCGCGCCTGCGACATATTGACTTTCGTCTGCGCTGCGGTTAGCGGCAATGACAGCGCTAACGGGACTACGCAGAATTGGCTAATAGCTGCTGGTGAAGCCACTTAATTATGTGTCAAGCGCAGCAATGCGTCGCCCATACACACATACATGCGCTTGTTGCATATTGCACACACACATCCATGCCTACACACTCACGCGTGTTCGAGTGTGCGTGCGTTGGGCGCTCTCCGGCTCTGTTAATATTTTATTATGTTAATATTTCACATAATTTGCGTTTTTCCGCTGTGTTTTTGTGATGGTGCGCATATTTCATTAAGCTTTTTGTTTGGCATTTTGCGCAATTTAGCGCGTTTTTGCAACTAGTTTATTTATTTCGCACATTTATGTTTATATATAACGGCGTTTGTATGCGTCGCTGGGCGGGCGAAACCGCAGAAACTGCTATGTTTGAAAGTGGGTGTTTGTATAGCAATTGTCAGCCGTTAGTTGTCTGCATTTAATGTGCCGCCACATTGGCAACACCAACAATGGCGAACAATGGCGCAAATGCTGTTGCCATCAACGCTGCTTTTACACCCATAATTAAATTGTTTGTTGTGTTTTTGTGATTTTGTGCGCGCATATGCGTGCGTGCGTAAAAATATCTTGTTTGTGTGTGTTTTTTATAATTTTTCACTATCAACGGCCTTTGTTAGCATAGAATAATATAAATTAATTTCCATCATTTAAGCTTAATTAATTTCTATAATCGCATATTTTGTTATCTTGCGCAGCTGGCAAAAAATAATAACGGCATATTTTTGCATGCCAAAGGTTTGGCGACGAATGTGGAAAATAAATAATATTTTTTTTTTTTAGATTTTTTTCGCAAAAAAATTATGGAGATTTTCAGTTAAAACGTTTGTTTTTCATTTTAAAGTGGTTTTCAAATGAAATATTTTGGTTGAAGGGTTAAAATCGTCTTCAAAGACAAAATAGATTTAAAATGTGAAAAAGGAGGAATAACCACTGGAACTTAACTCTTAATTACAGTTTTTTTTTTTGCAAAACTAGCTTAAAGCATTTATTTTCGAAGCATTTACTATAAAATTGATAAGGTTATTAAGGTGGAATGTGATTTATTAGAAATAAAAGTTGCTTTAAAATCTTAATATATATATATTATTGACAACTTATGTTGCTGTAATTTACTTATCTTAATCATGTCTGGCCTGATTTCAAAAATATGATAAAAGCCCGACAGCATCAATATTTTTTCTGATAAATAACCGAAGACTTCTAACTAATGTCAAATTTTTCATATTAGATTCTCTCGAATTCAACCGTAATAGCTTGGAAGCCCAAGCTACCTTTTCAGGTTTATACAGTGATTAACACTTAAAACCCTACTCAGAAAAAGAAATTTATAAAATGTTGCAAAGAACTGTATTTGTTCATATTTGGACTTGTTATTTAACCATGAAAAGAAAAAAATTTAGGAGTTAACTTAGCAGAAAAAAAATTTAATGATCACAACTCAAAAATTTGCATTCACCTAAAATACTACAGGACATTGTGTTGCCAAAAATTTGAAAACAAGAATAAAAAAATTTTGTTTAATATTTTTTTGGGCCGCCTTTGACATTTTTCAACATCAACCGTTTTTTGCATCGAGTTGACTAACTTTTTACATGTATCGACGCTTAGCTCCACACTTCTTCAATGGCCTCCTTGAGGTCTTGTTTGTTAGATATCTTATGCTTTCCTGGTTTTGGTTTGGTTTTCTTTACGCTGTTGGTTTGTTATCTGATGCAAATATGCTGAACTTTGATTCATTCGTAAAAATAGCACCATTCCAGAACTCGTTCGGCTTAGATTGGTACTCAGTTGCAAATTGTAATCGTTTGCGAATATTGATAAATGACTTGTTGCGAGCAGTTCTTCAATGAAAATCATTTTTACGAAAAATCACTAATGTCTTTTTGCAAATACATCTTAAGCTCGTTGTTAATTTTTGTGGCGGATTTTCGTAGGTTTTTCTTCACTTGACGTATTATTCATTTCTCGCCATGGTCAGTTTCTTATTTGACCGGGTTTTGACTTTACTAAATATTTTATTATTTTCATTATGTCCATTATACTAAATGGTGCTGCGAGTCTGTTCATTATTTCTACGATCTCTGCATAACCTTCTCATCTTTTATGATGGCGTATTATCAATTCGCTTTCTTGCGGAGATGATGTTTGCTTCGTTTTATTAAATTTTATTGCTGAAAACTTTGAAAGCTTCGTAATGTCACTGTAGATAACCTAAAAGGCCATATCCGTACATATTCAATTCTAAAATTTGTGGGTTTCCCTGAAATCTGTTTCAAATAATCAACTGTACGATTTTAAGTGGCGTCACACTTACGAGTATTTTACCGTGTTGTCAGAATAAAACAAACATGAAAAGATTTCCACCATTTTTTAAACACTTTCTTCTAAAAAATAAATAATAATTCAACACGAGTGGTAACTGCTTGCATTTTTTGTTTTTAACAAAAAGCCTTTTTAGAATTCTGTTTGGTTTTTTCTGTTTAAAATAAATGGCAACCTGGCCCATTTTTTATTCAAATCTCATATACAGTTTATCATAACAGAAGCTGGTTAAAAGATATTATTATACATATGAACATACATATAGAATTATAATAAATTTAAGAAAAGTGTATAGTAGATATAAATAATTACATAACTACACTCATTTGCTATCTTTAAATTAAAAAATATTTATCTTCTATTTTCAAAATGTCACAACACAATGGTTACTCATACGCCGTGTGTCACAACGACAGCGCACTGTTTGAAGGACCTGAAGATATTCGTGCCGGAGGCGGTTATAATGGGCAACGCAGCGACGCTCTCATGCCAATACGACCTGGGGCAGGTATGTTAACATTAACCGTCATTAACGATTATATATTATTTGTTGTTGTGATGAACGATGGTGTTTAATTCCCACAGATTTGTACAGATAAATATTTGCGCAATTTTCCCACAGCAGGTGTGCCATTTCGTTGCACTTGCAATACCAACATGCCCCCAGCAGGCGACAACTATTGCTATGAGCACTTAAAATTTGTTAACATAACTTGCTTTCTGCCATAAATACTAGGCACCGTGCAGCGCCGCTACCATCAGTTGTCACTTGACAGTTGCCACTGTGCAATCTGCTTGGAACGCTGCCGTCACCCGCTATTCATTACGTCCGTATTATTTTATTTAGAATGTCTGGCATGCTGTTCACTGTGAGCTTCTCAATTAAATTAATTGCACGGTAATTCGTCTCTAATGCCACTTGCCACTTGCCTGCTGGCACACACTGCCTCGACACCAGCACTCTTCTACCCCCGCTGTGTGTCTATTTTTGCGCTTCTTTCTGCACTTATTTGTTAACTATTTTTGCTATATTTCTCACTCTCCCTCTCTCTCTCTTGATTTCTCGTTGCAGGCTGCTCTCTATTCGGTGCGCTGGTATTTCGGCACTGAGGAATTCTATCGCTATGTGCCCAAGGAGTCACCGCCCACGCTGGTCTTTCCGGTGTCTGGCATTAATGTCGATGTAAGTCACAGCGATTTTTTCTCAACCACCTACCATACCTCCTTTTCATCTCACAGCTGGTATACTATGCTGTAGCGCGTCGGCTATTACTCTAAACAAAGTATTACTTAACTTGATTTTATTAGTTTTATGCTTCTGTTGTTGGTGTAACGCGATATTTTTGTTGTTGGCAATAAATTAACATTTTCATGCGGCGACACGTACGACAGAAACATGGCCAATAGCACAAAAAACCAGCGAGTATATGGAAGAAAGGCTTCACTGGTTGTGGAAATGCATTTGTTTGTTTATGTGTGTGTATGCTAGTGTGTGGTTGTGTCTTTGTGATCACTTGGTGCTTTTGCTGTGTCTGTGATGGAATGTGAATATAAATCGTTTGTTGCTTTTGGCCACTTGGAGCGTCATTCTTTGTTGTTGTTTTTATTATTATTCTTGTTGTCAGTTTTGTTGTAACGTCTTGGTATGCACATTCCATGTGCCATATTTTCTAGTCCTCCCCTGCTCCGTCTTTTCAGTGGCCATTAGCAGCTCTTGGTAGTTTTATTGTTGTCATTCGGTGCGTGCCGTTATTTGTTTTCTCGCCGAAATATGCGCTAAGATTCTGCTTTGATTGTTCTTAATTGCGATTTACGTTTGTTAATTCATAAATTTTTCAAAAATCTGAATGCGCGCCTTCATAAATATAACTGATATATTATTTTGTATATCCTGAGAGTTATCTTGGTGTTCCTTATATATTTTTATTTATATATATAAAAGTGTGTATGTGGTTGAAAACTGTACTCTACCAGGATGGTCTTTCATATTTCGGGTTAGAGAACAAAAACAAGTATCAGTCATCGAAAGTCGCGTAATTTTTTTTTTTTTTTTTTCAAAATATTCTCCATTAAGATCTATATACTCTGGCATGCGTTTGAACCAATTGTGGAAGATCTTTTGCCCCTCTAACTGGGGTATTTTCAAACCAAATAAAAACCTATTAGTCATTCGGTCCTAAATCAGGATTATACTGGGAATGACGTATCAAAACGATGATTTCAGCATTCAAAAATCCTGCGGTTTTGGTCAATTACTGAGATCCTTCATCACCGTAGTGAAGTGAGTGATGAACAAATGGTTATGGTTACCACACAGAGTTTACTAATCCTGTTGATCTAGCGGTAGGGTTGCGACGTGTCCAGTTTTTTTTTTAACATGCAGTGAAGAGTCAATTTGCATGGAAATATTTGTCTCAGTCAGTTTGCCCAAAGCATTAATAGTTTCCGAAATAACAATTGAATTTTTAAAGACATTGACCAAATTTTCCGTGATCTGCAACGTCAATTCATCATACCATCGATAAAGAGTGGTCTTTGAATGAATTTCACCGGCAAAAATTTAATTAAGCCCATCGATGCACCGCTGCTTAAGTAATCTACTTCGAAACCTGTAAATATTGTTCAAATTTATGAATGCGATTTAATTCTATTTCTTGTGGCTAGAATAATTTAGGTTACTGGTTGAACAAATAGGCCTCAAATGTTAAAATGATCTGAGTATGCACTACATAACATGAAAAATATCAAACTTTACAATAAAGTTGTCAGTCTCTTAGCGGGTGATTACTCTTAATAATGAAAATATATACAAATTTACGTATGATATTCTGGAAGATTCGAGGCGTTTGAACCACCTAAAAGATAAATCTAGTTCCTTAGGTAACAAATAAATGTGTTTTGATTATTTTTACGATAAATAAAATTCCTTGAGTAGTTTTCTTGTTGAAATTCCTTTGGAACAATGCTTTCCGACAACCAGCATGTCATGAAACATATTATTACTGACAATGAGTTTTGGACAGAAAACAGAAAAACAATCGGCCGAATATCGTGACAAAGGTGAGCCTATACCGAAAAAATCACGTCAAAGCACCAAAAATATAAACGAATCCCTTGCGACCGGAAAAACTGAACAGGGAATACTTGTTGCGTGTTATGCGTCGTTTGGGCGAAGCTATTCATAAAAAAAAGGCCGGAATTATGGGCCGAAAACTCTTGGTTTTTACACCCCCGATATTTCACCGTTACATACTGCCTTGAATCTTCGTAAAGTTTTTCGCCAAATTTTGAAACAATAACTGTTCCGTGTAACCTCTGGCTATTCAACAAACTAACTCAAGCTCTGCTTTCAGTCAGTTGAAGACATTAATCGTGAATCGCTACGTGCGTTGAAGGCTATTCCGGCAATTGACTGTTTCGAGGATTCGAGAAAATGTTGTGGCCAAACGAGATTACTTTGAGGGGACGACATAGATTTTGAAAAATAAATTAAGAATTGTCAAATTATGAACAAAGTCAACAAGTGCTTTGGTTGTTGCATTCCGATAATTAAAGAGATGTCTATATAAATTTAAATGGAAGCAGAGATACTGATGTCTGCACTTTTCTTGCAATTTACTGCTACTATAGATTTTATTTAAAACAATATATATATATTAAAAAAAAAAAATAAAGTTTAAAAAAGGTGGTTCGACGTAGCCGCCATTTCGGATCAAATCTGTTGAAAAAAAAAAAACCAAAGAAACAAATTCATTGTCCACCACAAAATAGGAAACTTAGATCTGTTTTTAGGTCTTAAAACCTGATATTTTTATTCAAATTTCCAAAATCTGATAACTTAGAAAGTACTTAAAACTATGTAGAAGGAAGAAAACTTAAAACTATGAACTATTCTTCAATTGCACAATAAACAAAATCGTTTAATAATGTAACGACGCGCATATATTCGTCGCAAAGTCTGCTCATTACCACAGTTCGATGGTCCATTGACTCGGCATCTAGCCGACGAAACCCGAGTGATTCTTGTAATTCAGCCAGTGCTGCCCAAGCTGTTTGTATTGTTCCATGTGCTGGCACTGCTCTTCGTCTTTGCTTCAACCTGTTAATCGCGGCTTCGAGAAGCTGCGGTAAACATCTTCTTTGCGTAGGTGCAACTGCTGCTGCTGCTGCGGCTGGTGCTTGTTGCGCTGTTGGTGGACGTGAGCCTGCCGCTGCACAACGTATTGTTGTTGGATAATGTCTTGTTGTTGGTGGAGCAGCTGCTCCTACATAACGTATTGTTGTTGGATAATTTTTGACTATTTGTTGTTGTTGTGCGGTTGCGGCTTGAGCTGCTGCTGCATAACGCTTTGGTGTTGGTGCTTGTTTTGTTTTTCCTGCAGCTACTACTGTATAATGTCTTCTTGATGTATTCAAGATAGAATGTGTTGTTTCTGCTGATTGCACAGTTGTTGGTGCGCTTCTGGCTGTGGGCACAAATGTTGTTGGTGTTTGGATGCTCGTTGATGCACCGCTTGTAGTTGGTGCTTCTGTATTTGCACCTATTGGTGATTGTATAACTGTAGGTGCAACCGTTGCTGTTGGTAAATATGCTATTGTTGGTGATTGTGTAGTTTCTGCTGCTGGTCCATCTATAGTGGCTGGTACCGATACTGTTGCTTGTGCATTTGTTGTTTCTAGTGATTCTGTTACTGCCAGTGCTTTCATAAGTGTTTGTATTGGTGAGGCTTCGCGGTTTGTTGGTGTTGCTTGTAATGTTGTTGGTTGAATTGTTGTTGTACTTGTTGATGCGCATATTGTTTCAGCTGCTTCTGTTGTCGCCAGTGTTTCTCTACTCGTTGTTGCAACTGTTGTCATTGTTGCTTCTCTACTCGTTGTTGCAACTATTGTCATTGGTGCTTGTACAGTTTCTGTAATTACCGGTGATTCGACAACATCTGGTTTATTCAACAGAAGCAAACCGATCATGGCATCTAATTCCTCAACTGATTTTTGTTGTTGACTTGCTCTCAAATGTTCTTTTACATGTTGATCGAGTTTGTTAGCGAGTTGTTCGTTATTTCCCGATGTCATTTTGCTAGACACTGGTGTTTAGAAATCGGTCTGCTAATCTCAAGTGAAAATGGATACTGACGCCAATCTTCTGTGCAGCCGCACTTTTATGCCAAAACACAGTGGTATAGACCGCGGCACAATAAAACATTTAGCAGGTGTAGATGCGCGCAGGTAGAGGACCTAAGCAAGCATTGTTTTGAGGCACACCTCACAAAGTCTTTTGTTTTTATCTTAAACTATTTATTTTAGCCCTTACGTTTGCTAGAGTGAATAAACATATTCTATACAGAATTTGTAAAGGGTGTCCCAAAATTAACTCATGATTGGGATTAAAGGCAGTGGACGAAGTAAAAACACTATTCCTACCATATTTTAAATTATTTGTACTGTGGCCGCCAATCTTTCATCATTTTTGAATTATTCTTTAGTAATGAAGACGCGTTTTCCTATCCCATATCGTTCATATTTATCAAGCCCAAATTATCAGCTGACAATTTTTCTTACTACATAAATAGCGACACCCTGTATTAAATTCGAACCTTTTGTTAATTTACAAGTTCTGCTCAGTTATTCAAAAAAGGCACAATATTTACCGATTACAGGAAAGATAAAACTTGAATAATGGCAGATAGACAGCCTCAGTCTTGCCTCTAATTGATTTAAATTCTAAATCTTTTGTCTTCATATTCTTCCATTCAACAAATAATCCTTCAAACGGGCTTTACTTCACTTTTGAGCGAACGTTTTGATAGTTTAAATATATCTGCCGGCGACTCTTGCCCCTTTTTCTTTATTTTAAGCTGCTTTTGCCGAACATTTTTTAGCATCTTTAAATGATTTCCGCTCGTTGCTTGTTCCACTCGCACTCAACTTGGAGAATGACAAACACTGCACATTTCATAGCTGCAGCAGCACAAGTAAGTAAGTGCTTTAGTTCTAAAAAAATAGTCAAAAGTGGAAAGAAATAATCGCGATTCGAATTCAGCTATACGTCCACAGTTTTGAAATGAGTACCCTAAAGTGTTAAGTCGAGGAAGGGGCAAATTATATTTTTGAATTGTGGCGTTTGCCACTGTATCTCATAAACTTAAAATCTTGGTAATTAGGAAGACAAAGAATCCACGCTGATTTAGAACTTTTAATGCCTCAGCGTGTATAATGTCTCAACATCCGCTTAGATGACGGCTATACTCAACGAATGTTTAATGAATCATTAGCTCCGCAGGTGCAGGTACCCTTAGGATTTTGTCTAAAAAATATATTTCTCTAAAAAATAATTACAAGAGATAAGGGTGATGAATTGATTCGATATAGCCATGTCCGTTTGTATAAAAACGAGCTAGGCTCTCAGTTATTTATATGTTATTCTCAAACGTCCTTTACTTTGGAAAACTCATTTTCCGGTACTGCCGATATTGAATTAATATAACATTTAGCTGTCATATGGTATAAACTAACCGGCAAAAATTAAATTCTTATACAGAAATCATTCGGCGTATCCCAACGAAATTTGGCTTAGGTTGTTGTTCAACACAATGCTGAAATCTTCGAGTGCCTCGTCTAGATAATGATTCGATATTATTGCTGTCACACAAGCTGACTGAAAAAAAGCAAGTTCTTCTATGGAAAGATTTTCTATCAAAAAAATTATCTTCACTAACTTTTTGCTTATATTATTACCCAAGACAGATTATTATCGGGAAATTGTTCAGATCAGATAGTTCTCCCAACTGGCCGATTCCGAAATGTTGAATATAATATCGAAACGAACATATGCATTAAACTTTATTCGGATATCTCAATAAATGACGAAATCTAATTTTGATAATCTCTAAACACTAAACTTTATCTTTAAAATAGCTAGCTCGAAACAAGTTTGATACACATAGTCTCTTAGAAAAAGTTGTTCAGAATGATTCGTAGGACAATTCCCGCAGTTTTTATAAAACAAAAAAAAAATCGGCCGATCTAGTATATTCGTATACACTAGAGCTTCCCCTTGAAACTAAACAATATCAGTCAGAAACTAGAAGGTGAAACTTTGGCTGTGGTCCCTACATTTACTTATGCAATAATTCAATTTCACTGCGTACTAAAAATGTTTTTTTTTTTTTCATATACTCTAAATGGAACATGACATTACTGTGTTAATGTGGGACTCTCGTTAGGCAACTTTCATCTCTAACGCTTCCTTGCTTTACTAATTTTTGCAACAAAAATGTAATTTTCATATTCACAATTCCTTTTCAAGAATTACAATATCGCATGTCAAATCGTAATTAAGCTGCACAATACACTCATAACCGCATACCCACACACGCCCGCAAAGTAATTATAGCGAAGGGAGAACAACGCTTGCCCTCGCGACTCGACAGCCCCGTTAAACGTTTCATTAGTCCGGTAATAAATGGCAAAAGTGCCAATTATGTCCATTGAACATTTATTGATAAATGTGCGCCGTGCAATGACACAATGAAAGTTGTACAGCTATAACAACAACAACAGCGACGATAGCTACAATAATTGTCATTAATATAGACAATCACATTAAGAACAGAAGTTAAGCAAACAACATTATACGAATACGAAGGAGCAGCAAAAAGTGCGCACCAGGATATGCAAATATTTACCTCAGCACCCGCTTTCCGCGCCACCGGAGTCGCATCTCATTTACATGCATTCCTCCCTCACTTGGCAGCAGCGCACAAGTGTTTCACTTGCGTTGCTCATGAGTTCAGCTGTGGAAGTGCAATTCAGAATTTATTCGACCGCTCATAATTGCTTTCTCATTTACAACGGTGAAAACACGAATCTCGCTCACTTCCTGCGTTCTCGCGCGAGCGAGTTACATGCTTTTTGCTATTGAAAGTTGTTCGATTCGGTCGGCAGCGTGGCTGATTGCCATTTGCAGCGCTGGATACCTGCTATTATTGTTGTTCGGCAAATAACTTTGTTTCAAGTGAAAAAACAACAGCAGCAACACGTTCTCCAAGTCCATAAGTAGAAAAAATAAGGAAAAAGCAGAGTACAAACAATCGGAGTTTTTATTATTTTCATTTTAAGCGAAAAAATATTTGCAGACATAATGATGTATTTTTCTCGCGCGTCATAATGAGCATAATGAGCGTCTTTGTGCTAGTGAACTCCTTTTTTTTTATTAAATTTGTGCCACGTTTTGCTTGCTCATTGCCTAGTTGAAAAAGTTTCTCCGCGTGGTGGTCGCACGCTACCTCGGTACGGTTGTGAAGTGCTTTGTTTGTTCTTGAGCTATTGAGTAGCTCAGTTTTTTGTTATGAAAACCCAAATTTGTGGCACCAAATATAGTGTGCGGCTTTAAGGATTAAGCTAAAATATTTAGGTCGGTCCTCTCATATGCCAAATTGTCAACCGTAAGTGTATGTAATATGAAAAATCTTCTCACAATTCTATCAAGAAAACAAATATGAAAATAGCGACTGAATTTGGAATCGTTCTGACTTAGTATCACATTAGTGTTATAATCATATTTTTATTATTGGAAAGTAAAGGGCGGACTATCTAACGTTTTAAATTTTAATTATCTCTATTTCGACATTGGAAACGTCAAATACCATTCGGAAAGTGACAGATATTCAGTAAAAAGTCAAAAATTTGCGAAATGGATCACTATTCACTAGGAGAAAACTTGGAAATATTAAAAAAAAAAACGAGGATGGCCAAATTTACCGAAAAGTCATCTTTTTGGACGAGGCTCATTTCCACCTAGATGGTTACGTTAACAAACAGAATTGTCGACAACATTTGGTTACTGCAGGACGGTGCTACGTGCCATACAGAAAACGCTACACTCAATCTTTTACGCCCTATCTTCAAAAATCGCATAATCAGCAAAAGGGGTGATGTGAATTGACCTCCCAAAAGCTGCGATTTAATTCCGTTGGACTATTTTCTGTGGGGAGCTGTTAAAGATAAAGGTTACGTCAACCAGCCAGAAACAATTCAAGATCTAAAGTACGAGATTCAAGCTGCTGTAGCTGCCATAAGGCCAGAAACCATCGAGAAAGTACGCCAAAATTGGGTGGATAGGATAAGCTACTGTAAACTCAGCCTGGTGGTCATTTGTCCGAAATTGTTCCACAAATAAATTCTAAACAACTTTTAAATAAATGTTAGACTTAAAATATAGCCTTTTTTTTATGGATTGGGCCCAAATGTTTGATCACCGCTGGATTACCATTAGTTCAAAGTTCTAGTGAGCTCTCCACCATTAGTCAGGGTAGTCTATTTTATGGGTTCTAATTAGTTATTGCTTTATCGGTTTCCACGCGGTAAGTTGAAAAGGAAAAAAAAGAATCTATGCACTACATTCTTGATTCTCCTGCCTTTGAGAGATGTCGGCGGGATAAAACGCTTAAGGCTTACTGGCATCAAAGCGTCTTACCAGCATGGAATACCTGATAACAGGAGTTTTATTTTCCGACTTCACAAAGAATTGCAATTAGTAGTCCAAGTTCGAAACTCAACTGAAGGATAAGCTATGGAATCTGGCCTAGAATATCGTAATAACAACTATTGAAGTAGTTTTACGTAACCATAGCAGTCTGTGCCACTATATAAACTGAATTAAACGGAACTGAATTTAAGAAGTCGGAAAAGGCCGGATCCAAAACATTTGAGATTCCTCTCGATCCTAAATCGAGAAGTCACAATTTTACTGCTTGACAATCCAGAGCTGTCCAAACCTTCAAGGTAAACCGAAGGATAGGAATTCACACTTTTTTAAACCCAAGCTAAACAAGACCACTTTTTAAAGAATAGTAAATTTATTTCTACAAATGTTTACTTTTCACCACTTTAATTGCAAGGGCGTTTCCTAACCCCCGTTAGGGCTCACAATTTTTTGCCATTTAGGCTACATTACTAATTAAATATTTATACACAGTTAAATTTTTGTACCGAAAACCCATGAGATGGCACCCTTTGCAAATAACATTTCCTCTTCATGCTTGAAAGTTACCCATTTTGAACCTTTTTTTTTTTTGCAGAACTTCACAACTAATTAGCATTAATGGAATTTCGCTCTAATTATATGAGCTCACTCATCTCGGAAGTACATATGTATATACATAACGGACTGATACGCATTTAAATAACTGTACATTAGCACACATACACATACATAAATACTCGTAAATCAACTGCTTAAGTACTATTTACCCTTTCTTTATCTACGTCCCGCCCACCCGCTCTAACTGATTTATCCCGCTAACAACAAAGTAAACTCAATCCTTGAAAGTGGAACAGCAAAATTATCGAAATTTTATAAAAGCAAAATCCTGTTTTTTTTCTCCTTTTGCCGTGCTCTTCGTTTGGCATCGCACTGTTGCCTCTCTCTGCTATTTGTATTTGTAATCAACAGCAGCGAATAAATAGAAAGCGATTTAAAGCTTCGCTTCTTTTGCTTTCTTTTTAATTAACAGTTAATACAGAGAAAAATATCTCGCAAATGAAATGAAATATTTCGGACGAGCGTCGCTGGCGAGTTGGCGGGTTGGCGGGTGGGGAGAGCGCACCAGTTGATTAGCGGCATAATTTACGGTTATTGCAATTGAATGCTTGCTATTGGCGCCTCTATGTACTAGTCGGTTGTTGAGTGCGAAAAAAAGTAAAGAAGGAAAACAATTCAATTATACGAGTTCCCCCATCTCTTTCAACTGCTTTACACTTGTACTCGTATATTTTTGTATTTATTGTATTGTAGTTATTATTCATGGTATTTGTAATTATCCAGCCCCTCTTAAGGCCGCGAAGTTTATTTTCGACAAATTGTCGAATTTAATATAATTTTAAGCTGATTTACGGCATGCAACCGACAGCAAAATATATTCGATATGTTTTTGTTTATTTTTACACACCTCAACACATGGCAGATCTCATACGACCTTGAGCCACTTGCGGAAAATCTAAATGTGTAGCGTTGAATTTGGCACTTTCCACGCTCGCCTAGCGATATTTTTGATATTTATTCACATACCTGTGAAGCAATAAATTGCAAAGGTCCTTGTGGCACTTTCCCTAATAAAGGTTATTTGCAGCCGAATAACTGAAAATGGTTGCACCGCCCATCGAATGATGCGAACAAAGCCCTTAAATAGCTACGCAGATTTTATAAAAAATTGAAAATTACGATTTTTACACTTTTTGGGTATACTTGTATATTTCCGAATTCTTTGGAATTTAGTTTTTCTGCCTTTTCTTTGTTTTTCCAAGTTTCCAAGAAAGTATATAACTTACTTATTTTCAGAATTATTGATTCATTGGAGTATTCATGCATGTTTCTAAAGAATTTCAAGTTTGCCTAGAGTTAGATATAGATGCACGACAGCTTCATATTACTTATATGTATATATATACAGGATAATCATTTATGCCAAATTTTGTAAAGATATCAAATAAAATACTTTTCCAAACAAGGGTTCAAGGACCCAAGGTATCGTCGAATTCAAGAAATCAGCAGCTTCTTGCGGAGATGCCGAAGAAACAACGTCCGGTGTAGTTAACGTGGGTACCTTCTGACGGCAACCTAACCCCATGGCACTTCAAAACACAGCGGATCAGACCAATGCGTTGATCAACGCCCAGAAAATGCCAGGTATTTCTCAATACCAATTGGTATGGTAGGGTTCGAAACTCATCTCTGCCGTACTTTGGGGTCGGGCACCCGGTTTCAATGCAACTCCACATTTAACAGAGATTGCATGACTTGCGGCCTTATGTATGTACCAGTCACTCCTACCAAACTTTCCTTCTATTGCGGCAGATGCATCCAGTTGTGAAGAATCCACAACTACACAGTCATAGTTAGGTTCACTCACAACAATTGGCATTAGCCTTAAGCTCCAATAGGGGCGTAAAACCCTCAGGAAGACCCCGAGCCATACCAAAGTGTGGCGTAGGGCTCCTGGAGCAAGGCAATACCACTTCCACCCTCAATGATACAACCCCCTAACTCACACTCCCATTAGTCTTAGTGGTGTCGCGCTCAACAATGGCATAATAAATAGGGCAAACAGCTGACCAGCCCAGCTGGTCTACCCTTAAATGCGCAGTTACCACAATGGGGTGCGCTTCGGCGTCAAAGCGATTTGAGCGTACCACAAATTTGTTGAGAGGGCTAACAGCTGAAACTAATGTTTCCTGGCTCGCCGAAGGAAAACCGCTAAGATGTTTCATCCTCAGCCTTTAAAAGGCTGGACAATGTAGAAGAGCCAGTAAAAGCTCCTATTATTTCGGTAAGTTTTTCTATGGGAAAAAGGTTCAGAAGATTTTCTGCGATTTACTAAAGACCAAAAGGAATCGCACGGGAGCGGGTCGTCGACCAGTGCCTTTTAAGTGCACGTGAGCTAAATAGCTGGTGCAATGGTAGAACCTAAGAACACAATTGAGATTCGATTCCGTTCCATTCCGATGTGAAGGGAGCAAAGTTGCACTCTCTGGCTTACTCATTGTCTCTGCGACGTAGTGATCCTAGTTTTCAGGAATGCAGTTGAAGGTCCTTTACAAGCCCAACTGTGGTAACGTGTGTAAAATGGCTACGCCAGCAATATCGGGCGAAGTTCACAGTGGACCAGAGAAGCCGATGAAAGGTAAATGAAAGTATTAGCCTCTGGTGTTTCACCTTGATCTTAACCTTTATATGGATAAATTTAGTCAATTATTTTTATAGAAATTTCGGACTCTCTCCTAACTGATGTCAAATGTTTTTTTGCAACGGTTTTTTGTCTAAATCTTAAAACTTTAAACTCAATTTCTATCATAATTTGGAAAGTTATTTTCAATCTTAACAATTTTTATTTGACTTTAAGAAATCAGGCATTTTTTTCCTACAAAATATTACAACAAATAAAAAATTTTACTTTCGAAAAATCTTCAAATAGTTACTGTGAAAACGGAAATTTTAAAATGCCTCGGTTTTGGATCTTTTTTTTACATATCAAGGACATTTTTAACATATCAAAGCTTGAACCAAATTTTGATTTATTTTTGTTGTAATTAGATTGTTTTTTGTTTGTGTTTTCAGTTTTTTGTAAGTTTTTTCGTATGTCAAAACATTTTGATTCACAGAGTATTAATTTTCGAGCAGAATAATTCTGAAGTTAGAAAAATTCTCTCGCGTTATTTATCAACATAAAAACACAGCAAAATTTCTAATTACACTGTCAGCAGCTAATCACTTCTTATGTATACTGATAATGCTGAAAAAATTGAAATATTTTAATTACAAATCGTAAATTGCGCACAGCTGCAACGGCGAATACCTTCATTTAACAGTTGCCATACAAAAGAAGTGAATTTTCTTTGTGTTTCCTCAGAAAATGCCAGAGCTAATGTTCATTACTCTTAACTATCTGCAGTACATGCCACTCGCTCCTTGCATTATCGTTGCACGCAGCCAATTGACCAAGCAGCTGAAGCGCATTGCAAAGTTTTTATCATTGCCTGTGGTAATGGTATGCTTTTTTCCAGCGACGGATGGCAAGCTTGTTAAGCCAACGCCAGCCAACCAGCTCAGTGCGCCGAAACCCCGACTCGCCACTCAACCGCTCGTAGCTTCTGAGCGCCAAAGTTTTTCTGCACTTTAACTTTAATTATGAAATTTTTTAACAACAATATTTTGCGCTTTGTATTCTACTACAACAACAGCAACAACAAACGTACCCAATCATTGGCGTTCAGCGAAGTAAGCGTAGAAAGCATATGCTAGGTTTGCACACTTGAAGAAATTACAAGAAAGTGCAAAGGACATGGCAAAAGGATGAAGGAGACTTATTGAAAATTTTACAGAATTCATGATTGATTATATAAAGTGAGCAAAGAATGTAAGCAAGCTGAAAATAGTCGACGGAAACGGATGTAACCGAAGTGGGGGAGGTGGTGAGTTAAGCGACGAAAAACTGCAGCGAAAAAAGAAGAAGCCAACGCGTTGAAGGGAGAAAAAATTGTGGGACCTTCCGACCGAAAGGGCTTTGCTGCTAATGGTGTAATATATATAGACGTGCATCCGCACTCCGTCAAGCTGAACGCTGCCATTGGCAATAACGGATGAGGATGATTTAAATTGTCCACATTGTGTGCCGTCATTTCGAGTGCGTAAAGAAAGCGACGAAAAAGGTTTAGAGCGAATATGTAAGCAGTGTAGCAGTGAGCGGAATTCTGCGGATGCGCCAATGGATGCAGTTAAGCTGCGCTGCGTGGTATAAGTAATGCAATAGGGAAGGAGAGGAGCAGCAAAATGGCAGTAAAAGAATTCCGACTTTGTGCATAAAAATGGAGTAATAAAAGTAAGGGGAAGGAGGGAAGCAGCAGAAGTGAGTTGTGTTGAGCTGCAGCAGCTATCATTGCCAATTGCGCGAGACGCACTCGGCCACACTCCGCTGATTAATAACAGTATTCACACCCTGTAGGAAAGCAAAGACTGAAAGTTAAGTTTGACAGCTGTCAACTGGGAATATTTTGTTTCTTACTCGTTGCTTATTGTTGCTCTGCATCGTAAAAGAACCATCCTGAAAGTCAATAAAGGAAACTGTGAACAATTGGGTCGTATTGAAGGAGGATCCAGAATGATTTTTATGAAACATTTGTCTAATAAACCTAGCAAATTTTCAAAGAGTCTAGTCGCTCATAGGATTCTAAGAGATTATGGCGGTTTATAATATATCAAATATTGATTTGGCATATAAAAAGACAGTTTTTTTTGCTATCTTTGTAAAAAGTTGCGAAAATATCTTTTCTTTAAATTTAAATTCGGGTTTCGACCCGGCGTGTCTCCTTGTGTTATCAACATGCCTACAAACATCGGTTAGAAGGGCTTTCTTTATACTTGCGTTGACTACTTTTGAGTTGGAGGGAGTAACTATTGTCTTAAAAAATCATTGTGAAAATCAATCCCCATTTTGAAATGAAAATGTAGCCCACAGTAAGTCAAACTTTGATCAAAGCGCTGATGCCAATTTTAGCATAACTTTAGGCGTCGATATTTTGACGCTCATTTAACTAATTTAAGGCAATAATGGCTTTAGAGAAATCTACTGTGAGCTGTAAATTCTTAAAACAAATTTCTTAAAATTTTTCCTACAGGGTATGCATACATAATTGATGTGTATATAAAATATGTAAGTAATTTTGTATGTGTGAGTGAAAGAATGCGGGCGCACCCAGCCTTGGCGAAGTGAAGTTTGAAAGTTTTTCATTAAAACGGACATTGCTATCAAGCCAGTAATTAAGAATAATCGAAGATGCGGCAAGGCATTTGATGCCAGTGGCGGCAGCGTAATGCGCGCAATATAATTTTCCGCATATGTGTATGTGCGTATATGGGTGTGCAGCAGGACGGCTAGGGCAACATCAAGTTTTACGCTCATTGATTTGATTAAAAATGATTAGTGCCGGATAAGGAAGACACCACCACCGCTGCTGTTGGCACCGCCTTGCTGCCTAGCCAGATATATCGGTGGCCCAAGGCTATGTGGCCGCGGCCATAACGAATGTGCGTTCTCTGCTGCCATTCGCTGTTTAAATACGCAGTAATTTAAAGCAGCTTTATCACAATTAATTGCAGTTAAATAGTGCGCTCTACAAGGGATAACTCATCTGGCAGCTATATATGTATGTATGCATGTTGGTATGTGCGTGTTGGTATGTGTCTTCGCCAACCGCTTTCTCGTAATAAAAAGTATATGTACATATACATATGTATAAGTTGAAGTCCTGAAGCACCTGCTGTGCCTGACGCTTCCGGGTCATCACCGGTTTGCACATTAAAATTGCAGTAGAAATGTGTGTATATGTTGGAGACTGCAACTCTTATACACACATATAGGCACACTTCCATCAAAAGCGTACTCGCTTATAAACAAGTGAGATGTGTCAAGCTCTTTTTTATGGTGTTTTTTGCGCCGGTTTGTATGTCTGCTGAAACACTTGACTTTAAATCTCGCGGCTGTCAACGTCACTGTCAGCTACAAATTGCGCGCATATAAATGTCAAAATGTTTTTTTACATGTTTGTTAGTGTGTTTACACTCATTTTGTTGCATGTAAATATTATATATAAAATAAAGCATACTTTAAAAATACTTTTAAGTATTTAATTTTCTTGGATTGAAAATTTCTTAAGGTTTTCAGAGTTAATATTAAAGAAAGTGAAAGCAATCAATTGAAATTATCACAAAACCTGGATTCTACCACCGTTTCATATAAGATACTTACAGAAAAAATCAGATCCCCTAAAGTATGCTACGCTGTTTGACTGCTAAACATTCCGACGAGTGAATGAATGAAGATCACAAAAATGTTATCACGAAGTCTGTATATACCATGTGATGAAAGGGGAACATTGTGGCACTTTTTCCGATCGAAGTAAGGTGTGCTTCAAAATGAAATTTCATACTTGCTCTTTAGACTTAGACTCTTTGTACTATGATATCACTTATATTGTTATTCTTACAAAATAATCAACTCAACTGAATTGGCGTGGCTTTTTTGTCACCGATTTCTTTAAAATTGTTAATGCTCCAATTTTACAGCTCTTAGCTCCAATATTTTATTAGATTTGTATTTCAATGTCATAGGGTTTCTATAAAAAAATTACCTTCGCTCCTAATATTATGCTAGCAGTGTATTTTCTTATTATTTGTGGGGCTCAAGGATAAGTGTGATCCATATATTTTCAAGAATTATTGAAAATAATCGCTTAAAATATTTTATCAAAAATGAAACTCACACAATTACCGAAAAAGTCCTGTAACAGTCGCTTATTCTAATTGTCTCTGAAAATTCAAAGAGAGATCTTACACTAAAGCCGAGACACACTGAAAAGCAATGTCTCTGTCAATCTTATTTTTTGTTCGCAACACTCTTTTTCGATAAGAGAGGCTTTTACACGAAAGAGCCTTTACAAGAAGAAGTTAAAGGCACTCAAAGGTAGCTAGCTTTGTATGAAATCGTTCAAAGAAATCTTTCGAGTTGATTTGATTTAGCCACCTCCGCCTATTCGTTAATCTGTCTACCTATAATAATGTATAACCGAAGAACTAGGGCTTTATTGAAGAAGGCGAACGAAAGAGAGTGGCCCCGTTTGAAACCTCGCTTGCTATGGAACTGCTCGGAGAGGTCCTTTCCGATCATAACAGAACTTGTGGGAGTTTTCCAAGATTTGGCGCATGGTGGAATATCTGGGCGGTTGTTGATTTTCCAGACTTAAAGCTACACTGATAAGGTTCAATCAATTTGTTGATGATGGGCTTTAATCTTTCACACAGTATGCTTTCGTCCGACTATATTCTACAAAGAAACTGATGCATACTTATTATCAATTCTTTGCCTCCATATTTGAATAGTTCGCCCTTTCATTCATCGATCCCCGCCGTTTGCTGCTATTCGAACTTCTTCATGGTCGGGCAATGGAACGTTCGCTCCATCGTCTTCTATTAAATAATCGGATTCACCACGCTTGGTTTCAAGCTTTCACTGCATTTCAGCTGTTTGCAGAAGTGTGCCCTCCACAATTTCAGTATGCACTGGACATCAGTCGCTGATCACCTCTGGGGGTTCTACAAGAGTATGCATCGGTCTTGTAACCTTCTGTTAGTCGTCGCATCTTTTGGTAGAATTTTCGAGAAAAAAGAAAAAAGGGACTGTCGCGTTGCTGTTAACTTGGCTATAACCGAGCCGATCCCATAAACCAAAAGGAGATTTACATTTTGTTAAAGAAGTACATTATCGAGTGTTCACTGTATGCGCTGAACGGCTGTCATAGTGTTGTCAACTGCTGCTGCTGACAGCGGCTTTCACTGATTTCGCTGCCGTCGTATTTGTTACTGTTGTTGTATGGCTACATCCCAACAAATACTAGCAAGCAGAAATTGTTGTAAAAATTGTTGCACTCTAACGTCACTGTGACGACTGTTGAGATCGCATGCCTGTACTTGTTGTTGTTATCGCTGCCTGTCATGTGACATTCAAGTGCATTCAGTCTGTCGCTTGCAACTTCATCGAACACACGGGCGCACACTAGAAACGCAACGCGACCATGTTGAAAAATACAACGGATTTAAAATGAGCGAAACTTAAACGAAAAGTAGGAAGAAGATGGCGAAGCACTTAAGAGTAAGTAGGTGTGCATGTGTGTGTGTAAAGGCGAAAGGATTGATAGTGTGTAATTGCGAGATACAAGCAGATGTGTGTGTGTGCGTGCGCACTTCATTACCGTAGCGCTTACTTATGTAAGTGCATATTTACATGTGTGTGGGTGTTTCCTGCTGGCAGCGGCAATGAATAACTCGCCGCCGTCACGTTCAGCACCTCGCTTTACCTCTCTTGCGACGCGCCGTGCATTTAGCACCAAATTAAAATTTAATACAAAATTAAGTGGCAAACGAAAAAACACACACATATATACATTTCATACATATGTATATACATATATAGTAGAAGACTTAAGCTCACGTGGCACGGCATATTTAAATGAAAATGCTCTGCAATGTGCACTGAGCGAATAGCGCAACTGCCATTATTGTGGCATTCAGTATAATTAAATTTCCCGCTCGTTTTGCAAATAAACTTTTCGACAATGAAATAATAAATCAGAATTATAACCGTCACAACAATTATTTCGCGCGGCTTTTGTCATATTTTATGGTTTATTTCAAACGACGTTAAACGCGCCTGCCAATCAACATATTTCTCGCCATTATTTATAATGCGGCAATTTCATTAATTTTGAACATTCTGAGCATTTGCAGCTTAACACTGAAATTGCGACACATTCGAATTTTGTGTGAAATTCCAAAAATGTGACTGACGGTCAACGGCTGAAAGCAAATGCGGCAAACATTTATCAAAATATTATAATTCTACATCGATGCACACATAAAGTAATAAAGAAAGCAAATATTTGTCTTTCTACTTTGCACGCCCATACATAAATACATAAATTAATAGATTTGTGCGTATAATTAAAGTCTCATTTGAAGTGTCGAAATTTAATTTGGGCACAAAATTTAATGATTATTTAATTATATTATAATTTAAATGATATTATGTTTATGCTTCAATTAACAGTGTAATATCCAGTATTATTTCTGAAATAATATAGTATTTTACATTGAACTAAAAAGGGGGGAAGAGAAGATTTTCACCCAGGACGGTGGTCGCTCACAGCTTTCACAAATTAAATGATAAGACTCATTATGTAATAATGGCAAGTTTCAATGCAGCGAATTCAATGTCTCAATTTTATTGAAATAACTCACATATTGGACGGTTTATGCGATATAATGTTACCCGGGCGTTCGAAAATATTTATATTAGGTGTATGGAGGCTCAGGGAAGTAATAATCTGACTCAACTTTTGACCCACAGATTTACTACTATCAGGAAAGGATTCTCTGTGAATTTAAATTTTTCACTTATAAACCGGTATTTTCGGTAAATATTCGTGGAAATTTAAAATTTTATTGTATGAGAGTAGACGTGGCAGTAGTACGATTTCACCTATTTTCACACTATAATATAAAAATGTTAGGGGAAGGACACATACCAAATTTGGTCGCGCAGTTCCCGAAATATGGGATTTTACCAAAAAGTGAAGTTAGGAGATGTATATTTACATTAAACTTATTACAGGGCGCCATGCCCAGCTTTTCAAAATTTGTTTCCCACATGTTCCTTGCTCTTACTTACTTGCCTCTACTATCGCCTGTGTCAAGGTAGAGTTCTTTATCTTGGTGTTTCGTTTCGGGGGTGTGTCTGATTCCATCTATGAATTAAATTTTTTTTCAAGGAATTTTTACTCAAGTTACAGCTCTCTGTACTCTGTACTCTATAGAAACATTTTGACATGTTGAACTAATGTTAAATAACAGCCCGAGCATTGGGCAAAATAAAATAAATTATTTTTCTGAGAAAATAAATGCTATAGGTTGCGCTTCAGGCCTCTTTTGTCTAGGGTTGTATGATATTACGCGATGTTTTTAATTTTTCCAATTAGAATATTGATCTACACTTACCATTTCTTACATTAAAATTCGGGTTTTATAAAGTTTGGAACATCAAGACTAATTCAAAGGCTGGTTCGAAATATGTATGGTATAAGAAGTAGAGAGGTCATAACGATTGTGCTAAATTAAATCAATGAGACTTATGAAGAATTGGAAACGAAGATTAGAATCTCGGACGTCACAAATGATTTGCAATACGCATCGACATTGCCGGTTGTTTAAGGCTTTGTTTAGAGTGAAATGCAAATAGAATGTAATTCTCTAATACTTAAAGGTGGAAATTCAAAAATTATTAATAAAAATACGTCGTTTATAAATAATACTATTAAGAGTTATAGTAAACAAACCAGCACAAAAGGTTAGTGGACAGAAATAGTCAATGGTATTAGTGGAAACATAAAGATCCAAAATGCTGTGCATGCATTGCAAAAAAATATGCTGATTAATATAACTAGTTAGATAACTGGTTAGTAATACCAGAGATTCAGAGCTTAATTGGCCCCTTACATTTAAATAACAACTAACCTTTAAAAAAATATGATAGCGATTGTTTTTGTGCTTATGCATTGGACAATTTACTCGCAAGTAGAATTCATCCTTTGAGTTCGCGTTTATCATGAAATTACAATGATAAGAAAATGCGAAACTATTAAGTAATGACACTTTCTCGCTGACATCGTAATATATCAGAAGGCAATTGCGTAGGGCAGAAACCTTCTAAACAAAAATTCTGTCTATCTGATCTGGTAAGCAAACCCTAGGATATCGGCAAAAAATTAACAAAACTACACGATAAGAAAAAACCTGAAGATTTCTGTACAGTTCCCAGCTTTTCTTTAAAAAGAATAATATTGCGAAACGGACTTCGGGAATTGGTGAGGTATATGCCATCAAAAGGGAGGGCATATTACCTTGTTATGAAAAAAAGGGCTCCAAGCATCCTCAGAAGCAAGAGGATAAACGCAAGGGGAGGACCGCTCTGAGGGGGAACTTGAATATTATTCCTTGTTTCGTTGAAGTAGGAAAAAAGATGTTTGTGGGGTAAAAAGTTTATAACTTGCATTTAAAATATCAACTAAGTGAAGTTGTACCACACATTTTCAATAGTACATCCTTCGAAGTCGCGTCATGACAAATGTATAACTGAATCTTTAACTAAAAACACACATACATATGTAGAGTAGTATAAAAAAGTAAGTGATGAAGTTACTTCAAGCGTAAGATGTCCTGTCGTCTGTCGTTCCTATTATTTCAATATACGAGTATGTGCGTTGCTGTTGTTGATTTAACGGTTACAAGTTTTAGAACGCGCTCTAGTGAATCCACACACCATGCACCACTGCAAGCAAAGCGCAACACACTCGCAACACATTTTTTTCATAAATTAAATTTAACAAAAAAACGAAAATAAATTAAAATACAAGCGCAGCTGAAGTGAATGAAAAAAAAACTCAGGCGAGAGCACAAATGCAAACTTATCTAAAACACACACAAAGCAGGCGGGAGAGTGAGCGGCGCATAGCATGCTTCCTGCGCGCAAACTTCCTTCGCTACAATTGTTTGTATGCTCCGCATATATTTATATTGCGTTTCCATTGTTGTTGTTGCATGTATGTAGTTGTTGGTTTTTATTATTGTTAGCAAAGTTGTTGACATCGCCGGATGTGGCTGGAATTTTGCATTAAGTGGAAACTGCGCGCCGCTGCTGGCGTTTAGTTGCGTTGCGCAGCAGCAAGTCTGAGGCAAGTTGCAGCCAAGCGTACACCGCTCAGCGTTGAGCGTGTGTGCAACACACATGCGAAGTGAAATGTTGCCACTTAGAGCGTGTGCGAAACTTTTAGTTTTTCAGTTAAAAGCGGCGTTGTTATTGTTGTTGCCACTGCCGCCACTTTTGTTTAGCTCATGTGGTTGGTAATTGTTGAAACAATAAAAGGAACAGCAACAGCAACGACAACAACGTGGTGGTAGTGAGCAAACTGTTGGTGGCTTCCTCGTGCGGCAACCAAACCGCCAAAGTCAAATGTCTACAAATGCCATTTAGCATTTGGAAATTATGTTGGCTCGCCTCTGATTTACGTACAGTATGCAATGTATGTGTGTGTGCATGCATATGAGTGTTCGTGTATCACTTGTGTGATGTGTGGCGCTCGCCCGCAAGCAATGTCATCCTGCCCGGCACAATTTTCCGTTCGTCGTGACACTTTTTCTTATTATTTATTTTTTCGCTCTCTTTTTGTAATGCAAATAAAGAATGTGAATTTAAAATGCATTCCAATTAATTCTTTCAGCTCGTGGTTGTCGCACTTAATTCCTTCCTGTCTAAGTTGAAATGCAAAATGTTATGCGCCCCTGAGTTCCATTAGAAAATTAAAAATTCACCAACAGCGCAACGCGGAACTCTCTTCGTAATGGAACGCTGTAGCGAATTAAATGAGCATTTTTTCATACTGACCGCATTAGTGATATAAGAGTAGTGGAGCTCATGTAGTCACATAGTGCGTATCTTGTTTGATTCCACACAAAAAAAGACATGTAACAGCGGGTGCTCAGTTGGACCCATCAAGTACTGGCTATTGAAAAATAACTTGTGAAGACTTCAGTTATAAGAAATAATTCAGGGCTACTAAATTTTAACTTTTATTTTACACTTAAAAGGAACTACTTAAACCAATAAAATTGTTATAAAGCTCCAGATTATTTCGCATGCTTTATATAGGTACACCAAGCTTTGAAAAGCTCTAACAAAAGCGCTTTCAGTCTACTCAGATTTATATTAGATTTTAGAGAGGCAATGCTAGACGTTTGCTATTTTAGTCATTAAACGGTGTTGTATCAGGTTATGTAGTGAGAGGATTTCTTTCCCTGTAAAATATTTTTGAACTTTCATTTACGAACCGGTAATAAAAAGCCTATGTTTGAGGAATAAATATCGTATAAATCAAGGAGTTTGAAGTATTGGTTATACAAATAAGCAATTACTCGGTGCAGAAAGAGTCCTTCATGGAAGTTGGGTAATAATTTCGTCATCGTTGTAAAATATATCTAAAAACCCGTCCAGTGAACATGTTTATTTATATTAGTTCCTTTTAAATTCTTTAAATTTAAAGCTTCTTCAATTAAAAGTGAGCGAAATAGTGTTACATATAAACTTTAAGGAGTAATGCCTTAACAACCTGTATTCACTATAGCTTCAATGATGCTGATACTTAACGAAATACATCTCTTGCGAATCAGGAAAAGGAGTTTTTGCGCGAATTTTTTCCAAGAGGTATCTTATTTAAAAAATACATTAAAAAATTGCGCGTTTATTGCGCATTAATTTTCTACTTTAATAAACGGTGAATCATCTTGAAAATTTTTTGATACTATTTGTCCTATAATTGATCTTCAGGAAAACATTTAAAAACAGGTGTTAGTTAAACTTAAAAGAACAATCGTTACCTAATACATATATCGTAAAAGGTCGTGAAATTTTCTTGTTGATTGGTCCTGCTGTTTCGGGAAAATGTTTTTTGACTCTGAAATTCCGTTTAAAATTTTAGAACCTATTTAAACTAAGGTAAAAATCTTTTACGCTCACATGTTCAAAAATATTTGTCGAATTCGACGTATTCGGTATAAAAGTTAAAAAAAAATTAATTTTGATAAATTCACAGGTGGAGTATAAATATAAGTTTTGACAAAAATTGGCAACTTAGTGAAGCGAGTCAAAATTGCCAAAATAAATAAAATTATATGGTTTTTTTAACATAACTTTTCTCAAATCGGTGTAAACAAAAGTAATCGAAGCTATAATGATAATTTACCGTCATTACAGTTGACATATTGAGAACCCCACATTATATGATATAATACATAAATACTCTTCCCAATAGGTGCTACTTAAATCTGACTGGGCAATTAAAAAGAAATGTCCTTTCTCGACGAACAAAGACCAATCGTTATAAGTCCCTCATCGTTTCCGTCCTGTTATATGGTGCAGAGGCATTGACAATGACAACATCTTTCGATTCAGTAGCCGCCGGGGGAAGCAGAGGAAGAGGAAAATCTCCACTAAATATCAAAAAGAAAAAAAAAATGGCTGGCGCGTTGTCGTTAACTCGGCTATAAGCGAAGAATAAGTAGACATAGCGCATGTCATTAGCGCTGGCTAATAAACATATACAAGTACAAGACACTCTTATGCTACCTATCGGGTATTATTGGTCCGAATTCTTTACTTTACTTAATGAAAGTGCAATGCAAATTTGCATCTCGACTATGAGGAGTTTGTTTGATTTCGATTATATGGGGAATTGTATGGACCATGTTTTTTAATTATTACTTATCCTGTGATATTTTAAGCGGAATTTCCTTTAAACCTGTTGTTTAAGTTTCGCCGATACAAACACCTTTTTTTACCTATCGCTCGGACTTCGTGATTCTTTGATTTTTTATTAAGCCTCCTTGTTGTCATAAATATCCTCAAAACAAAATCAAGTTTTTGTATGATATTCCAGATTTTATATTTTTTTTATTATTTTCTTTGAATACCGCTAATCTAACTTACAATTTCTTTCTTAATATATTGAACATTACTTTTAAGGCACAATAGACTTAAGGTCGCTGTGCATTCATCAACTGTCTACCCTCTTTTTGTTTAAAGAAAATTATTGTTATTTGCTTTTAACTTCCTTTATGTTCTTTAAGAACAGGGCACAGAAGAAGCCCTTAAAAAATTTCAAGTTTTCAATTTTCTTTACATAAGTTGGGCAATCATAAATCATATCTAATACAAATTACTCTCGTCTTTGCTATTTAAAATAATTTTTTATTTTTATGCAGACAACTTCATTCACGAACTACTTACATACAAGTATCAACAGTATTCTAAATCAAAAACACACACACAAATGCATGCACACACTCAACATGCCACATACAAGAGAAAAATTCTTCAGAGCATTTCCGAAAACCAGTTCCGTTCAAATTATAATTTTACACTTTGCAAACTCAAATTTTTCAACAATAAAAATTTCCGGCTTTGCAATTATTGTGTGTGAGTGCAAAGCATTATATGTTTATATGATGTGTGTGTCCTCATATGCAAAATATATACACAAACACATTTACAATTGCAATGCTTCGTTGGCGATCACCGCACCACAACCACACAGGAAACCTCTCATTGAATAAACTCGTGGCTGGTTGTCTTCTGCGCTCAACACGCATAACTCACAAGAGTATTCCGCTTCCCCAACGCACCAGCGCCACCACTGTGCGCACCATATCAGTGCCATTTGGCAAATCCTGACCAGCGCTGGAGCTGGCGGAAACTTTCGGCGACATAATGTGGCACAGTTAGGCCGGCAAGAGCGAAGCGGCAGCGTATATATCAACTCGAACGCCAGCAAACACACACGCATGCATATGAGTTCAGTGGCAACATACGAGCTGAGATTTATGGTAGTTTGTGTGCCGGTGTATGTATGTGTGTGTGTCCATTGTAGATAGGATGTATTGTGGTGCGGCACTGTGTTGCAATAATTCATAAAGTGTTGCATGCAGCTAGCAGCGGTGGTTGCAAGTGGACTTTTGAGTGTTGCCTGGACGCCACAACCATGGGAGTGGCGTTGGCAAACGAAGCGTGACGGCGCGCTGTTGCTGAATATCTGCAACCGAAATTAAAACTGTGCTGCCACGCACACATAGTACACACATATGTATATGTGGCACACATGTATATATGTATATGTATATTTAATTGTGTGTTGCACGTTGCAAGTTACTTGCTGGCCATTGCCAGTTTGCAATTCGCTCATAACTCTTTGTTTGCCTTTTTGTTGTTGTTTGTGTGCGCACACACATATATGTATACATATATATTAATGGATGTCAGTGTGTGTTATTGCTAAAAATATTGCACTCACACACACTCATTAATATGGAAACTTGCAGTTTCACTTTCGTTGTTTTCGTTGCACGACTAAAGTTGTCCTTTCTGTCTTTGTTTTTATATACGGTTGGGTTTTGGTCGACCACGACTGTCTAGGAAATGCCGTGAAGATTATATAGAAGCTTCACTTAGCAATGTTAGATCCTTTAAAGAATCGTCTTTTACGACCTCTAAGAATGTTTTAACATTACTTCGATTAATTTCGGAGAAATGCTGTTGAGATGACAATTTTTGGGCAGTCGGATCGGCACGATCATTTCTCCGTCGGCTATTTAATCGGTACCAATGGCTTTACGAAACATTTATACCATTAGAGACTCAAATCGTTTTGATTCACAGAACCTTCTCAAGTATGCAGTCGCTTCCATCCAAACTTGGACATCCCTAACAAGTGGTTGTTGCACTTTTTACCGTTATACTTGTACTGCTGTGATTGCTCTTGCGCTGGTCGCTCTGGCAGCGCTGCAGTTAAGTTATTACTTCATAAAACCGGAATCACCGAAACAGCAACAACAAAAAATACCAACACCGGCACTAATATCAACGTCCACAGCAACGGTGGACGCTTCAACTTGGTCAACAAGAAAAACAACAACACACAATCAAAGTCAGCGTCAGTATCAACGACAATAACGACAACAACTACTATAACAACAACTACAATAAAAACAACAACATAAACAAAAACTCTGTTAGCGACAATAATAAATAAAACAGCGACGAGTGTGACAACAACAACAACAGTACCAACAGCGGTGCACCTTCACTCAACGCTCGTTGCGCCGGTTTCAAATGTTGCCAATTTGCCGTTATGTTCTTTTTTCGGCTTTTTCGCTACGCTTTTTTAATTATTTTTATGTATGCAAGCAAATTGTTGTTGTATTTTCTACTCGTCCTTTTTTGGAATTTTTTATCCATTGTTTTTATTGCTTGCTTTTTGCGTGTTTTTTATTGCTTACTCAGCAACTGTAAATTAAAGCTTAGAAATGTGGCACACAATAATTCTGGTTTTTGCAACTTTATTACAGTTATATTTATTTTTGTTGTGTTTTTTTTTTTTTAATTTTGGGCGCTTCGTTATTGTAGCACTTGCCGTCGACATGTTGGCATTTGCGGATTTGTGAGTTAATTTCGACACAAAAGTAGGCCAATGATAAGCTGAGGGGGAATACAATGAGCGTCCACCATTACATATGAATATACATATATATGGTACATATGTTTAAAAACACACAAATTTATCCAAATTGCAGTTTTCATTCACAGCAAATTTGCTTGTCGAAAAATTGCTGACGTTAACTCGTTTTTTTGCCAATGAAGCCATAATTTATTGCTTTCAAGGCAGCTAATGAAGCTGGACTGTTTGATTTTTAGTTAGATGAATTGCTACATAAAATTATTTGGTGGAAATTATATCAGGCTTACAGGCACATAAAATATTTTTTACATTAAAACAAAAGTATATTCAAGGAAAAACAGAAAAAAAACTTAATTTCGGCCGCATCGATGTTATTATACACAACAAAGTATGTGTACATGTGTAGGTCTTATATTCTTTTTTTTTTTAAATAACTTTTACACACTCAATTTTACAACTTTAGAGATTATTGTATATCGCATATCACTAAGAGCATGGAAAACCTGATGAATACAGCTGAAATAGTTAAGCCTTCCTATCTCCTATCGGATTCACTGGAACAAAAGTTCTGACAACGCATAATTTCCTCAAAAGATATCCGTCGAGAGAAACCTCTAAGCTTTCCTATTCCGTACCAAAACCCCTAAGGGGAGTTTTAAAACATTGTGGATATCCGACTTCCTATTAAATTTAAAGAAGAATTCGGTAGAAAAATATCAGACTTTTTCTGAAAATCCTTTTTCTAAAGGATTTTCTATTCTTCCGCATATTTTGTTTCCTATCTATGTTATTGTCGCAAGTTTAATCACTTTTATTTTTATGAAAAGTATATAAAATTTCTTTTTCCCTGAAAACGGGTTCCATTCTGATGATTATTGATTTGCTTTTCATGTCAAACGCATTTCTCATGGGCAGTTATAATGCTATTTCCCTGGGTGTATGATTGGAATTCGCGCGATCATGCATGTCCAAAGAGACCTTTTTACGGCAAGAAAATATTTCATGCCCCAAATATCCACCAAAATCAATCGAACGAACTCACGGGGGATATCGAACTATCTTCCATTTTTCTAACATTTACCTAAGGGTGTTCAAGCATCATATCCTTTACTTTTTTAATATTTTCATCAATTGAAAGTTCGAAGGTCGTCCAGAACGACGCATATCTTCAACAAACTTTCGACTGCCTTTGAAGATTTGAACCACTCATAGCCTTGTGTTTTTGATAAAACTGAACCAAACCGGTTGCGGTTTAACCTAAGATGTTTTGGCAGTCCTTCCAGCCATTTGTTTGATATACATTTTTAAATTTATAGTACTTGTACTTGTATAATATTATTATTAGCTTCGTTAATCATCTGCCTACTTAAAATTAAATATTTCAATTTGAAAATTTCTGCGCTTAGTAACTCAAATTGAGGATTGAGTGTGAAGGTGAAAAATTGATAAATATTGTACAAAATATCAAAATTAAATATACATATAAAAAATGTTCTGCTTAGCCCCAAAAGTGTGATTAGCCAAAATTGAGCAAAATATTTAATTTCAAAATTAAAATATTGAATAAACATCCAAAAAATAAAAAAGTGAGCTTATACATACTATATGTTAATTTAATTTTCTGATAATGAATCATTTGCATGTTATCAGCAACCAGCAGCTAAATAAGCTGGACTGTTGGTGACAACTTCGACAGGCGGACAGCAGCTGCGCCGAGCGCTAAAGCAATAATTGCTTATCAGCGCAGCAGTTGTCAATGCGACAAACAAACACACAAATCTACATACATATACAATATATTGTATAAGCCAGAAATATGAGGCTTGCTGCTACAAACTAATCTCCCAGCCCGTTAGTTCATCAGTTGAGCTCTTCAGTTGTAATTCAATAATGGAAATTAGCCGGATTTTTTTTTCCGGCCACTGGCTTTGCGAATTTCACTAATTTTGCTTTACTGACCACTACAATGATAATTACGCTTTTGGGCTTATCAGTGTATATTGCCACACACACATGCAAAGTGTGAACTGTACTTTCAATATATTTTTGATTGAATATTTCAAAAGTTTGCCATTGACATCCATATGTCAAATTAAAATCGAACAAATTTAATCAACGCACACATTCGAATTTCAATATGGCACACACACATGTACATATGTAGCCGTGCTTGTGGATATGGCTTGTAATTAAGTCATGAGCAAATGCGAAATGCAATGAAATTGAATGCAGTCATCGGTTGTGGTTGTCCGCAGTGGAGTTCTACTGAGGATTTATCCATTGCCCAGAGTAATAATTTGTATTAAGCTCTCTGTGCGGTTTCGTGTTGATGTGTGGGTGTTTTAGTGTAAATGCTAGCAACCCTGTTTGTAACGGTATTAATTTGCTAAGTTAAAAGTAGTTCTTTGGTAATTAGTTAAGAACTACTCCCGTTAAGGCAATGCGAGGTTAGGTTAGGATCCGCGAGGACAAGGAAAAAATGCCACTTGGACAGCTAAAGATAGGCCCTCGTTTATTGTAGGGTGTACGGTTCAAAAAGACTGTTACATAGCCACAAAACGCCTAGAGCCTGCCACACTTTTGTTCCAGCTAATTCGCCGAGATGCTACAATCGTACTCTAGTGAAATTCGGACGTTAGAGGAGAAAGTGGCTATATATTTAAACCTCGTTTTCCTCAAGTTGCGACAGTGTCCAAACAGGATGGAATTTAGATATGGATACCTTTTCTTGCAAACTCATCGGCTTTGCAGTGTCCGACGACTCTGCTGTGGCTTACGGTCAGTGCGTTCAAGTTTTGTAAATCAGCTCTGCCATCGGAGTGAATGCATACCTCCCTAAAGAAAGCCGCACTTCAAAAAGGATATCCGGTGCTAATTTTATGGCTACCACTTCTGCTTGAGAGCCACTAAAGTGGCCTATCAGTCAGAAAAAAAGAGTTGATTGGAGCTAACGACAGAAAACTTCCCCCAATTTTCCGCTTCAGCTTCTGTCTATACCTCAAAAAGCTCACTGCGCCTCTTCTCCAGCGACTCTGCCTGACCCAAATATCTTTCGGTGGTATAGGAATAGGTTCCGCGCCGCAATGGTCCCAGTATCAAGCATGCAGTCGAAATGAGAGAAGATTTCGGAATTTTGGGCAATGATGTTCCGGAAAGTTTTTATGTTGTGCTTAGTGGGATTAGTGTCGAATATTGGTCGAATAAAGGTCATGACAGACCCTTTAAAGTAATAATCTTCACTGAGATTATGCATCCATTTTTGCTATGTCGCCTATCTTGATTCCAACGCCATCTACCGGAGGAATATTTCAGCGAAATCAGCTCAAAGGTTGCTGACTATAAATACATGTTTACAGTATATACTATGTACTATATAAGTATTCGTATTATTGAAAAATTCATCTACCACACCGCACTTGCTACTGGGTTTATTATATGAGTCGGTTAACCAATACGAACAGCATTCTAATTATACATTATTTAACGCAGAGGTATCACATATGCACACACCGATTATACAAATTAGAATTTCCATATTGATTTAGATATACAAGTATCTAAGTATATATCCATATTCATATTATTATAAATGCAAACATATATACACATTAAGTTGTAAGCACTAGCTTGGCTATATGCGGGATTGTGAAAAATAGATTATTGTAGAAATTTAAAATGTGCAAATTGATATTTAATTCCCTTTACCACGCCCAATTGAATATTCAATCAATTGAAATGTTTAGATGCATCAGTAGTTTATTTTTGAAAAAAAATTATTAATATGCGAAACTATTACATTTATACATATATACATACATATGTATATGTATATGCAAATAATACACATTATATAACCCAACTTATGTATACATGGTTTTATAAGTACATATGTGTTTTTTAATAATTTATTTAAAAAATCTGAAAATTTTCGGTTGGAATATTTGATTAAGCAATAAAATGACAGTGATGATCTAAAAAAATAGTTGATGATCTAATAACTCTGTTTGCAGAGGCGTTTGGAATAAGTCTCCGAAACAGCTGGACCAATCGACTGGAAATCTGCACTCGACTCTCTTGCCTGTATTTGTCAGGAAATAATTGAATAATATTTTTGAAAATCATTTCAATTTTTTTTGTCACTTCGAAGTGTAAATTAAAACAATTAAAGCTAAGCTCGAGTGCAACCGAACATTTCGTACTCTCGGAACTTTCAAGGTTCAATGCCAAGAAAATTTTTTTCGAATTTTAATATTATTAAATATTTTTAATCAAACTATATTATTATTTTTATACATTTTTTTTTTATATTTTTACCAATAAATAAAAATGTGTACCATTTTGGTCGACCACTTTTTACCATTTGTCTGCTACAGACATTATTCTATCAGTGTAAATCGTTATTTCCAGAACGGAAGCGAGCGAATCACGAACGATTTTATCGACTAATCTGGGGATTGAGTAATAAGTCAGTTAAAGTTAAAGTTAAACTGATCGGACTCTTTACATAGCAGATATGTACATATATGCCAATCCGAACAATTTCTTCGGAGATTTCACCATTACCTTAGACAATAAGCCATACCAAATTTTGTGAAGATATTTTATCAAATGAAAAGGACTTTCATAAAAAAGCTCGATTTATTAGTATCGCAAATATGCCCTATAGTTATCCGATATCGGTAGTACCGACAAGTGAGCAGCTTCTTTGGCAAAAACGGACGTGTGCAATATTTCAGATCGATATCTCAAAAACTGAGGGACGAGATTGCGTGTATACAGACGAATATGACTAGATGTCCATTTGTTGTTAACTCGCACACTGACCACTTATATGTTTACTTTAAAGGGTATTCGAAGCTTTTTGGGGTGTTA
Source organism: Bactrocera correcta (assembly GCA_027475135.1). Classification (NCBI taxonomy): domain Eukaryota; kingdom Metazoa; phylum Arthropoda; class Insecta; order Diptera; family Tephritidae; genus Bactrocera; species Bactrocera correcta. The sequence goes on from CM050323.1 coordinate 113,925,311, forward strand.
AAAAATTTTTCATAAATTAATACGAGTATATCTGTTGAAGGTGTAAAAATTGAGTTGTGTTTGGACATGAAAAGGTTAATTTACCTTACAGTTAGGAACAAACATTTTGTTCTGTAAATGATAAAAATTAAAAACCAAAACTTGCTATTTTTCACATAAATTTTGAGGTTATGAGAAAAAAGTGTCAACAGAAAACTTGTAGTTTTTTTTATTGCCGACAACCTTGCCATAATCGTTTTCAAAAAGACTCAATGTTTTGTGGATATCGAGATAAGTCATTTTTAACTATCGAAATTTAAACAAACCCCCTTCCCTTCCTCTTCACGACATCAGATCGCCCATAAATTATTATTTTTTTTTTTTAATTTTTATTAATTTATCTTTATTTTTCAATGGTTTTCAACCTGTTATGGGCTACATAAAATAGACCCGCGTCTGCACGACCCCCTCGGAAGAAAAATATTTCCTTTTCCAATTCTTATTTGCAATTCTCCTCCATTACTGATAAGCTAATTAAGTGTTGTCTTATAAATATATGGATATACATAAGTATGTATGTTATTGAAAGTTATTATACTCTCCCCTTTAAATGTAAGAGTTTAAGGTAAAATCAACAACAAGGACATTATTAATTTAAATTTCAACTCAATTAAGCTCAGCTGCAAATTGGCAAATATCAACAACTAGCAGGCATAAAATTTTCAATTTTCAGTTGTTGTTCTTATTATTGCGCACATTGACACGCTGGTCACAAAAGCTCTTTGAACTGACATTATGATCTTCTTGCGCCTTTGTTGTCCTTGCAGTAGCTCATGGCCGGCGGCGGCAACAGCTGCACTAAAGTTGGTGGAGCAGAAGCCGAAAGTGTCGAGCGGAAGAGGGTTCAGCGGGAGGCGGTGTGGGGATGGGAAAATTGCTTGCAGCTTATTTCAGTGCGACCGAACATTAATAACACTATTATTGTAAAATTATTATTATTATTATTGCAGTAATGCTTGCTTATAACAACAGCCATTGTATTGTTACGGCAGCTTGTGGGCTGTTGCAGTTGCAACACACATGCAAAGTTTCACAAGCTACTGTTCTTTAGATCAACGTATGCTATTAATATTAAGCCACTGCTAGGGACTGATGGATGATTTAATAAGTTGAGAATGAGTTTTTAGTAATTTGTCTATTTTTATACATACATACATTCATACTTATATATTCAGGCAAATGTTTGAATTCAAATATGCAGAAGTCCGAAAATATAAGTTTTAAACCATTGGAACTTCTTGTAACAGACTCTTCCTTTTACTATTTTTTCTTGGCCACCGTCAGCAATATAAGCTCCCCCGTCGTTGCTTAATAAATTCGTCTCACCGAAATTCTATTTAACTCACTCTCTTCAAGTACAGTCATTAGGTACTGACTTTTTTCGCACCGAAAAAATTTTAACTCCGCCACTCAGTCGGTTGACTTTGACAAATCAAGCACTGACTGCGTGAAAACTTTTCAACAACTTTCATTATTTTTTTTTTTCATTTACTGGCAACTAGCCAAAAGACTAAAAGTTTGTCATTCCACGCTGATGCCAAAATAATTAACTTACACGCGGTACTCTCTCACTCTTTGCAGCTCACAAACTCAGACGCAACTTCGGTAACGCTGAAGGGTGTCAACCGCGAATTAACCGGCAACTACCAGTGCGAAGTGTCCGAAGATGAGCCGCTCTTCCACACTGACATACGCGCCGCACACATGCAGGTCATCGAACTGCCAAAGGATGAGCCGGCTATGCAGGTGGACAAGAAGGTCATCACCATGAATGACAACTTCAAGGCTGTCTGCACAGTTGGGATGTCATATCCGCCAGCCAACATAACATGGTACATCAATGGACGCAAGGTGAGTTGACCATTGCGAATGTGGACGAAGTTTGGAGATTTTCAATTTAAAATTTATAATATATTTTTCAACTGAAACATAATACATATCTCTTTTAACCCGGCTTTATCTCTTTCGACACTTGACAGATTTACAAAACACCCTTTCAACGCATCAATCACGTCGCCTTCGAAGGTACCTCCACATATTCCTCGCTAGAAATCTCCCCACATAGCCAAGTGCTGCAAGGTTTCTTCCAGACGGTGCCCAAATACCAGACGACAAGTATACTGCTGCTATGCGAGGTCTCCATACTGCATGTCTTCCATAAGAACGTGCAGCAACGCCTGCTGCTGAGCATAACGCCGCCCACCACCATCTCGCCCAACCTGCTCGGCCTCGAGGGTTCGAAACGCATCAACGGCGATCCAGACAACTCGGCGCTCACAGGCGGCGTCGCCAGCAGTCACAACAGCAGGCGACGAATAGGAGGCGTGTTCGCGATCGTCGGCATGGCGTTCGTTGCACTGTTGGCGGTGAGCGTGTGTCATGGCGCTACAATGGGCGTGCTCGCCGATGATACAATGCCACCGCTTGCAACTCGGTCCGCTGTGGCAGCGGCTTCATCGAAGCGCCAGGCGATGGTTGTTGCGACGTCCGCGTCATTGGCGCCAAGCGTGGCAGCAGCGCAGAAAGCTGTGGCTCAGCTGTGACCTCAAAGCAGCGTATATATTAGTGGTGACAAGCTCAGTGATGGCAAGCAAATTGCAACAACTACAAAGTAATTAAATAACGTCGTTTTGTGGATGGAAAAACAACAAAATGCAGAAACGGCAGCAGCGGCAACGGCAGCGGCAGCAGCAGGCGTTATGAAGGCTAATACGGCATGCAAACTATAACAGTAGCGAATGTTTATTTAATGTAACAACAACATAACAACAAAAACCCAAATCAAAATGGCAAACAATGGAAAATGGTTTTGCACATGAAATTTAATTGTGAAAAACACCACAAAAAGCAGAAAATTGGAAAAAATGAAATCTAATATTAAGCATACAAATAGCGGTAAATGTAGCAAGGCAACAAATAATTATGCAAATATGTCTGGTATAAATAAAAATAAATAAAAAGGCGTAAAGTAAATACTGAGAAATAATTATAATGAAATTAATTTATATATTTGTTGACGGCAATAAAGATAAAACACTACAATAACAACAGTAGTGCGCATGCAGCATATGCCCGAAGAAAAGCCAATAATAAATAACAGCTAACAAATAAACATATAAATATAAACTGAAAATAATTAAATGTAAATTAAGTTTTTAAGCAACAGAAACAACAACAAAATGTATGTTAAATAGCAAAACAAACGCGTTCCAAATGAAAAATTAAAAAAAAAAATCCTTAAATGTGTTAGTGTGTAAGTCTTGGCATAATTGGTGCGCAGCAGCATCTTCGCTGATTACAGTTATTGCAATTACACAAAGGCGCTATCCACGCTTTCTGTATGTATGCACGAGTGTACGCGTAATTTATGGAGTATTAAAATCAAAACTTTCAAGCAAACATTTATTGTAGTTGTAAGGCTTTCAAAACCGCAAAATTTTGCTGCAAAGTGAATTTCGGCTGAAAAGGCGCTTATTTACAAAGCAAATTGAAAATGTTGGTAGGCGACATTGAAGGACACAAAAAAATGTAAACTATATTTATTTGATTTTATATGAATTATTTTAATTTAATTTAATTATTTGCTTGGCTTCCTTACTCCTCCTAGTATTTAAAAATATTTTGAAAATAACCCTCATAGACTTATTAGACATAAATTCAGTGATTGTAGTGCTGCCTTTGGCAATAATGAATGCCAAGTGTCGTAACGATATATTGTAATATAGTGATTCGATCTGAACAATTTCTGCGCAGTTTGTAAGATTGCTGCAGGCAATAACATGTAACAATTTTCTGCAAAATGTCTCGTCAAATGAAAGGCTTTCCAATTATGGAACGTGTGCAAAATTTCAGTTCAATGTTTCAAAAATTGAAGTATTTCAATTAATTTTAAAAATATATTTCCTGAGAATTACTACTATGACCAAAAATTAGTAAGACTTTAATCCTAGTTTTAAAAACTTAAATTTCTTCTTCAAAATCTATTTCGTCCCTCTCAAAGTAATTCCCCTTGACCGAAATACAATTTTGCCAATATTTTTTCCCATAATCGAAAACATTTTTTAAGGTCCATTTCTTCTTTAAAGTCAATTTTCTTCAATACACGATTCATATTTAATGCCTTCAATTGACTCAAACCGGTTTCCCAAGAGCTGTCGTTTGAGTTTGCTGAATAGCCCGATGGGAGCTAAATACGAATAGCTTCGCGCAAGCGAAGCATAACACTCAAATAGTATTCCTTCTCGACAGTTCGGCCGGTCGGAAGGAATTCGAAGTACACCAAACCTCGATAATCCAAAAAAGCTGTCAATTAAACTTTGTTCTTGGACCTGTTTTGACGTGATTTTTTGGATTTCGGGTTACCTTTGTCACCATATATTCGCCTTTTTCCGAGTCGTAAGCATAGATTCAAGAATCGTCGCGAGTAATAATAGATTTTAATCATCATGGTAGTCGGAAAACATGGCGCGACATGTATGTTATTCTGTCCCGCAAAGTGGCCTCAAATAAAATAATGTGCTAAGCCATGCTCTTTTCGGTCATTTTACTAATTTTGTGTACTCTATTGCAAAATTTCGGATTATGGTATCTGGGAAAATAACTGATGACATTTAGAGTTATGAAAGTAAAGGCCGTGTTTTTAGACATAGGGTTTTCATCAAAGTAACGAATACAGTTAAATATTTTAATTAAGAATTTAGCTTCATTTTAAAGATAAGGGTTTGTCATTACGCTTTAAAAATCATTTCGGATAAGTGATCGCCGCGGCTGGTTCGAATAAATTCTAGCCATGAGGCACAATTTTCGCTTACTATTTTCAGCAATTGGTTTCGTAAGTCAGCAGTAACGCTCCGAAAAATTTCTTCGAAGGCTTCAAACGTCTCGGGCATATCAGCATAAACAAGCGAATTCAGAGAACTACACAAAATATGGTTCAACAATGTTAAACCGTACGATCTTGGAGACTATGCGGTCACCATAAGTTTACTTCATTAAATTCATTGTTTTCTTGGCTGTATGGCATGTCTTGTTAAACCAAATCTTATTTGCACCAACAATATCCAAATCAAAAATTCATGAAAAAATCATTGATATGATCCTACAGCGTTCTTATTGACAATAACATTATGAACGACTTCATTTTTTAAGAAATATGGACCAATCATTCCCTATATTTATAGAGCAAACCCGATTTTTTTTGTTAAATTCTTTTACGATATTTGTATAAATTTATTAATTTTTTCCCAAATGATGGCTCTACAAATCAGTATATTGTAATGTTTAAGCGTTATAAAGCAACGGAAGGAAAATATCTAGTAATAAAATGTTCTCAGACAGGTTTTTGAGTGTCCAACTCAGTACGGTTTCAGCACCTGTCAAAGATAGACACTCGCAAAATGAAAATATGTCATATTTTGCAGTCTCTCTGTGAAAATCCATGAGCCAAAGCATCAAGAAATTTATGGAAATCTTCAAGTCCGACCATCATCTGAGCACTGTTTCAATTATCGAAGAATGGAAAATTTCACAAACAGCTTTAGGAGAGGTGGAAAAAGATGCTCGGTGTATAGGTGCCGCTTTAGTAGTCTTAAAATAGCCCCATGAATTGGAATTCTATCTGCGAATTACTGTTGAATAGCAACAAAATGTATTCATTTCTGAAATTGATAGTTAGGTTATGAAAAGCGGGTCGCCTAAAACAATGTCAAACAAAACCAATCGTGGCCGTATCGCGATGAGTATATATTCCTGTTTTTGTGAAAAAGTTGTATCGAAAGTTGTTTGTGAAAATCGCAATTTTCACCAAGAGAGACGAATGTTTCTGTGTGAGTGGTTTTATGAAATGTTTTCAAAATGGCATGAAATTAATGTACTAAGCGGCGCATATTTGATCTAAATAGGATCGTTTTAAGAATGTCAAATAAAACCTTAAATTTAGTGCAAAAATATTGGGTTATTTTATTAGATCTTATAAAGGGCGATTCATTTCGACACTACCTAATTATTAAAAAAAAAAACCGAATTTTATAACTTAATAGGAAATATTTATCTTTATTCCAAAGGATATTTTTTCAAGTTTTATTTATTATCTTTCTTCAAAGAACATTTTACTCTTGTACGAAAAAATGAGTTCGTATCTTCATTTCTAAATACATACTGTCAATTTCGAATGAAACATGAATTCACATAAATTTGGTACTGAAAGCAAAAGTTCTTTAAAAATCTCCACATTTAATCCAATCATCTATTTCTTTAGTAAATAGCTTTAATATTTTGTTTAATATCGCCGTAGCATATAGAAAATTTCTTAAAAGAAATATGATTTGAAACTCAATGTCGCCGAACCAAATAAAACTTGCAAGCAATTAAACAAGTCAACTACATTTACCTAAACATAATTACTTCAAAACAAAAAAAAACTACATACACACATGCATACTTACAACATACTATATCTACGAATAAATCAAATTTATACGAAATGACTTTAGAACTGCTCATATGTGACTAACTTAAATCAAAATTAAAAAAACATAAAAATAAACACAAAATCAAACAAAAATTTTCATGCAAAAATAAGCTAAGCAACAAAAACACTCATACTATATATGAGTGCATACACCATAAATTATAATGTGACTAAACCAATATTAATTTTACGCTCTATTTTGGACATGTAAATACATAAAGAAAGCCCATATAAATAAACACTCCCACAAACATACAAATGAACTACTTGTAACGCATTAAATTTGCATTACATTGAACATAATTCAAGTAAATACATAAGCTTAGCTCACACATATACACAAAAAGCTAAACACATACGCGTAGTGAATATGTGTATGTATTATATAAGTATAAAGGATACAATTGGCTCACAATTACATAAGTGTGCAACTAAAAAAATAACTGTAAATTGTATGTACAATAACTGAAAAGCAGCGACTAAAACAGTTAGCCAGTGTAATAGTAAAACAACAAAAAAATATTTTTAATAAAATATAATGTAGAAGAATAATCGTTTAGCCAAATTTTGTACTAATTTAATTAGCCTTCTGACCTTTGTACATATATAAGCAAAATAGACGACTCGAAATTGTTTGGTTTCTGTTATATAGTAAATCTATAGTTTTGTTGTTTGCGCTCGTTTACAATTTTGTTTAGCATTCGGTAATGTGTGATAAATTAACTAATATACTTTTAATTAATTTAGTGCTTTCGAAAAAAGTAGAGTGTGGAAAATTATAAATTAATTTCATACAAATAAATGAAAATGCATTGGAAGTGCGCAAAGTACTTGGTAAGTTTATAAAAAGGGATTAGTGCAACCAATGGATAAAAGAGCGATGACAAATAAACTTGAAAATTAAATAATTTTATTATATTTATTTGGAATTTTTTTTTTATAGAAATGCTTTTTTTTTTAATTTCCCTCCAGGGAATAATTTAATTTTTTTTGTAGAAATTTTGATTAATTTTTATTTTTGGGCTTTTAGTTTCTTTCCAGGAAAAATTTAATTCTTTGAAGTCACGAATTTGTACAACCAAATATTGACTATCTTTTCCGTACTTCATTATCACATTTACTCGTCGAAAGATCACAGAACAATAAGCTGTTTAACCTAGGACGCGCCTCGCTATTTTGCCTTTCTTTGCAAAACACGACAATTTTTAGTCGAATCGACTAACAAAGCACGTCCAGGATTAAGGAGGTATTCTAGTCTAGAAATTGAAAAAATAAATTTATTTTTTCATAATTTCATGGTTTAGATATTAAAAAATATCTCCTTAAAAAGACTTCTCAAAGTTCTCAAATTTCCGAAGTTAAAGCCGTTTTAGTATCATGGCAGTTTAGTCTTGAGAGTAGTGTGAATAGCGTATGCCGATTTCGCACTGAGTCCTTCTTATAATAGTGACCGAGTAGCCAAAGCTCTGTAATGAATGCTGAGTTAAAAATTCACATGGAAGTATGGATAAATTTAGAGGTCATGGAAGTATATTTGATTGGTGAAATCCGGATATTTCAAAAACAATGGTCCCTTGTACACATATATTAGAAATTATGCATGTTTTGTCTAAAGAAACGGAGTTAAGAGCCACGAGCATCTGAAAATCTTTCTTCCTTTCTTCCATTTTGTTGCTAGTTTTAACACCAAGACAATGTCTACCAAAAATTTACATTGCATGACAAATTCGCCACGATTTTCTTTAAATGTTTCAGGAACGAAATGAGTTTTAACCGGAAAATCGTAATAGCTAGCAATTGCGAAGCGACGATCTAGCCAGAGCGAGCATTAGAATCAGCTTAGTATGCGCTTATCGACGATTGGGTACTATGCGACTACGAGATCCTTTTGGTGTAGAGTAGAAGGCAGAAGATCTACTGAACTACTACTACTTGCTCTTAGAAAAGTATATATGGCTGCAACCATAGGGATCCTTATTGCACTAGCCCAGGTATTCATGTGCTAAGCATATCGGCAAAACCGGAGACATAGACGAAACTGACATTTGACGTCCCAACATATTTGTGATAGGCTGTAAGCGCTTTGTCGTTTTGTAAGGGTGTTATGCTTTATTTTAAATAGAAGTTTTAAGTGACATGTTCTAGAATGTCCAAGATGTCCCTGTCAAGATAGCGCTCATGACCCCTAATCCAAATATCGAATTTGGTGACAAAATTTTAATTTTCAATAGTTTTTTTGTGTGCTAAAAGTTTTCGCTATGTGGCTCTGTCATACAAGTTTTGCCTTAGTTAAGATTTTGAGTGATAGTAATATTATTTCTGTTTTAGGAATGAGTAATCAATTTCGTAGGAAACATTTGTTTAAGGTTATTCACATTTCAATTTAATTTTTACTTTAATTATTGTTAGCTTTGATTTGCCGAAGAATATAAATATAGTAAATAAATATGGAGAACATAAACCAGCTTGCTTTCATAAATTGTACTATATATACATATATATAAATAAATCTGTAGTATAAACGAATAGCTTATGTATATAAAAAATGACTTTTGAATTCTCGACATTCATACATACACGCATATACATTTACTCTTAAAGGAGCTTTCACACCACGAAAAGTAAACTTGATCCATGGTTGCAGCTCAATTAAATGGATTAAAATAATTCAAAGCAAATTTGAGAAAGAAATATGACATTATAAAAGAATTGAGATGAAAGCAAATGGGATAAATTGTAAAAACTATTATTTTGTAAAAAAAAAAGATTTTTTGTTCCAACTATGTATATGTTTAGCTGCATGTCGGAGAGGCGCTTTGAAAGTCCAACAAAACTAAAATTGCAAATACTAAACGAAAAAAACAAAAACAAAAACTAAAATACAAATAGAAACTAAAATGCATAGAAACAATAAGAAAAAATTATGAAAAATCAAAATTCAAGTTAATTAAATCAAAAAACACAGCAGAAACTGGCGACAACAAAAGCAAACAAATTTTAGTTGAATTAATGTTGAAAGATTAGTAATATAATAAAAATAGTAACAGATTTAAAATATTATTGAAAAATATAATAGAGCTGATGTCAATAAAAGTAAACAAATAACCAAAATATTAGTTAAGCTGCAAAATGTATAAAAATAACTAAAAGTTAAAGGCTAAGACAAAACTAAAAAAATTAAAAACTAGGCTAAATGAAAATAAAAACAATAAAACTAAAATAGATATACATAAAAAATGTAATTTATTAAGAAAGTAATAACAGCCAAACAAAATTAAGCATAATACAACAACAAAAATAAGGTAGCAACTAGGAAGGTGTACTGTAGCAATTACCAAAAAAAAAAAATAAATAAATAAAATAAAGTTAAAAATAAAACTTTAAATATACATATATACTAGTATATATTATATATACGTAATTACAGGAATATGATACACAAAGATCGCAAACAACAAAAACATACAAAACAAGCTACCAAAAGCACTGGACGCAAGTAATTATTTTTAAGATAATAAAATTTTAAATATAAAAATATAAATATAAAAGTTTAAAAATGGACAAACACTTTTCAAAAAAAATAAAAATAAATTATAACATTAAAGGAATAACAAAACTGCAACAAAAAATATACAAAAAGCGAGATTTTGCAAGTTGCGTACAGTGAGCTCCCCCTGAGTTGACCAAATTTACACCTAGAGTTGTCCACAAGTACATAGTATATATATAATACAAATGTTAATTCACGTAAAATAAATAGGTAAGCAAAGCAAAAGTACCGTTAAGCAAGTGAATTCGGTAATAAGTGGAAAGCAACAGTTTAAGTAAGACAAAATGATGATTTAAGTAAAGGCATATTAATAAAAAATAAAATAAATAAATCAAGAAACATACAAAAATGAAGCACGGAATTTTTTATTTGAGAAAGACCTCTTTAAGGTAAGGTGCATTTCTACTTATAATGGTTAATATAAATAAACTTTTACGACGTTGTTTTAGTAATTCGAATCATACAGACATTTCCACTAAATTTCCACTAATTCAGCTTGTAAAGATACCTGTAAGCTTTCGCTGCTTCGAGGGAAAAAAGGTGCACGAAACAGCTCGTCTCAACCAAAAAAGTCGTATGAGCTCAAAAGACTTGGATGATTTCTTCCATGTTTCCATTTTGCAGTATTATAATTAATGGGTCTGTAAATTTAATGGGAAATGTTAACTATTATTCGAAAGAACAACCTTTGGCATTTATTTTCTGAAGATTATCTTGTTCTCGATGGCTCAATTTTCGATGACTCGTTTCAGCATGTCGGCTGGTAACTGGCGAATGACACGCGTGATGTCTTGCTGCAAAGTGTGAATCGATGCAGAATTGTCCACATAGACCTTAAAATTTACAAATCACTTGATGACCAATCGGCCCGAAACATGAAATTATCTGCTCTATCTGCTCCACCGAAGTTTGCTCTCACTAAATCCATTGGTTGATGCGTTGTGGCCGAGATCACAAGCTCCACTTTAGGCATCAAATAATTGGTCCTCATGACAATTACGTTCTTACCGGCATCATTTTTGATGAACTTTGGACCGATGATTCCACCGGCCTACAAATTACACCAAACCGTTGGTTTTTTCTGGTTAAAAAATACAGCTCTTGAATCTCTTCAGTTTGCTTTTTAGCAATTTCATTTAATCCGATGTTTTGTTCTCGAAACTTTTTAAGATCCCATAGAGGGAAGCGATATCGCTGGCAAAAGTCGAACAGCTTTAGTATTTTTTGGATTTTGTACGCTTTTAATTTAAGATCTCAACGTAAAATGCGCCAAGTCATTCCATATATCAGTTCGAGTTGTTGCGCCAAATTTACTCTCCACGGTCCTCGTGTACACCTTTTGCTTTTTCTTTTATGTTTTCTTCACAGCGTGCTAGTTGTGGTCTATTGAGTGACAGTGGATGAGAAAGTGTTTAAATATTTCCACCTCATCTTCCTCATTGCAACTTTAACAATGTGCGTCTTCCAAAATCTTTAGACTCACCGCAGGGATGCCAATGGGACAGTGTCCAATTAGAACTCCTATCAGTTGTGCTGATGTCAGCCTTGCTTATATAGTAACCCAATAACTCTTGCTGAGTTATCGCGAATCCCATGGATCAAGCGTGCCTATGCACGAAGATGGTTCCCCTGTCTTCTTGTTTCCATCATTATGTAATTTTGGTATTTGAAAGATTATCGGTATTACAATTTCCAAAGATTCCGTTGTGTCAAGATAAGCCGGACAAGTTGAAAATGGATGTAGAATGGTCTCACAAGAGTAGCTTAAAGCTCTTGGGATGAAATGCGTTGAGCTCACTGCCACTGTTCGTGAGCATATGTAAAATATAGTATTGAATTCAATGTCTTGAACTGTAGAAGTTTATATTATATATATAGTATAGATACACTTGTATTTATTTTTATTAAATGTTAAAATCGTTTATTTAGTTAAAAGTAGCTCGAAACTAAGGAACACATACATATATCTGAAGTGACTGCAAAACGATAAAAAATTATATAAACATAATATTAAACATGTGATTAGACCACATTTGCGGCGTCTTCCTTGTGATAGATGACCACTGGTTCGAAGTGGAAGTTATCCACATCGAAGTAGTAACCGTGCTTGACGGGACGGTTGAAGGGGAAACCGAACGGCAATGAGTCCACCCAGCGAGCACCAGAACCAATACCGCACGAGATGATGGGATCGTAGCCGGTGTGCTGTTTGATGGCTGGTTCATGGTATGGGTACACCATGAAGAACATTTGGTATGGCATACCACCTTTCTTACCAATGGGCAGCATCAAACGTTGTGGCACACCACAGTGAGCCTCCTTCTGATTCAAACTGAACTTGTAGTCCGAGTTGGTGGCATCCATAACCTTCTTGTAGAGTTCCAAGTAGGGAGTTCTATCCTCCACCCACCAGGAGAAGTCGTCAGAGTTGCGTGTGATTACATTGACACCCTCCACCAAGTCAACGACAAAGTGTTCCAATTCGAAGAAATTCATGTAGTTGCTCTCAATGAAATGGTATCTGTCTTCCTCTTGTCCGGGTCCGATGTAGACTTTAACGATAGCCTTTTGTGCCTTATCAGATGTGACATCCAATTGGAATTGGAATGGTTTGTGATTCAAACGGTATTGGCGTGCCTTAACTACGAAGCTTTGACCATCTTGTTGCGAGTTACGTCCAAAGTTCACCAGGGGATCAGCGCTACCCTCAGCTGGTATTTCAACATTGACAGCGTTACTGATGTCGGAGTCGAAGTATTCAAAGTAGGTGGTCAAATGGTCGGGCATTTGTACTTTGTTAATCTTGACACCCTCGAAATTGTAGTCCTTGACGGTGTATTCGGGGAAGACCTCAACTAAATGCCAATAGAAGTGAATGATGTCTTTAACGATTTGGAAGTTGAGTGGATCACGTAAGGAGGTTTCGTAGTGCATGAAGGTGTTTGGCAAAGTCTCTTCGTATTTGCCATAGTCGTTGCCATCATTGACGATCTGTTTGTAGTAATTGCTCAAACTGCTGTAACGTACTCTATCAATACTGTCCACGTTGCCTTGCAAGATGTTGCCCAACTTGTTGACGGCCTCGATATCATCCTTGTGCTGATCGTGTATGTAGTCCATGATACGCTGGCTAACCAAGTTTACTAGACGTATGTACTCTAAATTGTAGTTGTGATAGAAGCTGTAGCCATTTTCGCGGTTAGGGAAGTTTACACCGGAATAGTAGCGTAAACCGCTGTAGTAGCCATTGGGTATGGATTCGTACATATCAAATTCCTCAATGTCACCCAAATCGTGAGACAAGCGTTCCAAATAGTAACGAGCCAACAATTGCCAGTGTGTGTAGATCCAGAACTCACCACGACGATCCTTATTCAACTCCATACCCTCCACACCTTTAGTCCAGAATGGATAGTCCAAGTTGTAGTAGTAGTAGAAGGCGTTGAGACCAACATCTTCCAGGAAGTAGGCGAGCTCATGATCGCGGTGCATGTTTGAGTACACATTGCTGTAGTTCGACTTGATGGCAACATTATAGATGTTGTCCAACTTCTTGACATTGTGAAAGTTGTGCATTCTGTGGCGCTCAGCGGTCTCAATGGTCTCCACATCGAAGAAGTACCATGGTAGAATTTCGTATATGGCAGGATAGACGATACCTTGCATGTCGGCACGATGCAGACCAGCAACAGTCAAAGCATAGACAAACAACTGCTTGTTCACGTTCAAACGCGCCCAGAAGACGGCATGTGTGAATGTGGTCCAATCCTTGGCGAAGTAGAACAAACGTGTCAAGCCAACGGCATACTCTACATGGCGCTCGTACATGATGCTGAAGACCTCATCATCATGCATTGGCTTGTGTTGCCACAGCTCGAAGAAGGGCTCCAACAATTCGTGTTTGTGATAGTCGGCAACATGTTCCCATGGTTTGTACTCATAGTAGCTGGTATCGTACTTGGTCACCAGCACATCATCTTGGTAGACATGTTGCAAGATTTCCAAAATGAACTTTTGCTTAATCAAAAAGTCCTTGTCAGCAGTCTTCGACTCAATATTTTTCGTTGAGACAGTGGCGAACAGCGCCAAAGCCGCGAATGCAACCAAAGTGTACGACTTCATCTTGCGAAATCACAACGTTTGGCTGCGCGCACAGGCTTTTTATACACAAATAACCCGGGCATCAAGCTGCAGCCTTCCCGCGCCTAGCGAAAGTACCTTGGTAAACAGCGGTTGACAGAGGAAAAGCGCCGACGGACAACATATGCTTATCATCAATGCTAATAGCCTTGCAATCAGCCGGTAATACTGCTTTGCGCTAACCCAACGCTTAACCTCGAGTAGGCACAAAAAAAGCAACAAAAAATTAATGAAAGTGCAGCGCAGATTGCCTACCGTGCCGCTCCGGGCGGCAGCAGATCGTCTTGAAGTCGGCGCTCGCCTTGAAGTCAGCCAGAGCAAACGAAAGCGAATCGGGTTTTGATCTAAGTCGAGCTCGCATTTGAATTGCATGACAGATGTGAATGTGTATGTGGGCTGTGAGTATAACATAGATTTTTGCAAGGTGTGCATCCGCTTATCGGACCTGCGGGACTAGCCGTCATATTGCGCAAACCTTGAGCGCTTATCACATTGTTGCTGAAACGAAAAAAAGTTAATTTCAGAACACTATCGTCAAGTGTGTTGGCGCAGCACTCGAGAGTGCAAATATGTGTAACGATGATGCAAAATAGTTAAACCGAAATGAAAAAAATGTAATAAAAAATATTATAAATAATAGGAAAATGTGAAATACATATACATACAAATTTATACACATAGTACAACTAGGTAGCAACAAAAAATCGTTTAAAAGTCGTGCAAAAAAGGGAAAAATGTGTCCAGCAATCACTTAATTGCCACCGAACTGTCAACATACACGCACACCGATGCAGTTGTTGTTACTAACAGTTGATGGAAATTTACAGTCATTTAATGGAAACTAACCAAATGTGCCAGTTCTACGCAGTAATTGACCCGAATGCGATTGCAATCGTGCACAACACGCACTGTGTCGCTTGGGGATTGTGGGTGGGCGGGTGTTTGGGCAATATCACTGCACTGCGCTTGTGTTTATATTTGTCTGTGTGAGTGTGTGTATTAGGCTACTGTTGCCGAGTGATTTTGCAATAATCAATAATTTTTTATTTTGTCGCTTTTCTGCTCTGCAAATGTACTTAATATTGTTATTGCAATTAAGTGCCTTATCGGCGCAAAACCCTTTCGCTTCGAATCGTAAACAAACAAGTTAAATTGAAACTATCAACTTAATAGCTGCAAATGAAAACAAAGCGCCCATATAATTGCTGACATACATTCTTTTTTTTTTTTGCATACGCATGTAAGTACATTTAAAAATAGGCTGAAGTCCAAACTACTAAATTGGCTTTATCGCTGGCGCCGATATCCACTTTCAGTATAAAATGTTTCGAAATTGAGGAGTTTTAATTTTTACAATTTCGATCTACAAACTGGCAAATTAAATATGTGAAGCCTAGAAGGTTTTTACACTTTTTGTTTAAATATTATTTACGAATATCTATAAATTTTACCAGTCGTTTGAACCACATTTTGAGAAATAATCACTGTTATATCTCCTGAAAACGTGCCTTTTACGCTTCACCTGGTGCTGCTGAGCTGCTGTAGAAATATAATTAACAGTAATTAATCGAACCAAATGTTGTATTCATTTATTTTTTTTTTTTGAAGTGTCGGTATTCCTAACCGATCTTTTTGAGGGTTGAAATAAGTCGGAAACGAAAGATTAAATAACAAATATTGGGGCAAGAATAATTGACGGATGATCAGAAGTCGGGAAAAAGGTATTGTAGTGATTAATTTGTATGCGATATATCTTCTTTTTTTATGCTTTTCTAAATACTTGATATTTGATCTTTCGTTTCCGGATGGTTTCATTCTATTCCAATTTTTTTTTTTTTTTTTTTGAAAATTATCTTCTTTATTCAAAGTTATCTACCCTGGTGTAAATGTTCTCTTCAGCGAAACACAGTGTCTCAAAATATTACTTTCTTGCAAGAAATCAGAACGTATTCATCGGGCTCTTCAATGTATTTCATCAAGCTGGAGGAAAGTCATAGAAGTCGAAGTGCTATTATCAACCAAAATGAATAATTTATAATATTACAAAAAAACAATAGGGGAAAACATTTTCTTTTTATCTGAAGCATAAAAAAAGCTCAATCATATAACAGTGATCCCTGATATGATACATAGGTTGCCTTTTATTTTTCGGTATTTATCGCAACTAGTGTTACAATTGGACAACTTTCAACCTTACGGGTATTTTTATTGCGGTATTTTTATTGAATCAATTCGTGTGGCACCCATACATCGAGCTTCTTAGTGACTCCAAGCTTCTTCAAATGGTTTATAACGGTTTGATGACTACTATGCCGGTCTCTTTCGACCAATTCAGTGATTTTATCGCAATTTTCGACGACAGGCCTTCCGGAACGTGGCGCATCTTCGACCACCTCTACACCAGAACAAAAACGTTGAAACCATCGGTGTGCGGTGGAAATGGAAACTGTATCGGGTCCATAAACTGCATACATTTTATTGGCGGCTTGAGATGCATTTTCGCCTTTGTCGTAATACTGTAAAATACGCCGTATTTGCTCTTTGTTTTTCTCCATGTTTGCGACGCTATAACTCACGAACGATTTAAAAGAAACGACAATCAATCAAGCGCGTGTTAACAGCTGAAATGAGCTTTCCAAAAAGGTATAACATGACACGATGCAATGAATAAAACTAGAACTACACGCTTTCAGCGCCAACTAGCGAAAATACCGCAGACTTTTTGACAACCTAATATACATATACGCAAAACGTTTTGACTATCACCGCTATTTATGCAATTTACTGTAATTGAAAATATTCATCTCGATCAAAGCCTATAACTAAATCACTATTATCTTTTACAACTTTCGACGTTGGTTAATCAGCAATAGTACATCGATGTACTTAATTAAATTTCAAGCGAATAGTTTGAGGCTTTTTTTGGAATGTCCAGTTTTTCCAATCATGCCACTATGACAACGCAGAACAAACAGTTGTCTGGTACACAAGCGTTAATTAGCCAGTTGTCTTTCAAGAAATCAGGAAAACCACGCGTCGAAGATATCCACGGATTCATTCAGAGTCAGCGCATTATATCATCATCTGAATGCTTTCCAAAACTTGATAATAGCTGCTGATAACGTTTTCTTACAAACTCTTATTGTCTAACCTTAAAACAGCCATCAAAAATATTAATTTATTTAAGATGATTTTAAGAAAATTCTGCAAATTTAACTTTATCTAATATGCTCGATATTGGTTTGAAGATACCAATATTTACATATATATATTTACATATATACATATGTGACCTGGTCTACGAAAAGGGAGCTAACGTGCAAAAACTAGTTTTCTGGGAAACAACTCGTTTCGTCCATCCGAATCAATTAAAAAGTGAAAATTGATTTTTTGACACCTAAGCCCCCTTTCCGTAGACCAGGTCGCATATATATATAAAAGAAAGTCATGGTAGTTACACTTTTTATTTATTAATTGAATTCTATAGATTATTGCTACTGAACAAGTGAGTTTGACATGAACAAGTCAGTCTTTTAGGACGCACCATGTGGAACCGGTAAGACATTTTTAATATCGCAATAAAATCGCATAGACAATTGCATCACAAAGGAGTTCTTTGCTAGATAATGAATAGCCGCAGTGTTGATAAATAATTCAATTATAAATTGAGTTGAGTGCAGAACAATCCAATATTTAAACGGAAACGATCAAGTTTTCGGTGGTGCTATCTTACCACTGTCTGGGATTGCCATTATTCACTTATCCTAAGGCAACCACAAATATTGTAAACTGTTCCAGTCTCAGATATAATACAATTTCTATTAATTGGGAAATTGGGAATGGTTCAATATAACTGCATCCAAATACGCAGTGCAACACGAAAAAAAATTGATGATTAAGTGGAAGTATAATCCTGAAAGTAAAAATTATTTGTTTGAATCATAACTAGTTCAATACTCGTGCTGCATTATTAGTGGCTAAATATGTTGAAGTTGACGAAATTAATAAACAATAAGCAGTTTTTCTCAGACAAATTGATGTATTTTCGATCATTCAATACTGTTGTAGATGAAGGTTATCTAGATGTATTCCGGAATGAAATCATATAATCATCGGTTAATCCATCTCAAATATACAACGGTACACGTTTGGCAATGAAAAAGAATACAGGAAATATTATTGTAGCAACCATTTTGACTGGAAATTTTAATGGAGAAATGGTCCACTTGCAGATTTAAATTGATTTTGGAAATGCTTATAATAAAAAAACTGCAAATATTGTTGTTAAAAATTAAGAATGATCTACCCTCTTCTCTTTTTTATCACAAGTAGCAATAATTAACCACTTTGAAAATTAAACATTTCTTATAGGATGAATATAAAATTAATTGGTAATATAAATACACACATATTGTTTATTTGTGATTAATAACAAATTGAAGAAAATTGGTATCATTTTTTTGCAAATTTGGAAGTAATCGACTGCGTTAAACTTACACCAAGAATAACGGTTTAATTTTTATTCATAAATACAATTTGACTGTATTGAAAGTTAATAATAACGGGTGATTTTTTTGAGGTTAGGATTTTCATGCATTAGTATTTGACAGATTACGTGGGATTTCAGACATGGTGTCAAAGAGAAAGATGCTCAGTATGCTTTGACATTTCATCATGAATAGACTTACTAACGAGCAACGCTTGCAAATCATTGAATTTTATTACCAAAATCAGTGTTCGGTTCGAAATGTGTTTATCGACAAATTTTGTTCAGCGATGAGGCTCATTTCTGGTTGAATGGCTACGTAAATAAGCAAAATTGCCGCATTTGGGGTGAAGAGCAACCAGAAGCCGTTCAAGAACTGCCCATGCATCCCGAAAAATGCACTGTTTGGTGTGGTTTGTACGCTGGTGGAATCATTGGACCGTATTTTTTCAAAGATGCTGTTGGACGCAACGTTACGGTGAATGGCGATCGCTATCGTTCGATGCTAACAAACTTTTTGTTGCCAAAAATGGAAGAACTGAACTTGGTTGACATGTGGTTTCAACAAGATGGCGCTACATGCCACACAGCTCGCGATTCTATTGCCATTTTGAGGGAAAACTTCGGACAACAATTCATCTCAAGAAATGGACCCGTAAGTTGGCCACCAAGATCATGCGATTTAACGCCTTTAGACTATTTTTTGTGGGGCTACGTCAAGTCTAAAGTCTACAGAAATAAGCCAGCAACTATTCCAGCTTTGGAAGACAACATTTCCGAAGAAATTCGGGCTATTCCGGCCGAAATGCTCGAAAAAGTTGCCCAAAATTGGACTTTCCGAATGGACCACCTAAGACGCAGCCGCGGTCAACATTTAAATGAAATTATCTTCAAAAAGTAAATGTCATGAACCAATCTAACGTTTCAAATAAAGAACCGATGAGATTTTGCAAATTTTATGCGTTTTTTTTTTAAAAAAAGTTATCAAGCTCTTAAAAAATCACCCTTTATAAGTATGCCTTAGTCACAGCAAAGAGTGGACGTGGTCCTCTAGTAAAAGTATAAATGATTTATTACAGAATCACAGACGAAGAGAGCTTATTAGCACTTACTTTTCTAATGAGTATGATTATTTTGCATTCATTTCCCTAGAAACCAGAAACTTTATTGACTATATATGTTCAGGGTTGTCATGAAACACGATTCCGACAATAACAATGTTAATAAAAACAAACTGAGATTCTTCTATAAAAATTCTAAATACAAAACATTTTATTTATGCTTTGCATATAATATGTGCTCTTCGGCCTAATGTCTTATGAAGGATATCTTAAAAATGCTTTACACAAGAAAGGTGACCAAACTTTTATAATTTTATTCTTCTCAAAAAAGGCAGGCTTTTGACTAAGCCAGATCAACAGTTAGTCTTATTCTCTGCTTCTGTTTGAAATAATCTGAAAATTTTAAATTTATGCTAATTCCGAACATATTACAAATTGGTCAATTATGAAGATTCTGAATATATTTTGGTGCTAAAAAATCTTACATTTTATATTATACATGTAAAAGAGATAAGGCTTAAAAACGGTTATTTTTGCTTTCTTGTGAGCAAATTTTAATCTTTATGGGCACGTTTCATTCATCGGCAACTTTTCAATGATTTCACCATGAGAAAACCGAAACCTTTAGATAACATATATTTAAAATGAATTATTATTGTATATGCATAATATAATGTAAAGTATAATATATAAAGGGTGTTTTTTAGAAATAAAATATTTCATAGAGTTGCTGCTGTCAAGGCTGTAGAGCTGACTTTTTGTGTGAGCATAAAGGTTTATGCTGATAAAGCAGCAGTTTGCAACCAAGTTTCAGCAGCTTATTGACGGCTTAAAAAGGGGGTTGTTTTCAATTGGAACCACAGGGTGCTTTGTATAACATACCCATACCAAAAATTTAAAACATGAAGTAAAAATTTTTTCCAAGTTTTCTTACGATTCAAACGAAATAAAATATGTATCCCTCTTAAAAAAGCCCCTGCTACATATATATATTTTAATTTTTTTTTCCGTGTAACTGCTGATAAGTGTGGAGTGCAAGCTGCGCAAACATATTTTTGATTTCAAGGTTGCTTGCAGTTAGATAAACCGGATCCGAAGAACAATGCGGCGTCTTAAAGTAAAAACTCTTCTGGAGTATAATTTCAAAAGTCCATTGAATGGGTTCTGATTGTTCGCAAAAACCATCACCAACGTGACTGAAACTAGTAACTAAACTAGAAATCTTGAACCCGACTTAATTGCGGCAATTTAATACTTATGTGCAAAATATTTATTTTAATCACCGTATATTAAAAAAAAAAACGCGGTTTAAAGGTCGGCATTTAATCATTTCGAAAACGCATAAATTGTTTGTTATGTGAGCGTTTCTTGGCGCTGGCGTGACGGCGTCTATCGAAGCAAATCATCCGTAGGCAATTATGTTTTAAAATAAACAAATATTATCAGTGCGAACATTGGACATACACATGCAGACATATGAGTGGTGATGATTATGCTGCTGAGTTCAAAAAACTACTAATTGCTCGGGCAAAAGTGCGTCTCATTAAAAAAATAAATTAATTTTAATTAATATTCATATTAATATTAACTAAGTTGATAGCAAAATGTTGATTCTTATGCGAAATGTATATGTGTACTATACACATATATGTATATTTGTACAAATATTCAAATATGTAAATGTTTTTTTTTTTTTTTTGACCAAAAAAATGAAAAGGGAAGTTTTTAAAGTTGGATCTAGAAAAAAATCTAATCTGCAAAGAAACCTTCTAAGTAATTAGGAAAAAACTGTTAATGAAGAAGTAAAAAACTTTTCTAGAACAAAAAAACAGCGTTGCTATATATCAGTCGATACTCAAAGCTAAAAAAATTGTTAAATTTCTTTTAAAATGCAATTATTTTAATTATTTCACAGTTAAATAAGTTTTTTCTGCAGTCGGCCTATTTGCCGGAGATTATGGCAGTAATGAAAATTACCTCAACGAAGACTCTGAAGGTTATTTTCGATACGCACCCAACAAAATTCAAATGAAATAAAGCCCAATGCTTACGGTCAACCAGCTTAGGCCATTGGAACATTGAAGTCTCTAATAGTAGGGCATACTAGCCTTGAAATCGCAAACCGTGTATTCAGTGCTGGTTTATGAAAACCTAACTTGATTTTCAATATCATCGAGTCGCTTTGAGAAAAGATTAGTTTGGCGGCCAGGACACAGAATAATCGCAGACAACTCTAACGTTGATGGTTTGGTAAGAAAGCGTATTTTAGCCGCGCTATCAGTAGAATAGTAACGAGTCGTTTGTCCGCTATCCGCATGTGTTCTACTACTGGATAGCTGCGCTTCGCGGGACTTGGCCAGTACTTGTCAAAAATCGGTTCATGTGCTGTTGGAAGAGTTTTTGGCTAAAAATTGATAGGAAGAAAAGTAAGGCTAGCCTTTCCCAAGTTCTGGAGGTTCTATCAGCACTGTTGATAACTATGTTGAAAGGTTAAAAATCTCACTCGACACCAGCCAGAAATTAAATGCCTGAACAAATTTTATTGGTCGTTTGCTGAATTATAAGTACGAATTACATGAGTTATATATTTAAGTCTTCACAAAGGTCTAATATTCATGTGCGATCTCTGGGTCAGCCATCAAACCTAACACAACGTAATCAAGTTCGGCGGTAGCAGGTGCTCCTAGGTTTCAGGTTCCCTGTCGTAGAACCGGCAGTTGGCGCAAGAGGCTAGTCCTAGGTTGAATAGGTGCCTTTTTAACTTGAAGTGGCCGGTGTAGAATGCGACCAAGAGCCTGAGTTTAATCCTTGGGAGGTTGATTATCGATCTAAACCTGTTAAGGTTGTACCCCCTATTAGCAACTTGGCATGCCGCATACCATGCGCCCGTTGCCAATGACCTTCTCTGCCAACTCTTTCTTCCTTACGGAGCGGCTCCTTTATAGTGTGGGGGCCCACCCCAGTGAACGGTTCGGGCCATACCATATCCGGCTATGCCTCTGTGACCAGGTACCCAAATTAGGTGTATCTGGTTCAATTGCGCTAGGCTGTTTAGGCGTTCTCTACACTCCTGCACTAGCAGCGATTTGATCTCGTAAGCGGAGATCGCTTTTAGTGCCACTTGGCTATCGCTGAGTTTGGATATTCGCTCATTTCGATAGTTGCGATGGAGGTTTATCTCTATGCACCGACTTATGGCCAAGACTTCGGCCTGGAAGATACTGGGCAATCTGCCCATCGGTATGGATAGCCTTGTGCGTGGACCTGCGATCCCTGCACCAATACCTTCCGACGTCTTCGAGCCGTCAGTGTACCACTTCAGTGTACTATCCCTCAGCACCAGCTCAAGAGTGGAGTCATTCCACTCGCTATTGCTGCCAAGGGTAACCTTGAACTTCCTCGTGAAATTTATTGTTTTTGTAATCCCGTGGAATGTTACCACTTATCATCTCCATCCTCTGGGACGAGATTATTTTCCCTTTGCCGCATCCCTCTGCCGTTATTTGCAGGAGTGAATGCTTGGCTACTTGACCGATCACTATGTGGAGCGGTGTGAGTTCCAGCAGGACCTCCAGCGCCGCCGTTGGGCAAGTTCGCATAGCGCCCGTCATGCAGACACATGCTAGCCGCTGAAGCTTCGATAGTTTCATTACCCCAGGATTTTCCTGCCAGTCGATTGCACACCATTAGTGCCTTTGTTGCCTTGACCAGGGTTTGGTTCACATGCTGCTTCCACCGCAAAGCGTAATCCAGCGTAAGACCAAGATATTTTACCTTGCTGGTCATCTCGATCTCTCTACCCCCAAGTGTGAGGTTCCTAAGCCCAGGTAGGGACCTACGCCTCGTGAACGGGACGATGGTCGTCTTCGAGGGGTTGATACTTGGCACGAATCTTTGTGCCCCTTGCTGTGGTCTCAGCAACCCTAGTGCGCAGTACCGCCTCTATCCATCTACGCACCGGTGCAGCCACATTCCTACTCTCCAGTGCCATGGCTACACTTTTATGAGATGTGTTGTCAAAAGCTCTCTCGATATCCAAAAAGGCGCATAGCATAACTTCCCCTTTCTCCAGTGAACTCTCTATCTCAGAGGTCAACTGGTACAGAGCCGTGTTCTGTATGCATGCTGAGCCGCATGCAGGAGTGCAGTCTTCAGCGCCTTCGACCTTAAATGGTGATCTATTATCTTCTCCATAGTTTTCAGTAGGAAGGAGGTTAGGCTGATTGTCCTAAAACATTTAGCCAACGAGTAGTCCTTCCTTCCTACTTTTGGTATGAAGATTACCTCAGCTGTCCTCCATGATTCAGGGATGTGGGCCAAGGCGAGGCTCTCTCTCAGCAGCCTAATCAGGTGTGGCATCAAGATCTGCTCACCCTGTTGTAGAAGCGCTGGGAAGATGCCGTCCACTCCCGGAGACTTGAACCTTTCGAACGAGGTCATTGCCCACCTGACCGAGTCCGCAGTAAACAATTGTTTAGGGATAGCCCAATCAGTGCGGGATGGCCTGTGTTCAGTTACGGACAGACACCGGTAAACTGGAATAGTCTCCGGAAAGTGAGCACGCAAGAGCTCTGTAGCTCTGTCCTTCCTCTGTCATTCCTTTTGATGGCTAGCACTGTGTCCGTCTTCCCTTTAGCCAGAGCCTTGTGCAGCCTAGCAGCTTCTGGTGTAGAGGAGACGTTTTCACAGAATCTCCTAAAGCTAGCCTGTTTAGCAGACCTGATCTCTTAATTATACAGTGTCAGGTTGCTCCTATTCTCTTCCCAAACTCCTGTACGTTTAGCCTTATTAAATAGGCTGCGTACCTTCTTCTTAGGTCTGCGAGTTTCCTTGTCCACCAGGAGCAATTGCGCCTGTCTGTCGGCACTACGCGTTAATGATGGACCCGTTAAGCGCGGTCAATCTGCTCTCCATTCCCGGGAACGTGACGCTACTGTCAATCTGCCCCTCTCTCTTTAATCCCTAGAAGGTGCTAAATGGGTTTCTGCTCTAACATAACCAGCAAGTACATTAACTTTCAAATGGAGTGCCTACGTTAAGTTATGCAAGGAGGCAAAAACTATGCTCTTAGCAGCATCACCTCTGCAGCGATGTGCTCCATTAAGATTCGGATCAAGGCCATGAAGAAGTGTTTGCATTAAAATGTGTATATTTTTCGGAAAATTCGTGAAATTCGCAGCCGGCATAAATTATCCAATATCAAAATACGTTTTATTTCACAATTACTGCTTTATGTATCTAAAACAATGTATTGGATTTCTTAGTCCTCTTTTAAAGCCTTAAAGTTGCTGTCTCACTCGCTACGCTTGCCAAATAGTTCATCGAACATTAATGCCGAATGACTCATTTCCAAATTTGCCTGCAAGGATGTCATTTCAATGTATTTGCGCTGCTTAGCGGCAGCTGCTTTTCTGCCATCATTATAATGTCGCAAGAATAGCGAAATCGTTAAATCGTAAAAATTCGTTCCGACATAAAATGTAGGAATATTAAAATTTGCAAATGTAAACGCACACACACTTACTTGCCTACATAAATCCTTGCAACATGGCCAAATTTATTACACACTAATCTCTATGTGTATATGTGTGTAAATGTAAATGTTTATGTGTGTGGAGAACAAATTACAAAGTAGTGTTGTTGCTGTTCTATTATTACAGCCTGCATTTGCAACGCTGTATTGCCATTTGCCAAAAATGGCGCCATAAAAGCTTTGGAAAAAGCTGCAAAAATAAGGAACCCCGTTAAAATCGCGTATGAATATTGGCGGCAAAAATAAACATTACAATTTGGCGAAATGCACTAAAACAGCATTTAACAATTACTACGCCCGCTCTCTTCGCAATCCATGCAATGACCAAGCGCCGTTCGAAAGCAGCAGAATCCACATATATAGGGTTGCCAAGCTTACTGCCTCGAAGGGAGGTTGGCGTCAGTAATGTTGGCGACGCATTTTCATTTGCAATTTATTAAACGCCCCCGCATAATTCTGTCATACTTTGTGCCTCCAACATCAATACAAATGTCAAGAATGTTGCCTGCAACAACAAAACAAATATACCGCTTAACAAAATATTTCTCAGGAAGCTATTAGATATTTCCAAATTTCATCTTGAAAGTGGAACATATTGAGTGCAATATTTCACATAGTGTAAGGGTGTGGCAAACGCCCAGCACATATGCAATATTATTTGCGTTGAATTGTACTTAGACAGCAGGAGGTAAAGCAATGCAAGAAACTGACGCAAAATTCTGAATAAATTAAATGCAAATAAATGACACCAAATTCTGGCTGTGGTTTCAGTAAATAGTAAGCAACGCTTTTTATATCATGAACAGGGTACGTAAGTACATTAAGTTTGTTACGACGTTTCAACCACCAAAAAGAAAACGTAAGAGACCCTATAAAGTAGGTATTTAAATGTTCAGCGTGATGTGCTGAGTCCATTTAGCCATGTCCTTCTGTCTCTCCATCACTCTGTCTGTAAATATGAAAACTAGTCCCTCAGTTCCCAGCTTATATTTCAGGACTGTCGATATCGGACCATTGTTACACTTAGCTGCCATACAAACATAACGATCCGAATAAAGTGCTTTTATGGAAAACTTTTTAATTAGAGGAGATATCTTGACCAAATTTGGTGCGGCTTACTGTCAAAGGCAATTACGTAATCTTCGAAGAAAATTTTCAGATCGAATCTCCGTACCATTAAGCTGGCGCTCAAACTGTCCTATTAAAGTTTTTGTGGGGAATCTCTTATATTCGTTAATCGTATTATAGCTTCGGGGCAGCCGAAGTTGAGGATTTTTCTTGCCAATTTACGTCCAATATGCTTCCCGAATGTAGTTCATTTCTTGTGTAAGAATTTACATTTGAAAAAGTCTTAGAAATTCGAAATTCTTACCAAAAATCTTATTATTTCCATCATTTCCCAAAAATATATATTTTGGAGGGTTTTATGAAAATTTCCAGTTGATCTGCCCAACTATTTCGGAAAATTTCGCTGATTTTAAAAGCAGCGTTTCAAGAAAATTGCGTAAAGAAACTCCGAAACTAATTACCCGATCAACTTCATGATTTTGGAAAGTAATCTGAAATAAATACATATATACACACTTGATATATAGTATCTACAAATCGGGGTGACGTCATTTTGACCGATCTAAATGAAGTTAGACGACCCTGGCGCAGCTTCATTCAAGACACTGTGTTAAGCTCCTAATTATCCACAATCGAACTGCATGCCCAGCTAACCCGACACATCGAATACCCCTCTCTCTATGGTCCGACTCCGTCGAAACTGCACGTTTTCTGGACCTATCGTTGCACCTTACCACCCTAACGGAGACTCTATAATCGTAAGAATAACAACATCATTACAACAAAAACAACAGCTTGTGACGGCCAGGTGTCATGTTTGACTTTGATACAACGCTTGGAAATTGTCCAATCATCGAAAAACTATCTTCTCATTTGACGTCCACTTAGTTCAATGTCTTTGTCAGCAAGCGAAATTGTCCCTACTGAGGTGAGCCAAAGTATCATATGGTTCAGGAAATTCAGAAAACCTAATTGCATCCCAAAAATTGCCCACTTGGTGCTGATTGCGGTATAGCGGCATCGTCGGCCTTATACTTTAGTGAGTGACCGATGCAAAACTGTAGACCGAATGAGCTGGTACGTCCTATCTTATGAGAGCGCAGTGTAAATGAACACGCACCACCGTCCGTCACTATCGTCCGTGTACGTGGATTTTCGTAAGATCTGGACTTTTCTCATAGAAACGTATCAGCTGATTGTTCTCTTAAAACACAGGGTCATTTGTAATAATTGTTGAATATATTTTAAATATTCTTAAATTAACTCAGAATCATGTGTACCAATCCGCCTGGTCTGTCCAACAGATTGGAGGTCTTCCTCTTTTTTTGCTTTTCCTGGCAGGTAATGCGTCGAATACTTTCAGTGTTGGAGTGTTTTCATCCATTTGGACGACATGATCTAGCCAGCGTAGCGGCTGTCTCTTAATCCGCTGAACTTTGTCAACGGCGTAGGTGATTACTTATGTATATTAAATTTATTACCAATAACCTGCATTTTGTTTTATAACTTCAAGTGGGGAGCCAATTTACTCCAACACATTCAATGAAAATAAACTGGTACTTTGAGTTATATTAAAAAAATTTATTAAATTTTATTACTTAATTCATTATTAACCTCTTTGGCAGCAAAGTAATGTATCCTTGACTTTTTTACCGCCTCCAACTAGCCAAATTGAGTATGTTCCATGAGTACCAATTTTGTTTGCATTTACTTAACTTCAATTACCTAAATCCACTCAATGCATTTTCAATTCTTCCTCACAACCACAATTAATTACTTCGTCCACTCATTCACTCAGCACTCTTCGCAAAGTGTTCGCATTTTTACCTATTCCTTTATTCATTTTCGCTCACTCGTGAACCTTGCCCGATACTACTACGCGCGACCTAGGCATATTGTAGAACGCCAAAGAGCGACGGCGGCGTCGCACGGTGGGACGTGTAATCCATTAAACAATCAACAATGCGCCGAGAGAAAATATTCGTTTAACTTCAAGTGACTTGGTAACTTGATTATTAACAGGCAGATTAAAAACTTTTAATCTGAGCGCAGCAAATTGTTGTTAAAAGGATTTCACAAAAGCAACAACCACAGCAAGAGCAGCGCAAGCAAAAAAAATATGCGATTACAGGCGGCGCATGCGGCAGCAACGAGCACTTAGGGGGCGGCGACGGCGGCGGTGATTTCAAGGCAAGGAAATTGAATAGTTGAACGCGTGGAATGAGAAGAAAAGAAATTAAGCAAGGAACCTAGAAAATCTACGCCTTCTCCTTACTTGCTACAGCTCCAACAACATGTGTTGCAAGAAGACACAGTTTGCCGCGGTGTAGCTCGCAGTGTAGCTCGCAGTGCTTGCCGTAATCGCCGAAGTTTATTGGCTTAGTAATGCGCCGTTATAAGGAAGGTGCTGTTGGTGTTGTTGATATTGTTATTGTTGTTTTTTTCTATATACTTGCTGCTTTTGTTGCCATGACCTGCTGTGTTGCAAGACTGTTAACGCCGTAAAACAATTAAGCGCAGCATCAACAACAATCGCCCAACAACAACTTCAACTTAAAGTACAAAGGAAAATGCTACCACGAAAGAGGGGCAAAGTAAATGACGCAAACGAAAATGCTAACAATGTGTGTGCACCGCTCATATTAGCTGCCACCGAAATACTCACATTCACACAGTGAAACACATACATACACACAAACACGCATCCAATAAATATTGGTGAAAACAACAATTAAGCTAGTTATTAAGCACAGAGGAGACAATAAAACAGTTAACGGCACAGCAAATTAGCAACAACAAGTGCTGGCGGCTTCATAATGCTCCTTGCATTGTTGTTGTTGTTGTATTTGTTTGCCTTCGCCTTGTAATCCGCGAATGTAAGCAGATTTCATCTTAATTCAACGCAAAATTAACAAATTGCTTTGGGCAAAGGGCACACAGCAACAGAAGCAGCAATAACAATAACAGCAAAGCAACTATAGCAAAACAACAAGGAAATGTGGCAAGTATGTTTTGAGCGGTACAAATATATAAATACTAACATTCATACAAAACTCGCACTAAGCAATTTGTAGAAGCCTTGTTCTACAACAACAGATTATTATTTTTACACTCTTGCAACATGTTGCTACAGAGCATAATACTTGTGTTTTCGTAGCATCTCAGACTAATATATATGTATATATAAATGATCAGTATGACGAGTAAAGTTGAAATCCTGTTGACTGTCTGTCTATCCATTCGTGCGTCCGTACAAGCTGGAAATTGAGTTAAAATTGAAATATCTCGATGAAAATTGGTATGTGAGTTCCCTTTAGTACAAAAACTTACAATCTGGTAGTTGGAGTCATCGAAATACTGACACGCCCACAAAACGCCATTAGTCGAAAACATATAAAATTCCGTGAATAAGCATTAAATTAAGATATAAAGCTGTAATTTGGTACAGAGGATCGCACTAGTAAGAGGCACCTGTCAGAAAAAATTTTTGAAAACGTGGCCCCTCTCTCTAACAAATTTAATGTATATGTCTCCAAAACCACTTGAGCTACAACAACTAAATTTGCTGAGTACAAATCCTATAAGAATGGATAAAATCGGATGATAACGCCGCCTCTCCTCATATGTATAACAGTACTATTAAAAACTACTTAAAGCACAATAAATCAATAACTAACGCCGGAGATATTAAATTTTAATGGCTTCACAACTACAAGCCTTATGTACCTAAACGTACTTCCCTGGCTTTAATCATTGCCAGTTGCAAAAATGTAAAATGTTTGGTTGTTTCCGAATTTAGGGCTTCTTACTATTTTTTTAAACGAAATATTATTTAATTTTCATCTGGAAGTAAGGTAATATACATTAAAGAATATTTGAAAATCTTAACAAAGCCATTTTCGGATATTCACCTTTTGTCAATGGATTTATATATTCATGGTGTTTCCTCTACCAATTAAAAAGTAAATTCTTTATTTCACTTGATCAAAATAGTTACTGGAAAGTGAATCACTTAATTATCCATATTTTTGTCCACATAAAAAAGACTTCGGTGCGTTTTTATTATGGCAAAGTCCTTTTTAATAGTAGTAGAAGCTGATCCAAAAATGTGCACAATCTGAAAGATATCATTGATAAAGCTCTAGTACAGGCAAGTTGAATCGCGAGTTCTCATATGTAGAGGATCTGCAATAAAACTCTCAAATTTGATCAAAATTGGTTCGTTGTTTTTGTTATGAAGCTAATTTTAAGGAGTTTATGGTTTGAAAAAAGGCGATCAAATGGCCACTACGGTTCCGTTTGCATATCTCCACCCTTTTATCCGATGATATGGCAAATTGAATTGATTGAAATGACCAACACAAATCCGTTGACAAACAAGGAACCTACGAGCTGTCGATATCACGTTAACCATATTGGTAGACGATGTATATATGTACCATAAATATGGATGCCAACTTTAGAAGTAAATATCCCCACACCGTGGAACTATTTAGAACTTTCGAGGTTATCTCACCTTGAGAATTTCCATATGTACGATATTGAGGACCCATTTTTTGGCGGTTATCACAGAAAGTTTTCCACTTTTTAAACTAGTAGGAAATCTATACGAGTTTACAATTCAGCGATCCTATAAATTAAATATGAAAAAAGGATAGTGATCAGAGTCGATTTAGCCTAGTGCCGCAGTTTTTGAGACATAAATTATATGTTTTCACTCGTTCTCTTCCCCGCAAGTAGCTGCATATTTATCAGAACCGCTAATGTCGGACCACTATAACATATAGCTGCTATACAGTTAAGTGATCGGAATTAAGTTCTTATATGGAAAACGGTTTTAGTTGACGAGATTTCTTCACTGGAGATGGGTTGTGGTCTAAGGAAAAGAAAGTGTTTATAAGGAATTTGATTTTCTGTATTTATGAAGACTATTGTAGCTTTCGTACCACTAAATTATTCCAAACATCCATCCAGTGGTATCACATTTGATCGATATGAAGTGCCTTCGCTGATTTGTTTCGTTGTTTTGGGTTATACATACATGCTTTCTCAATTTTCAAAAAACTTCTCAAAGATAATAATCCAAATGTGATATGAGAATCAACATGAAAACTAAAGCAGTATTTTAATATAACTACGAATCTGTGAATTTAGTCAAACTATTGTGAGTTTTTCTCCCTTTGCTTATAAAAACTTCGAGGGAATAAATACTCGTATAATAACAAATTTAAATTTAATCAATTCATTACCTTCCATGCGGTTTGAAACCAAGCCTAAACTTTTATTACTATGTTGCGGAACCCAAAAGGACAGCAATTGCTTTTGCTTCAAAAATTTTTCAAACCAATTCGCGATTTTCAATTTTTTGTTTCCAGTCATCTCATTGGACTCAAGCGCGTTATCGAATATGCACAAAACCAAACGAACAGCTGTTTCAATTGCAAATTTGCAAGTAAATATTATTTGGAACAAACCTATTTAATTTTTAATGAAGTTTCCAATTACAGAAAATTTAAAAAGATCTATTTATCGAAAACAATTTTTAAAAAAATAATTTGTTGTGTTCAAATTACGTTTTGTAAATCAAGGGGGGCCTGATTTTTGCCAGCTTAAACTTTAATCTCTTTTTTGTTTCTTTTAAAAATTTTATTAAATTTAACATATTTATTAAAAAATATAATTTTTAAATTTTTTTTGCTTTTGATGGAAATCGTTGACCTGCATCAGTGCCGCCGGTTTCTGGCATTTTTAAAAAACATTGAATAGAAGCAACGGCAAATAAAACTTTTTCAAAAGGCAGAATATTAAAAGAAACCAAAAATTTCAGATATTTTTTTTAAATATTTCAAAAAAAAAAGCCTATTAAATTTGCTTTAATTCAATTTAAATTTAATTTACCCCCCCAAAAAAAAAAACAAAAAAAAAAAATACGATTTTTTAAGCTTTCTAAAAAAGCTCCCCTCTTATAAAGTTTTATTTGGTTTTTTTTATTGAATTCTAAAATTAAGAAAATTTTTTAATTTTAATAAATTTTTTGTTTTTTCCTAAAAGAAATAAAGAAAAAACTACAAAAACTAACTTGATTCCCTTAACTTAAAATTCAAACTTTACGATTTAAAAATTTTGGAATTTTTTTCTGACCCGCGAAAAAAAATTGGTTTCTTTTCCACACCCAAAAATGTGAATTTTCAAAAAATTCCCTTTTTTGATTTATGAAAAATTTTAATATCTGAATTCATGACACCTACTGCTTTTTTTGATCGGTTTCAATTATGATTCCGACAACTATCAGATTCCACAACACCCCTGACTATCTCGAAACCCAATAATAGGCACCGCTACATTGCTTTCGATTCAAGATTATTTTTAGTAAATCTCACGCGATTTATTCAGCATTTGTTTACCGACTCAGCTCACGTACTAAAGCGCGTTATCAGCTACGTGCACAACAACATCAAACGACAGCTGTTCAATTCGAAAAGGCGCTTATCGCTTGCAGTAAATATTATTTATATATGTACTATATATACAATTATTACATAGCATATGCTTATGCATTCAAATACATGCTAATTAATTTAATCTTTTGCTGTGACAGCAGATCGTTTTTATTGAAATCAATTAGTTTCAAAACTATAATTAAATAGTTGTGTTGAACAAATGGTGCGCTCCTTCTAGAAAACAGGTGGCCTGATAAGCCAGACTCAACTTTAACTACGCTCTTCTTTTGTTTGTTTTGAACTTACATTTATTTTATTACTGTATTATTTTATTTTTAAGTATATATTTTTAAATTTTTTATGTGCTTAGACTTAAGATGTAGTTTGTTTATTCTGCTGCTAGTCAAGTGAGCGGTTGCATGTGGATTACGTGTAAAGAACTTAGAAAATATAAACAAACGGCAAATAAAATCTATTCCTACATGACAACAAGTCAGTAAGGGTGCATTGGCAGTGGAAAGAAACCACAGTAAAGTCAGATATTAGGGTGGCTCTTAAATTTTCAAAAAAAAATTTAATTATTATTTAATGTTTTTGTATAGTTACGAATTGTCGGAATTTAAAATTTACATGAATTTACATATACTCACATTAGGGTGGGACAAAAAAAAAATATTTTTTCACTTGAGCAAATTTCTCAAAAAATTTTTTGTTTTATAATTTATATAGCTTTTTTTTATTGAATTCTAAAAGTTATTAGAAAATTTATTTTTAATTTTAATTAAATTTATTGTTTCTCCTAATATAATAATTAGAAAAACTAGAAAACTGAAGGGTGGAGGACGTTCCCGTTACAATTAAAAGTTCATACTTTCAGCGATTTTAATAGAACTTATTTTTCAGAGTGCCATGCGAAAAAATATTTGTTTCTTGTCCACCCTAAAATATGTGAAGTTTACAAAAAAGTTACCTTTACGACTTTGATGAAAAATTGTGAACTAATTCTAAATTTCTTACATTTTCCTTTAATTCAGGCCTTTTTATGTGACTTTCGACTGATAATTTTCGGACACCCAATACATTTTGATAAGCTCTGATTTTTTTTAGAAACGCTTTAGAACATTGAAGACATTACTTTATTCGAAAAATTTTAAATGGCACTTTTCCTCTAACAAATTTTGAATGTTAACATCAATTGCTGTTTCGGAAAAAAATTCCGTCATTTTCATCCCCACCCTCACGCAAGTTTCTTTTAAGAAATCGCGACGCTAAACAAGACAAACAAAAGCAAATCTTACTTTCCGAAATGAGCAATGCCTTTGTTGTTGTTGTTGCATAACAGCGGCAGTTGCGGTTTATACAGTGCGGCTGCATTATTTTCGCAGAGTTACTTTGGACTGCAGTTTACCCAAGAAAGACACAGCGATCGGCTGAGTGCGGAAAGCGCCGAGAGGAAGCTTGAAGTTGACACACAATGTTCGACAGGCAAGTGCTTGTGTTGCATTTAGCAGTGTGGCGAATGTATGTAGTGTCATTCGAGTGCCTTCAAAGGCACAACAACAACAACAATAACTACAGCAAAAACAACAAAGTAAACGCGAAGTGCTTATGTTGAACACAACGTTGCAGCAAAGAGAAAAATCCACAAACACAAACAAAGCAAGGCAAAGTGAATGACTCGAGACGTTGCAACACGCCAAGATACTTGAAAAATCTACGGAAGTGCAAAACTCTGCTCTGTGGCGGTGAAAATGGTGAAACTTTTGGTAGCTGACACAGCAAAAGTGTGCGAAAACA
Source organism: Bactrocera correcta (assembly GCA_027475135.1). NCBI lineage: Eukaryota > Metazoa > Arthropoda > Insecta > Diptera > Tephritidae > Bactrocera > Bactrocera correcta. The sequence continues at coordinate 113,959,894 of CM050323.1, forward strand.
AGTGGCTGCCGGTGCTTCTGCGGCTGGAAGAGTGCCGCTCAAGAAAACACACAATTTGCATTTGACGAGAGAGGATTTCTTTTAATTTTGCATTGCATTGTAACGTGCAGTTGCCGTTTCTCAATGAAAGCATACATTATCAAGAGAATTTAAATTTGAATTGCTGAGGTTGGAGGGGGGAGTTATTGTGGCAAGCATTGAGAGGCAGCGCGTCGTTAATGGCGAAAATGTAAACAAACACAGAATTTATTGCATTTTAGAGAAAGCAACAACAAATATAATGCAATAAAGTGAACAAACATAATTGCAAAACAACTACAAGAAAATAACCGTAGTAACAAACATAGCCTTCTAGTAGTAACAATTAAGCATAATGATGACCACAAACGTTAGCAAACAAAAAGGAACCGTAATTACAACAAAGTGCGCGCAAATTAGAACAACAATAGGCGCAGTGTTGCAAAAATAAACCCCAAATAGAAATATTCGCTGCCTCATAATTTTCTCCAGCTCCACCTATACGTTGCGCATTCGCCCCGGTGTGTCATTAGCTGCAGCAGGTGTACCTATGTATGTCCCGGTTTTTGTTTTTGTTAGTGTTTTAAAAGTACCGATGTGTAGCATCATGTACACATACATGTTCTTTGCCTTTAACTGCCGGTGTATTTATTTGCTGGCTGTTGGAAATTTTATTGTAAACATTAACTTTGCCGAAGTGCTAATTAAAAATTTAACATTAACAAGCTGAACAAAATGTGCGCCGCAGAATTTTTTGTGTTTTTTTCTTTCTTTTTCTTGAAGATCCTCGTGATTGCGGCCAAGTAGAATTACCACACCTGCAGCTTTTGACTTTTGCACTATTTAATTAGTTGCAGCAGTGGCTGTGGAATTCAAAGCAATTTCAGTTGAACTTAAACGAAAGGAAAGTATACAAAATTCAAACAAATAAACTACAATTAAATTCTATTATTTTAAGTTATACTAAAATAAGTAAAAAAAAAAATAATTTCATTTATATAAATTAAATAATAATTTAAAAATACAAAATTATTTCGAAACAAAAAAATTTTTTAATCAAACTAATTATTTTTCTGAACTATTATTAATTTCCATAAAATTGAAATAAATAAAATTAATAGCAAATTGAAAATGTCGATTTTGAATACATTGGTGCTTTGAATTATTGCATATGTCAACAATTTTATAAGATTTGCTGTCACTTATGTTTAAATATTTATTTCCATTTAGCAATAAAGAAATCTGAAAATGTGAAATATATTTATACTAACAGTTTGGTTAAAATCATAATTAACATAAAACAGAAGAAATTTTAAATCATATGTTATATTTATTATATTTCAATAAAACTGCTTTAATGGTCTTTTACATATTTTCATTTGAACATCTTATTTTAAGAACTAGGAGTAATCTGCGATTATCTGGCGATCCCAACAAAATCCATACATTTCTACCATCACTCTTAGATCATGGTGAAACCATTTTCTCTATTTTCAACTATAGTTTCGTTGATTATACTCAAATATATCCAGATAATTACTGAGGTAGTCTAACTTGGTATTCATATTTGGTACGCGAGTCTGAAAGTTTGACCGATATTATTCACGTTTTCTTCATAATTTGGTGCTTTATGGTTACCTAAGAAATTACTACTACTACTATTACCAACATTAAACTTTTCCGAATTTTATTTTCCGGAACAGTCATAACCCTGATAAAATACTTGTATGTACCTTTTATTAATTACCGAATAACCTTTAAATTTTTCCATACCAATCTTTGTAACTGCTTTATCAAGCGGTAACGCTAGCAGATTATGGATGGAGACTGTTTTTTTTTTTCTTTTTTCAAAAAGAGTACCGCAAACATATTTCTTTGGATACTCTTGATCGTGCGACTCCCGATCCCTCATTCATGGAGAGCTTTACAAGTGCCGATGAGATATGGGTTTGTGAGTTCGACATGCAAACAATTCAAGAATCATCGGAATAGAGGGAAAAAACGAGCCGAAACCAAAAATCAAGGTGATACTCATTGGTTTCTCCGATATTCGTGAATTGGTGCAACATGAATTTCTTCCGGAGAACAGGCGGCTCTATTTGGCTTTTGACTGAAACATATCCGTCGAAAACGGACAGATTGGTCGAAAAGCCCAATTTTCCATGTAATTATGACTGAATTAAAAGCCGATAACGCAATGAATACCATCGATCAATCACCATATTCACAAGATTTGGCTCCGTAGTATTTTTTTTTTGTGCCCCAAGTGGAACTTGCCGCTCTGTGGAACCCGTTTTCAGTCAATCGAAGAGATACAGATACAGTTCACTGAAAAAGCTGAAGGTCATCCCAAAAAGTGATTATGAAAAGTTTCGCGTATATTTAAAATTTTCGGGAATTTTTTGTCACGATCTGTTAGTAGCTCTATGGCAAAATACTTGTCTTTCGTATCTTAGAGGTATTTTCTTCTTTAACTTGTAACGACTTCCTTACAGTAGTATAACGTAAATGTCAATTTCGTCGTCTGCGTTATGGATTTCAGGTCTATTGCTTCTAGATATATTCTTTCCCACAAGTTCGGCGATACTTGCTGTCAGTTTTATCGTTTCTTATATTGGTATTCGATTTCTAGTTTCAATTATCAAACCCATAATTGATTTTAAAGTAAAAATCGTTTTTATCAGCACACATCAACCGCACAGAGTGAATATATCTGTGGTAATGGCAAATAAAATTGGTGCTGCAATAAACATTTATCAAACAAATGCCTGCCAACGCCTTGAGAAGCAAGTACTGTGCAAATGTCTCACGCCTTTTCCTTCAACACTCAACACCGCACCTTTCTGGTATCTACTACACATACTTACATACATACATGCGCTATTCAAATTCTTCGATTGTGTGCCATGACAATATTTGATTTATTTTACAGCATTGCCGTCACTTTGCACAAGTTCTTTCGACTCTTCGCTGAACGGAGAATTTAACCAATTTGTGTAGCGAAATCTCCACACACTCACATACACAGCACTCATAGTGCAGTCACTGCATTCGGTTGCATGTTGCACGTAGCGCCGCCACATCGCAAGTAAATACGCACTATAGACTTTCGGTGCAACACGGCCAGCACAATAACGGCTTGGCGAATTTTCACGTTTTCCTTGGCTGCGCCTGCAAGTCGAGCTGAATTGAGTGGTGCTGCGTGCGTCTTGAGACTTTGACTTCCGCGCGCTTCACTACCCGCAGCAGCAGCTTGCCGCTTGTGCAAATTGTTAGCGCAAAAAATTTCGAACACGAACTGACATGTGTTTACTCTTTCATATTCGTTCAGCTCCTTTATTTACCTTTTTTCCTGCGCGGTTTCCGTTCCAGCGCCAAACAGAAGACGCCAGCGAAGAATCACTGCAATTCGATATCAATGCCACATCTTCTTTTACTGAACCTCATGAAATTTCACATTTCAACGCTTTATTTTTATTGTTGTTATTATTTTATTTTTACTTATTCTATTATTTGCCAACTTGTCTCTTATTTGCCTTGTGCCCACTTTATTTCGCCAAAAAAATTGTGCGCACATGTTTTCCCAACAGTGTATTCGTCTTCAAGCTGTCGATATGTGAGCCATGGAAAGGGTTGCCATCAGGTGATTTTGTCTAGTTGGTTATAAGCCTGTACTAAATTCTGGTGCTAATTATCTTTTTCAATCGAACGCCTTTAGATGTACATAGAGTTAACGAAGTCGGGATTAACTAGTTTAAGTCATTTAAAAGCTTTTACAACAACAGTGTTTAAAAGGAATTTTTAAAGTGTTTTTTCTAGAAATTTAACTAAATCTTTTTAAATTATTGAATTGAATGTACTTAACGTCACATAACTAAAATTAAATAAACTTAACATAATGAAGTTTACTTTAATTATCTTTACTTCAAACATAATAATCACATTTCTTTCTTTTGTGACGCTCTCCACTCTTTCTTTCGATAACATCTGGCAACTCCGATGTTCATGTTAAAATTTTCAACATATTTGTTCGAAAATAATCGCACGCTCACTTGAGTTGTGATGTGTGCTTAACAGTACCGAAAGTGTGTTTATGTGTTCGCCCAAAAGTAGGCTTCCTTTGTCGAACTTTTCATGCAACACGCGGCGTGAAGTAATATTTTTTGGAATTTTCTGTAGCATGCATCCTGCATAATCAGCAACTCTTGGCTGCCTGTTGGATTGTACCCATTCTTAACCAACGCTCATGCCTCCGCGCCACTTCTGCACCCCTCGAATTGCTTTAAATGTAATTATTAAAATATAATTGCGCACATTCTGGATTGCCATGAGCGCGGATGAAAGAAGAAGTAAGTGAATGTTTTAAGAATTAAAGCAAAACACACAAAACAATGTAAGAGGCTTACAGCTGGTATTTTCTCAAGTCTTAAAGGTGATGTGCGATTGTACGAATTCGAATAAAATAATGGAAAACTAATTACACAACATAAAGCTTTGGTTAAGGAATTAGTAAAGCTTTGCTCACAATTTCAAAACTCTTAATTTATTTAAAATTTGCCGAATAACTTATAAAGAATCTATGAAGGAAGCGACGGTACATTATCGTGGTGCTGAAAAACCAGAGTTGTCCGCTTATAACTCCGACCTCTTTTTACGACTAGCCTCGTGCAAACGACGCATAACACTTAAATAGTCTTCCTTGTTGACAATTTGGCTAGTCGGAAGGAATTCGGAGTGCTCAACACCTCGATAGTCGAATAAAAAGCTAAATATAAGCTTGATTTTTGACCTGGTTTCGGGGTCTTTCGGTTTCGGCTCACATTTGCCATGATATTCAGCCGATAGGTGGTCTATTTCTGGATTGTAAGCATAGATCCAAGACTCATCGCCAGTAATAATATGTTCCATGACATCTGCGTAGTTGTAGACGGAAAGCATTGTTTCATAGACGTTAAGGTGACGGTGTTTTTCGAAAAAAATTGAGTGATTTTGAAACCAATCGCGCTTTCACTCTTCTTAGGCCGAAATAATCTTTCAGAATGTTTTTTACTGGTCCCTTCGATAATCCAGCGATGCCAGTAAGAACTCTAGTCGTCGATTCTCAAGCAGCAATTGAGAGGGGTTGATCAGCAGTTGATGTTGATGGCTCTGCTGGATGTGCTTCGTAGTCAACAAAATGGTTGTGATTCTTATGATATGAAATAGAGTCTCAGCGAGACCAGTGAACTAAACAGCAACACCTCAAGTTGAGCAGTTTTAGATTTTGTAGAGAACGGGCGACACAATTATCGCTATTATTTGTTAAACTCAAATCTCATTACAAGTGTCTAGTTATATTAAATAAGTGGAAGATCGATTTTTTTATCACCTTTCCGGCAATAACGTCTCCTTCCAATCGCAATCCCATAATAGAAATTATCAGGGACGCGGTCATTGGTGCCCCTCAGAAAATCCAAGTAATGTGGATTCCTGGCCATGCTGGTATTACAGGCAACCACTTTGCAGACCTCGCTGCAAAAAATGTAGCCAGGACTCCTGCCTTAACATACTATGTCTCATCCAAGCAAGACATTTCTAACCTTATTAAGCAAAAAAAGGCATCAAAAAAACGCAAGCGAATGGAAAACATTTAAACATCACTACGCGGTCATAAACCCAGCCAGAAATCGAATAACCTACTCGTCAACAGTTCCAACTAGCGCAATGAAGACATATACTCGATTAAGGATTGGACACACCACCATAACACACACCCACTTACTATCGGGTAAAAGCCCATCCATTTGCCCCCTTTGCGAGGACACCGCTTCTATCAAACACTTACTCACACTCTGTCCGATGCTTCACTCAACAGCCCACAACTCTGGCAACATTGATCTCATAAAACTACTAAGTGAACCTTCAGAAAAAAACGTTAGGATTGTATATAGATTCTTAAAAACCAACGATTTGTTAAAACATATTTAAGCAACTTACATCTTTACTAACCCTTAGCAAATAGAATTTTTACCTAGTTATAATTACAAGGCGGCTGAAGGCCTCGTAGCCAGTGCTGCGTTTATGTATTTATATAATAAAACTCTTTTTGTTATATGAATTATTATAAATAAATAAAAATAAATATTAAATAAGTGGAAGATTGATTTTTTTATCACCTTTCTGACCCATATAAGTGAGTCTAACTTCCTGTGAGTTCATTTTGGGAAAAACTATTGAAAACAGCCAAACATTTTTCATAGGAATTCGGGAACTAACTTATTACATATTCAAATATTCCTATAGCTTCTAAGATTTCATTTACTGCTTTTATTTCATAAGAATATTATAATATTTAGGTTTTAATATTAATTTAACCTCGCCATTTTTTTACTTATGAGTGACCACTTTCCGATACCTGTCTAGTTTAATTTCCGCAAAGCAAGATAAACGTTTTTTATTATCAACTTCATTGAATCGAATTGAATAATAAATCAAACAGGTGGCCACTCTTTTAGTTATATTTTTAATGAAAGTGTCAGGTTTAACTATCTAGTTTATTGCTCAAAAGCAAAATTAAAATTTATTAACAGTAAAAATTTTTCAGTAGATTTAAAACTAAACCATTGGCAAACTTTTCAAATGGGTCTGTCTAGTTTTATGCCCGCCGTGGTTAATTTTTTTTAACAATTTCATTGAAATAAAAGTTTAAACAGGTGGCAACCTTTTCAAATATATTTTAATAATGTCCACATGGCAATATTTAAATTTTTGTATCAATTTCATTAAAGAAAAAATTAAAACAGATGGCAACCCTTCCAATTATATATTTAGTGCAAGTGCCTAAATCTGTTTTGTTTAATGCACGCTTAGCAATATTTAAAATTTTTAATACTTACATTAAATAAAAATATTAAACAGGTGGCAACAATTTCAACTTTTCATACCAGTACCTAAACTTGTCTAGTTTAAGTGTAATATTTAATTTTTTTTATCAATTGCATTTTCAAAAGATTTAGCACGTGGCAACCTTTTAAAATACATATACTTGTATTTGCATATATTTTTAAGTGCTTTAAATATTGTTATTTCTTTCTCAATATTTATTATAACTTATCAGCATTATTTAATTGAAAGGATACCTGCTGAAACTTAAACTTTCTTTGTAAATAATTTGCTTTGAAAAATTTAGTTTTATTTTAATCAGGAAATAGCTATCTGAAAGTAAGAGTTTCATTATTTCATTTCACTTATCATATAGTGCCATGCATATACGTTTACGCATTTACATGTACTTACATACTTACTTATATGTCCCTTTTCGAGTAAGCAGTAACCGACGTATCGCGCTCAAAGAGTACTCGCGCCACACTCACAAAGGTGCCAAAGCCAGCTGCAAGCAATAATTTAACACTTTCTGTATTTTATATTTTTTTGTTGTTACAGTTACAACCGTTGACGATTGTTTGCATTACGGATGGCGAAAAGAGTATTTTTACAATGTAGGCTCTGGAAATGCCGGCACCAAAGTCTATCCTCCGGCCGTGCACGTAGCGCCGACCGCGTTGTCCAGCGCAAAATTGTTGATTTCCATTTAATGATGATTAATTGCGTAACAGCAACACGAATTGGCATACTATCGGGCTGATTTGCATGGCATACCTACCAGTGTGCATAAAAGGATTTAATGATATGCGGAAATATTTGTATTTATATTTATCATACGTCGCAGTTTATGAACAAATTTATTATAAATGTACAGCGCTCTCAGTTTCCCTGCCTTAAGTAAGCTGCGGTTCAAAATTTTCTCCTTTTTTTTTGAATATTTGCTTTCAATACTATACTGCGTTCAATACTATACTCCTTTGATAATTCCACAAATGGAAAATTTTAAGGATTTTATAGGAAGCTTTTTCATAACGAAAATGTGACCCAAGGTTTGACATTCCCTAAAAAAAGACGATCGTTGTTTAAGGTTGATTATGCTCCCGGTATTCGCCGAAACAAAAATCGTATCCAATTTACGTGGACATGCCGGTTTAAACTATGACCTACACGTACCTTAAGTATCACTACAAAAGAAAATTCGCGTAAAATTGACGACTACATTTTGTGTATGATATAAGTTTCAGACTCCCTAACTTTTCCCCTGCCCAGCTTACGATCTACTATTTGCCAATATGATTACTTCCTAGTCACAGAGGATTCGAATGCAATTAGAATAGCAAAAAACGAGAAAACGCAAAGTGAAGGAAAATATTCAAAAGGAAGTACTGATTCGGAGAGCTTGATGAAATTGAGGAAATCAAGGGACTTGCCGCAATATGGAAAAGAGGGGAATAGAGAAACGAGCAAAACACATAAAATTATGCTGATTTCTAATAAAAAATGAATAACACAAATCTCCAAAGAAAAGTACTGAAATAACGGCAGCAGAAGGATAAAAGAAACCCGCAAAAGGTGTAAATAAACGATGAATAAGAGAGCGATTGGAAATGACGAGCTGCATTCAAATGCCAGAGCAGCAGGTCGACGACTCAAACGCAGCAAAGCCGGATGTACTTACTGGCGCATTTGCACAAGAGAATAGGAAGTTGAACCGATCGAATGATGGGTTAGAAGTTGAATGATTTCTTTTGCAGTATGTCCGTAATACCACTTCAGTGTGCGGAAATGTGGTCAAATCAGCCAACGAATTGCTGTTGGTAATCCTCGTTTCTTAAACCCTATGGAATTCGAATATTGTGGAGAAAGGGAAATCGTAGAAGAACATGATTAACAAATGCTTGGAATACTTGGAAAGGTTCTTACTTTTACTCTCATCACCCTCGAAGCTGCAGAATTACTGTCCGAATACCTCTGGACAACATAAGCTCAAAACGACAGTTGCTTCACTTACAGAGAAGGTTCTTCGATGTATCACACATTTTCTGCGCTTTTGTTAAAGGACGCCTAAAAAACGGTTGCAGTAGAGATTTTGAAAAAAATTTACAATTTTCATGTTGCCTAGATGAAACTAAAGAAATTCGCTAGAAAATTTGTCCATTCAATGATATAAGGTGGAAATATTTGGAAAATAAACTAAATAGCGGCATTTAATTTAAAATTTAAATTTAACCCAAAATTTTGGTCGTTTTTGTCTGATCAATTTCAATTTTTGATCCGATGAAAGTAGATTAGGTCAGTGTAAAGCAGAATATGCAGAAAAAAAATTAGGAATTTGATCATTTGTATTCGAGTAATCAGTCCAGCAAATTCGAGATAGTACGTTTAAAGATAAGCTGATGGACCTGACTAACTGAATAATTACATTATAGCAGACTGTAAATCAAAAATTATTTGACAAGTTTTTTGAAAATTTTTGTAAAATATACTAATATATATGAATAGTGACGAGCAAAAACCGGTCACATGTTTGTAAAATTTTTACATGACATGCTAAAGAAGAATATAAAATATTTCGATTTGCTTGAATTTTTTTTTTTTTAATTTAAAACTTTATTTATTTATTTAACGTAGTATATAAAAAAAAAAAAAAAAAGCCAGTAATTTCGTAGGAAAGTCACAAAAAACTAATGCGTTCAGTTATGCACGCCAACCTGATTACACAGAATTTAAAATTTTTAACATTTTGCCCAAAAACCTTTTCTTTTTAAAATGCTATTCATTAATTTTGCCATACTTTCCAATAATTTTTCGACCAATTTGTACGAGAAATATTTGTCCAGGTTATCTTGACACGCTCTCAAAGCTAATTCAAATTTTTGGGTGATACTCATGCTGGCAGAAAGTTTGCTTCACAATAGCCAACAAATTTACAATTCGTTTGAGATCCGGACTCAAGCCACTCTTTCACTATTTTAGCCGAATGTTCCGGATCTCCAGCATGTTGAAATACTACGTCCTCCTAAACAAAGTCAGGCAAATATGTTTACAAAATATTAAGAAGATTAAAGCTTCCTTTGTCATTATTCCGTCCATTTTATGTATTGTATCGACGTTCCACCAAGCGAGATTGAATGGAATTTTTCCCCTTTGCAAATAAAAACAAAAAAAAAATACCATTTCATAAAGTCTAAGCTAAATTTATACAAACAAATCTACCTATATCAGTTGTTTAAATATATAGGGGTATATTCGCTAAGTGTGCGAAAACATATAATAAGATATGACAATAGCTCAAACGAAATTCTTAGTGAACGATGCAATATAAGCCATCTCTTTCACCTAAGACACCATCTGATCAAATTTAATCCGGACTGACAAAAAAATTTATTTTATATTTTAAAACAAATTTTTACTATTGCCTGCAAAATAAGCTTCTTAGCCAACACTGGCATGCCAACACAAATATGCCAACTCTTTATTCAATTTTCCATACACTTGTTAAAAACTTGGCTGAGATAGCCTTCAGTGTCTTCAGCGAATTTTGATTGGTTTCGGCTCATATATAGAGCGCCACTCGTTAGATTACTGCAGAGTTTACACATCATAATCATAAACCCATGACTCGTCACCAGAACCAATGTTTCTCGATAACTACTCAACCGATCTACATGGAATTTTACACAGCTCTTTGAGATACAATACAATTCTTCAAATCTTAAACGAAGGATTTTTTTCAATTATAGCTATTTGAAAAAAAATGTCCAAGTTCTAAGTTAAAGTTTTAAACAAAATACGAATTTTTCACTTTGGATGATCCTGTACGGTGTTATCGTACAAAAAAATTAAAAATTTCTTTGTTAATAGTTTATGTTTCTATTTATTAATATTTCAAAGGAGCAGTTTTTTATCCGAGGCTATCCATGTAACCCCTTAACCTCTGTTAAGTTCGACTCGCAAGAGGTTAAGTTTTATTTGACTTCACGACCATCATATAAAGCTTTGTGCTACATAAATATGTACATACTTTCGTAACAAAATGGACTTCCCAAAACATTTTCGTCGTGATACTATTGAAACATAAAACTTCAAGCAAACTCTTTCTTATGATTAAAAGCAGTTTTTTTTTATAGTTACAAATTGGCAAAGCAACTGTGGGTCCAGAAAACACAGCTACCAAGCACTCATTTATTGACACGTAAGTATATAGTATTTGAGTTGTCACTTAAAAGTGACTTAAAAATACTGTGCTTGTGAAGATTACCACACATTTTTCATTTCATTCTTCTCCTACAGTAATTTTCTCTGCTTGTTTTTCCATTACAATTCGATAGCGAACTTAAATCCGGTATGCAACCGTGTACGGCACTTGAGTTTAACTGATTATTTTTACATTGCAACCTTTAAGTTGCTCATTAAATTGTAGCACAAATATTTACCGCTTGCGCCTTAAGCGAAGCAGGCAAATAGCAGTGGCAAGAAAATCCAATTAAAACGTCCATTACAACAATTGAAGTCGCTCACGCAGAGAAGTCGGAAGCAAACGCAACGTAGATGCCGGCAAATGATGTAAAGAACGGCACATGCAGATGCACACAAACGCAATCATAAATAAGTTTAATGTTTTTCTTTCAATATTTAAAAATGCACTTTCGTTAATTAACAGATAAGAAAAATAATAACAATTACAACAACGAAAATTACATACGTGCGGCAGCAACGCAACTGCAGCAACAACAACTACTACAACAACAATCAGCAATATAATAAACAAAATGCAAAGAATAATGGAAGAAAACCTGCACGCGTGCTGCAGCCGCCGCTAGCGACATATGTCACGTGCACAGCGACAGCGGAGAGGCAGGCGGCCATGCAGCGCCGCATGCGTGGCAAGCCGCAATTTCTGACAAATATTCAAAAATTATTTCATAAATTCGCAGCGCAAACACGCGCATATTTTAAGGCGTGCAAGCGGCTTTTTGCATTTATGCGCCACACAATGTTGCCACAGATGTTGCGAGCGCGCGCACGTTATAAATGTGGCATGAGTTGTGGTCGCTGCCAAATTGACTTGCAATGCTCCTTTTGTGGCAATCAGTAAATTCGTGAGCCTTTTTTTCCTCTGTTTTACCTTACTTGTTCGCTGCTGCCGACGTGTGTGCGAGCGCAAGTGTTGGCGACATGTGTGTTGCAAGCATGTTGTGCATTTAATTACACCACTTGGGCTCGCCGCTGGCCGCGCGTCGCAGCAACTGTCGCCATCAACGCGCCAACAATCAAGCGTGTAAACAGCGGTAAATTCACAAGGCAAGCGAAAGAAAAGAAATCTGGCAATAAGGAGGAAAAAAGCAGCGACAGCGAATGAATGTAATTGTGAAAAATCTGCAACTCCAGCAATAGCGGCGTTGCATGAAATTAATTGCCTGCGCACGCAACTTCTTGCACATTCGCGCGAACATATCGCTGTGCTGCTTATGTTTCCTCATTGTATGCCTTTCATTCATTTTACGCTAGCTGCTGTGGCTTCTTTCTTCTTTTGCTTCAGCATTGACTTGTGTTACGTATACGTCACGTCATCCATCGTACGGCAGCACAAGCGCGTATTGCCTTTCAATTTCGGTACTGCCTTACGTTGCATAAATACCATATCCGCAAAAGCTTTGTTGATCTGTAGCGTTTCCTCCTTTTTTGCCGACAAGGCGGCCGCTCACGATTTTCTTGTACTTATTTCTTAATTAAAATATCGATATAAATGAGACTGATCACATTTACTTGCAAATTTAAGTTTAAAATATCTGCAAACTGATATTTCTACATAATTATTTAATTTTATAAATATCAATGACCTTTCAGCGTCATACCAAGGCACCTTGCACCTTACTATGTATCTTTTGTAATATTTTGAATACTGTTAAAAACAACTGCATAAAAAAGCTTAAGCCCTTTAGCACATTTTTTTTCAGAGGGTTGCCTTATTTTATATTTAATTAATAATAAAAATAAACTTTCAAATTGATACGAGGAATAGTATCGAAGACACAGCTTTGAGATATTGTGCGCTCAAGGCCAGCTAGGCAAAATGCGCCGTCTTTAAATGCGTTTTTCTCGAAACTGTGTTTGTGAAGTTGGTTGGCAAGATTTCTCGAGAACTACTCAACCGATCTTCATAAAACTTTATACAGGTCTTTGAGATACAAAACTTTAAAAAATATTATAAAAAAAGAATGTCTCAAAATATTATTTTTTTGTAAAAATGTCTGCCAAAAATCCAATTTTCAGTTCTTTTCCCTCGTCCAAGTTCTAAGTTGATTTTTTAACTAAAACAAATATTTTTTCACTTTAGATGATCCTGTAAGGAGTAGTAAGTGTAGTTCTCTGCAAGTTTGGTTATTTCTGTTTTAATGGTTCCTGAGAAACATATTTACATTGAAGTTATAGAGAGGAGACAGGGTCCCGTTCTGCTTTTAAACATTTTTATACCACACACTGGAAACGTATATGACAAGTCGGGAAGAGGAACAGATCACTTGACATCTAAAAGTGAGGACAAAGCTCCTTGTTCTGTTTTTGATAAGGAACCATTTCTCATTACAAGGGAAGTGAAAAAAAATTTTTAGATATGCAGTGAGTTCAAAAATAATTCAAGTATTGTAAAAAAAATACCACAGTGCAGCTGCTGCAGAAAAGATGTTCCAATTTCGTTTAACTTGGTTCCAGAGTTCTTCTATGGCTTTGTATATTTATCTTTGAGCAAGTATTTTTTTTTTTTTTCACAATCGCCCATAAATCATCTAGTGGATGTTTACGGATGCTTCACAGCTTATGCGTTTGGAGTTTTAGGTGGTTTACCAAAGATATGGACGCCGTGAGAATCATAAAATTTTACAAAACTGGTTTACTGAAGTCAACTGAAAATGGAAATAAGAGAGATATCTTGTTACTTTAGATAGGTTATCACAGTCATCAGACGCCATTCAAAGAAAGAATGTGTCGAAAATATATAAAAATATAAACGTTTACATCAAATTTTATTCGACTACTCCAACATGCCTGGATATTGCTTCCATTGGAAACCAAGTTTGATGAACGCGTTATCTCGTGAAATGACCCAGTCAATTGGCCGCCTTTGTCGTGCGATTTGACGCCGTTCGACTATTTCCTTTTGTACCACGGTCTATGGTCTATGCCAACAAGCCAGCGACGATCGATGAACATCGCACAAATATCCAAAATAAAATTTCAGCAGTATCGGCCCATTTTTGCTGGAAACCGTCGAAAAATGATTCAGCGTCTGGACATCTGCAAGCGTGTCCGTGATGGTCATGCCAAAGAAATCGAGTTCCATACATAATGATATCTTTGCTCGTCTTGAAATAAAAGTTATAGAATAAATACTAATATTAAAGACATCAATCTTAGCTATCAACAATGTGACCTCGTTAAAATCGCTTCAATTCCTCACAGACATACGATTCCAAGTAAATCCGCTTACCTGAGCTTAAGAGCTCGAGATCGAGTGAGACATCTCACAACCGCAACTATGCAACACATACTCATACATGCATATACATATGTATGTATGTACATGGATGTATCATCTTAAGCGAAGCGTCTACAATACTATCTAGCGCCCACTAAGAGGCCGGAAATGCCCAGCTGAGAAGCTATTGCATGAATATGAGCCTAATTCCTAATAAATATTTCGCACTACCGAAGGCCAGCATTGAAGCGCAAAGCTAAGCACACAATATGCCAGCTAATGCCAATGTTTGCCGGAATGCATATACATTCATACATACATACAGCTACATGATGCTGATATATTAAGCGTAATTTGGTGGTGCAGTGCTTTGTTATACGGCAACTGTCTTGGTATCTGCACTTTGTAGTTGCTTGTGAGGCCTAATTTGCAAATTTCCAATTATGTGGTCTCACACACGCGCACATACACACACACACACACAAAACAAATATAATACCAGAATAAAAATATTACAGAACGCTGCAAATTCAAGTTGCCGCAACAACAATAATGTTATAAATTCTCCTATACTCATAGAGCGAGAAAGAATGCGCATAATACATTAGGGTGTGACGCCGTCTTATAATAAAAATTACCAACGGATTAATGTTTGCCTCATATGCACTATTGTTTGCTACAAGTGCGTGCTGTATGTGTCTATGCAAATGAAAATTATTGTCTGCTCTTAGTGTATGCCATTGTGTGTAGCCTTTAATCATGGTTTTATTGTAATTGAGTAGCAAATAATGCAAGTGCGTCGTGCAACGTGCAACATGCAAATTACTATGGCAATGCAATAAATGGCAAACAATAGCTTCATAACTGCAGTTCCAACAACAATGCATGAGACATGGCTGAGATTTGCACAAGCCAAGCATAAATATATTACCGCCTAATAATATGCTACAAATGAGAGTGCATATTCATAGCACACTACACTACACTTACACACATTTAAGCTCATATAATGATGTGTGAGCATACCCAGCGAGCAAAATTGGATAGAAAGTTAGATACAGAAATAATTATTTTTTATTTGTAAAATTTTAAGGAAGTGATCGGAAGTAGCGGCTCGGAGTGGAGATCCATTTAAGTACCATTAAAAGTCGGCTAATGAATGGAGGTCGAAACTGACATCCAGATCTATCTTTGGGGGCGTAAGATCCAGAGTAATGATACAGTCACCCGCCAATGCTTCTAAAAGAACCTATGTAGCTTTAATGTTGAGTACATCTGGGTGGGTACCATTAGATATGGAGAATACGAGGCAAGCAATATAGGTTAGTCCCCTTAGGGAAGTAGACTACGAAGCAAATCCGTAAAAATCTACCTACTTCAGATAAAAGACGAGCAGCGAACCTCTGTTAGAATCATAGGCAACGGGCATAAGGTGCAAACAGGAAACGCAACACATTATCCAGAATACAGCAGTTGGATTGACATTAGGTGGCCAAAGTTCTAGTACGCTTCGATGGCAGACTGTCTGCGCCCAGTATGCCAGAATGGGTCAGAAGGTCGCTGAGAGCAGTAAAGTTTAATGAGGCTGCTGAAGAAGACGTGCCTCAAATCCATCCCTGACCACGCATGATTCGAGGGTTACACGGCTGTAGACAACCGACAAACCTTATCGGCTAGCGCTGTTACTACTCAATGCGGATTTCCTCTGCTGCTCAAGGAGTTTAAGGTGGCCATTAGCCATGGCTTTGAGAGCCCGCAGAATCCTTCCAACACGGAGCTGCTCGGCCTCACAGGGAGTCCAATGGGTCATAGGATATAGCTTTGAGAGAGTGGCTCTAAGGATTCTCCATCCTTCTAGAGTGGTAGAGGAGAAAAAAGGAGACGACGGAGGGATCATGAGGGTAGACCCAGACTAGTCGGTCCTTTCCAACAATGAAAATGGATCGTCAATCAGCGGCTTCAGTTTGGAATGGCCGTTCGAGGAGGAGCGGGAGGCTAAGGGACAGAACGCTGAGATAGTGCTGTTGGTAAAAAGGCCCGGAAGATGATGTTTCTTCAAGAATTCTTCAACATGCAAAAGTGGCTTCCGCAAACCTCCTGCTCCGTGTGTAACAATATGGAAGATTTCGGTGTCTTATATAGACGAATTCAACTTCCAAATAGAAAAAATTTCATTTTTTAAATTTATATTGTCCGATTTCCTACTGGGTAACTTCAAGTCAACTATCACTAGGCTAGCACAACCCACATGATAACTTTTATATACACCATTATGCCATATCGTATGTATATTGCTGTCTAATCTATGGTAAGCAAAGATGCATTTAATATCTGCCACATTTAATGTGCAACATGTAAGCCAACACACTTGGAATTTCCTTTTCCTCTGGGATATTTGTGGCTTTTGTAGTACAATTACGAAGTCACAGACACCAGCAAGAATTTTGCTTTGATTTTATTGTTGTGATTGCAACCAGTTGTTGCTTCTTGACTTTGTTGCTGCAGCTGTTGCTACCGGCTTATTAACAGCTTGCCGCAAGGCAATCAACAAATCGGAACGTCTGGTGTTATTGAACTTCCTAATAGGAGGCAGCACACACACAAAGGCGAACTAAACTATAATGATTTTAGTGCGAATTCCGAGCGCCAAATGTTTATAGAGCGCTGTGAGTGAGTGTGTGTGTACGTAAATGATATTAATTTGCAAACACATGCAAATGTGTGCGTGCAAGAGTTTCGCAAAGATGCGGAATTGGCTTATTTTGGTTGCCATGAATGCATTTCTAATAAACTCTGCGCTGGCAAAGCCACTACCAAAAGCGCCGCTCTACTTGCCATTACTGTTACATACACACACAGCCATAAATAGACACACACGCTCACATTCAAGCAAGCTTATGCTCGCATTTAAGCTAAACATTGCGACTTTATACGTCGCCGGGGAAAAGGATTAAGTGCGCAGCCAATGCCACGCATTGAATTTGCTGATGTTGCAAGTTTTGTGTTGGCGCTGCAGTGTGCCGCCATATGTGTGCTGCAACAACAGATGTACGGCAGCGTTGCCACAGCTTTTGGTGATTATGTGAAAACATTGCATTCGCCTACAAAGCGCCAATCCTGTTCACAACGCCCCTACACACATACATATCTATGTACATATCTATGGGTGTGTGTGTGGAACGTGAATGCAGCATATGCCATTTGGCATACGGCAAGTAGCATTTCCATGCTTTTGACTTCCATTGAGCAAAAATTAATCCGCATTGTATCGACATTCGGCAGCAGCAGCGGTAGCAGCTGGGCCAAACAATGCCACCATATGTGGCTGCCAAAGCACAAAGGCATCAACACACCCAAACCCGCGTGCACATGCACATAAATGTGCCTAATTATGCGCGCGTATTGCCGCAGACGCGACTGCACTAAGTTGACAAGTTCATGTGTTCCCGCTGCATTTCTGTTCAAGTGAGATTTATGTACCCCAGACTTGCAACAGCAACAAATCACTTTTGAGTCGCGCCACCACAACTGGCATTGGTGCGTAACGTTTAGAGGCGGGCTTTGTGAGTGTCGGCTGCGGCAGAAACGTTGTTGCAACAGCATTACGTTGAGAATATCGCGTTTGCATGCTGCTAAAGCGAGATTGATTTGCAAAAAGATGGAAGTCTATTGGCTTTTCAACTTGCAGCGGAATTTACTCATGTCGCGAATTCACAAAATATCAAGGACTTTGTAAAACTATTAAGAGAATTAGCAAACGGAGAATTTTAATTCCAGAATCTATTTTATTGATCATTAAATTATTCTGCTGTGATCAACGCGGTTTCCTTGAAATTCTAAGAACAGTACTTAGCGTACTTAATTTTTATACCGAGAAAAGTTTTAACCCAGTAACCTCCACGATTTCCAAATTTATATAAATTTACTCTATTAAATCTAGCTTATTTTTAAATAGATATGAAATATATAACAAATAATCCATAAAATACGCAACAGCCCCAGATGCGAAACCCCTCTTTTGATGACGACCACTACAAAAGCATCTTGAATGTCCGGTTCCTTAATTGGAAAGGTGCCGCAACCCAGCTGGTTGATGCCCTCGTAAGAGTAAACGCTAACTTCACCGCCGTCAAAGAAGTTCTATGGAAGAAACAAATACTAAGAATAGGAAGGATAGTGTGACGTTTACTACAGTAGCCATATAAAGGAGCGCAAATTCGCAAAATGTGGGATTCGTGGTGGGAGAGAGACTCCGTTGACGAAACTTCACATACACTACAGTGAATAAACGTCTAACCAAAATCAGCATCAAAACGAAGTCTTGCAACATATAGCTGATCTGCGCTCTAGCCCCGACGGAATAGATGGATGGACGGATGCCATTTATAAGCGCTTGAAGCGCACCTATGAGAGCTGCCCCGCCACAGTGTGAGAATCTTTGGCACAACAGTCGGTAAATTCAGATTCCATGATGAAGCACTCCAAATGAGCTGAGGCTGATCAACTTTGGGGCGCCCCGAAATATGGTTATCTGTATTACTAGATTGCAGCATAGGAAAATTCATCAAGCTTCCGGACTGTCTCCGAGAATTCACCAATCATATCGATCATGTTGTGACAGATGTAAGACACGTCTCCAGAGTTTTAGACGTGCGTACGCTCCGAGGTCCTGACATTGACTTCAACGGATTTCTACTCGACCTACACAACTGCCATCTAAGAGCACTCATCAGCAACTCGGTATATGTAAGAGAACTGTGCAACATCCTGTTGCAATCGAAACCATTGGTTTTCGGAAAAGGCAAAAAACAGCCGGTACGATGAGGAATGCCGTGTCGCTAGTGGAAAGAAAGCAGACTGCCTACCTCGCAACGTTACAATCGAACAAACAAGTGCGGGATGGGATAGGTACCAAGAGTTGACGAGGGAGGTGATACGCATTTGCAGTCAAAAAAAAAGAGACAGGCTGAAATGCATGAATGCAAAGAGCTTGACAAGCTGGCCGCCAGGGATAATGCTCGAAAATTTTCCGAAAAGATGCGACAACTAATATAAGGTTTCAAGACCGGAGCATAATCTTGTAGAACTCCTAGAGGTGATCTAGTGACTAATGCCCTGTGTATACTGAAATTATGGAGGGAACAATTTTCTAGTCTGCTTAATGGCAGTGAACGCATAGGACCAGGGGTTGGTGAACCCGATTCTACAATCGATGACGATGAAGCTGACGTTCCATTGTCCGACCATGGAGAAGTTCGCATAGCAATTATCCGTCAGAAGAACAATAAATTCAAACAAGCGGCGATGAACTGATAAGAAGCATGCCCGAGGATTGGAATTTAAGTGAGATCTGCCGAATCCACAAAATTGAAGACTTCACAAATGGCGGTAGTATGTCGAAATGTTCAGAGTGTATAATATATAACATCAAAGATGTCAGAGTTCACAATAAAGATAAGAGTTGCCAGATTGCGACACTAGGGTTGCCAAATCCCGTGATACAAAAGGTAATCTACGCATATCCGTAGTTTCAAACATTTTTGGGGTAGTTTTCGTTTTAATTTTCAAAAATTTATTTTTTTAAGCTGTCACACTAGACCCCTTAAAAAAGTAATTGTGAGAGATAATTTTTGATCAGGGTCAGAAATATAACTCTGTTTTTTTTTTTACACTTAGTTTTATGAATCGTGTCAAGAATAGACTATTTAATGCTTTCAGTTCAATATTCACATAATATGGGTTTCAAATATGAATATCAGGGTGCTTAGCCAATCTAGTATCAATTCAAAATCCGACATTTAAAGAATTAGTATGACGGATACTGAATAGCTTAAGTTACTGTGGGACATGGTGGGCCGATCTGTTCTCCAGCTCTGTATATAGTGGCTAGAGAAGAATGTAGAACGACATGGTCCATTATGGAATCAATTTATATTATTCGGATATTTCAAATACAAATATAACCAGATCTACAGAATTAAATGGTTTTAGTACTAATATGGACCGATTTTGCTTGCAATATTCAGTTTATGAAAGAAGGATTCTTACATATCGTGATTACCATATTTGATAAGTAGAAGCTATGATTTAAACAGAAAAAAGTTTTGCTTAAATTAGCTCAGCGGTTTAACAACAAAATGGTATCCTCAATAATTGGCAAAAATCTTGCTCCGTATTATTACTCAACGGCAGTAAATTAAAATCAATTTAAATTTGCATTCTCTAATAACAACTTATTTAGCATAATAACTGCAAACCAATAAATTTTGATTTTCTAATTACGCAGCTTAAAATTACAGATTAAATTTCAACAGCACATCCACTTAGTCAACCATACTTACGCTCCATTTGCATTATCTCGTAGCCATAGCCATGGCCAAAAGCATATCTGTGTGCCCACACATACACACACACATACGTGTCGTTTAATACACATTCACGCATATTCTAATGCTCCAAAATGTCTTTAAGTAGTCATGACTGTGTACTTATGGGAGAGCACTTGCGACGCTGCTTACACAAACTAATTAAATTGAAGAGACTTCTAATACTGTTTGTCCTCAATCAAGCGGCTAGAGTGACATACGCACTCCCACACACAATTTTGTCATAAGTATACATGTATATGTGTGGCTGTGCTTGTGAATATGTGTGCTCTGTTAAATATTTCAATAAAACCCCCACAAACGAATGCTTAAGAATTCACTAACTTGTACTCAGGTTCGGCTTATTGATGGCTATGTGTGTGCAATAAAACAGGTGGGTTTACAAAGGTATTAAACGTCTGTTTCTAGCCAGCAATGCTTTAAGTGAAGTGAAGTTCAATTTTTAAGAATCATAAAAAAGTGTTTGTAAATTTTTGAGTTATCCGAATGAAATTTAATGTGTAAACGCATTTTGATATTCTATTGTTCATGTGTCGGAATCGGTCAAATTGGACAACTATATCACTTATCTCCGATATAACCTATTTTCAAATATTCTTAAACTTCGCCTTAAAAATCACTGGATCGAAGAGAAACCAGAGAAAAGAGACACATAGTCCCTTAGGCAAAGTTGGTCATAATTATCTGAAAACCATTTTCCACATACCGGAATTTAAAGGAAAAAATCGACCCGCTCTTATATGCAAGTATTCATGTATATGCATATACTCGTAGAAGCTGCTCCTTCGTAGTGAACTTGATGCTACCAAGGAATACTCTGCTGCGAATATTTGTTGACATCCAATCATTTTTGGTGTTATTGCAACAATATTGGTCTGCGGTGCGCTACATCAGTGAAAAGTAATTTTAATATTTCATAGACACGTCTATAAATCATCTGTTTCCAGATTAAAAATCGAGGTGAAGACGCAGGAATAAGACCCTAAAATACATATATCTGAAAACATAGGAATGACATTACCTCAATGACTCTTGCAAATATTTGGAATTCATCACAATGATATGTAAGTCCGTGTTAAAAAGGAAAAAACACAATAGCCGCCAATCGTAGTGCACTTCTTAATTTAATTATACCTATGATTCCCACTTCGTCATGATAAGAAAAAGAATCTATAATTCCATATTGCATATTGGCTTTTCCACTTCCATTTATTCCTACTGGGTACATATGATAGAAGACTGAAGTCCTCATGAACACACAAACTTTATACATATGTACATATATGTTCGAGTTTGATTCAATGACTCCTCCTATCAACAACTTGGGAAGTGATTAAAAATGTTTGTAAAATCAACAAACACCAACGATTTATAGCAAACATACAGCGACGAAGCAACAGTTTACAAGAAAATCGACTTGAAGGTACTTATGTATATTATACATACAAACATATTATACTATACGTCAACATGTTTGAGAAGTGTGTGGCATGTGCAAAGTGAGTGCTAGAAATACAGTTATGATTTGTGTGTTTAGGGTGACCTTATTTATATTTTAGCCATAGTAGTAGCTGTATACTATATGTATTTATATTAATAATCGATGAGGAAGTTTATTTGTATTTGCTAATATTAGGCCTTTAGAGTAGATTTTAGCTTATATTTATGAGAAAGTCTAGTTACGCTTAATATCTTTAAGAGAATTCAGTATATGGTACATATACTTGAATTAAGATAGTCTACGCCAATAAGGAAGAAAAATACATTTAAAGCAGCATCGATGAGAAGTAGTAGTTTATACAATTCAGTTTAAATATTTTGCTAATTTGATCTGGTAAAAGCCATTAAAGGAGTAATTATACGGCAAAGTGAGAGCAATTAAGCACGAGTTTTATTATTTTATTTTTATTTTAAAGATATTTATTTTGCAAAGCTTGTGTGAAGTTTTTTAAGGCAATATTCAAACATCGACCATTACAACGTCATTCTTGACAGTACCTCCGAAAAAATTGGATTCTTTGATAACAACAGAACTACTTAGAGGATTATATAAAGTAGATGAAAAGGGAAGTGTATTTATTAAGGCCATAGACTCGACATTAGACAATTTAAAAAAACAAAAGAGCTGAAAAATGCAAATTTTGTAGAAAATCTCTAGAAATTCATTTAAATAATTGTAATTCAACCAAGAAAATTCCTTTGTTCAGGACCTTGCAAATTTTGTTTCAAGGGCATGTATGTATAAAATTTCATTAAGATCAGTTCAGTAATTTGCGAGAAATCTTAACAACCTATTATAAAAGACAAAGTTTCGATAAAAGTGTGTTTAAAGTCTTTAATGAATATATAGCTAAGAAACCTTTTCCTACAAAAATGTTAATCGAATCACCTTGAGAATTAATGGCAATATTCTTGGGATATCATAGAATTAAGTAAGACAAATACCTTATTACTATACTTTTAAATATAGCATACGAAAATTTTAAATCGATATCTCAAACACTTTCTGAGTCACAGTATTCTAAAATTTAGCCGGTGGGTTCGAACAGCTCGAATAGCTTATCTCTTTAAAAGATTAGATTACTACACATTTTTTTTCATTTTGATAAATTTTCAAAAACACCAGGGAAAATTTTAAATTAAAATTTCCCCCCATTAAATGAAATAAAAAAAATAGGGGTTTTTCTTTTCGTTCTGGAAAACCTTTGACCTCTTCGACTGATGAGTGCATTAAAAAAGTGAAGGATATGGTGAAAGGCAAGTGTTAGAGAGAATGCATAAGAGCTCAAAGGGATCACGAGTCCATTCGGTGGATATTTTGAGTATGAAAAGCGTTCTTGCTCGACTCGTCCCTACAAAGCTAAATTTTTTTCAAAAAGCGTACCGAATTCCGATACCACATTATATAATGCATACTAATATGTTTATGAGTTTCACATGCGAACAAGTAAATAATTATCGGAATTGAACCCGTTTTCAATCGGTCAAAAAGTTAAAACCAAATTCGCAAAAGAAGCTGAAGGCCATCCCAAAATGTGGGTATGAAAAGTATTTCAAGGACTGTCAAAATCGTTAACATAAGTGTATGTGTGTAAGTGATGAAGGAAAGATGAATTAATTTGCGTTTTACTCACAATTTCCGGGTACTTTTTCCCCAATGTATAGTTCGCTATAGAATGCCCTAACAAATTTTGATTGAATCAATAATTGAGCTTTGGTAGGCTATCACTTTTTTTCACTTGCCTTTGAAAATCATTGTGCAGACATATCTTCTAAAGTTATTTTTTTAACAATGGAGAAGGCCGGAATCACTGCATTAGTTTTTTTGTGTCGTCGGAGATCGTCCAACTTTTCTTTCCTTCTCTGGAGAACAACTTAATGCTGCCAAAAAGTTATAATCAACTTCCATATTATAAAAACAGGTAAGGGGAGGTGTAGCTAAACATTACAAACTCCCGTAGCATATAAGAATCAGAAGCGTGCAATAATATAGGTGTAAGGATCTGTGGTAGTGAGTGGACATATTTTCGCATTGAACTACGATATTTCGAAGATTTTAAGCACACGTATTTTTGTAAAGATATCTTTTACATTAGCCAATATATATCTATATAATGATTGATTTGATACACATGTATAGTTACCAGACCTCGCACTTATCAGACTTATTTTGGCCTAGCTCCATCTATGTCTATATATATATGACTCGTTTACTTAAGTCTTATAGCGGGATTCTGTGACCAGTCTCTACTCTCTATTTGAGACATTTTGAGGTAAAATCTCAATTTGTGACTAGTTACTATTCACTAAACAGTCTCTACCGTTAGTCTCAAAATATTGCCTCAAATTTGAGACCTATTAGTTAGCAGGTTACAAAACTAAAAAGAGCTCTTGTCTGCCATTTTGAATATACTGAATAGAGATCATCATAGATATTAATCGATTGTCGTTTTTTATATTTTGTAAGCAACTCAAACACGAAAAAGTATAAAAATAAATAAATTTTACATAAATTTCGTAAATATTATGAAACAAACAACAAACATATACTTTTATTTTTATTGATAATTATGTTTTTTGACTATGTTATAGAAAATTTAATATTTGTTATCGACATCTCCGAAAAGTGAAATGTATTAACTATAATAGATTTTGTGACTGTCACTTACGGAATAGCAAAAGCGTCTCAAGTCTCAAAAATTGTCTCTAACTTAAAATCTTAAATTTAGAGACTTGAGACTGTATCACAGTACAGAATCGCACGGTTAGGTGTATTTATATAAAACGTGAGCTCCTAAAAGTATGTGAACATTTTTAAGTAAAAATCAGCTGAATATAAGCTGTACTGCAATATATCGGCATATTTTTATCAGAACATATACCTGTAGTATGTATAATATATGGATCATCCCAAATCTGGGCAATTATACAATGTAACTATATTCCATTATCGGTATCTATAACTTTTTTTTACAACAGTTATTTGCTAGTCTACATTTTAATACAGTCTCCCTGTGAATAGGTTCAAGATGACAACTAAGAAGTGCGAGCTTTACGCCTACTCAAAATTATCATCATCATCATTTGCGCTACTCGAGATTTGATGGAATTGTAAGTAAACATAATTTTTGCTGGATTTCCTGCGGCTGTTTATTATTCATCGCTTTTGCGGTTGATTTAATCGACAATTAATGTAGTCAGTACGCTCAGAGTTTTGCCACACAGTAGATCTTGTAGATCTAGCCCATCATTAGTTCAAACACACGCACACACAGCCACTCGGTCACTTGTATACGCACACGCAACAACTACAACAACAAGCGTTACGCACGAACCCAAGCTAGATACGGAGCCACACGGGCAAAGCTCATAAATATTTCTTGCCTGCAGTTGTTTTTTTGTTATTGTTGTTAGCTGTCGGTATTTGTGTAGTCTAATGTGTGTGGGATGCTACAAATGGCAATGGTGTGGCATAGCAATCGACAGCTGTAGCTACCGTTGCCAAGCTTGCTGCTTCCGTGCCATTTTCTAATGTTGGTAATCCGAGTGATACAGATGTGTGTATATGTGCCACGCTGTAGATGTATATGTGTGTATATTGGGTGTGCGTGTGTTTGTAGGGAAGTGTTGCCTTTCTTGAGCTATCTGTTTGCCTTTGTGATTTCCATTGCCACAAATGTTTGTCGCATTGCTGCCACTCGACGCGCAGCCAGCTACTTCCTCAGCCATTTCAGACTTAATCCACAAACCCGTTGCCTCTGTATGCATGTACGTATCTGTATGTGCTTGCTGGCAGCTAATTCGATATTGAAATTTATATGCGCCCGCGTAGTTATCAAGCTATTTGTTGAATGCACCCTTCCAATGGTCGTGCCACGGACGTTAGCGCACGTTGCATTTCGTTGCATTTTCAGCGTGCGACTCCGTGGAATGCCGCACGCATACATGTATATGTACACAATAATGGAGAAATGCAAACAATGCGCAAAAGCATTGCTCGTATTTG
This sequence comes from Bactrocera correcta, assembly GCA_027475135.1. Lineage (NCBI taxonomy): Eukaryota > Metazoa > Arthropoda > Insecta > Diptera > Tephritidae > Bactrocera > Bactrocera correcta. The sequence goes on from CM050323.1 coordinate 113,986,145, forward strand.
CGAGTATGTGTGAGTGTGTTGGTAGCGTTGTGTTCCTTGCAACAGGCACATCGCAACTGCAATGAATGGCAGCTTGACGTGGCATCTAATTTCGATTGGCACTTCGCGTCACTGCGTGCGCACACACATACATATATACATGCAAAACATTTTGTAGTAGTCCCGAGCGGGTTTGAGTGTTGAAATGCTGTGCAATCGGAAATAGAGTTTTTCTTATAGATTGATAGACGTTTGTGAAGTCAACGCGCTGCTCGATACTAATTGAAATAAATGTGCAACACGACTGCCGTCCATTGTTGTTGCTTTTTAGTAGGTGTTCTCCTTTTAATGGCATCATTGCCAAGAGACATTGATATTCATTGTGTGCAAATAAAAATTAAGTGAATTGTTTAGTCATGAACATTAAAAAATTTATAGAGAGTAATGAAATTCGAACACACACCTAATTACAGAAAAAAAACTTGTTGCACTTGTAACAAATAATCATAGCAAATTTGTATTCATGACATAAAAATCTAATATTATTTTGTAAATCCAAAATTCGGTATCAAGAAAAATGTATTTATAAGAGCTTTGCTTCAAAATTTGTATTGTAGAAGGTTGCCACCTGATTTGAAATAACAGTTGGTTGAAAATTATTTCTGGGTTGAAAATTAACTAATGAGTGTCTGTACAAAATTTAAGGAGTTAAGAAAATCTTGCGTTCAATGACAATTGGTATCAAGATTGCCACACTTAGGAAATTTCCAAAGAAAATGTTCTAAATGTAAAAGTGATGAAATACTTGTATGAAATTAAGGTGTTCTCGGAGTTCATAATTATTTTAAAACGAGAAAGAAATCGAAGCTGTAATACCCTAACACAAAATATTATTTATTCTTCTTCTTCTTTATTGGCCCGTTACGCGATTATAGCCTTATTAACAAAAGTTAATTTGCTCCAGTTCGAGATATCAGGTGCAAACAGGTTCTTCTTCACCTGATTTTTCCAACAGAGTGGAGATCTTCCTCTCCATCTGTTTCAACCAGCGGGTACTGAGTCGAAAATTTTTAAAGCTGGAGTATTCTCTTCCATCCGGACAACATGACTTAGCCAGCGATGTCGCAGTTTCTTGATTCGTTGAACTATGTCAATAACTCTGTATATATCGTACAGCTCATCGTTCCATGGACATGGGCTTGCCATTACCAATGCGCAACGGACCATAAATCTTCCGCAGAACCTTTCTCTCAAACACTTCTACGGCCGACTCATAAGATGATGTCATTGTCCATGCCATCGCACCATATACAAGGACGGGAGTGTTGAGAGACTTGTTGAATTTATTTATTAATCGGTAGAGGACTTTGATTGTCTTCTCAGTCCAAAGCAGCAAGTGTTGGCAAGAGTTATTGCGTTGGATTTCGAGGCTGTTGGTGTTAATGCTGGCTCCAAGATAGACGAAATTGTCTGAATGTCAAAAGGGACGTCGGAGCTAAGTCGCGAGTACGATGACTGTTTGTTTGATGACAGGCGATATTTCGGCTCACCCTCATTCAATATCAAACCCATTTGTTTCGCTTCCTTGTCAGTCTGGAGAAGCAGAACTAACGGCACGGTTGTTAAGGTCAGTGATGTCAATATCATTAGCATACGCCAGCAGCTGCACACTTTTATAGAAGATTATCGGTTTAGTTCTGCTGCTCATATTATTTTCTTCAGTAATACATTGAGGAAGTCACACGATAAGAAATATCCTTGCCTGAAACCTCGTTTGGTATCGAACGGCTCGGAGAGGTCCTTCTCCAACCTGACGGAGCTTTTAGTGTTGCTCAACGTCAGTTTACGCAGCCGTATTAGTTTTGCGGGGATACCAAGTTCAGACATCCTTTCCTTTCTGTCAAAAGCGGCTTTGAAATCAACGAAGAGATGGTGTGTGTTGATACTCTTTTCACGGTCACGCTGATAAGGTCCAATGAGTTTGTTCACGATGGGCTTTAATCTTTCACACAATATGCTCGATATAACCTTATATGCGATGTTTAGCAGACTTATCCCACGGTAGTTGGCGCAGATTGTTTGGTCTTCCTTTTTTGGTTTGGGCAGAGCACACTTAAATTCCAATCGTTGAGCATGCTTTCGTCCGATCATATTGTACAAAGAAGTTCAGCTCTTTCGCCCGTCGTGCTTGAATAGTTGGGCCCCAAATTGGCTCCCTCCGCTTTGTTGATCTTCAGGCGGATAATTGCTATTCGAACTTCTTCATGGTCGGGCAATGGAAAGTCTGCTCCATCGCCATCGATTGGGACATCTCCAGATATTGCACTTTCACTGCCGTTCAGCAGTCATAAGAAGGAAAGGACATGTCCAAAATTTCTGATCGAAACCACAAAAAATTATAGATTAGTTCGCGTGTATACAGAGGGACGTACATGGCTAAGTAGACTCAGGTCGTCATGCTGATTATATATCTATATATATTTTATTAAGGGGGTTTTATAAACTTAGCCTATTCAAACGATAAAAAATCAAATGAAACCCTGACATATCAGCCCCCATGCCTAATTGAACGTTTTTTCGAAAAGTGGCCATGTTTATTACTGGATGTTTTTCGAATTTCCCAAAAACCCAAAAGTTTCAACAAATTTCGCTAGATTACCAGTTACAACTTGAGAAATACCTACATATGTACATAAAGCCCTCTATAAGGCGACTAGTAGTGGAGCAATTACCTTCCTTTCGAACATATCCTTCAAGGATAATCCATTTAAAATTGAATTCAGTTTAGTATTTTCCTAATATCAAGACGGCGTTCCAGCAACACACTCACTAGCTTTAAATTTGGCCCCTACGAGTATAATCTAGCAAGGTGCAACAGCTCTCACGATCCCGACCGTTCGAGCAGCACACAATGGCGTGCAATTTATACACAGACACGCCCTCTACAATTACCCACCAGCAACCGCCTACTTTCTTGTGTAGCGCAACACTGTCACGCCCACACATTTGCACACATGCACCGAGTATATACCATTTTTATTTGTAGCATGCTACATCATATAGCGTAGTATGTGTGCCACACGAACATCTTCCTTCAACGCTGCCACATAGGAACACCAGCACAAGACGGACTACAATTTCACCTTGGAATGTTAACTGCCGCCCAGTTGCATGTAAATACAAAACAATGGCCGTGCTCTTGCTACACCTTGTGGTTGTTACATTGCTACAACGCTGATTGTTTGTGTTGTGAATGCATGGCGGCACTTGACGGTGGCACAATTGTAGCTGCAGATGTCTCTAAGTTTTTGCTGATGGCGTGCTCTTTGTTGTGGCATTCAAGCCAAGCAGCCAGCCATCCAAAGAGCTACTAATGTGCCAGGCCATTAGTTTGTGCTACATGTTGCAGCTGGCAGAACTCGGCTCCAAGTTATACATATATATTTTTTATATATATTAGCTATATGTGCAATTATATTCATACATGTGATTGTACTTGTTGCACGCTATGCGCAACACTCTAAATGCCACAATGCAACAACTTACAAGGAATTACGACAATACCTTCTTGACTGTCGCAGTGTGCACGTATCGGGCGAAGTGGTAAGGAAAGCTGCTGCTACAAGCGAAAATAATGAGGCAGGACGCTACCAGCGAGTGTGTAGCGAGTGCTTCTTAGATTTATTACAAAAGGCAGCATCTTAATGTGTCGTAAACAACCACTTTAACTAACAACAATACTATTTTGTGCCACATTTTGTGCATTTACTGTTAAATATATCGAACTCGACAATATTTGCGTCAAAACTATTATTTTATAAATTATTGTTGAGAGTTTCGTACTTTCTACTTATACGGTGTTGCATTTAAGCTCACATACCCACATAAACACAAAAGTTCAACTTAACGACCAATGATATTTACCTCCTGCTGGAGTCATTTCCAATGTAATTTACCAATTGAGAAGTATGGCCCTTTTCTGACGAACAAAGACCAAACTAAACAAGTCCCTTCAGTACCCACTGGTGGAAGCAGAGGAAGAGGAGCCTCTCCACTTCGTTTGAAAGACCAGGTGAAGAAAGAAAACCTGGCTTCGCTTGGAATATCCAATTGGCGTCACGTTGCGAAAAGAGGAAATGACGGGCGCACTGTTGTTAACTCGGCTATAACCGTATAAGCGGCATCAGCGGCAATAAAGAAGAAGAAGTACGGAGAAGATGTGTTAATCAACTCCAATGCCAAAACTTTTTTTGCAGAATTTCGTTCTCTTAACTTTGATCTTGGGGTTCCTGCAACACCTCTTGAAGCCGATGTGGATAAAATGAAGTCCTTGGTCGATGGAAAACGTCGAAGAAGAACTAAAGGGATTGCAGAAAGATTGAACTTATGTGTTTTATTGAGGTTTTACCCAATAAAATGACGTGGTTTGAAAAAAAATTAAAAAGGAAATATCTAAATGTTTTAAAATTTCAGATTCGAGTTAGTTTAGCTCAAACTCTTGTAAGGTCTAGCTGGTAAGGTTAAACAATAGACTGAATTGAAGTGCCTTTCCTCACTAACTTATCAGCTTTACTGCTACCTGGTATAGGTCTCATACAGTTTTATCCTATCTTATCTCAATATTTCACTCTGGTCGGGAAATCAATGATTGGCAAGAATAACTCTATGTTGAATTTCATATGTACGACAATACTGAAAAGTTTTTAAAGTTTCAATCACTAAGGAGCCCACCAACATGGAGAGTTGCGTTGTCAGGATTGAATTGATTTTTTCTTTGAATACTCCTGGTTACATACTTACATATGTATGTACAATTATACGTACATACATTTATAATAATACACTTCAACATGGAGAGCCCTCATCCACATGTGCCGTTATTTAATCAACTAAAAAATTGGCATAAGAGTCACCCCTCCATCTTGCATACACTTATCCTTAATCTAGCATGTTAAACGATTAAAGGACGATGAAATCTTTCAAACTTTTGTAAAATTATATTAAATTTTCCTCACTTACCGAATCATCCAAAGAATCTGCCGCATGCATGTAAATATGCATATCTACACATATAACAGTATTCTTCAAACGAAAACAATGCACATAGAGGGAACCCAAAACCAAACAAAGTGCTCTAGTCACATTCTACTCTGGTTACTCGGGTGATTGAAAATCGCTTTGGTAACGTGTTAAACAAATTTATTATTTGTCTTCTATTTGCTTTCGCCATTGTTTCTGCCGCAATACCAACATCCAATATGCCTGCCTCAATCAAGCGTGCGAGTCAAAGCGGCTCAGTAGATTTGCCGCCACCCCAAAAAGCTGCCTTCGGTTGCCTGGTTGCAGGGCTACTAACAACAAGCCACAATAGCAACAGCAACAACAACAACAAGAGCAAGCGGCACAAAAAAGTACGCAAGCAAATTTTGTAATAAAGAAAAAAATTACACAGAAAATATTCCACAATTTGGCACACACTGTGGCGCATAGGCAAGCAGAAAATTCAAATTCATAAACACAAACAAATCGAAAAAGCATTGAAGTAGAATACAAAATCAACAAAAATCAAGAAAAGCAAACAAAAATAAAACTGGAAAAATAAAAACAAAACGAGCTGACAATACCGCAAGTAAACAAAATGAATTGTGAAAAACAAAAACTTCAAAATAATAACAAAAAAATACAATAAAGAAAAACATAATTGCAATAAAAATATAGCATACGACAAAAAAAGTGCGAATGATGTGATATTGTTGTCTGTAAACTTTGATGTGATGTGTGACAAAAAGTCACATTGAAATCGGCAGTTGATGAAAATATGTCTGGCTCTAAGGGGATGTGAAAAAACTAAATGAAAAGTTTTTGGAAAAAAAAAGAAAAACATGGAAATATTTGCACGTAGAATATTGCGACCTTTCTGAGAGATATCAATTAATTTTGTGCTGCTGTTTATCAAATAAAGAAATAAGAAAAAGAATTGGTTTTAAAGTTTTCTAAGAAGTGAATGATCGACCATCTTGAACTTCCTACCAAAAAATGTAATAATTTAATAGTAGAATACATATGTATATACAACGCACATAACTGTGAACCTGTTTTTATATTTTCAACACTTACCACATAATGTTTCTAATATTCTATTCACTTAAAACTAATCGAGATAAACATAGAGTAATGTTGAATAGTAGAAAAAGTCTTTTCGTATTTGTAATCAAACTTCAACTTATTTATTTTTTTTTATAATGAACTTTAATAATCATCAATGTGTGTGGTTAGCGGAAGACGAAGCCCTTACTGTTGATAAGTTCTGGCCGTTTTTGTGATTACTAATGTAGAATCAATCGTTTGACCAGGCTGGAACAGCTTATAGTGGATGATTTCTTCCAAACACTCAGCTTAACCTCATAACCTTTCGAGACGTCAATCCTCGCTTTGCGATCATTTGTTGAGGTTTACAACGCTTGAACCATGATCTTTTTCGCACGTTATTGTCGTCTTTGTTCCACTTTGTCTCCTGTTACTATTCGCTTCAGAAACGTTTCGATTTCATTTCATTTAATCAGAATTGAGCGACATTCACGGACCGAGAGTTTCGGTGGGCGACCAGATCTAGGCTTTGACGTGATGATTCCCGTACTTTTGAAGTTTTTTATTACGGTATAGACCGAACAGTGCGATCTTCCAACCAAATGTCCAATTTCCCGATTTGATTTTCCTTCCCTCCAGAATTTAATGATAACAGTCCTTTCGCCAGTACTGATTTCTTTTCGATTAGACACTATCGTTAATATTTAAATCGAGTTTAGAAAAACAAGAGATTTTAAATCATTTTTCTGATAAATGAACTCAAACACAATAAAATGTAATTAAAATTTACGCAAATTAACATGTAACACGCACTAATGCCGCGATAATATTAAGTGCTTGTAGACTTTTGATCGCTTGTATTGTTACGTCGAAAGAGAAAAGTGCCGTTAACTCGTCTGTTTTGCGAACACGTGCAAAGAGACTTGCGCCAGCATTCTACATTCAATTTAGTATAAGAAAAATACAACTTGAACTCTCGAACAACTTGAACTTTTGAAACAAACATTTTTATATTGACTGCTTGTAGACTTATGACTCTGACTGTATGTCGAAATTAAACTTTGCAAAAAAAAAGTAACTTTGTAACTAAAATCGAAAATGTGCTATTTCCCAAAATATCGATATTTGTGTGAGATGTGTAACTGACATTCGGACCAAATCCTTTCCTGACAAAATATATAAAAAATTTATTGAATTTGGACTATACTTCTTCTAGCCATCATATAACTAATATAAAGATTTTCGAACTTCCCGCTGGCTTTATGTAGCATATATAGGTCAATATCGGATCTGTTACACCCGAACTTAGCCTTTCATTACCTGTGTTTTCATTTTTTTTTTTTGAACTTTTTTATCATAAATTGCCTGATTGAACGAATTCTAATATTTAGCGAGTTCGAAATTCGTTAGGGGGTTATTGTACTGCATTTTCTTTACTACATTGTTGCAAAGTTCTTTATTGACTTGTCATCACTCATATCACCTTGCAACAACTGTTGATGCATTTAAATTTCCTCATCACTCTTCTAATACAATGTTTTTCTCTTCAAATGCTTCCAAAGCATTCATGCGTATGCAAATTTTTTATCCACTCCATGTGAAAGAGAGCACGTTTCTACTTCGATGCCACTGCAATGCGTAAATACCTTCGTAATATGGTAAATACGCGTAATTTTGACTGCAAAGAACACGCTTCAATTTTGTCACTTTGACAACAGCCAATGACAATTTCAAACTCTTCATATGATAACAAATGGTTAAATAATTATATACGCTTACATAGGTACCGAATTTAAAGTTACTTATAACTCGACCGATCTCATTGAATATGGAAATTTTAGATTCAAAAGGCCTCGAGAATATATGTAAGTATACACGCTGAATACCTTTTAACAAATCTCAAGGATAAGCTTCTCAACTGAATGCAAAATATTGTTTGATAAATTAGGTTAGATAACATTGCTTGGCCATCACTGCACACACATACATACAGGTCCTTTGTAATGCCAAATGGGGGTTCATGATTAAGACAAAAGAAGAACGTCTTCCCTGTTTGCGAAGTATAATAGAGGCTTGATATCTAATTCTATTACTTTGTATAGTATTTTAAAGAGCAAAGCTTTTAGATATCTTAGCCAAGTTTCAGATTAGACCGGACATAAACATGTTAGGTTCCAGCATCTCTCTACTGCTTCATGTGTTATCGTTAATAATTCCCATACACCTCGTATGTGATGCCAGTAAGTTGTGACCTGTGACTAAGACAACAGTCGTCCTGCAGTCCTTTCGAGACCTTGTGAGTAGAAATCTTGTGTGTTTTCCTTCCGGTGCCTTGCACAAGATCTCGTCATTTCAGCTCATTCTGATTGGTCTGTTAGCCTTTTTGAAATTTCGTTGTATATCGTTTTGAACGACTTGCGTATTTCCTGAACTAGTTCAGATAGGTCCCAGCGCCGACTTCTTTAGCCAATTTTGTTCCATCCGTTAAGAGTTCCGCTGATGGATCGCCTGCCGCTGTGCCATTTTTATCTTGACTCGAAAACTTTTTTAAAAGCATTACTGCTAATCGACACGCAGGTTATTTTGGAATCTTGTAGCTAATTCCCCTGAGGATTTTTCCACTAAAATGTCAATTGCTGGCAGGTTGAGTAGTTATTAATGATCCTATTATGCAGAGATTTGCGAGCCGCTATATTCAGTTAACGATTTCCAGTTTGAGATTTTCTTGGCAACAGTCCACCACACCAAAGTATCGTAAAGTACGATTGGCTTGACGGTCGCTATATAACAACAATGTATAAGGACAGATAATATGTCCTAAGTGGAACTCAGTAACTTCTCGACTGCGTGAAGATAGTGGTGCCTTTTTACTCTCTCTTTTTGAAACCTACTCTCCGGTACTTGGTATGATGCTTAATAGTTAACTCTTCTCCGTAGAGCCTCAAGGGTTTTCATGACGGAAACTTGTACCTCCTTGAAAATAATACCATATCCGTCCTATCGACATTTACCTCTAGGTTAATCGATATTTCCCTTTGGTTTATGAAAACAAATCTCTGTCTTAGCCAGACGCTGTCAGCCTGCATCGCTTAGACTTACTCTATGAACTAGTTCCATTACCAAGCCGAGACGTTGATGGCGGCGATGTCCATCGCTCAGTCTGCATCCATGTGGAGGTTTTACGTAAGAGAATTCCCGCCAATAATATGAAAATTAAATTGTCATAACAACTTGCTGTCCATTCTCTATTTGGTACCTTGGTACTCTTAACAAATATTCCCTTAACCCTTTTCGCTTCATTGAGGCTTTTTTTAGTTCTGATATTAAATTAAAAATAGACACGCGTGTAACAACGCATCAACAACTTAACGAATTATTAAACGAAAACTGTTTTTTCTTCAACCTTACTTGCTCTCTGTTTCAGTTCGATTTGCGTTACTTGCCAATGTGGCATGTGGCAATCGATAGATTTTCAGTTTGATTTACATTTTGATTTGCATGTTCTACGAATCGCACCGATTGTTACTTACACCGAAAATAACAACGAATACAAGTGATTGCATTGGATTGATTTTATCCTGCTTTCCATTTTCAGCTGCAACAACTTGCAACACATTTGTCATCTGCAATCAGAGCTGATCTGAGGATTCCAATTCGATTTGTGCGATAGCAGACCACAACAACAACAACTGCCAACCGTATTAGCAACACCCGCAATATTGCAACAATAATCTAGCCACTATGGAGTCACACATGGCTGTGGAACTAGATAACCGGCTGCTGTGGTTGCGTTACATCATCAGCAATATGGTAGGCGTCTACGATCCTGAAAGTGTGAATGCATTGATGGATAATCACGTTGAAGAGTTCACACACTTTCTGAACGACAAATGCCTGAGAAACTCCGACATAAAATTGCTGTTGCTGACGGTGTGGCGCACTTACTATGACAAGATGGTCGAGAAGGAGATTACGGTGCTGGAAGAGGGTGAGTATGGTGTGCGGGTTTTATAATGAAATCATGCTGGGGGATTAACTGTAGATATGAGTGACTGTGCGTGTCTCAGCAATCGTATTGAAATATAGTCTACTGTGAACGTAGAGCCCGTATGTGCCACACGAGCCACGAATGCAAAGTTTGTTGTACTTACGATGCAACTCTGAGTCTTAAGTTATGTGGTGGTTGAAAGTTTTGTTCACCATCATCTTAGTTGCCCCATTGAATTTCCTGCCTGCAACAAATTCAAGTGCTGTACAAACGGATAGTACGCCTGGACCACAACAGAAGAGTTGAGCAGCAACTCCAGCATGTTCGGCTTCCTTCGTTCGCACAAGCAGATATGTAATGAACACATACATATCCTCGCATCGTGTTGCAAGCACTGCTGGTCAGCCGCAGTGGTCGTGTATCGCTACATTTAGCACTCGCTGAAATAGACATTTTCCGTTAGGGCTACACCTGAAGGTGTCCAATGTGAACGCCTCTTGAGGGATTTACGCTGATGAAGCTCAACACTGACCAAACACGCAATTTGCATTTGCATACACTCCCCCCATTTCTCATACAGTTGTATGTGCAACATAATGCGACATGGCCATGCAGTTGCAAGGCAATATTTGCGAGGCTTGGGTTGTATAACTCAAATAGAGCAGGAAAGCAAGTAAGACACATGTGCACCCTAAGGAAGTAGAGGGCAGCGGCAGGAACACAGCTAAGTATGATGGACAGTTAAGCAGTTTGAAGACAGCAGACTCGACGCTTGCACGTCAAAGATGACGATAGACTACAGGCGACAACAACAGCAAGCAACAACAATTGGATAGCTGCCAGCAGCTGGTAGTGACAAGCAGGCGCGCCACTTTAATACCAACACTGCAGGTGCCACCGCTGACAGTTGTCTTGGCCCAGTTGCGCCAGCGTGGCGCGCGTAGCACATTTGCAACATGCCACAGCAGGGCAAACTTACTAGTGTCTCACACAGGCAGCTTTGCGAAAACAGCAACTCCAATTATTTACAAGTGTTATTTGCACGTGCAACAATGCGCTGCAACAACGGTGCATAAACATGCAACTGCAGTAAAGTCTTCGTTCCAAGAAAGCGGGTTGTTGCTGGCGGTGGGCTCTCGACAGCGCTTTGCTGGAGGGGTGATAGCTAGCACGTTTCGTGGCAGTTAAGGGACGCATTACAACAGCTTAGCAACACATCGCCGTTATTGAAGTTATTTGTATACATGTATGTATATATCTGTATGTACGTGTTTGTTGGAAGACGCAATTCCGCTCGAGAAACAGTTTCTGCTACCGGGTGTTCTTGTCGACCTGCGGTGCTAAGCTGGTTGTACACGCTTTGTTGTGGTATTGTGGTTGACTATAACTGTTCATCAAAGGGGCACTTGCTGATATAATATTCTATACATTTGCGTATATATTTGTATTTATATTCGCATTTACCAATTACCCCACTAATTGTTGGGTTAGCTTGTAAATTGGGATCCAAGCATTCAAAAACAATTAAATTATTTTCTAATTATATTTGGGAATTTTGATAAATATGCGAAAACAGAGAATGTTCGAGAGTTTTGAGTGTGTTTAATCATGATGCGGCAAATACACCATTTTACATTTGTCATATATTTCGCTTAATTGCGTTATTAGGTATGTTCGATTTACCATTATCTCTCATTATTTTAATTCTTCTCTATTATAAAACGAGAAAAAAGTTAAACTTCGTTTAGTCCGAAGCTACAGGATAATGGCACTCAGAGCAGTTTGCATGGCGTTTATGTGCTATAGTCGTTCGATCTGACTACTTTCTTCAAAGATTTCACCATTACCTTGGACAATAACCCGCGTAAATTTTCGTTAAGATAACTCGTCATTCCGATCGTTCAGGTTGTATGTCAGCTATATGTATGCTATAGTGGTACGATATCAGTGATTCCGAGAAATGCGCAGCTTTTTGTGGAACAAAGAGCGTTTGCAAAGTTTCAGATTGATATAATTAATACTTAAGAACTAGTTCGAGTACAAACTGACAGACATGGCTAAATCGACTCAGCTCATCATGCCTTTTTTTATTTATTTTTATCTCCGACGTTTCCTTCTAAGTGCTACAAACATCTTGTCAAACTTAATATACCCTGTTCAGGGAGTTGAAAGTGTTTACTGGAAGTCAATAGTTCACTGGAACTCAATAAGAGATAGCATGATGGCACCAGACTATAGTGATACCATTTGCATTTGTGTATACCCAAATCATACATACATACATAGTATTTATACCAGTGATTTGTTCCATTCACTTTTCTTCAATTTCGTGGACAGCTAATAAAGAGTTATGGGTTGTGAAGGGGAACACTAACTGGTAGCATCCTAAATAACATCGATTTTTGTGGATTACAAATGTATACGTAAGTTTAAAATTTTCAGGGTGGAGGGTATACAGAATTATGGGTGTTTGAAAGATAGACGGCGAAGTTTTTCAAAAAAAACAAATTTAATACATTTTGAGTTACTTAGTACATGAAAAAAAATCTCGTTAAATTAGAAACGATCCTCCGTACAATAATTTACGATAGAAAAATCAAAAACTGACCAAATCGCGGTGATCAAAAAAAATGGGTTTAATATTACCCCAAATTTTTATCATTTCTGTGCTGTCTAAATTTGTTCAGATCAAAATACCGAAAGATATTATACAGAACAGGCAGAAAAAATTTCATGAGCATTTCCGAGTGTCAGTGTTTTCGAGTTGTCGCTGCAAAAAAAACCGAAAAAGGCTGTTTCGAGATAACTGTGAGTAAAGATGAACTAATAGAGCTGATTGCACTAGTTAGTGCAATTAGCAGTTCAATTACTGCTCCATGAATACCTTTTAATTGGTTGTAACTCAGTCGTGGTAATCCCGAAGCACCACGCTGATATATAAGGGTCTGTTGATCCATATATTGAATTCAAAAAGAACCAGCGTTCACAGCTATTCAAGTGGTATCCAGCATTACCTTTGGTGCGAGAATAAGCCCTACGACCTAACCCAACCTAATCTAATAAGGTTGTATTAAGTTCATGTTACATCATAAAACTCGTATGTAAGGATAAGTTGTTTAGGAACCATTTTAAAACTCACTTATCAGGTTATTCCAAGAAATCTGAGTCCAATCGGACATATTTTTATCACGACTATTAAAAAATCGTGTAGACGGGCTAAACTTCTTTAAACGTCAGGACAAATAACGTAATCGTCTAAACTACCGGTACTTCGGAAAGTAATTTGTAATGCTTGCCAAAAGTGATCTGTAAAACGATTTCTTGAATCTTTAGGGTTAAAAAAAAACTTTTTTATAAACAGCGTTTAATATAAAACACGAAAATCTAAAATAATCAACCAGAATTTTCGAAGTAACAAAAATTTACAAACATTATCCTGAAGATAAAATAGGTTACAGTATATCATTCTTTCTTTTTTGCAAAGCAAATACCATTTGAAATATTTAAAATTTCTTAAGGATATGTATATTAACCACTCATATACATATATAAATTTTTGTATCCCTAGTAATTGAGCCACCACCACCAAGAGTTTCCAAACCAGAAAAGGGAGGCAAAAAGAAAGGCAAACCGCCACCCAAAGGTGAGTTAAGGCATACGATTAAAGAATATCACTTAACAATACAACACACAAATCATTCATTAAGTGTACATATAAGTTTAAGTTCTATACGGCTATATTCACATTTACATACACATCTTTCTTTACGCAACTTTTCCCCAAAGGCGGCAAAGGCAAACCAGCTGCAGCTAAGACAGCAGCTCCAGCAGCGCAACCCGCCACGGATGAAGAATCACCCGGTGAGACTGGTGGCATTACCGATACCGATGGTGGCACAAGCATGGCACCAACGACGACAACAGAGGGTCATACAACAGAATACGAAGGTGAAAGTCCCGATGAAGGCGTCCAAAGTGCTGTGAGCTCAGTCAGAACAGGTAAGAAAATAACGATTCAATTCAAAAATTTAGGAGCATTTACTCTGGGATAGAAATAATTATACAAAAATACATATTTAGAAAAATTTCAGCGTAATCTTTTTCAAGAATTGTAATTATAATTTTTTTTTTTATTTTATAAATTTGATGCTCCTAATTGTATGAGGTTCCAGTTATAAAATTAAACACTGGGAAGCTGAAAGGTGTTATATCCACTTATAAATTTCAAAAATCAGAATTTAAATTTGTGTATGTGAGAATAATTTCCGAAAATTTTATTCGGCAAATGATTTCGGAGATATGAGCGCCATTGCTAAAATATTTTAATTCAGTGTAATTGGCTTGCAAACGAGTATTCCCGAAACGCTGTTTTTATATTTGGTGAGGAAATCTTCTTCAAAACGAGTGGTCCGATCGACTTGAAATTTTCACAGAGCTTTCAAAGATACACAAGTATTTTTTGAGTATGAACGAAGAAATAAAATTTTTGATAATAATTTCTATTTTTTAACCATTTTGAGGTATACATTTTTTCACAAAAAACCCATTATTTTTTTGGAAGTCGCTATTTTCTCAAAAATCTACTTTGTTCACTTTTTCGATCATTAATTTTATATATATGTCTGCAAAAAATAAATGTTCGGCTTTTTATTAAGATAATTTTAAGAAAAAAATCTTCCTCACTGCTAGGTGCTTTTTCGAAGTTCCTTCTGAAGATCAACTATGAGATCAAGTTCATCCGAAAATTTTCAATAAATCTCATTTTATTAAGTATCTCTTTTACTTACAATGAAATCAAATGCCTAATCAAAAGGCGTATTTTTCTTGACTTGCAAGTGGATAGTGCCTTCAATGTTTAATTTTGTACAGTGAAGAGCAAAGAAAAAATTTCAAAGCCTATGCGTAACTTTTTCTTCAAGCATAACGACCAAATACTTTACCAAATACAATAATTAGACATAGATAAAATTACAATCCTGGAAAGAAGCTTAAATTTTCATAACAAACATATAATTTTTCCTTCTCTCCACCATGACAAACAGCCAGCGATGATGAAGATGACGATGGTAATTATGAGAAAACTTTCCAACGCTGATTCTTAACTATTCATCTTTGCATAACTCTTCTTCTTTTTACTTTGTAATTTTCACCATTTTCGCACTTTTGTTTCCCTGTGAATTTTGCATTTTCAAATCTTATCGCACACGCTTTTTCTCTCCTTCATTTATGCACTTTTGCCTTTCTTATGACTTTGATTCGCTGAATTATTGCACACTTTGTCCTTGCTGCCCGGCG
The DNA here is from genome assembly GCA_027475135.1 of Bactrocera correcta. NCBI lineage: Eukaryota > Metazoa > Arthropoda > Insecta > Diptera > Tephritidae > Bactrocera > Bactrocera correcta. Next base: position 114,001,494 of record CM050323.1, read on the forward strand.
CAATGCCGCGCAACGCAACAGAGCGCGGTTGGATCCAATTTGTGGTTGGCGAAAATGAAATGGACATTGCTGTTAGTTAATCTTGATGTTACCGCTATGTGGCAGCGCATTCTTGCCACAACTAATTGCCGCTAAGTGCGCCTTGGCGGAGGGCTGCAACGTTGCAGCATCAGCGTGCGGCTCAAATGTAAAAGCGCTGCATATTTCTTAGCGCAACACCTCGCTCAATCCACCGGGAGTGCTGCCAAAAAAGGCGCAGCCTTTCGATTTGCGGCTTGGCCTTGACGGCGGGCGACGCGCGTGCATGTGAAGTCGAAGGCGAATGCCGTAGCTCAGCAGTCAAAAGTAGTTTATGCAGCACATTCAAACTTGCAACGTTGTAAATTACTAACATTGCTTGCCAAAGTTGTGGCATACCGCCGCCACCGCCGTAGAAGGATGCAACTTTTTGAATGCCTGCAGTATGTGCGTGTTTCTCTGTGTATAAGTGTGTGTGTGTGCTTGTGTTCGAGAACTTTGCTCGCTAAAGTGATGATTATTTCGCCTTACAGCGTCAGTACGCGTGAACGTCACAATTGTCAGAATCTTCACGAATTTGCGAAAGTCACGCACACACATACATACCTCTGTTCATATACCTGTATACTCTCTGTATGAGCCACGCAGTGCTGCCTAAATTCAAGTGAAGTCTATCTAAATGGTAATCACACATCCGCTCTCATCTTTTCACCGAAGTCTGGCAAGCGTTGCCGATTATGCAACATGATTGAGTCGATTTTAATTTCTGTTAATATTGAATGATTCTTCTTCCGCTTACCTGTTCGCTGCGCTGTCACGACAATGTGTTCACATTGCATTCAATCTGCATTCATCAACTTTTAGTCACTCGCTTCACTTATATTTTTATACCCGGCTATTTTATGGGCTGAAGGGTCCTACACTTTGATTAACTGAATGGTAACTTATGTGGAAAAGAAAAACTAGAAACCTTAACAGCATAACTATTTTAATTTCGATCAGTATATTTTTTTCCAAACTTCGATCATTCCAAAGGGCCTAAAGCCTTGTAAACTCAATGTTTATTGGATAACATCAAGATGAACCTCAAACAAAAGAACAAAAGTTTAGCTATAGCTATATCTATTCTCTAACTCTATCTATCTTTTCAGATGTAAACTTCTTTTAGATTAGAAATCGTGATATAGCGGTACATTAATTTTTTAATGATCACGTGACTTTCAGCATAAATTCATCAATCAATTATAACAGAAATAAATAAAAGTTACCACTAACTCATGATCAAGTTTGACCCGGATTGTTCCGTATAAACCGAATTGAATTTCATCATAAATAAAAATTATTATTAAGTCATGATCAAAATTGAACCGGACTGGCTATATAAACCGCTTCATATAACATTTTTTCCACAGTATTTCCTAGATTTGACCTTCTGTGATTTTTTCTGTTTTCATAACTGAAAAATATGCTCCGGGGATACACTTTGAAACCCTTAAATCAATATATAAATATTATCGATAAACTTTGGCATTTTGAGACCTAACTTCACTCCCACATGAAAAAGCTTGTACCTTGGCTGTACTAGTCAAAAATGTTTACATCGTGATAAATCAGTCTGTGTCAAATTTGATCAGCTGGTAAAGAACTTTCGTTTCGGCAACATTATCATGAAGTCACATCCCGATCGCGCACGTACTTGGCCTTCCCTACTTCTTTTGTTTAGTTTGCGATTTGGCAATTTTTCCATTTCAACTTTTTCCATTTCGGAAGCCTTTTTGATTTTCATATTCCTGTTCATTTTCATTTAAAGTGGCTTCACAGCGCCAACCAACTGCTGCAACTCAGTATTTACTTGCCACACAAAACTTGCAACAAAGCCATTTGCACAGCGTTCACTTAATTCAAAACTACAATAGCAGTGACCAAAGTACACATTGTGCACGCTTGAGCCGCCCAAAGCTACTTGCCGCTGCAAACACACACACACACGCACATACATCAGCAAACATTTTCTCTTTTCCGCATTCAATTTTTATTACTTTCCCTGCAACTCCTTTGGCTTCGGTCGGCTCGATTGTCTTTTATGTGGTGTGTGAGTGCATAAATTAATAACTTTACGCTTTTCTAATTTTTTCATACCCATTTGGATGCCTTGTCCATCACACGAACGGATTTGATGTGCTCAAAAACTAAAAACACAGAAACCGCCAGCAAAAAAGGTGGCAAGAAGAAGCGGCGCACCACACGCAGAAGAACAACGCAGAAACCAACTGTAAAGTATGTGGAAGTGAAGGTGAGTCTGTGTGCGTTATGTAATGCTTGTATGTTGGAGTTTGTGGGGCCACCAGGTGGTTATTTGTGCATTACCTTCAAACTGTTAATAAGCTCCTGAGTTGATTTCGGCTTCTTTTGCATGCTAATTCGATACCTCTGTGTTTAACTTTGGCAAACCATTGCAAGTGAACTCTTTCTTTTGGCACTTTTGTACAAAGTTTTGGCGAATTTCATCAATTTTTGTTGGACTTTCTTATGAAGTTGTGCAAATATGCACAAATCATTTGCAACTCTAAGTTCGACAACGAATTATGCAGGTTTGAAATCTCCAAAAATGGTCAGGCGGTTGAAGAACTTTGTTGACCGTTGCTTAGTCGCAGAAATTGAAGGTTAAAGTGAAAATTATGTATGTTAATTTGAGGGTCATGTTTGTTTTCAATATTCAGTTAATAGAAGTATTAAGAAAACTCTACTAAATTAAATATACATAAATACACCTTGGTTTATTGAGTTTAATACTCGTCAAAATATTATCATACAAAAAAGTACGGAAATTTTTCTCTTAGGGTGATTTGAGAAAAGTACTTGCACCTGCTGAATCGGATCAAATATATTTCATTTTTTTTTTTGATTCCACATCTTATTCCACAATTACTTTCATTTCAATTAATACTATTTTCTCCTACAGAAAATTGTCCAGGAGTACGTAAAAACGCCTCGAGTCCATTGCCACTTTGGAGATGTTGATGCCAGCAATCTTGATCCGAATATTAGATACGTTTATATTCTGCGCAAAGATCCATACGGCATACGTAAGTAAATGAGTATTCAATAGACCTAAGCAATATCTTACAATCGATATAAATAACAACAAAGACTTTGTGAACAAGAAATAACGTTAACTTCGCTTACACCGAAGCTTCATATAACACCGCACAAGTACAAAAGATTACTTACAAGAGCATGTCTTTAAACGGTCGCTTTGTATAACAGCTTTATGCCACAGTCTGGACAATATATTGGGATATTTTCGTAGCCTTGGGCAATAATTTGTGTCAAATTTCGTAAAGATATATTATCAAACACAAAACAGGAAATTGGATTATAAGGCAGCTATCAGTTATAGGGGTCTGATAACGGTAGTTCTAACACATCAACAGCATCTTCGGCCGATGAGGACGTGTGCAAATGTTCAGATCAATATCTCAAAATTTGAGGGGCTAGTTCATATATATACCCTCTGACAATGAGACAGAAAGACTGACGGACATGGCTAAATCGAGTTAGCTCGTTATGCTCGTCTAGTATATACTACAGTCTGTCAAGTAAGAGCGTGGTCGCGTTAATTTATAAAAGAAATTATTTTATGAAACCTTCATATTTATATATATATTGTACGCATTACAAACAATGATGCAATTCGGTCAATAATGTGTCACCACCGGCGTCGAATTCCCTGGTATCTCCAGATCCGACGAATTTCGTAAGACAACTGCTTCAACGTGTATATGCGTCTTCCACGAAGCTTTTGTTTAATATATGCCCACACATTTTGAATAGGATTCGCATCGGGCGACTGCGACGGTTATTCCAATGTATCTCTATCAATATTCTCATGAAAAAGGGTTCGGATAGTTTCGTAGGAGATATCTAAATCTTTTGCCATTAATTTTGATTGTCCTTGCCGCAGTGTTAAAGCAGGATTCCGTGAAAACAGATGCATTTCCTTTTTTCATCTTTTTTGTTCCGTTTTCCTATCGAACCACGTTCTGGTAAATCATCGATATTTTTAACCACTAAATATCGCTGTATCCACTTCTGTACAAATACCTTCAACTTTCTCAAATATTTAGCAGCCGCTGATTGCGCCATTTTGTGACCTTTCGGGTGGATGCAAAGGAACACACCCTCGTAGCGCCACGCGTACTTAGCACTCATGGAGTTTAACATGATTATCTTTCTCTTTGTTAACAATGCATCAAGGACAAAGCTTTCCTCTATCGGCTCGCGAAGGAATTAGAACGAAATCTTTCATTAACTGTCGGTAAAGTCGACCACACTCTTACTTGACAGACTATATTCTATATATTTTATCTTATTTTCAACGCTTCCTTTTTGATTTTACAAACTTCGTGGTGAACTTTTGGATTTTTTGAAACAGTTTGGGCACGTTTTGGATACAGATAATGGAATACACCAATAGATTTCACTGAACTCAATAAACATTCATAAATTTTGTACATAATTTATAGAAATGTTCTTTGCATCTCGGTTACGATTAATTGAATGGCTGAGACATACAAAATATTTTTTAATCAAAAACTCGTTCACTTTTTTGGTCTACCTATCGGGCAAGAAACGAGTACAGACCTTTCTTTTAATTAAATCTTCAGTTAAAATTCTCCAAATCGTATTTTTACTCAAACTTGATCCATCAGACAATATGGAACAGTTGTGTCCAATGAAAAGCCATCCATCCTAATCTGATTTTTTTTATATTCGGTTTCTCGAACTTATAACGAAATAGAGGGATTTCTGTAATTTTTTTTAGAACTTGACACATAATAGTTGCCCTCTTTGTCTTCAGTAAGTCGTAGTAGAATGTATGTCTGTGGTTAATGTCATTTTGTACGATCCTCACATTTAATATTAGCCATCTTAGAGTTCTAAAAAACATATACACAATGTTTCATGTGACAGCTCAAGTTTTCGTCAAATTATCGCTTGTACAGGCAGAATTCGGAGAAATAATTTCCTCAGCTATCCTTATGATTTTATTTAACTCTTTAGTTGCCTTCGACACGCCAAGCGTTACTATCCAGCGAATCTAACAAACTAATGGGGTTTTCAATAAGATCACTGGTTTTTTTAAAGAAAACAAAAACGATTTGGGATAACAATGAAGTTCTTTATTCCTGTGAAAGTATGTTCGATGCCATTATGTGTGATACTCGATTTCGTTTGCAAGGCCAGCACGGGCACACTTGCAGAAGTCCAGACGCTGAACCCAATTTTCGACAGTTTAAAAGCATAAATCGGCCGATACTGCTCTTTTTTCACATTCACTGGTTTGTTGGCACATACCATAGATTTAATATTCTAACTCACGATCGAGGCAGCCAATTGACTGGGCCATTTCGTGAAATAACACGTTCACCAAGCTTGGTTTTCATTAAATCTGTTGTGACATTCGCAGTGTGGCTTGGAACCACATATTGTCCCAGACCATATCATCCAATTCGGGCCAAAAATACTGGGTGTTATCATTGAGCGGTAGCAATTCCCATTCACAGTAACGTGTCGGTCTTGATCATCACGCAAGAAGTACGGCCCAATGGGATCATCGGCCGATAAACTGCAGCAAACCGTAAATTTATCGGTAGTACGTGTTGATTGCCGCATTACAAATTATGCATATTTTGCTTATTGACGAAGCCATTCAGCCAGATATGAGCCTCATGGCTGAAAATGATTTTCCGATAAAAATACGGATCATTTTCAAGCTCTTGCTCAGTCCAATTCACGAATGCCCGACGATCTTTGTGGTCAAGCTGCTTCAGTTCTTGCGTCAATTTGCCACAACGACGTTACAAAGAGGCCCAATGAGACTGAGTTGGATATACCTCAATTAATGTGCCAGTGCCCCATCCTTTAAATTCGCCAGAGAAGGCTTCTTTCGATTGTGTTCTATTTTCAAAAAAAAAAAAGGGAATCCTTAAGGGTCATCATTTTACAAGATAAATGAAAATCGCTGAAAGAGCCTTCAGTTCTTAGGCTATCCCAAAAATATTTTAGAATTGATTTGACTAGGTTCATAATATCGAATGGAGACAATTAGTGTTTATTTATTATAGGCGAATGAATAATTTTTTCTTATTTTTTCAACAAACGAAAATTCCCGTTGTTTTTTTTAACACACTGAACACGGATATAGGAAAATGATATTTAGCTGATTAAATATGGTTTATGTGGCACGTGTGTTTGCAATTTAATATTAATGTACTTATTACCCAAGCTCTACATCACACACTTATTGCTTTTCGTTCATCACGAATTCTAATGCTCATAGCATTTATATTTTATTAGCTCTCATGCTTGTGTTGACCTTCAACAAAAATTTTCTCTCATTCACAGGTAGTTTCTACAATCGCGCTGAATGCTTTGCTGAGATGCCGAAGTACTTTATTGTTGGCACCATAAATGGTGTTGTGATTCAATCGTTGCAAAGTGATTTGAATTTGGTAAGTTCCGTTATAATTGATTGGCATACAAAATACACATATGTAACGGTATATACCTGAATACCGGACCCACAATGCAATGATGAATGGTTGCAAATTGTCGAAAGATAATCGAAAATGCTCGAATTGAGAATAAAGCGCAAAGCAATCAGCGAAATAAAACGATGTTATAGAGACCGGACTTTGCGGGTAAGAGCGTCTGTGTGCATAAGAAAGTAAGGTAACGAATCGCTCGGTTAAATAGAATGAAGCATAATGGAAAAAAGTATAGACGAGCTACTAAAATTAATCTATGCAATTTTAATTTCCAGCATTAACCCTCCGCTCCCCCCAAAGTAGCTGCCAATCAGGGTTTGCCGCACACCGCACAATGCTTACCGTGCGCTGCTTAACGCAGTTTACCATTTACCATTCGCCATTTTGCATTCACTCAGTCGCTGGCATTTGCTGCGCAGCATATTCAGTTTTCAATTAATCAAAGCTGTGCTTACCACCGCGCAGCTCGATTATTTCGAAACGTAATGAAGTGGCGAATTGTAATTAATTCCATAGTAACACAGCCATCTATCAAATTCTACTCTATTCCGGCGCGATTTTCCGCTAGACCGCGCCAGGGGTCGCTCGACAGCTCGGTCTTTTGGTTGAGTATGAGTTGTTTTCCCTCTTCAAGTTGCCCGTTAATGTGGCATATTGGCTTTGCGTAGGCAAATAGAAAGTTGTGCCGTCATTGCGCCAATCTCGTGCGGTTATTAGACTTTTTGTTGGGCAACGAACCTTTGTTAAGCCTCGCTAGTCGGTGCCTTCATCGCCTGCAGTCTGTATTCAAAGCGTCTTAGTGCTGACACGCTGCGTGAGCTTTTGCGCCGCCATTATTGGCCTTTCGCGCTTCGTTGGAAAACACATTAAAATTCTGCTCGAAATGCCCGACATAGTCGGCGGCGAGAAGTCAACTCGTTGCCAAATTATCGAAGCAAATCAATTAGAAATTAAAATATTGTAAGCTGCGGTCGTGCCGCATCCGACCCATGCAACCTTTCTACGCCCATACACACACAAATATTTTCCTTTCACCACACTCCTTTGCACCACACTCTAAGCGGTTGTGTGCGCCCGCTTTTGTTCCTACTTAACACTCCTTTTTCATTTGTTGTTGTTATTGCTTGCAGGTTGGCCGCAAAGCTATTCAATTTCAATTTCGCGAACCGAAATTCGACGACAAGCAAACGAATGCCGATGAGAATATATGCGCGGGTCCCGGTGCCGGCTCGGGTGAAGTCAAAGAGACAGGTCCGGGCTTGCTGGAGTTGTCAAAGCCCTCGGAATTCCGTTTGCGCGCACTTAAACAGAAAAAGTATGTATTAGCCGCGCTCACAATAGCGTTGGCAGTCGCAAGCTTTTGTGTTCGTCGCGTTGATTGCCACCCGCCCGCTTACAGCTCACTGCTTGTCTGCTTTATTGGCTACATTCTTTTCATTTCGTACATTGTTTTTGTTGTTGCCACGCTTTCTTGTTGGTTTATTTATGTATGTGTTCAGAGTCATTTGTTTTTTATCACAATCGTGCATTGTGTGTTTCTGCGCAGCAGATCCTTACGCTCCCTCAATCGGTAGTTACATGCTGTGCCCGCTCAGACGGCGTTCGCTCGCCAGTTTTCCAGTTTGTTTATTTCCTTTCTGAAATCCATTGGTATTTTACATTTACCCTTTTCGCACATAAATTACAGAGCATCCGATAAGGATTTCCCTTTGTTCTGTATTTTTAATCGTATTTTTTCCGCCACCCCACACCTTTAGCCGCTACATTTACGGTTACACTTGTAACGGTGTTTATTTTTGCTGTTTTGATGGTTTTGTTGAAGCAGATTAATAATTTGTTGACTTTAAGTGTTTAAATACATAAGAAGCCATGACAATGGTTACTTTCTTAAATTATGACCGAGACCTTAGGCGGAATAATGCAGTGTGTGGGCTGAAACGTCAAGGCTTAAACATAAAGCGAGTTTTTCATGACTTTTTAAGAATTATTGGTTGTGTTAGACATACCTTTCTTTAGTAATACCTTAGATTGTGAGAGGTTTGTGATATGAAAGGGATTTCAAAAATTACGACAATAAATTCTTTAGGGGTTACATGGGATTCCCAGTGTAAAAAACAGCCTTTTTTCAACAATTATTTCACATACAAAAATGGAGCACTTTATCGAAATTTTTTATTGTTACAAACATACACTATTAACAAAAAAATTCTGAAATTAAAAAAAAAATTAAACTCGGCCATTGTGATGCCGTTTCCGGACTTTGGTTAAAACATTAACTTAGAACGTGGACAAAGGGAGAAAACTAAAAATTGGATTTTTCGCAGACATTTTAACAAAAAACTGAAATTTAGAGTGAAAACTTTGCGACATCTTTTTTTTTCAAACAGTTGTAATCGAAAGAAAAAACCTTTCGTTCAAGTTTTCAAGAACTGTGTCTGATAGACCTGTGTAAAATTTCATGAAGATCAATTGAGTAGTTCTCAAGAAATCTTGCCAACCGACTTCAAAAAAAAAATTGTTTCGAGAATAACGCGCACAATATCTCAAGGCTATAACATTTTATAAAGGAAACCCCGCAATTCAAGGTGATGGGTTTACGGTAACTCAGGACCGATTGAATCAGAATTATAAAATAGCCCACCATAAATAAGAATCTGGACTAAGGGAATCTTAAGAGCAAACTTTATTTTCTGACCAGAACTGATAATTGTGTAGGACTTGAGATAAGATGGGACAGAAATGTACCTTAAGCAACCAGGGACAATTCTGTAATAACTTTGTTGTCTACTTAAAGAAGAAGGAGTACATTTTTGTTAGCAACTAATAGGTCTGAAGGTTATAACGTTGCCTTTGACGCAAATCCATGTGGTTTACATACAAATACCGGATTTTCATAGATTTTGTTGTGGTCTGGTATCACCGATTTCAAGCAATGAGTAGCTTATTGGAGAGAAAAAGATGTTCGCAAAATTTCATATCCATATTTTAAAAACTAACTGAATTGCGCGCATATTTGCAGACAGACTTGTCATGCTGATCATTTATAGGGTCTCCAATGTTTCCTTCTAGATCTTTCAGTCATTCGTGATTTGAATTTCCAATGTCGGACAACGGATGGCTAGATATTACATATAATATAATACTTTAAAATTAGTGGTGATATATAAAGCTAGATAAAAAATATGGAATGGAGATGTCCTGGTATTTATATTAATCATAGATTTTGTTACTTTTTTTTTTTTGGTAGGCTTCAATAGCTACACTTTCACTTTTTTCAGGTCACAAAATATAGATTATAAAGAAGCCTGAGGCTTTTATTTATAACTTAAAACTTATTTCGCAGTTTTTTTTGGATTATACTCAAATAATTTTTGGATTTATACTCAAGCAGAGAATAATTATATTAAAGATTAAATTAAAGCTGTGTTCTGAGCTTGAAACCCACGAACCAAACAAACAAACAGATGCACTGAACAATCCCTTCAGCTACGCCCACCAGAATACACCACAGTCCTTTTTGCCTTTTCTGATACATTGGACAAAAATGTTGATTGCATTTTTCCTCCAACTTCCGTTTCCAACACTGCAACGGTTTCAACCGCGCTCAAACGGTTGATTGTTGTAACGTTTGGTTGCCTTTTGCTTATCTGCAGCTTTTCATTACTTCAACTTAATTTTCATTTCGTTTTGTTTCATTAAACAAATTCTTTACTTGCCATTTTGCTTTTCATCCCTTTCTGTATGCTCTGCGTATTTTTTTTTACTCTTTCTGGTTAATTTCTCTTATTTACTTTGCTCTGTATTCGCTTTATAAGCCAATGTAGCAAATCCGCTTTTCTGCGGTGACTTTAAACCTTTTTAGCCGCTGGACTGTTTCAACAATAATTATTATTATTGAATTGTTTCACGAAATCTCAACGCGAAAATCTAACAAAACAACAATAAAAATGAAAATCACAAAAACTCGCCGCACAGAAAAATGGAGAAACTAAAAAAAGAGTCCTTAATAAAAGGGAAAGCAAGCAGAAAGACTGAAGATGGCCAAGGCGATGCGGCCGATGATGAAGATGAAGAAGAGGAGGAGGATATAGCAGAAAAGCCTGGCGATGTGGGCTCATCATCGTCCTCCGAACAAATAGGTAGGTGTGAAATAAAAACAAAAAACTACGATGGGGTGGTGGCTGCCGAGTTGCGGTAACTAATTAAAGCGGTAATACCAAGAAGAGCCGTTAACTGCCATTTGCGCGCGCCAGCAGCACTAAGGGACGTCAGCGCGTAACATTTTGGCCGCGCTTAGTCCCTAAGGTCACAGTGTCAACAAGTCAAGCTGTCATCGCCGCTGTCAGCACACCCTGATTTGGGTTGTTTAATATGCGTTTGATGTGTTGGTGGTGGTAGTGGTTACGGCTGTCAGTAGTCCATCGCTATCTGCTCACCAATCTGGCAACCGCCCTCAACTCACACGCTTACAGCTATCCTGCGGGACTTAACTCATTTCAATTATACACTTTTAATTACCAGAGGAACCCGAAAAACCCAAATTGACGATTGCCGAACGCTGGGAACAATTATTGCGTGAGACGAACGAGACGATCGAACGCCAGCGCCTCGAAGAGGAAAGTACGGTAGAGAAGCTACCGCCATACCAGCAAAATCTACTTAAAGAGTTGAGCGAGTTCGAAGGCGAAGTGGAGTGGACAACGAAGCACAGTATGCGCGCATTTGATCTGCCCACCAGCTATGCCGCGCCGGGACAAGAGGATGTCGAATTTGAAGAGTCGAAAGTGAAGATACCTGTAGATGTAAAGAAATTAGATTTGATACCAACATACTCACTGGAAATTCTCGAGGATATCGTGCATGGTTGGATATATTTCCTGGAGGGCAGAATCAAAGCGCTGAAGGATATGGTGGGTGACGTTGTTAGCACTAAGAATATCTCATAACAGTATTATGTGATTTCAGCAACTGGATGAGTTCACGCCAATGGCCGCTTATCGTATATGGCATCATGGTGAAATCGAGCTGTACACCGCATTGGAACAACTGAAGTCGGAGTTCGTGCTAACAGTTTTGGGTATATTGATTCAACTGGTGTCTCTTTTAACCTTAAGTTGCATAAAAAAATATTATTGAAATTGCAGATATTCTACGAAAGGCCAACTCGCCCATGATCAAACGCTGGGATGACTTTATGCATGTCCTACAAGAACATTACCACCTTTCCAAAGAAAATTCGGATTACATTTCGACCATCACCGATTATTTAGAGGTAAAAATATCTTTTCTTCTCCTAAACTGAGTCGATAACAAATATCATTCACTTTAAATCAACCCTTTTCAATTGTAATTTGTTACGCACCCTTTCTCATTTAATTTCACAGAAAATTCGGGACTACGAAAGCTTCAAGATGACAACGCTACTCATACCCAATGTAATGGTGGGTCTACGCCACATCTGGACCATGTCCAGCTACTACTGCCGCGACGACAAGATGCAGGTTTTGCTCTGCCAAATCTCCAACGTCTTCATACAGAAAGTCAAGCGCATCATCTGCTTTGAACACATATTCAGGTGAGTTGCTGCGGCAGCGTGGAGCGCTTACGCCAAGCGTAAAAATTAAATTTAACTTCAAGCAGCTGAGAATACTGCCAAAACGTCGCAATGTCGCATAGAGCAAAATGCTTGTGCTCTTAGCCATGGCATAGTGTAGCTGGCACTGCACATGACAACTGTCAGAGGCGATTTTCCTGTCGATTTACTTTCGAAAATACTTGACTTGTATGTTGCGGTACTTGCACGACGAGTGCGAGTGCTTCGTGGCGTAGGGATGAGTCCACAAGGCGGATATTGCAAGTGTTGTGTTGACTGCTTCCTCCTTAGCACACTGACTGCTACCTGCCACTTGCTGGTTGTCGACGGTTGCAGCACGCGCTGTTTCCTGTTGAACAAATTTACCCAAACACTTGGCGAAATGCAATTTCGGCGCTGCCGCTGTCGCATGCAAATTCCTTTTCGCTTGCGTTCCTTATACAAATATATAGGAAGCTGCATGCATATAACGTAAATGGCAATGTATTTGGCCTTCTGCTTTTCCTATTTCGCTTCAGCATGCTTATTTCCGGTTGCTGGTAGCGACATTTCAATAGCTTCTTCAGTTTGCGACAATATTATTTTACAAGCCTTGCAGATCACAAAATCTCAGCGTAAACGTATAGTTTTTCAATTGCTCCCACACTACATCTCATCAACTGCTTACTCATACGCTCATTCTCTCGTTTCAGTCGTTCTGCTAAATACACTTATGAGACCGCCACGAATTGCGCCAATTTGCTGCGCTGCTGGAAGAGCGCTTACCTCGCCAGTCGTTCGTATATCGAGAGCTCCGGTGTCGGCTCACGTTGGGAGTTCGATCGTCAAACGCTGTTCTCCGAAGTCGATCATATATGCCACATAAGTCAAGACATCGCTTATATCGGCCGTGTTTTCATACAATATGAAAATCTCTTCGGTCATCGCCTCAAAGCACTTATAACCGATCCATCTATTGTGGATGATTTGATGAAAAAAGTCTATCGTCTGTTGGATGATATGCTTTCTAGTGTTGATTATGACATCTTCCGGCCGGGTAACTCTGAGAATTGGGAGCATACACTGGCTACATTCAATCACCGTCTGGCAAGTGTTGAGGCCGATGCAAAAGCCGTTATTGAACGTAGCATAAATACGTTGCGTTCTTCCGATATGGGTCTGGAGTTAATAAAGACAATCAAGGAAATAGATACACGTGAAGAGCTCGCTGAATTCATTTCAACAAAACATGAGAATATTTTACGGTTTTTCCAAACCGAAATCAACTCTGTGGAATTTACATATACGGTATTTATATATTGCGTTTAATTTCACGAACAGGAAAAATTTGTTGTGATGTTGTACCATTTAAACCCTTTCATGTTATAAGCGACCGATTTAAACAGTAACAAAAACGCGGATATCTTTTCAAAGTTCAGAATATAAAAATGTCAAAATGAGGAATCTAAAATAGAGCAGCTGTCTACAATACTATGCGAGTTTTAAGTTTAAATACTGGAAATACCTTTAGAGATAATATGTACTTATACTTTTTAGGAATGATAGAAACCAAACTATATGTTAACGTTTTTTAATACAAATATTTATTATCGCCTTCAAATGGCCACTTTTGGGCATGTCAACGTTTGATACAATCCTTTCAACCCTTGTCCGATGTTTGTATGCTCGGATGTCCTCAGTGTCTTCAACCAATTTTAGGTTTTTTCGGTTTCGGCTCTATTTTGGAGCGCTATTTTCAAGATTGTTGGACAGTTTCGACGTCATATGCATAAACCCACGACTCGTCACCAGTAAACATGTTTTTGATGAATGTAGGGTTGTTGCTGTAGCGGCATACTACATTCCAGAAGCAATTTCAAGGAATGGTACCGAGTTGACAGTCCTTGGCCAGATTTAAATTTGACTCCGTTCCAGTTACTGTCGCGGGAACGGAATGCAGGGTCCTCAACTACGCTGCCAAGCATCTCTTTTGCGACCTGCACCCGACGTCGTTTTTGCAAGGGATTCAGGTCATTTGATACATAATAAGCACTGACACGGTTCATACCCAAAACATTGACCAAAATATGTTGAGTTCATACTTAATGGATTTTGAGATCCTCTTCTACCACTCTAATATTAACACGATGACTTTAAGAACTGTGCCTTTCACTTTTTGACGATGTCGACTCGCAAGAGGCAAGGTTTGGATGACTTCAAGACCTTGTTTTGTGCCACTTGCACTGCAAATTTTCGTGTTTTTGATAAAAAAAACATTTTTAACGATTTCGTGGTCAATTTCGTAATTAGATCGGAAGTACAAAAAATTCTATAGGCACTCCAGAAAAGAGATTGACGGAACATGATCGAAATACTAATTAATCACTGTCTGGTAGATTCACACGTCTGCAGAATTGAGCTGGCAGATCAAGAAGACTGCAGGAAATGTTTGGAGCAGGGGACCAGGGAAACATTGGCAAGACTACGCATCTGGGGTTTCACGGTATGATACACTGGAGGAAGTATCGATAGTGAAGCCAGAGAGTATGTTGAAATTCGCGTCAAGCGAAGGCCCCAAAATGACTACTCCTCATGGACCTAGTAACTGAATTCCATCTGGTATCGCAAAGGCAAACCATTGATCTATGCGTGGTTCATTAGCGTACCAGACTATTTAACTTAGCCTAAGAATGAATATCAGAAATGGCTCGAAAATATACTTTAATTTCAAATTTGCTTAACTAAGAAACACACTTCAACACAAATATAAATATGACCAATTTATAGATTTTCACCTTCCCCATATTTTTATAACTTAAAATGCCGAATTTTTCACTTGCAGAAAAATCGCAAAAATCCACCAATCGGTAAGCACCAACCATTCCGCATCGGCTGCATTCAGTGGGCGCGTCTGTTGACCAATAAACTAAAAGTCTCCGTGCTGGCATTCAAAAGGGTAAACGTTCAATTATTGCTCGTGGGCATTTACATGCAGTGCGAACAATAGTTGTTGTGCAATTTGTTGTTATTGTTTTTCGTGTTGCTGTTGCAGCTGTACTTTTTTAATGTTGCATGCACTTTTTTGTTTTGGCAGACGCCTTTGGTGTTAATACTAGTTTGTACGTGTTGGCGCTTGAGTAGTGTGTTTGTGTGTGGTGAGTGTTAATGCCGTGTGTGTGTTAGGAGAGTGTTAAGCACGCGTGTGTGTGCCAGCAAATACAGTTTATTGTTGTATTTGATTTTTTTATCGATGTTTTTTAGCTTTTAATTATTTTTTTTTTTTTTGCTCGCCTTGTTGTTCTTGGTGTTTTTTGTTTAATTGAAATTTCAATTTCAGTTTGCTTACTCCAGTTTTTTGCTGTTGCTCACTGGTTGTTATGTAGAACAACCATTTCTTGTTTACCGCTATTGTACGCGTAGTAGTTGTAGTAACACTAGCGTGTTGTTGTAGTGGTCGTGGTATTCGATAGTGTTGCTGCTACTGCTGTTGATTCCACTTAAAATTCCTGCCATTGCTGCCCCATCCACAGCCTTTATTGTTTTCCTTAGCTGCATTTAATCTTGTTTTGTTCCACATTTCCTTTTTTATTTATTATTTTCTTGTTGTTGTTATTGTTGTTTTGTGCTTCTTCTGCGCACATCAGCACCAACATTGCCACGATTTGTTGCATTTATTTTATACACTTTAATGCTTCGGTTATTTATTGCCGACAATTTGTATTTGCTGTAGTTTCGTACTTTGCAAATTGCTTCGGCGCTCCTTTGATGTTTTATGTTTTTTGAAATCGCATTATTATTTTATTTACTTTTTCGTTTTGTTTTTGTTGTTATTTTTGGTGCATGCTTACATAAGTGGCGTTTTATTTTTGGCTGCTGTGCTGTGGCATTGCCAGGCGTGTGCACTTTTTAATATCCGCTTTCGTTGCCAAGAGCAAAGAAATTAAAATTACACAGTTGTTATTATTGTTGTTGTTATATGTATTGCTGCAGTTTATTTATCACACCACTATGTATCTGTAAGCCTCTTTCCTCTGTCTTTCAGCATATGCTAAGCCGAATTTTGTTGTTTTTTTATCAATTTCTTCTACCTCTTCCTCCTGTTCGTTCTCTAGATGGCAGACGAGCCCAATTTGAAGAACAGTTATGTCAAACGCAGCGCTTTCAAGCAGTACTTTGAACTGGTCAACAAAATGTATTTATTCGAGAAGGAAATGTTTGACAGATACTCTGCCAAAGGCACTTATATGGTCAATGCGGTCTTTCGACAGAACATTTTGTGCATTCGGATTTGCAACCCCAAGTTTTGTAAGTAAATTAAATTTAGTATTTCAATTAAGATTAGTTGATATCTTAGAAAGAAGTTTTCCGTTCCGTCCTGAAAATAAAAATTCCAAACAATCTGGATGAAAATATTAAAGTAGCAAATCAAATGCGGAGTACAAGAAGACTTTCGTTTTTGTACAACTATAGGTTTTATACCCTGAACATGGTATATTGAATTTGCCACGAAGTTTTGAACATCCAGAAGAAAACGCTGGGGAAGGCTCGAGAACGGCTGGACCAATTTTAAACAAATTTTCAAAAGTTATTCCTTGTACAGGGTAGGCCATTTAAAGTTGACCCATCTGGCAACGCTGTAACTTCTAACAGCGCTGACAAATCGGCTAATGTCATACCGCGTTAGAAGCGTCATTCGAAGACAATTTATACCATGGAACAGTACACTCCAAAAGAACGCGCTGAAATTGTTCAGCTTTATATTCAAAATAACTTTTCAATTGTGTTAACTCAACGTGCGTTTCACAAAAAAAATAAAGTGAAAAGTGCTCCAGTTAAGAACACAATTAAGTCTTTATACGCAAAATTTGTGAACACCGGTAATCTCAGTAATGCCAGTCATGCATCCAGACAACGCACAAGACGTTCTGATGAAAATATCGAAGCTGTACGAGCCAGTATTGAGGAGACTCCATCGACATCGAGTTATCGCCGCTCTCAGGAATTAGACATCTCTCGCACCACTCTCCGACGCATAATTCATAAAGATTTGAAGATGTTTCCATATAAAATTCAAATGGCACAAAAACTAAACCCAGCTGATTATCCGCGACGCCTTAATTTTGGCAAACAAACAAATGGGTCAACTTTAAATGGCCTACCCTGTAGATCTGGGAAAGTTTAGAAATAAAACAGACCTTATACTTTTTTAAGGAAAAATCTGAAAATTGGAAAGTTTCAAAAAGTGACCTTTTTCCATACAACTTTGTTGCTATTTTAATTTATTTTATCAAATCTATCTTTTTTTAAAAAAATTATTTTTTTTTTTTCAAATTAGATCAGTAAATAAAACTTTCAGAAAATTGGAAAATTCTAATCCATCAAAAAAAAAAAAAAAAACAGAAAAGTCGGAAAATTACAATTTTTTTACTTTCAAATATTTTTCCAATTGATTTGTAAATTGTTTGAATCGTTCAATTTCGGTCCTTTACTTTTTTTATTTAGCCTATTCAGAAAGCAAATTATTGAAAATTATCTATTCAGTCACAGTAGTGTTTCACATTAAGTGATTAATCACAGATTTCAATTTGTTACAATGCCACGAAGAAATGGCGCCAGCTTTAAATCGTCAGATCAGATAATATCATTGATTTTGGCAACAATACGATCTCAATATGACATTGCGTTGGCTCTCGCATCTACTGGAATTGTTGAAACGCTAAGTGTAGGTGGAAGAACGCCACATTCGGCACTGAGTTTCCGTAAAACATGCAAATCAATGAAGCACCTTTTTGCAACATTTCAAAGCAATCAGCAATGGCAAAAGTCTTGAAAAATTGCAAACTGATAGTTTGGGATGAGCGCGCAATGCTCACAAACGGTTTCTAGAAGCACTTGACGGAACAATGAAAGCTCATGAGAAATAATAATCGTGGCTTTGGTGATGCAACGATACTGCTAGCAAGCGATATTCGACAAACATTTCCTGTTATTCTAAAAAACTGCTAAGCATAAGAAATAGGAAAATTCCGGTTGATCCTCCCAGTGGTTTGATATCA
Organism: Bactrocera correcta; assembly: GCA_027475135.1. Lineage (NCBI taxonomy): Eukaryota > Metazoa > Arthropoda > Insecta > Diptera > Tephritidae > Bactrocera > Bactrocera correcta. The sequence goes on from CM050323.1 coordinate 114,019,691, forward strand.
ATTTCACCTGCCATTTGCCAATTCACTTCAACGAAAGATAAACTAATCAGGAATATTTATTCGGACATTGCCAAAATTATCGTTGCTACGATTAGTTGAGTGCACTCGAAATTATAGCTGCCATAGATATCGATGTTAATGGCTTAAACTGGACGATACAAAGTCAATTAGAGAAGAATTTCTAAATTATTTGGATTTGCCTGGCATTCCTGGCAATCTATATCCGCGGAAGCTGTGTAATAAAACCGGACTGATTGTGTCGCAGTTATCGAATAATGTGGTAGTTGGAAGAATTTTGAAAGCAACTCAAAAGGGGACAGAATGCTTTATCGACTAATTTCTTTTCTCAGTTCAAACGTATTCAGTTTCCAGTGAAACTTGCATTTGCTATGACAACCAACAGGTCACAAGGACAGTCGTTGGAAGTGTGTGGCTTAAATCTGGAAATGCCATGTTTTTCACATGGCCAACTATACGTGGCGTGTTGACGAGTTGGAAAACCATCTTCTCTGTACATTACGTAACGGAAAAGAAAGCAAAAAATGTTGTTTGTCAAGCTGCGTTACATTTAAAAATAAAACATATTGAGAAAAATCACAAATAAATGATTTTCAAAATAATATAAATTCAACTTTCTTTTCTATGCACATAATTTCACGCAGGCCAACACCTCTGGCATCAGCTTTAAATAAATTTATAAATGTTTTCGCGACGAGCTGAGTTGACTAGTCCCTTAATTCTTCAGATATCAATCGGATATTTGGCACACGATCTTTTCTCGGAACCAACAAACTGTTCGATCAAAATAAAGTTCTTGTATGGAAACTTTTTACTTTTTAAAATTTTTGTCAATTTTTCACGAAGTTTGCCATAAGTTGTCCAAACACACTATAGGGACTCTATACTCTTTCTGATGCTTTTTTCTAAAAACTTTACATAATTATTCTGTTTGAGGCAATTTATCTGTGTTCAGCACCCAAAATCTTGATTTAAAGAGTATTTCTAATTAAGATGTTTCTCAGTTTGCTACAGCATACTGTTCGGCGTAAAAATATGTGTTATTTGAGTTTGGATTGAAATTGTATCAGATATTCTAGCATTATAACCACCATATGCATACAAAAAACTCTTAATTTATTAATTTTTACCTTTTTCTCAAAATCAAACATGGTATTTTGTCTTCTTTTTTCAGTGGAATATATTTCGGAATCTCAAGAAACGCTTCGGTCAACGCAAAGGGTAAGTAAAAGACAGTCGCACATGTCCATATTCTAATGAAAGTTTATATACAAGTAACTATGAGTATACCGCGCAAGTCCTTGTAGAGAACATAGTGTAGCAGCACAAATTTAATGACAATTATATTCAGCGCCAAATAAATACTAATTACTATAACCTAAATTTAACTTTGCAGAAAACTGAAGAAGCCGATACAGGTCAATTAAAGCAATCTGCAGACGCTGATCCTGGCTTCGTACGTAAAATCACCAAGTTCACCATATTCGCAACGCTGGTACAATGGTTGGTATGCCGGCCGCATAAAGAGGACATACATATACAGAAGGCTAGAGCCTTTATTAAAGCTGTTAAACCTAAAAAAAATCTTAATGAACGGGACAAATTGTGCTTGAAAATATGTGAATGTAAGTATTTTCACTTTTGGCTTTGCAAGGAATACACTAAACTGATACATATACATATACAAAATATATCAGATTTGATTTTCATTTTTGGTGGTAGGTCTTGCATATGGACTATGCTTCTATGATTCTCCTTATTAGTAAATTTTTTCTCTAAAAAGGCAATTTTTACAACTCGATATCTTATCTAACACCAATTTTCGCAATTTAAATATCTTAAGAATAAAGCTACGATACCATCAATCGAATCGCGGATAATTAAAATTAACTAATATATGTGTAACAATCAATAACAAACCCTAGCAAGCACCCAAAAACAATACAAGAAACCAAAAATAACTATTTAAGGACTATTTTTAATCATAACTGCGCTCACAACAATTAAAATAATTATATTATTATTATATTGCTTACGCCACCACTAAAATCTCCGATCGAAATATCCGCATAAGCATAACCTTTTGAAGCAGCTGAAGTGCTCCATAAATCACTTTACCACAAAAACAACAAAAACTGCCAAATTGATGGACCGTCAGCACAATTTTCAATAAACTGACTATTAACCATAGTGCGTGTGACATGGCGTATGAGTTATCTGCGAATGTTCATCTCACTCAAAACAAAAAAAAATCGAATTTATTTTATTTCCTCTTTTCAGCGCCTTAATGTAGGCAATCATTTTTGACACTTATCGCGATTGCACGGCAATTCGTTTAAGTGCGGGTGCCGTGGCTGAGCGTCAGCTTTAAAAGCGGCCAGAGTCCAAGCGGCGATAAAGTGACGTAATGAAAATTGTACTTCAATTACCCTACGCACTGAAAGCAGTTTTTGAATGAGCCACTCATTGAGCTGCTCAAAAGCTGCAGTTATGCATTTACATATATTAAGAAGTGCTGATGGCGAAAAAATAAAGCCAGTCATTTAATACTCGACAAAAGCCATGTCCTTCAACGTGAATTCGATTTGGTTATATCGCGCTGCTGCTACTTTTGTTGTTGTTAGTGAGGCTTTTAAAATTTGAATTGTAGGATTATTTGATTTTTATAAAGGAAAACAAAAAAAAAAAACAAGACAAAAAAAGCTTTCAGTCAATTGCTGACTATAAAAGAATTGATGCTAATCGCAAATCGTGTGTTTCTCGGCTTTCGGCTTCTTCCGCAACGCCACACACCCTCACTTTTCAGCTAATAACAGCCAGCCAGTCAGTCAAGCATATTGAATATCCGCAAATAGCTGCGTGCGGAACCATTACTTGAATAATATTTGAAAAGTAAATTTGACACTGGCGCCGAGTTCAAAGCTGTATAAAAGAGCTAAATATGAAAACTCAGCGCGTTTTGGGGCATAAATGCTTCACTGCTTTTATTAGTCGCTTCAAATGTTGAGCATGGGGTAATTTGGTTAGCGCATATTAGCGTAGATTACTTTTCACTTTCGACTAAGTGGAAAGTCTATTCAAATATAGCTATACACAAACATACATACATATATACATACATACATACACACACTGATGTTAGTCTATTTTTATCATGGCTCGATAATATCACTTCCTTTGAATTTCTTCTTCAATTAGTGCTGGTTCGCGCCGAAATGCAAGACGGTTTGCCCACTTGGCGCGAGTTGGTTGGCGATCGCATTCTAATTGAGTTCGATTTACAATTTCGTGTGAATCTAACACGTGGTAAGTTCTTCTTTGTAATTTGATTTTAATTAAGTGTAATTTATATTTATGGATGTGGCAAGAGGAATCCAATGTTGTCTTAAAAATACGAAAGTTTTGTTTTTGTATGATTAAATCGTTACTACAATAAAAATTTCAATTAATAATTTATTAGTATAAGTTTCTCGTAGAGTAGAACAAGTACTCTTCAGGTGTTATTTCCACTTATGAATTTCAAAAAGTCGATTTTTTTGTTAATACTCGCAACATATCGAATGTATGAAAATATTTTCCAAAACTTTGAAAATGGCATGGAATATAATTTTCGAAACATGAACTCACTTTGGGGAATATTGTAATCGGCCTCCAACAATTCACTCGAATTTTATCGAGACGGCTCTAACGATCGGCTTGAAATTTTCACACGATCTACTTAGATATATGGTTGTCGGGAAAGTCTTTTCGCATTTCTAATGAAACTTCACCTTTTTTATCTTTATAATATACTTTAATAAACCCTTTATCTACCATTTTAGTCGACCATTTTTTGCCATTTTTCCGCTAGAGACCATATTCCATCAGTGTAAAACTTTTCTTTCGAAAAACTGCGACAAGTAATTTTCACAGGCTTCTCTTGAAGTCAACTTTCCTCCATTAAGAGAGTTCTGCATTGATGGAAAAAAGTGGTAGTCCGATGGTGCAAGGTCAAGCCTATATGGTGAATTTATCTAAAATTTTTAGCCAAACTCTCCAGTTTTTGCCGAGTCATCAAAGATGTATGTGGTCTACCATTGTCCTAATGAAAGTCGAACCTTTCTATTGATCAGTTCTGGACGATTGTTTTGATTGCTCGCTTCAATCTTACCAGTCGTTGACAGTAAAGAGGAAAATCATTCCTTCGACGATGATTTCTCTCCAATCCAAACAAACACTCAGCATAACCTTTCGAAGCGTCAATCCTGGCTTTTCGACCGTTTGTTGAGCTTCACGACGATTGAACCATTATTTTTTCGCACATAATTGTCGTATTTTTTACACTTTTCGTCTCCTGTTACCATTCGCTTCAGAAATGGTCCGATTTTATTTCGTTTCAGCAAAGAATCGCAGATGTTAATGCGGTTCATTAAATTTTTCAGAGACACTTTATGTTGTACCCAAACTTCGAGCTTCTTTTTGTAGCCAGCCTTTTCCAAGTGGTCCAAAACCGTTTGATGATGAATGTTAATTTTCTTAGCGATGTCCAGTGCCGTCTTAGCCTCGAGGCAAATAAGGCAAGTGCCTATGGGCCCATCGGTATTTAGGGGCCCACTAAAAAACTTAGAACAACAAATTTGTACTTGTTGAAAGACAATGCAAAAAAAATTATATGTATGATCGCGACGCAGCGTAAATAAAAAGAACAAAAAAAAAAAAAAAATACGTATGCGCAGTACTCTTGGACGGATTGATTCCTCTTTGGATATTCAATTCAACAAAGAAAGAGAATATACATACATAAATGTATGTCATCGGATTGTGTCAGTCTTAAAATTTATTTCATCTCGTGGATCAGCATTTCGTGGGCAGAATGAAACACTTGGTTCACAACATAATGGTAACTATTTGGGTACTTTAGAACTATTGGCGCAATATGATCCCTTCCTCAGTTCACACTTATCTAAATATGGAAATCAAGGAAAGGGGAAAAATTCAGATTTATCTGCAACCATTTGTGAAGAAATTATTGAAATCATGGGCGACAGAGCTGTGAATGATATAGTGAAGGATGTTATTGACGCCAAGTATTTCTCCTTAAGTGTTGATTCAATAACACATACTGATCAGTTGACTTTAGTTTTAAGGTATGTTTCGAATTTAAGCGGAGAAGTAATGGAACGTTTTTTAACATTCATTCCAATTGAACGCCACACGAGGGAAGACAGGGCTAACATAATTTTAAATAAACTTAAAAAAAATTAATATCGACATAAAACATTTGAGGGGACAATCTTACGACAATGCATCAAATATAGCGGGTTGTTATAATGGGCTTCAAACGCATATTAAAAAAAATAATCCGCTCGCACATTACGCTCCGTGTGCTGCACACTCATTATACCTAGTTGGAGTACATGCTGTAGAAAGCTGCGTTGGAGCAATCTCATTTTTCGGATTCATACAAACACTTTACAACTTCTTCTCGCGGTCAACTTATCGTTGGGGGATTTTGCTTAAATGTCTATCAGAAGATGCAAAAACTAAATCTGGTTCATCATTTGTTCTGAAAAACCCTTCTGACAAAAGATGGTGTGCTAGAGCTGATGCCACTAAAGCTTTATCAAATGGATATGAGGGCATACAGCAAGCTTTACATGACCTAATAAACAACGTAAATCAGAAACCAGAAGTTATTCACGAAGCTAAGTGCCTATTAAAGGATTTAATAAAAAAGAAAATGTTGTAATTTCTGTAGTTTGGAGTGTCATTCTAGCGCGGATTAATGCTGTTAGTATATCTTTACAAAACAAACAAATTGAATTAATTTCTCCAGTCAATCTTTTAAAATCGCTGTTAGACTTTTTGATCGCAAAAAAAGAAAATTTTGATTACTATCTTACTAAAGCCAATGTGATTATTGATACTGAATGGACTGATGAAAACCAACGTAATAGGAAACGAAAAAAAAAATACTATGAAGGAAATGCAGAAGATGTTGTGTTTAGAGGACAAGATAAATTTAAAATAGAAACATATTTGCCAATATTTGATAGGCTTTGTGCGAGGTAAAAAAACGCCTTGAAGCATACTCAGAAATACAAACTTATTTGGATTCCTAACAATGTTTTTAATAAAATCTGATGAAGAATTGGGGAATGATTGTGAAAAGTTTGAATGTGACTTCGCTGAAGAAATGATACATTTTAAATATTTTATACTGACATTAAACGATTTAGAATCTAACAACTTTTTGTCGGCTCAGGAGTCTTATAAAATAATTCTTGATAATATGTCACAATCTTCATTTCCTAATGTCATGACAGCCTTGAAAATATATAGATGTCTGATGATAACAAATGCTACGGGTGAACGTAGCTTTTCAAAATTAAAATTAGTTAAGAACTATCTACGTTCATCAATGACTCAGAATCGCTTAAATAGTCTAGCTGTCATGGCAATAGAAAATGATGTATTAGAAAAAATCTACTTTGAAGATGTTTTAAAAATTTTTACTATCATGAGACTTCGAAAAGAGAATTTATGAAGTAAGCTATTCTACTATGTATGTAACTCGAATGTCAAGAAAAAGCTATTTTTATGAATTAATAAAATACTAAGTTTAATGTAAAAATTTTTTTTGAATGTCTTTCTTTATTAACTGTTTATTAAAAAAAAAAATAAAAAAAATCACAGGGGGTCCAAGATAACTTTTGCCTTAGGGCCTTCACATGGCTTAAGACGGCCCAGGCGATGTCATGTTTGTGTATGTGATGGTCTTGGTTTATACTTTTCATAACTTCATCGACTTTTTGACAATAAGTCGACCAAAGTGAGGTGCATCTTTCACGTGTAAATTTCCAGAACGAAAGAGAGCGAATCATTGTTGTGCTACATGAACTGATACAGCAGTGTCTCCGTAAACTTCACAATTTTCATTGGTGGCTTGCTTGCATTCTTCCCTTTTTTATACAAAAATTTCAAAATATAGCGAATTAATCATTAATTTCACTCATGTTTGAACAGTTGTAACTTATCTTCAATTTCCCCATTTTCGGTTAAATGAAGCTTAAAATCTTACCCTTCTAATATTATATGATATCACACCTTATGAAAACGAAGACTTTTTCTACTACCCAACATTTCTGAGTTAAAGTTAGAAGGAATAAGATTTTTGATATTAACTGAGATTTTTTAAGCCACTCAGCAAGTTTTTTTTTACAAAAAAAAAAAAAAAAACACTTTTATCGAAGCCGTTTTTTGGCAAAACCTAAATTTTTCTAGTTTTTCAATCACTGTCTATAATTTTAAGCAGGAATCAGACACATTTTTTCGAAGGTTTCCTTGGAGACTAACTACGGGATCAAGTGAACAGCAATTTTTTCAAAATGAATCGCTGACTATTATACCTTCATATGTTCACATATTTTTTAATGCCTAAAGTTATAAAATTATCAAACAAATACAAAAATCTCAATTAATTTTTTCTCACTCTAGAAATTTTCGAAGTCATGTTCGAGGGTCAACAATTCGAACATTTCGGTTATTTGCTACCAAATGCACTACGCACTGCCATTATGAAGAAAGAGATGCTCTTCAATGACTACGAGGCCGTGGCCAGCATCACCGATAGATACAATGCACTCATCGATAGTTTGGTGCTGTCTGAGGTACGTATTACAATGGCGCGTTGAAAACACACAAACACATAGAAATATTAATCAAGCCTAGGTAGTAGATAACAGTTAATCAAAGTTACGATTTGAGCTGGTATTAACAATAGGGGAAATTGGGTAAATATGAAGTTAAGCTACAAATCCTGGTTCTTAATCTTAACCTTATCAGTGTTTACTCTTCAACACATCTCAAGTTCAATCGCATTTCCTCTCTCTGGACTTGGGTCCAGACTAAGTTTATTCAAATTTTATACTCAACTTATGGTACATGAGTTAAGTAATATTTTGATGCTTATCATTAAGGCTCTTGCATTCAAAATATTGAAATAGCTTAAGCTAACCGCTTCTTAGTTATGAACCACCATCCATCACTTCATCTTTATAGTTATAAATCTCCATTCATCATTTTATCTGAAGAAGTTTTGTATAACCATAATCAATCTCTCTCTAAATAGGTAAATTTCCTGCGCGATCACCTCTACGAAACGGAGATCGTCATACAAACCGGCATTGGTCGCTATACTTGGCAGTCATTTAACATCCTTAAATTTTGCGATTCGGTCAACACACTCATACGCAAACTCATCTCGATTGTTTCGCAAATCAATTTCATACGATTGGACATAAAAGGTCGCATCGATCGCATCAAACAGTTCAACCTCTTCGATATACACGATCGCACCGGTTTGGATCGTGTGCCGAAAGCACCCGACGTGCAATTCACGCACGAATCCAATGAATCTTCAGCGGAGGCACAACAAACATCTAGTGATGTTGTCGACTCGGAAAGTGCCGCCAAAATACCGGCAGTGAAAATGATACAATTGAAGGAAGAGGAGGCCGAGCTAACACAACAAGAGAAAGAATGTGGCAAAGACATGTATCATTTTCAGGGTTACTTCGAGAAACTAGAACAATCGCGCAACGAGAAATGTTCGCACATGAAACGTTTGTACAACTCTATTGGACCGGTGTTGGTGAAGCTCGAGAGCCTTGTATTGGGCACCTTTACGGGGCGTTCGGAAAAGATGCGTGGCTATTACACGTACTGGGAGCAAATGACCTATCAGTGCATTTTGGAGTGAGTAAACTCAGAGATAAATGAAGTTGTCAGGTTTTAATGTTCTTTGGTGTTGCCTTGCAGCAATGCTTATCAAAATCTGAAATGCTATATTGAGCGCTTGCTAAGCGACGTACCGATGTTTGAAGTGAATGCCGTTATGCTAATGTCGGAGATCGTGCTGGAGCCGACGGCCTCGGAAATGCAGAATATAATGTTGCAGGCGGCGAAGGACTATCTTGAGCGGTGAGCGCAAAGTACGAAAGATGTAGAGACAAAAACTAAAACTTTTTTTTTACCGTTATAAAGCATTCACATCTACACACGCTGGATGGATGGCACGTGCCTGCCTTGTCCGCCGATTAATGATGAGTATGGCGACAAGTACATATTTACTTTCTACGAGGATGTGATTAAGGTGAGCTGAATTTTTTATGTTTTCCTAACTGCTGGAGTCATTAAAATAATAATTGTAATATTATTCACAGGTGCGAGACATCAGTCATTTGGTAGTACGCGTACAGGAGGTCTCCACCGCTTTGGTGTACGAATGCAAGACTATTATAGCAAAGTAAAAATATTTGCACTGTCTTTAAAATTATTAAATCTCTCAACCCTTGCCATCTCTCTCTCTCTTTCGCTTCTTGTAGATTCAAACAATACTTTTATTTGTGGGCCTTCGACAAGCGCGCCATTGCTGAGAAATTTATTAATCGTGGCATGCCACTTGTGACACTGGATGAGAAATTTACATTCTTCGCCAATATTATTGAGGAGATACAACTGATGCCACCCTACTGGAATACCAAAAGTATACGCATAAATCTAAAGAAGCTAATGGATAGCATCTCTCAGCATGCACAACAATGGCGCACAATTCTAGGAGAGTTGCTAGCCAAGCGAACGGCAGACAATATTGTGAGCTTGCGGAATGAAATCAAAGTAAGTTGTAAAGCATTTACCAGCAGGGTCGTGTGTAGTGCAAATAATGACAAAACTGGCAGTTTTAACCGTTATTCAAATATATGTAAATGTTGTGCATAGTACGCCGTCAATGAGTAATAAAAGTCAGTTGAGCTACTTATGTAATGCAAATTTTTTTGTTTTTTTTTGTTTTGGAATTTGAAGAGCAATACTCGACAGATATCTATTTTTGCTTGCGGTCATAAGCTCAAAACTAATATCGAAGTTATGGTTGAAAAAAAAAATAAGCATTTTTTTAGTTATTTTGTATGTGTAAAATGTTTGTGAGTGCATTTTATGACTTCAACTTCTCCTAAGTACTATCTGCCACTAAATATTTTAAAATATTTTTTTCCAATATATTTTTATTTATTGAATCTGATTTTTGTTTTAAAAGCCTAAGGATAAGTTATAAAATCTTAAATATATTAATGATTGAAGATAGAGAAAAGCTCAAGCAAGTGATTGAGCTGTTTTGGTGATAAGCTGCTCTTTAGAAAGCAGGAATATCTCTTCCTTTTAGGCGTGTTTAAACCGAAGCATTAGCCAAAGTGTTTGGGTGATCTCGGAGTTTAGATTTACATTTCGTTTTGCTGTTTGTATTATGTCTATATTAGTTGCACTGGTTGTACTCCACAGTTGAATGCCATACATCCAAATCGGCTTTATGACTGCATTATATAAAGGCACTTTGCTGTCTAGGCTAAGTTTTGAGTTTTTGTTAAAAAGCCAATTTAAATTTGCAACTTCATGCAACGTAAGTCTTCCATCCAGGATACCAAATAAGTTACTTCATTCGCTTGGGGTACTAAAATATTGTCCCCGTGGTACACCAACCCTTATCTGTCTTTGAACAGATATGAAATATCATACATTTATTATAAATTGTCTAATTTTAAAATAAGACTCCAATGAATTATACAATTCTAATGGTAGAATATTTTTAATCTTCTATAACAAGCCTTCAGGCCACACCTTATCAAATGCCTGACCCACGTGTAGAAAAATAGCTTAAGTTTATTTATCAAGATAATCTGCGACTTTTTCCATGCAATTAGATAGTATGCGAAACTAAGAATTGCATTGAATAGCAAAGAGAGCACTTCTTCAGAAATATTTTGTAACTCAATTAACATTTTTGAGGTAATATTATCATGCCCAGGTGACTTTTTTGGGTTAAGTTCTTTTAATATTCTAAAACTTTCAGAAAGTGACGTCTTGAGAGACTAAAAAGGCTCATGTTGGGTTGGTTTGACAGCTTAAAGTTGTTCTTAGGCAAGTTAGTTAAGTTGAAATACCTTTTTTAAAATCTTATATGATAATGCAAAATGGTTTAACGGAGAGAAAGAATTGAAATATGTTAGAGTTCCCTCCCTTTTCATTAATTTATAAAACTATTAAGACAGCTTCTGAGCTTATAAATCTCTCTTGACATAACTAAATAGACCCAAATATGATTTCTCTCGAACAGTGCCTGCATAGAGAGGACCATTCTTGAAAACAATTATAAACTTCAATTTTATAGTTTAATACAGTTACATATTTCTAGGGTCTCAATGAATTATCGTGTCGGACCATAAATTGGAAAGCTTTTAGAAGTAGGTAACTCTCCTTATTCTAATATTACTATATGCAAAAACTAATCTTTAAGGAGAATCAAAATTTGTCCATGAATTTAACACTTACGAAATGATTTTTGGTGACGAAAAATTACATAATTTTCACCTAAGTATTATTTATACTAATAAATTTTGAGTTCGGAAAAAAATTGCCTGTCTAAGCTATGATTCATTGATAAAACTTAGAACATTTCTTCTCTCCAACCGTCATATGCCTATTCTTCTTTTACTTACCGTTAAATGAGAGATCTTAACCAGTGATTACGGAAGCGATACTATCAATACTTCCCAAAAATATCGGAGAACTTATCAAATGCTACAGGCTACTCTAAACGGCAAACCGAATCGATCAAAATGTTTTTCCTAGATTGGCAATTCTTTTTTTTATGTTCGCGTAGAGTTTGATCCCCACATGTTCATTACAGAGTATTTTGCAGAAATTTGTTTATGAGAAAAGCTTGTCTGGCGATTTGAGCCATGAAAAGAATATCAAAGGGTTTGCTTGAACTTTTGTGTTTTCAACGGCAACGAAATCACAAACGCTGATGACGTAGACTATCGAAAACACTGCTGCGACATTTCCAACGATTTGGTTGACGTTTTTATTTTAAATATTTGAATGAAACAAAACATTCAGTAAAGTTCGCGAATTAATCGAAAACTTGCCTCTTTCGCTTCCATTAATGAAAAAAACATACAAAATTTAAAAAAGCAATGCTTGAAACCACATTAAAGAGATAACAGAAGTTCTCAACATTCTATGGAACGATTCAACACTTTTTAATAATCGTTTACGGTATGAAGCTGGTCAATACTAAACTTGTTCCAAAAGCAGTGAATCTTTTGCAAAAGAGGCCTCGGGTAGAGGGATAGTTAAGGACCCCTCATTCTCAAACGCGAGATTACTGATTAACGAACATATGACATAAGTTATCTTTTAGTCTGGTGAATAGTGTTTCGAAAATGAGCCAAAACCAAAAAGGCCAAAATTCGCTGAAGGCCAACGCAGCCGAAGCTCATAAAAATTGTATGGAAAATTGTTTCAATGTTGGCATGTTGCATTGGATAGAACATATTTTGTGGCGATAATAAATATTTTTTTACGTGAAAATTCTATTTTTTCGGCGTCCGAATATTTGAGCAGACGAAATGTTTTTGTAGAATTTGTTCTCCATAACTTTTTTTATAATATAATTAATATTATAGTATTTTTTTTTAATATTGTATGAAAAAATCAATGACCTAAAATTTCTTGAAAAATTATACCTTCCAGGAGCTACGTTTCAATCTAGATATGACGACCAAAGAGTTGGCTGACTTCAAGCTGGTTATGCAGACGATCTCTACAATTCAAACGAAAACGCTAACCTATGAGCAGCGCATACACGAGCTGCAGGAAACATATACGGTACTTGCCGAACACAATATTAAGGTGAGAAACCAAATATCAAAAAAATATTAACATACATTAAAATTTTTCGTTTTGCTTCAACTTATATTTAATTTGTTAAAAAAATCGTCCCTACAATGTGACCCACTCCAGTCTCCGCGACCATAACCCGCTGTCAACAAAACAACGCAACCACTTCACCCAAAAACTTGGCGACAATTTAAAGGCATTCTCAGGAAGAGTCTACAAACTGTGGAAGTATTACTTAAGTGACCCAACAAAGCAACCGCATTTGCGCTGAGATTTCATATTTCGTCACATACGAGTTAGACCACACACACATACTCGCACATATGTACGTGCATGCACTGAGTCCATGGCTTTTTTAGGCGAAAGCTCAGTTACACGCTGTTGGCCAAAAGTATTTGAATTTGAGCAAAATGAAAATTTATGCAAGTCCACATGTGTGCCAACAAACGCGCCCACATGCAGGCAAGCACACACATGCACACACGCACACAACATGGCGGTTGCAGTTGGCGCTGGAAGCTGTGTGACACACATGTACGTGCACGCCCACCACTAACTGCGCTCTGCAGCCTGGATGGAGCTTGACTAAACTAAACTACAAAAGCCCCGCTTTATTTATACATGCAAATACGCATATACGTATGTTTGTGTGTTAGTGTTTGTGTGTGTGGGTGCTTGTGAGTCCACTTTGGCAGTGGCCGGCAAAATGATGAGCGACAACAATAACCGGCTGCTGTAGTGCAAGTCCTTTTTGTATATTTTTGCCATATTCAAATAAGGATTTTTCGAAAATCCTTCTGAAAGTCGCTCCAGTATTTGCACTGCAGACAGCGCCAGTATGTTTAAGCAGCGGCAACTAGAATTTCCCAACCGACTGACCACTGAGCAGTGGCTACCTTAAATTTACATGCACATATACGCACACAGCTACATGGATGCACATATGTGTGTGTATGTGTGAGCACATGCAAATTCTTACAGTTATTTCTATGTATGTGTGTGCGGGTGTAGTCATTCTACTAGCCTCACATTTTGCACCCTCACTCTTTCCAGAATGCTGTTCCCACCACCCGCGCAGCGCCCAAAACTTCCATGTAAATTTCAATACTCTGCTCCTTTCGAAATTCGACCGATTCAACTATTTTAAGTTGCAAAAGCTTTTCAACTCCCATTCATTCATTTACTATTGGTCTTTGGCCAAACTAAATCTCCCACCGTTTGGTGTTCTGGCGGTGCCTAGTGGTGGCTGCTGGTTCACTTAGTCCCCACTCCATCGCATGCTGGCGTTCAGCAGACGGAATTAACTAGCATTTTATAGAAATTAATGTACAAAGCATCGAATAAACTAACCGAAAGTACTGTTGGCCAATGAACGAACGGCCAAAATGTTTGCATTTTTCGATAAAAATGCAGAAATCCTTAAATGTATTAGAATTTAGTGTGCGAAATGTGCTGGTACATAGCTTTAGTCTGCTGCCAATGTTTTTGTTATTGAAAATAGCCGAATATGGAACTTGCTTTGAGTTTATTGGCGAATGCAGACTTTTACGGCTTCCCACATTATGTAACGCTGAGTTTAGAGGGTTTCGTGTATTTTTGCTTTTTCGAAAAACGAAAATCTTTTGTGATACATTCACTAGTGAAAAAAAAAATATTTCGGTTGTTACTGTTTGAATTGAAAACGAATATAGTGTTTGACCTCCCAGCAGTTTTACGTTCCATATACATTTTACGTTTGTTTTTGCTGAAATATGTTGATAAAAACTCGCTTTTAATAGGCCATTTTGGATTCCTTTGGTAATAATTTGAAGTGCGAGAGAAAGTGTGGAAACTTTTTTCTCTTCGATGTAGGTATATAGGTTACATACAAGGAGCGTTCCAAAGTAAACAGGATTTTCAAAATAGTCTGTTTCTGCTTCAATACAGTTTTTTGTACGGTTCAAAAGCATGTCGAACGAATGTGTTAGCTCGTCGGTCGGAATGGCCGCCAGTTTGCTGATGCAAGCCTTTTGAATGGCCTCTACGTCTGCATGAGGCTTTCCTGTCATGGGCAAATTCATTTTTCCGAAAAGGAAGAAGTCACACGGTGTCATACGCGGCAGTTAAGGAAGTTTTTGTCCTTTTTGTCCTCTTTGATCTCTTAAATGATGTCCTTTGAATGTTGGATTCTGAGCAATTTTTGGTCGTCAGTCAATTTGTGCGGGCGGAACAAACCATGCACACACCTCTCTTAAGATTAAATGTTCGGTCAAAACGCGATAAACCGATATTTTGGAGATGTTCACTTCCATTTGCCCGAATTTCAATGATTATTTCGGCTGATTTTTGATGAATTCACGCACAGTTTCGATCCGGTGATCACGGATTTTGATTGGCCCACATGTTGATCGTAATTTATGTCCTCACGATCACTTTGAAAACGTTGAAACCACACGTGCACTCTGCTACGGATTAGGCAATCATCGCCATAAACTTGTTTCAGCAATTGAAACGTTTCGGTAAAAGTTTTACCAATTTTAAAACAAAATGTAATGTAAGTTTTTTGTTCGAAGCTCACTTTTGCACTTAAAACGCAAAAACTTCACTTTCAATCAACGAAATGCGATGAAATTCTCACTGGACAATCAATGGAGATAGCAGATTATAACGCACCAGCACCATGCTTAAAAATCTTTGGCTCAAAACCGCTTTTAGACACATACATAGTCTTTTAAGCAAAGTTGTTCAAAATTAATCATGAAACATTATCCGTATACGCGATTTTTCTGTTTTTTGGATTCCTCTAAATCAAACCGCTCTAATACCTGTATACTATTCTACATGCCTCAGAACTACGATAAAGTTTCAGCGTTATTTATGGCTTACATTGTCTGTAGCAGTCGAAGAATATTGAGTCGGGCTTATCTTGAAGGCGACAACAGTAACACAAATGAATAAATATTTATTAAAAAAATGCTCGTTATTTTTTTGAAAACTCCACATTTACATCTTAATAAGCAAAAATAAAAAAGTCATAAAAGACAGATTTTGATAAAAGCAAATATCATTTAAAGAGTTTTAGGGCTCTAGAAAGTTCCTAAGATTGACAGATTATTTTGGGAGTAAGGAAAGAGGAATCGAGATTTTTTAACGGAATGAACGAGGAAACCGAATTGCGCGGTAGGCGAAAAAAATTCGACCTTTTGCAAATCCTTGTTATTTCAATACAAGATTATATATTTCTTTCATTCTATTACCCACAAGAGCTCTTCATTCCTAACTATTTTCATAAAATTTACTTTTTTATTATTATAATTATCCCAAACTCGTTTCTCTTTCACTATCTATTCAAAAATGGTTTTTTCTTTTCATAATGGCTGATAGCTAGATCGAGTGCACCACATCTTTCAACATAAGCATGACTCTTGATCTGCTTTGACGTTAATTTTTAGGCTTCAACCGATCTTCGCCACGATATTCGGCCAATTGATTGTCTGTTTCCGTGCGTTCACTTTTCTTTTTCCCAACTGATCTTTCAAAATTACTTTCATTGATCCCTCCGAAATTCCAACGATGCCAGTAAGATAGCTGGCTGTTAAATGTCGATTTTCAAGTACCAGTTACTTTCTTTTATTGACGTGTTGATCATCAGTTGATGTTGATGGCCGTCTTTCACGTGGTTCATCGTCAACGCGTTCTCGACTCTTTGAACAATTTGTACTAATCAAAAACACTTGCTAGTGACAGACAATTATCACTGAAGAGCTTCCCAAATGCTGAGTGTTTCGAGAAATTTTGTTCCAAACACAAAATTTATTGGAACTTCTTTGTTGAATAATTTCACTCATCGTAAAATCTCTGAATGCACTATACTTCAGAAAGACAACCGTATACTAAACACTAATGATTATTTGGCACAGATGTAAAGTAAAAAATCTACAGTAGAAAGCTTCCACTCTCAGTACTCTCAGCTTTCTGCCAAGTTCTGCATCAGAAACGAAATATTTGAATTTCTGTTTAATATATAACACTTTCATTCATTTTCTTTCCATTCCGCCGACCTACCTTCAACATCACGGCTGCTACCGCTGCCTTTGCCACAATTATTGAATATTTGCGCCAACGTAACTCACATGGTGCTTAAACGAAATACCAAAAATTCAACGTTCACCGCCCGACAACCATGCCAACTTTATAAATATTTTATTACAACATGATGTGCGCCAACGCCAACTATTATCCTTATTATTATTGCTGTTGTTGATGTTGATGTGAATGTTATTATTGCTGCTGTGTTATTGTGGTTTGCAATGCATAGTTCAACTTTGACGACTTGCTGATGGCCCATCACCTGGAGAAACGTTGGAATCGTCTCTTCCGTTCATCGCTCTTCCGTTTGGATAAGGTGCAACCAATTAAGCAGAAATTCGCCGATATGACGGCTGTGGAAATTTCATCATTCTGGGAAGAGGTAAGATTTCAGTATATATATATATAGTATATAAAAATGTTTATAGATATTTACATATAGCTTTAGATTTATACTTATATATTATATTTTAGAATATTCAATTTAATAATTTTTCTTTATCGGCAAATACTCTGCATTTTTAAAAAGCTCATCACCACTAAAATAAAAAAAAAAAAACATTGTCCCTAACATATCAATCTACTGACTATATTTTGATGCATTTTAAACAGAGGAATCAGACTATATTCCTCAAAATGCCAACAGTCTCGTCTCCAAAAAATTTAAGAGTAGCCAATCGAACAAGCAACTAGTATAAGTATATCAAAATTTTAACGAGCAGAGAGAGAAAGAGAGAGTACACAACTCTAATTTACTCTAGAATTTACATGTGAGGAGAGCAGAGCACAAATAAAGCGAGAAAAGAAGTTCGAAGCTTATGACTGCTTCACATAGAACTTTTGCTTCGCGTGTGAATATATTCACATTTAAGCGAAGTATAGCAAGTGGAAGCCAAATTTTGGGCAATTATCATCTTTGTTACACTTTGCCAAGCAACAGTCGCCATTCTTATTAGAGAGAAACATACAGAATAAAGCGCTCATATTGACAAACTCTTTGCTCTCTTCGCTTCGTTGTTACGTTACGAATTGTCAAAGCAAAGCTGGGAGCAGTTTTGAAATTTTTTGTTAGATATCACAAATATCTTTTTATTCAATCACCTAACCGACATTTCGAAATCTAAATCGACTAATAGTTATTTCTATATGATAAGGGCACAAACACAAGTCTTTCGTTGCTATATTATCTTCCCCCACTACTTACCCAGCCTTACGTCTTACGCTCTCTCGTTGGCATTCACATCTTCATTCATTTCATTTGCCTACTTTTACAGTTCATTCTTCGTATTTTTTTTTTTTAATTTTTATTATTCCATTATTGCTTCCGCTTTCAATGCGAATTTAATTGGATTTTCTCTAGCGTTGCCATTTTAACGAATATCTACGAATATCCAATGAGCTACTGCTATGCCTTCCATATGACATAACCACAGACATACAGACCAACGCTCAAATATAATATATATATTTATATGTACGCGCAATACGTGACTTCATAGCTCCCACCGCCGACTGCCAGACTTCCTGCGGCTGCCTGCTGCTGTCACTATTATTGTCTATTATATAACAGTAAGCACTTCATGGCGCGCACTACAACAGGCCGGATTACCTCCACACCCCCCGCCCCAATATCTCGCATGCACCAGGCATGGTGCCGTCACTGCACGCCTTCGCCTCTGCAGCCGAACACATTTGCCCGCCGCTTGCATCCTGTCGCTCTCATTTGCTCAGCATCCGTCTATCGACAAGGCTGTCTTGTCGTTGCTGTCAATTCTCCTAATGTGTGTGTGTGCGTGTGCGTTCCTGTTCATTGGTATTATGCGTTTTACGTTTTCACTTCGCCACTTTTGTCTGCCGGCATGCATTTTATGTGCTTCATTCGTTTCATTTGCGCATCCGGCTGCCGCCGCTTATTCCTCCCGCTTGCTTGCTAGCGCTGATTCTCTGTACAATGCTGCTTCTTCAGCTGCTGCCAGCGAAGAAACCATGAGGCTTGCTAACAAACCAAGAAAACGAATTAAATTGAAGTGTTTATTATGCGAATTAAAAGCGACAATAAGCCGTTGGCTGTTGCCAGTTGCTGTTGTTGCTGTTGCTTTTACTGTTGCCATTGCCATTACTGTTCTTATGGCTTCTCATATTGTTGCTGGCCGTGTGTTGGCGTTGGTGGAAATGGCCACCAACTCCAGCTCTTTGTCATCAGCATAAAATTTAGAATTTACCGTTGCAAAGACAGTCTCATAAGTAAATGTTTGACTTTCAGTGAGTGTGTGCAAAGCGCACAAATTGTAGGTGACAATGGAGCATTTAAATTTTGCATTTGAGTGGAGCGAATACCCATATTTACATATATATAATTAATTTGTTATACTTAAGTATGATTCTCCGACATTTCGCAAATTTAAATTTGAATTCACAAGATTTATTATACCAGAACTCTGCACATTGCCCTATTTATGTACTTCGCAACAAGTTGCCACAGTATTCTACATTGTTAAAATTGGATAATGAGTGCGACACCATTGCTAAGTCTCAAGACTGGCGTAAATACTCTAAAAATGGGCGAAATCGGGCTTCAAACAAGTCTAGAGTACATATATCAAAATTTGTGATTCCATATTTTCATTTCAAGCACCAACATAGTCATAAGAATAGAACCTTGCACAATTAGTGCCTGCAAGGTATGCCAATTCACGTCCAAAATAGGGGGACCACAACTTTTCAAATCCTCAGTTGCTGAATGTGAAGATCACTGTCTATAGATCACCTTTTATGACGCCCCTAGCGTCCACATACCTAATAAAAAACTTTTCGAACTTCAGATTGGCTTTCTTCTTCTTCTTTTTTACTGGCGTAGACGCCGCTTATGCGGTTATGGCCGAGTTAAAAATAGCGCGTCAGTCGTTTCTTCCTTTCGCAAGGTGGCGCCAATTGGAGATTACAAGCGAAGTCAGGTACTTCTCCCCCTATCTTTCCAATGAATTAGCGGTTTTTCTCTTCCTCTGCTACCGGCGGGTACTGCGTAAAATACTTTTCCGAGCTGGAGTGTTTTCGTTCATTCGGGCAACAAAACCTAGCCAGCGTAGCCGCTGTCTTCGCTGAACTAAGTATGTCAATGTCGTTGTATATCTCGTACAGCTCATCATTCCATCGAATGCGATATTCGCCGTTGCCAATACGCAAAGTACCATAAATCTTCCGCAGAACATATCTCTCGAAAACTCGTAACGTTGACTCATCAGATGTTGTCATCGTCCATGCCTCTGTTGGCAAGAGTTATTCTCTCGAAAATGATCACCCTTTATATATATATATAATTGCTTGGATTCCGAACCTCTGGTTGACGTTTAGCACCTTAAATTATTTCCCTTGCAAGTCGCAAGTGTATGAAATGTTCGTTTACACCCTATCATAGCTCTTCCTTACTTGTTTATTTTTATTTTTTTAGTATTTTAGTGCACATTTTAAACAATTGATTACAACAATTTGGAAACTTACTTCCCCCACCTAAAAGCGAAAAACTAAAATCGATACTAATATTAATCCGAATTCTGCTAACTGCATCTCTCTACCTGTCCAAACAATTCCAACTTACAACAAAAGCGCAGAGCTAAGCAAATAATAGTCTCGCACAGAAACCTACACAATTTGACCTACTGCAATTATTTGCTTTGCCGCAGCTCATTTTAGACTTTTGATTCATGCGAATGTACTCATTCACTAACCCGCTCATTTATCAAATTCAACACACTACTCGACGCAACTCCACTCCTCGGTACTCAACTGAATTGCATTAATTTGCATTTACTCGCATATTTGACCGTGTTTCATTTGCTATTCACCCACGCTAGCTGGAGGAGTTCATCAAGGACTTTGAGGAGAACGGGCCCGGTTCGGTGGGGCCTGACCTGGACAAAGGCAGCAAGCTGATGGACTTTTACGGTGCCAAATTGAACAAGTACGAAGAGCGACGCATTGAGTTGTGTAAGTACTACAATGAGCGAAAATAAATTTTTTTGTTGCCAGGCGAAAAACGCTCGGGTTTGTAAATTCTATTCTAATCTGTATGTATGTGTGTTTGCATTCACTGTTAATTTTGTACAACTAACTGTTTACTCTTGCAAATTCATCAAAATCGAAGAGCAGTGGTATTTTCCTTGGATCTTTGCTGAGCATTAGTTATTATTGTATTAACAAAGTTTTTCTTTTCTCTCATTCCCAATCAACCAACACTGATTACTACTCTGGACAATTGGCGTACACTCTCAACTCGCTGCCATTTCGCTGCTACCCCTTTCCTTCCTTTGTGCTCACGCAGCCAATGCGGAGAAACTTTTCGATATGCCGATGGCTGATTATAATGATTTCTCAAGAATCAAAACCGACTACGAGGGCATGTTATTGGTAAGTCCACGGCGCATCAGTCAAATATCATCAATATCTATTAGTCCACACCGCTTAACGCTCCACAACAACCAAGATGCTTGCGCCCATCCAATCACCCCCTTGTGCCTTCAAATCAAATCGTCAGCAAACAATTTAATTTTTTAATTAATTTGCTTTGTGCCACTTTGCTGGTCCGAAGCCCGAAGGTGGTAGCGTGATTGGTTGGTGTGGGCAGTTTTGCACAACAGTTTGCTTAATTTTTATTAACTTTATAGTTTTACGAACTTTTATTAAAATGCCGCTCTTGGCGTTTTACCATTCGCATGTCTACACAGGTCTACAAGCTGTACAAAGCCTACAAGACTGGCAGAGAAGTTTGGTCGAAGACACTATGGGCCGATTTGGATCCACAAATACTCACGGATGGCATCGAAAGTTACATGAAAGAGTTTCGCAAACTACCAAAACAGGTATGTACGTGTATATTCGTGTCTAGCTACACTACTTTGCGGGGAAAGCAAGTCAATTTCTGCTCGAGAGTTGAAAGTTTCCTAATTAGTTTGCTTGAATGGTTTCCACTGGCGGAATTAGATAAGTGATTAAGTGTACGGGTATAAGTGCGCACAGGGTTCAATGTTTTGTTAGCTATGTATAGATAGGAATTGAAAAGTTGAAAAGTAATCGTAGATGCTTTAGTTTCAGTAGCTTCTAAAATTATAATGATGCTAAATGAACTCCAGCTAAATTCAGTCTAAAACTTTCTAAAGATATATATTTTTAGACAATGTCATTAAGCTTTTCCGTTCCCACAACAGTCGGGTCTACGTAACTGGAACGGAACCGGATTTTTATCCGGTCAAGGACTGTCAGCTCAACAGATTTCTGCCGCTACAACAACAGCTTTTCCGCGCGGACACTGGTCTATCGAATGTCTAAGCTTCTCAATGCCATAATAACAACATAATAAAGACATTTAATTAAACAAAAGCAGATCGGTTCAGTTCAAAAATTGTAAGAGCAGTGCTGCTATACAGTACTTTGTGGATTTCACTTGTGGGCTTGGTAGTAGCTCTTAGCAATCGCCGCGATGAAAGAAGTCCTAACTGCACATTGGCACTCATGCACTAAGGCATATGACTTTGGGTGCCGTAACTTGTCAAAGTTACAATGAAGAAGATGAGGTGGAAACATTTAGACACTTTCTGCTCCACCGACCGGCTGTCGCCACAAAAAGCATGTTGGTTGTCACACATTTTACGGACCTGGCGAATTGACTGCTATTAGCCGCCTCCATCAATTTGCAGGTACTAGCAGGTTTGTCCGACTCTATTTTTGATCCATACCTAGAACTCGTAAACATCACAACGGATAAGAGTATCTAGCAGTCCAAGTGGGATCGTTCGTAGTCTCATCAACCAGCCCTTTCTTCTAACCTACCCTAACCTCCCATCTCTGTGTTATATAAAGCGAGCTTATCTTTAGACCAGTATTTACTCTAAGCATTTTGTCAAAGGCAATTTAAATTTTGAATATTTTTCTTTCTGCACAACTATTTCTTTCATTATCACATAATGCCTCACCCTATATAAATTTTGCTCCTTGTTTCAATAGCCCGTTGCCCGCCTTGATTGTTTCATTCTTGTGTCTTCATCTTCAATGTGGACGCGTAATTTTAGTCCAAGCTTTCGGCTGATCCTGTTGTTTCGAACAACCACCACCATCACTGCCGGCTCTTAATTCAACGTTTGCAGGTGTTGTGCGTTGCCGTTGCAATTTTGCCAAAAATAGAGTGGCGCTTTCACCGAGGCAGCAACAGCAGCTGCAGCAGCGTTGGCAGCGGCTGCTCTACGCAGTGACACAATTTCCACTTTCTTTCTGCTGATTATGACAAATTGATTTATTTACTTTCCTAACAAGTTTTATGGCACTTTACTAGCAGTTTCCGCTTGAACTTTCGGCACTTTGTTGCACGACGGAAATATTTTTTAATTGCACAAGCCAAACAAATTCCGAAGTCATAAAATTTCTATTATGCATAAATTTCAGCAAGTCGAAAGTTCTTCTTTTTTTCTTTCTTGCCCCTTTTCTTCGTCGAATGATATGAGTAGTTTAGACTTTGGATTTTGCCACATGACTGCCTTTCGAGGCGATGGAGAGTAGAGATACTCGTTGTTCAGATCGTGTTTGTGTTCGTGTTCGGTGTGACATTATTCATTTTAAAGTTGACTTTTCGTTATGTGAATATAAATTTAAGGTGAGACAATTATTTGTTAAATTTTGATTGAGGTTTTGTAGTCGGTATTGATTCGAGGCTGTGAATATGAACAAGTGTTGCCTTTTTTTAAATCAAATGCTATTTAATCTACATATTTTTAACTTATGTAGTTATCGACCACTTTTCCTGTGCTTATTTCGTCCAGCCGCAGATCGTGCCTTATTTTATTCATTCCCAATGGTAAATTTTCGGGTGGTCGTAATGGAGCCCCCTTCTTAGAAAAGATCTCATAACAAATTTATTGTCTTCAGAGGTCCTAGGTAAGGTTAAGAGTCAATACTAACGCGGATATTACTTGGAGAGCTTAGTACGCCGGTCGCTTTAAGCCTGTCACTTTCGGCTATGTCTTCTGCTTTGCCGTAGGTAAGACTACCGAAATGTTTCAGCTACAATTTTGCAAAGACTGGACAATGGACGAGTACTGAAATTGGACGTAAGACCTCCTACGATTGTGTCAAGATGAACTTTGGTCAAGGCAAGTAGTTCAGTAGATCACCTGCGTTCTACTCTAGTCCAATGGTCTTTTCATTTTTAATCATCCCTTGACCCCACAATCAACGTTGCATTTTCCGTTCTACCGAGGACACTGTGTGAAAGACTGAAGCCCATCGTCAACAAACCGATGAGACTTTATCTGTGTGTCTTTGGACCTGGAAAATCTACAATCAACCACATTTTTAGCAGAGCTTGGAAAAGACCAGTGAAAAGAAGATTGACACACACCATCTCTCCGTTGATTTTAAACATGCCTTCGTCAGCACTAAAAGGAACTGCCGCTATGTCCGAATTTGGTATCCCCGGAAAGCCAATACGGCTGGGTAAACTGACGTTGAGCAACACAAAAAGGTCCGTCAGGATCGGGAATACAACGAAGAACAACTTTTCCCAATGGGTGTCACCACATCGAACAAAAACCAAATTCTACAAATCACTCATCATCCCCGTGCTGCCCAATGGTGCAGAAAAAGGGTTCTACGGAAAATTGATGGTTTTACGGTTACTTTTCTATTGTTTCTCGTATGAAAAAGTATAATTTTCTTAAAACTCAAGCCCCGTTTTAGTTCATCGGTCGAAAAATTACTACTTTTGTCCATCAATTACTGTTTTATTTGAATTTTTTTAAGTATTGGTTAGCCCACCACCTTAAAAATAAAGAGAGCAGTTCAAAAACATAACAGAGTTCTCTTAGTTCATTTAAAGGGGCTTATGATCGGTTCAGATCGAAATATAAAGCTTTGTCACTCGTCCCTTGAAATGCTCTTTCCAAAGACGTTCTAGACCTCAACCTGATAACAACCGATATCACTTTAGGCATTAATCAGTAACTGAGGGTATTTTGTAATCCTAAACTATGCATAAAAGAGATAGATAAAGAATGAGAACTATATCCAAATTAGGCAAAACCCCCCTAACCTAGTCGCCAGCTAATAGCCCATTCGTTCGAAAGCCTAATAAAATATTTTCCATTTTAATTGGCAGTCGCTATCCATATCTACAGATCTCTTAGCTAATTGTTATGCATTGAATTTCACGCCGATATGTCACTGCATATAAACAAACACACTCGTAGACCCCAACAAGCATATTATATATGCTCGTAAATAGAATTAAAGCACTTCGGCGATGCCGTTCACTAAACACATCCTCCTAGTCGCACACAATCAATTCCGTCCACAAACCGTTGGAATTTCATGTTGTTTGCACAGCCGCTAAGGTCGAGTCCATTCAGCTGTTGCCAGTCGCATTGCAAGGCCGCTCACAGCCGCTTCCCACCGCCAAACAGCCTGCAATGTATGGTTGTGGTCGATGGGCTTAGCGGTGTCAGCGTAAATTATGACAACTCTGACTAGTCGCCAACAACAACGCAGACGCGCGCTTTCACACATCTGTGTATATTTGGCGAGTGGCGCAATCGAACTCCCCATGGCGAGTTGTTTTCGAAATTTCATAGAACTCGTGGGCGCAATAAATCTCATTTCGAAGGCTGCAGCAGCGCATACAAAAATACCAGCGATGTGGAGGCCAACGCACCGCTGAGAGGAGTAAGCGACGGCAGGACCACAGCGCCCAAAATGTTAATTTAGGCATACAATTGCCTAATTCTAACTAGCCACTGAGCGGAGGGCCTGATGCGTCCATTGCATATGTTGGTAATCATATGAAAAGTCCCCAGCGCCGGTGCTGCCGATGCTGCATCGGAGGCCGGCACTGATAATGGTACTGCCTAGTGTGGTTGTTGTTGCCATGCGAATGACAACGGTTCCAACCAGAGGAGCAGCAACGACATTGAAAGCAATAACAAATAGCAATGGCTAACCGCAACTTGTCAAACATTACATATGTGGCGGTCGCCACATCGCGCCTGACCAGCCGCTCGGCCGCGTATTACGCAAATGGCAATTGCTGTACGCAACTAATACTGCTGCCGCTGCTTTTTTGTTATTGCCGATATTTTGATTATTTTAATTTCGTTCAAATTGATTTACATTTTAGTTGCGGCTGATTTGTGTGGATGCAAGTGAAATTGAGTTGGCGCTAGCCCTGGCGCGGGCTTTGTCGCATAATGTCCGCATCATTGCGTTTGCTGTCGCTCTCTCGCGTTGATCGTTGGATAAACACAGTTGGCGTGTCGGCGCGATGAAGTGCAAGGCGTGAGGCGCTTGTCAGCCGCCAGCGATAAGCACTATGTTGTTGATTATTTATTGGCAGGCAGTGGCCTAATTTAGTCGGGCTAATAACGAGTCCATCCGCGCGGCCCATCGCTGTCCGGTGCTGCGTTGCATTGTGTGCGCGCCGAGCAATTTGTGATTGACCATTTTGCGATTGGTTGGCATAATTGAAATATGCATTTGGACAATTGCGCGTGCTGATGGAAAATTACACCACATAAATTGTAGAAAAGTCCAACAAAAAGTCATTTATGAGGGTTATGGCAAGTATAAATTTCAAAGGGTTACAATAATAACTTTATTTTGTAGTCAAAATTTAATAAGATAGAATAGTAAATTTAAATCTGCCGAAATTTAAAAAAAATCACATTTTTCGAAGAGATCTCTGAGTAAAACCAATTTTTTAATAATTTGTGGGGCACAGTCTCAATAGAAAGTTTTTTTTGGAAAACTAATTGCTACATACATATATAGCTGCGGATTCTTAGAAGAGCTTATAACAATGATGTGAGCAGACTGCTAATCCCAGATTGGGTAGTCGAAAAAGTTTTTTCGTATTTTGTCAGTTGTTGTCTTGGAAAGGTGAGATTTAAGCTTAGCATTCTTTCTGAAACGAAATGAAGTCGATCCATTACTGAAGCGAAAGGTAACAGGGAACGAAAAGTGGATCAAATACGACAATAATGTGCGCAAAAGATCATGGTCCAAGCGTGGAGAAGCTCAACAAGTGGTCGCGAGGCCAGGATTGACGCCTCGAAAGGTTATGCTGAGTGTGTGTTTGGATTGGAGAGAAATCATCCGACATCCGAGATTGAAGCAACGAATCGATAAAACGGCCCAAACCGATAAACAGAAAGGCTTCGTCTTCCATCAGGACAACGCTAGACCACAAACATCTTTGAGGACTGAGAAAAAACTGTGAGAACTTGGCTGGGAAGTTTTGATGCATCCACAATACAGCCCTGACTTTTGCACCATCGGACTACCATTTGTTTCGGTCAAAGCCTGTAGAAACCAGAGAAGTTTTGCACTAATGAAATAATGACTTAGTGGAAAAATGGCAAAAATTGATTGACCAAAATGGTACATATTTAGGTATTCCAATAAAAAAATAAGTTGAAGTTTGATTACAAAAACGAAAAGACTTTTTCGACTACCCAATATTTAGACATTAATAAATTTATCTCCCGGAACTGCTCGATAATTGCAATTATTCAATACATTGACTAATCTAACCCATAAATTCTAACAGGTTCGCACGCTACCCTCGGGCATGATGCTCGAATTGAGCATGAAACAATTCAAGAATACGGTACCGTTAATGGTAAGTCTCAAAAACGAGGCCTTGCGTGAGCGCCATTGGAATCAATTGATGGAGAAGACGGGTCAGTACTTCGATATGGCGCCCGCACGTTTCACGCTCGAAAATATGTTCGCAATGAAATTGCATGAGTATCAGGAAAATTCTACAATGAAGCTTGACTTAATTATTATTCATATTTTGTATATTTTTACGATTTTAGGAAATCGCTGAACAAATACTCAATAATGCCATTAAAGAGCTGGCGATTGAGCGTGGCGTTAAAGCCGTCGAAGACACCTGGGCCACCATGGCATTTAAAGTGCATAGACACTACAAGGGCACGGAGGATCGTGGTTACACATTGGGCTCAGTGGAAGAGATTATCCTAACGCTGGAAGACAACGCTATGAACTTGCAATCCATGGGCGCGTCGCAGTGAGTAAAAGCAAAGCTTGTAGAGCGCTCCGTTAGCATAATTCTAAGACGGTCTCTGTATAAAGTTTTCTCGCTGAAGAAGCTGTTTTTTTAGCGCTCTTTCTACCACATTCCAACTTTAAAGGTCTTATTTGATTTACATAAGTATCACATGTTGTTATTGTTCATTTTGCGTCAGTCGAGTCAACACAACTGGCAAGATTATTGAATTTATGTGAATAACTTCCTTCATTTTCCTTCATTATATCTGCTATCTCCCCGTTTTTGTTGTCCGTGACATAAACTAGCTCCTCTTTTCACTTGCTCTGCTCCGCTTCGCTTGTATCAATTTCATATGAGTACTATTTATGTTTGTATGTATGAGAGAGAACCACTCAAGATAACCGCAAGCGTTGTCATGTCTTCCATGTGACAAAGGAGCGCCAGGAATTCATGTGGCATCATTTTCCTGTTTATTAGTTAAGACATCAAGCATAGCACGCCGCGTTGTTGCAACACTTTGCCTCATTTTACTTTCCCACGACCTAGTCCCGGCACACATTCCATTTCGTTTATCGCACTGACAGGTTCATTGGTCCATTTCTGGAGACTGTCAATAAGTGGGAGCGCCTGTTGTCCTTGATCGGTGAAATCATTGACGAGTGGCAGGTGGTGCAGCGCAAGTGGCTCTACCTGGAGGGCATCTTTATTGGCGGCGATATACGTGCACAGTTGCCAGATGAAGCGAAGAAATTCGATGACATTGACAAAGCATACCGCAGGGTAAGTACCACACTCATGCATACATACATTTACAAAATAGAGTTACACACACATATGCACCGATTTAAGTGGTTGAGTTTGTATAGAGAAGTTGTGCTTGAAGGAACTGAGTTTGAAGCTTTCACTATGGCGATTTGTGGAATTGGCATTATTTTGCCAAAGCATGAACTTGCTAGCCAAAGTGTGTAGGTGTGTGGCGCGTGTGCACATTCATGTTGTGTTATTCCTGCGCAATTCGTGTGTCGACAATGTGGCGTCTTGCTACTTAACGGTAAATTTAATACGCACGCAAAACATCGTCGTGGCACACAATGGCGCTTGAAAGTGTATTCGAGCATGCTTAGTGGGCAATATGCTTACAGGAGTATGTACAATACATTTGTATGGGTGTATGTGTTATGCATCTGTATTTGACTGTGGCTGTATTATTTTAGGGTGAAGTTACATATTACTACTCTGTTGACATCTGACCGTGGCGAGGTTAACCAAGCTACTAACAAGCGTGTCTTTGACAAATACAATATTACAGACATAGCAATATATATATATACATATATATTTTATAAATGTATATATATACATATGCGGTTTCGTATACACTTTGACAGTTACTAAGCGCCCACTCAAAACGGTATATCGGCTTGTGATCGAATTTTTTGGTTCACTCATTGGGTGTACTGCGCGAAAATACCGAAAATTGATAAAGAATGACTCTACTCAAATTATTAGCATTTCTGAATTATTATTTCGAAAATTTGGTTTAATCAGCAACTTCTGGATTCGAAATTTTGGAATCTACTTCTCATTTTCTATTGTAGAACAACAGTATTTTGCGATTTACTCTCAGTCCCGAAAATATTATCCATCCGAGTAGTCATATATTTAGAGGTAAGTATATTGAAGGAACTATGCATCTTTCAATTCCTTTTTCAGGTTTATTAACTGATGCTGCGTGTTTCAAGCTAAAAATCTACTACTCCGGTGTGCAGTCTCCTTCAGAGAAATGATTCCACTCTGATAACAGGGCGGTGAAATTAGTTTGGAATTTACTACCACCTCAGCCACCATCGATACATGCGCTGTCACAGAGACCTTTTGCCCAAGATCCATCTAGTGATCTCTTGGTCCTTGTGGTGGTTTTAACATGTCATTGTCCATTGGCATACAAGCTGTTGAGCTGGGAATCTTATCAGATACCATCTGAAGAAGCTGTTTGGAATCAGATGAGATGAAAACAACTCAACACTACCTTCTTGACTGTTCCGCGTTTGGGAGTTCAAGGCTTAAACACTTGTGATCGCATACCTTAAGACATCCCACCGAACTGCTGACTTAAGAATTCGCAAACTGGAGTTCTTCTTTTCTATGGCTTCGCAAAAAACTGCATATAGAAATCCACGATCGATCCCTCTAGATCAGTAATCTAACCTTACCTAATATAACCTCGCTTTCAGTAACGGGTCGCTGACCCGTTTTCTTCGTGCGTTCTACCACTGGATAGCTGAGTTTTGCGGGAACTTGGTTCGCTTTAACCTATCATTAATGCCAGCTCTCTCGCAGAGCTTTTTTGCCAATGATGACTTGTAAGAGGTCCAATGAACTTTCGCCAGTTAGACGAGATTTTCAGTCTGAAGTGTGGCATATAAGAACTGGATTCAGTATAAGTAGGTGAAAATGAACTGAGCAAAGATCCTCTAAAACATATGTAACTCTTAGATTTCTAACTTCCATAAACATGCTGAACAATTGCCATAAGAGCTGTTATATAAGTTATAATTATATTGTGTTGCAGCAGGAATTCTGACTGTCTACAATTTTATATTCTAGTGGTCGATCACGTTCACAGTTAGGTTCGGCAATACTCTGATCATTGTTCAGCGTAGAGATCGTTCTTCGGCTTTACTGATCAGTGTTCAGGTTAGAGATCGTTCTTCGGATTAATAAACGTATCGAGAAGCATCTACTAAAACCTAACTATCCTGAGTTAGCGTAGAATTTCTTCATTTTAATGATAACTTCAGATTTTGTTCAACCTTGTAATTCGATTTCTGTAACTATTTTAATATTAGTTTTTCCCATTCGTGAAACCAAAAGTAATCTGTATATTTCCATAAAAAGCGAACCACCCTAATGAAGCTCATGCTTTTCTTAACACAACATTGCCACTTTTAAGGTGAAATGAAATTCGACCAATACTCGTACTCCAAGTAAGACTCTTGCAAAACAGATGACGTGCTTGTCGTCAGCACATACAACAACAACGTCACAACTGTCACAATAACTTCAACTGAAATCTTACTCATATATTAACCTGCTGCCAAGCACACTATACGAATATTCGGTATTACATTTCGTTTGTTTGTCGAGTTTGCTTACTTGCCACTTACTTTTGCCACATTTGCAACATTTGCCACAATCACTGCACATTTATGTGATTTATTTACTTTGATTTCATTTCGTACACTCGTTAGCCCCCGTTTTCTCGCCACTTGTCGCCAACATACTTGCGCAGCGATATTCTTCATCCACATACATACATATGCACATGTATATGTATATGTATGTCTTCATATTCATGCTTCTATGCTTTTCCACACCACATTAGTTGTGTTTCTATATTTCATTTTGCAGATTATGGTCGACTGTGCCAAGAATCCTTTGGTGGTGCCACTTTGCTCGGTGCCTGGCCGTTTGCCCGAAATTCAAGGACTCGGCGTCGGTTTGGAGAACTGTCAGAAGTCATTAAATGAGTATTTGGAATCGAAAAGACGCATATTTCCGCGCTTTTACTTCATTTCCACGGATGAGTTGCTTTCGATTTTGGGCAGCAGCGATCCGTCGGCTGTGCAAAATCATATAATCAAGGTATGTAAATGTGTTAATGCTCTTCCAAGTAATTTTGTGTAGTGAATGAGAGGGAACTAAAGTGAAAGAAATTCTGAAGGAATAAGCGCTTTGTGCCAGAAAAGTGCTTACAACCCTTGCTTATGAAATATATGGTGAGGAAGAAGATTTTTCCCTTCAACATTATTTCAAACCCGAAAAGCCAATTTTATTATTACTATAGAGAATACAGGTAATGGTCTAAAACTAGCAAAGGTCGTGTCAACATTTTAAGATTATAGATATATTCCTCACCGACTCTGGAAAAACATGAACATTTTCGGGATACCCTTGTGCCATATTTTCATTCAATGATGTATTTTATTTTTAAATGTAAAGTGAAAGTCTAAAATAAGATTTCTTGTCGGTGCTTTTTGTTTGTTTAGTAGGAGGAAGCAGTGAAAGCGGGAATGCGGGACTTTCATCAGCTAGCTAATCCTAACTTACTCCCAACGGGACCACTTGACTAAATACAATTAATTACTTGATGGAAAAGAAGAAGAAATTAAAGTCTCCTCAATTATCTTAATTCTGACTGCGCTTCGCTGACAGTATCCATTTTATAGAACACTCGCACATAGGACGGTGAAATTTTCCACCGTGAGTTGCGATTGTCGATATTGTTTATTTGTGTATATTTTCGAGATTATTGAATTGCTTGATAAAACGAGTCTTGCTAGAATTTGTTGTTTCCTGGCCAAAGTCAACATTAATGCGCTTGAAGCATATGTCACCAACTTATTAGTGTCACAATGTCAACATGCGCCCACACTTATCACATATTCATAAATGAATACACCCAGCCGAGAAGTGCACTGTTTCCCCTGTAAAACAGTTTCGCTGATATAAAGTAGTTGAAATGTGCGAAGTAAAAGAAAAGAGCTAAACTCAAAATA
This sequence comes from Bactrocera correcta, assembly GCA_027475135.1. Lineage (NCBI taxonomy): Eukaryota > Metazoa > Arthropoda > Insecta > Diptera > Tephritidae > Bactrocera > Bactrocera correcta. The sequence goes on from CM050323.1 coordinate 114,052,103, forward strand.
GACGAAGACGACATAAAATGAAATTCTTTGTAACGCAAAACTATAATTAAAATTTATATTTTACAAATTTTCATGATGACTACTATCGGATACTATCAATCACTATCAAATTGTTTCTATTTTGTACATCTTTCTCAATACAAAGACTTTCAGATTTGATCAAAAGTCGAATTTGATAGGACAAAGTATTTGCTTTTTTCCTCAAAAAATGTTGCTATGTATTCTTGAAATATGCCCTTAAAATTTTCTTTTAAACAATTTAATCACAGATTCATCGATTTTTTTGTTCTTAAGCAGTTTTTATTGAAATTTATAATTTTTGGTACGGCTTGACTAAATATATTTAAAACATTCACCAGAATAACAGCAGAAGAGTATAGAGAGGGGAAGATAATTTCGTCTCAACAAATGAAGGCCTTCGGGAAAGGCACACCTGGCCCTCCTTCCAATGATCGACGTTACGAAGAGGATAAGCTTCAAAAAGAAGTTTAAAGTTCTCGGCAGTAAGGCGGAATGAAGTGACTCCACACTCGACCTACTAAAAAGGAGCACTATACAGTGGTACAGCTTGAAGAATTGGAGAGAAATTCCGATTCAACAACATACCAACGGGTTATTTTTCGAGCATCTTTCAAGCAGCAGTCTCTACTTAAAAACAACCAGCTTATTATTATACACATCAAAAGGCAAGCGACACTAAAGCGATCTCAACTTATAAAGTCAAATCGCAGAACTGCCAATTAGTTTCCAACCGTGTACATCTGATCTGGGTGCCGAGGCATAAAGGGGTAGCCAATAATGAGCTGGTCGACGAATTAACCCGAAAGAACCATGCATTGCGGTGGGGTCCTACACCATAGAGGAATGAGTGGAGAGAACGACACTGGCAGCAGGCAACCGGAAAGCACCACGCCAATTTACTATTGGAAGTTTGCAACCTAGCAATGTGTAGAGATATGATCAACCTCCTTCGAGACAAATTCCATCTCCTTGTCGAGCACTATATGTACATGTTGCTACTGTTTGCATTAGAAAATTGCTCTATAATTGGTATTATTCGAGGCTTCTCTATTTTGCTGATAGATTTATAGAAAATATTTGAAGTTTTGCGACATGTGATCTATTATGTGCCCTCATATATCACATGTGGTCACAAAGGTTCAGCACTCTGATCTTTATCCATATAGATTGATCCAAGGACCTTAAGTCTGCTTTTACAAATTGCTTTCTGGAATCAAGTGTTCTGGTGTTACGAGTTCCATATCGCTAAACCGGCAGTTTGCTCAAGATACTATACGCGTGTTTCTTATAGTAATTTTGTTTTTTGTTGTTTTTATAATTCCAATCTTGCAGTCTTTCCGGCCGTCTGTTCGTGCAAGCGATAACTAAAACTGAGATATCTAGGTGAAACTTGATACAAAAATTCCTTAACACCGAAACCGGGTTCGTATTACTGTTGCATCGAATTGGACCATTGCCCCGCCTACAAAACGATATTAATCGAAAACCAATAAAGTGTCATAACTATGTTCCAAATGGAAAAACAAATTTGTAATTTTGTGCAAGGAATTGTAGGGGCGAAGGACATCCGTGGTCTGAAAATCTTTAAAATAAAATACAAAATGAGCACGGAACCGCTCTTAACTGAAACACCATATCTCGCGACATGTCCGACTAATTTGAACCAAATTTGGTTCATAACATTATTCTTATTTCTATCTTACTGTATGAAAATGAGCAAATAAGCCACGCCTACTTCCCATATAACACAATCTTAAATTCCATTTGATTCTTTCACTTTCCAGTATACAAATCAAAAAGCAACAATATATTGGGAAAAAACTTTGTACAAAACTTTAAGATTTGCCAGCTGATGGCCAAAAATTTTTAAAATCGGACTACAACTGTTCAAGCTCCCAGGTACCAAATATGTACAGCCCAGTTCCTGTTTGAGATATATACATATTATTCCTGAAATTCGGAAAAGTTGCAGGAGTATGAAATATTCGGATACTCCCGAACTTAACCCCTCCCTATTTGTTTGATATGAAAATGGCAGGTATTTTTTTGAAAAATATCATCTCGTAAAAAATTCGAATTGCTTTTGTGAAAAAAGAGTTGGCCGACTAGTGGGATTTGTGACTGAAGGATTATAGTTTTCCAGTACTTCATAACTGGTTAATTCCACTACAGGTTATACCTTAGCATACAAATACACATATGAATACATTTGCTGAACGCCTATATGGATGGCGTCATAAAAGTTAATGCGTCCGTTTATGAACTTGTATGCGTTAATATGTTGGTCATTTGTGTTTGTGGCATAATGCAGCCACATGTTGACGTTAATGTTGCCTATTTAAGCACCCGCACAGCTACAAATATAGTCGTTGCTATTTGCAGGCGTATGTGTGCATATTTCTACTGATTTTTCTACGATTTTATTTGGTTTTTATTTTTTACCTTCATTTCACTTTTTATAATTTTTGTGTCGGACACGCGGTGTCTCCAGCACATTTATTGCTTTTTTACGCCACAACAAAAATTTATTTAATACGATATCAACGGACAATAAATTCGAATTTACTTTGGTTATTAAGTTTTTATATTTCTGAAACTGATTTACTGCATCCTTCATGTTTGCTACTTAATTCGTTATTTTATTATTACAATTTGATGTTGTTTCTTGCACTTTTCTCTTAGCATTTCATGCGCCACTGTCGTCTCACACTCAATTTATCTTTTATTTCTGCTTTCTTTTTACACGCTTTTCTGCTACACACACACACAGATGTACGACAACATTAAGTCACTGCTCTTTTCCAAGGACAATTCGGATCAGCCCATCGTCACTGCAATGATATCCAGCGAGGGTGAGGTTATGGAATTTCGCCACAGCGGTAAGTATATATGTACATACATACATATATTCTATACGTGCCTGTGTATGTGGTGAGTGCTCGGTGCAATTGGTCGCCAATGCTCGAGCCACACTTAATTACCAGCGACTGCTCAGACTATGTCGTAGATTTCTCAAGCACCACTACATTAAATTATATAATAATGGCGAAGCGTGCATAGAGTGCGACGAATAATGGCGAGATATAAAAATCAAAATGGAAAAAAAGTATATAAAAATGAAAAATACAAATATAAGTAACAGTAGTAATAATATAATTTTACGCAAGCAAAGCAATAACTGTGGCACTCACACTGACACACACACACACGCGCAAACACTCGAGCAATTACATTTGCCGATGTCCAACACCGCCAGCGTCAGTGTTCCATATCCAATTGCCGAATGCTTGATTGTCCAGTAAGCGCGCTTGCTTGCCACGCTTTGTCGTCGCGCTGTGTTTTTTTTTTTTCATTTTCTTTGCTTTTCTCCATTAAGCTCGCCAATACAAGCGATTTGCTTCGATTGACTCGTCATTTCCGCGCGCATTCTTCTTACTCACAACTATACACCCACACATACATACATGTGTACATTTATGCGCTTTGCCTTCGCTTTTCTTGATTTGCTTGCGCAGCAGTGAGCATGCGGTCGGACGGACGAAAAGTAGATTGGCGAAATGAAATTGAACTTTTTATGTGAATAAACTTCTGAAATTTCTTTTTATATTATTTTATTACTTTTAATTAATTGTGGCAACGATGCGAATGTCCTTTGATGGCAACTTCACTTTGGCCGCTGATAATCGAGCGTGGTGAGCACAGTGGGTAAAAATTCTGATGCAACTACTATCACATATATTTCTAATAAAAGAAGATATATTTTTAATTTTCAAGATTATTTTACAGAACAAATTTTGTCCACCCCTCGGTCTTTGTACAATATGAATAAGAAAAGTGAAACATCTGCATTACTTCTTTCATTTAAATTACTACCGTGAAATTAAACTGTTAACTCAAAAGTTTTTAAAGAACTAAATTATTTCATCGGTGAACCTACCTATTCTGTTATTCCATTCTAATAGTGCCGCCTATCGGCTCACACGTAACTTAACTTCAAATTTGACCACGAAAAACTGGTAATAGCTTCACCGACAAACTTCTCGGCATCTTTTTACCCACTCAGCTCAAAATTTGCTCGCACTAAACATCGGAACCAACATCAATAGCAATAAGTACTAGGTGAAAGCTCCTACCAGAGAAAGAACTGTTATGTTCCTAGTATAATATTCCAAAGTCATCTGCTTCTAACTCTACTCTAACTTCTATCTTCCCCTTTCTCCAAATTATCCAACTTTATATTATACAACCTCATAAATATTATTCTGACTCCTATCAGCTTTTTTCGTCGATGGTGGTTGTAGAATAGTACTGTTGTAAGTTTTGACCTGCGACTACCGCTGTTCGAACGAACCGCCAAAAGCAAGTTTAGGTTAGTATAAGTAGTAGGGCTTATCCGAAATCCATGGACCTCACTTGTATAGATATTTGTCTTTTATATTACCCATAAACTCCTAAAAGTGTATCCCTAAATACTCATATATCGACAAAGTGTCTTGAACTTTTTGACTTTTAATAAAGCGGTTAATCCCAGCCAGTTTTCTAGGTTCTCCAAATGTGTGTTTACCGAAATATTTCAATATCAGTCTGCCAAAACCGGCCAATTGAGAAAAGAGTGACAAGGTGATTTCACCTCAGCTTCCTCCACACAGATTTGGAAAAGAGCGTACTAAACCTATTGAACAATCTCGAAGTTCGAGGGACCTCTTATAATTCGTTCTGGATCAGAGGGATCTTTTAGTCGTACAAGTTCTGGTTGTTGAATAGCGCTTGATGAGTTTACTAAAAGTTCAAAGATCCAACGCCTGAACGCAGACATCGCGAAACTGACGCACTTCCAATCGGATGAAATTGGGGAAAGAGTGTTCTCACCAGCTAGCTCATTGACTTTGCAATTTCCGACGATACCAGATCATGGAAAGATATAGGATCCAACAACGAATCGAATTCATTAAAATTTACTACCGAAATTCGGGGTCAGTGGCCTCAAAATTAAAAGCCAATTTATGGTCGTCATAATGGTACTGTCAGATAAACAATTGAGCGTCTAGTGGAAAAATTTTAATCCACAGGCACAGTACAAAATGTTCCCATGTCAGTGAGACAAAGAAGTGCTCGTAGCATGGAGAGTATTGCTGCCACTAGCGCATTAATTGAGGAATACACAAATCAGCCTCTCACACATCGTTCTCAAACTGTGGGCATATCTGTGACGTCGTTGTGACGAAGTTTGCAAAAGAATCTAAGATCTAAAAAGGATCTAAAAATCAAATTGACTTAAGAGCAGAAGCCGCTTGATCACCAGAATCGTCGTATGTTCGTGAATAAGGCTGAGCAACAACTTGAAAATGATCCGGGTTTTCATCGAAAAATCATTTTCAGCGATGAGGCTCATTTCTAACTGAACGGCTACGGCACCATTGCATCCCGAAAAAATTATGTTATGGTGTGGTTTATGGGTCCGCGGCGTGCTTGGGCCGTACTTCTTCCTTAATGATCAAGACCGGCACTTTACTGTAAATGGGAATCGCTACCGCTCAATGATAACCGAATATTTTTGGCCCGAATCGGATGATATGGACTTGAACAATATGTGGTTCCCAAGCCACACAGGAAAATTTCCAAGTCAATTGGCCGCCTGTATGATTTGACACCGTTAGACTATTTCCTGTGGGTTATGTCAAGTCTATGGTTTATGCCAACAAGCCAGCGACGATTGATGAACTTCGTACGAATATTAAACGTGAAATTGTAACAGTATCGCCCGATTTATGCTTGAAACCGTCGAAAAAAGGGGTCAGCGTCTAGCCTTCTACAAGCGTACTCGTGGTGGCCATGCAAAATAAATCAAGTTCCATACGAAATGGCATCAAATATACTTTCACAAGAATAAAGAGTTTCATTAATATCATATAGCGTTTTTGTAACGCTCTTATTAGAGAATTTCAGTACACTTTAATGTTTTAACTGATCAATATTTGATTATCCTTATTATTGGAGCTCACGTTTCTAGGGCTATACATGCATTTAGGAATCACCTAAAATAAAAAAAAAAATAATAATAATCAGATAACTACTCTTCCGAACCACTGTGCACTTGCCCCATTGTAGCACATTTAATGCAAATTACACAGCGAACGCAAAATAATGAAAATTTCACATCTTTTCCTTACAAAATCACTGTCGCCACTGACCGCCGCTAAATGCTACACACGCTCCGTCAGTCCGCTCTCCCCTGCCCCCGCACGCACTTGAGTATTTCAATTTCTTTTTCGATTTCTGAAGATGATTATCAGCACCGCTGCTGCTTATTACACGTTTTCGCTTTATTGTTATCATTTATTTGTGTGCGTATGTATTTATGTAGCTCGCTGTCCTTGCTACACCCACAGACTGCACGCACAGTTATGCTTGTGAAATATACCGTTGTTATTATTTATGATTTTGTAATATTGTGGTTACTGACATTGTCTCGAATTTCACTCCTTCTCCTATAACCGCCCATTCAATTTGCCTCTTTTACAGTGCGCGCCAAGGGTCGCGTTGAGAACTGGATGTGCGACGTGCTGGACGAGATGCGACGCTCGAATCGTTTCATCACCAAGCGTGCCATCTATGACTTTGGCACTGATCTGGAAATAACAAGGTAAGTTGCCGGGTCGAACACATTGGGTCACTTATCGCGCCACATACTATGCAGGGCTGCGTGGCGCGCGCGAAGGTTAAGGTTTATTGGCTGGCGGGGTTGAAGAGTACTTAGCAGACACAAAAGTATTTTATTACGCTGTCCAATTGAGCATGACATAACTGCAGGAGTAATGCTGCGCACTCGCCCTCACCCGCGCCCGCGCCCCATCTTGTCACAGTTGTTGGTGTGTTGTTGAGCTGTGGTGCGGTGCAAAGACTCTGTCATTCTCCTCGTTTGCGCACCGCCTGCAACATTTTATTGCTAACAATGAATAATTTTGTCGTTTTCTGAGATTTACATTTTATTACCAGCGATTATGCTGAGAGTATATAATATCGTACTGTACTATCCCAACTCGTACTCCGCGCAATTGTGCTTCAGTCAACCGCAGCAACGCTTTCTTTCCGTTCTTTTCACTTCGCAAATGTGTGTGTGTGTGTGTTTTAACTCCGCGCGCTACTTATAAGCTCTTTCTCATTTTTACGACGCCTTTATTTCAATTGCAACCCATTTACTCATGCATTTGTCATTTTTTTGTCGCCTGCTCACCCTCAGACCCGATTGGATGATGAACTACCAGGGCATGGTGGGACTTGCCGCTTCACTTGTCTGGTGGACCGCAGAGGTGGAAGAGGCTTTCGATCAGGCCACCAATCATCACAATATGCGCGCCATGAAGGATTTCCTCGAGAAGCAGAATCATCAAATCGAAGAGTTAGTCATTAAGGTGCGCTCGAATTTGACACGCAATGATCGTTTGAAGTTCAAAACCATCACGACAATCGATGTGCATGCACGCGACATCATCGAAGCTTTTGTACGTGATAACATTTTGGATGCCAGCGAGTTCAGTTGGGAGAGTCAACTGCGCTTCTATTGGCTAAAGTTGTACGATAATCTCTATGTTATACAATGTTCGGGTCAGTTCGAGTATGGTTATGAATATATGGGTTTGAATGGTCGTTTGGTCATCACACCCTTAACGGATCGCATCTATTTGACTATAACACAAGCGTTGCTCATGAATTTGGGCGGCGCTCCGGCCGGTCCCGCTGGTACGGGTAAAACGGAGACTACCAAAGATTTGGCCAAGGCGATGGCACTGCTGTGTGTTGTCACCAATTGTGGGGAGGGTATGGATTTTCGCGCCGTCGGCACTATTTTGTCGGGTCTAGCTCAGTGCGGCGCTTGGGGCTGTTTTGACGAATTCAACCGCATAGACATCTCGGTGTTGAGTGTGATTTCTACACAATTGCAGACTATAAGAAATGGATTGATAAGAAAGTTGGACCGCATCATTGTAAGTGGCTACTTTAGCATTTTATATTTAGCGTTTCTGTTGTATGTTTGTATATATAAAGTATTAAATTTAATGATGAAAGTAATGCTAAAAAAAAATAATTAAATAAGCGGTTATATGGGTTTCTTAATAAATTCTAAAATACCTCTAGAATATTGTCTTAAAGTTAATCTGAATAGAAGTTTTGGCGATACAACCTTAAGAACTTGTAGGCTACACTCGCCGCGCCTTTAAACGGGTTTTTCTCGAAACTGTGTTTTTTAAGTCGATTGGCAAGATACTCAACCGATCTTCATAAATACAGGTATTTGAGATACAATTCTGAAAGACTAGTACGAAGAATTTTTTTGATTACAACTGTTTGAAAAAAAAAATGTCGCGAAATTTTAATTTTTTTTGTAAAAATGTCTACCAAAAACCAAATTTTCAGGTTTTTCTCCTTCGTCCAAATTCTAAGTTAAGGTTTTAACTAAAACACGATTTCTTCTATTTAGAAGATCCTGTAAAGAGTTATCCTGCCAACGCGGGTGTATCCTTTTTCCAATGAGTCAGCGCAATGACCGAGTTTAAAATATTTTTTTTCCAAAACTTTCAGAATTTAATTGTTAATAGTGAATGTTTGCGACAATAAAACTGTCTAATAAAATATTTAATTTTTTATGTGAGGAAACAATATTTGAGAAATGCTGTTTTTTAGCCGAGGAAACCCATAAACACCTTTAGATCATGGCGTGCATTTAGGGTTCTATCGTCTCAGTTCTAAGGTAATAAATATTTAAAAAGTAAAACTTCTTCCGAGCAGGAAAGCTTGATAAACAAGCATTCGCATATACATTAGAGAGGGTCGATTTACAGAGAGTAAAACAAAAAAACAGAAAAAAACTTACGCAGAAATGCTTTACGGGTCGTTCTGAACAACTTTGCCTAAGAGACTATGGGTCGGTTTTGAACGAGCGATTTTTTGCAAAAAAAATATGTTACCTACATCAAGGGTTAGAAATAATGGTCCAACAGTGTTGATAAGCTGACAGATTTGTTTTATAAATAAAAGACACATTTTACTTTTAATTTATCACCAAAATTTATTCTTTCCTAATAATGTATTTGTAATATCATACATTGATGTCAAGATCGCGCATCCTAAATGTATGCTTTGACCATTGTTTTTTGGTTAAAGAAAAGGAAAATATTCTTTGGAAAAATATTTTAACGACACCACACTTGATAATTAGGAACTTTTTCAGAAAACAAAATAACTTTTTCCCTGGTGAATGGACGTCGTATTTGATGAAGAGATAAGAAGAGTGTAGGAAATTAATTTTTTTTTTTTTAATTTGTGTCTTCATTTCATATAATTTAGACACTTTACCTAAAAAACACTCTAAGCCTAAAATATATAACTTTAAATTTCAAATAATTAAACTTTCTTCCTCCATTATATGCAAATAAAATTTCTATTTCTCTCTATTTTCCTTCGCTTTTCACAGTTCGAAGGTGGCGACATCAAACTCGACCGCAAAGTTGGCGTCTTTGTCACCATGAACCCCGGTTATGCCGGTCGTACAGAGTTGCCCGAATCGGTTAAAGCGCTCTTCCGGCCGGTGACCTGCATTAAACCGGATTTGGAGTTAATCTGTTTAATATCCTTATTCCCCTGATGGATTTTTAACGGCTAAGGTGAGTTAACATTATTGACACTCAAGCTTTCAACCCACACCTCACGAAACCTTACGAACTTAAAGACAGCTAAATCATTATGCTAGTACCCCCTATTGGTAATGATTAAGAAAGTGTGCTTTTTAAATTAACCTCTAACCATTTATTCTTGCCGATGTCAGCGATTGGGGAAACAGCTTGTTGTTGCTGGTTGCAAGTAGGTATATAAAAGCATTATGTTCCACTTTATGCGCCCACAATGTCTCCATATGCTCAAGTCATAATATCATCATAACAATAATGCGATTATTAAGTTACCAAAATGCTGCGCATAAGACAAACACTTCTGGCGGCAATAACAACAACAAAAGCTGTGTGGGAAGTCTCAACCAGGAACCACCATTGTTTGCGCAATAAAAGCTGAATTTACGCACACACACACATGCACACACTAACCCGCAAAATAACAAACTTCCAATCCACCTCCAGCTCCTTTCTCCTCCCCCTCCTACGCACGGCAACACTTTCATCCGCGCTGAAACACTTTCACCGCAAACATTCTAATGACGCGCTTTCGTTTTTTGCGCAAAATTTTAATAATAACAACGGTAATTATTTTTAAAGGTACTTGCCAAGAAAATGACAGTGCTGTACAAGCTGGCGGAGGAGCAACTCTCCAAGCAATGCCATTACGATTGGGGTTTGCGTTCGCTGAACTCGGTGCTGCGCATGGCGGGTGTGATGAAGCGCGCATCGGAGGATCTACCCGAGGCTGTTGTTCTCATGCGTGTACTGCGTGACATGAACTTTCCGAAATTCGTCTTTGAGGATGTGCCATTGTTTTTGGGACTTATTAAGGTAAGTAAACCCATTTACAGTTACTGTATTAAACTGCCGCAGGGACGTGTTGTCAACGCGAAGTCAAATCATATTCAGCAAATATATACACACATATATAATATGTAAAATATAATGAATACACATGTGTATATATGCTTCTAACCATGTGTTAGTACCTAGAAAAACAATTTGAATTCGAGTTAGCCTCATTGCGAGTGAAGTGGGCGCACGTGCTACGCATACAACGAAATTCCGTAGGTATATACATACGTCAAGCGTTGAATGACAGCTCTATGCGACAACAATGTACTTCATAGGAAAGTAGGCTTATCAAATTACTTGCATACATAGGTTGCCTTTCGTGTTTGGGTGCTTGGCAACCCTAACGTTTAAGATTGGCAACTCACATCTTTATCGTAAATTTAACATTTTTATTGTTAGACATACTCAGAACATTTTGATATACGACCGCTATTTGTGCTGTTTACAGTAACTTGAAATATTCATCTCGGCCAAAAAATCAAATCAAATCGCGAACACGTTTATTTTTTACTACTTTCGACATGAATTAACTCAGATTCAGTGCATCGATGAACTTAATTTCATTTTTGATAAGGAAGTTTCATCAAAGAGCGGTGTTTGTTATAATGAACTCAATCGAGGTCTAAGATCCTTTCAAGACATATTTCTTGAGGGTATTAAAAGATCGTCATGTCTGCTATCGAGAGTAGAGATAAGTGTAGGTATTTATGGGATCATTATGCACTCAATATTTCATTAACAAATGACTGTAAAAAGTATTATTTTTTTCGTTGGAGTCCATACAAATTGTCGATCGCTCAAAAAGGGGTTTATTGAATATCGCATAGTTTGGAGATATCTTATAGTGCAAAATCGCATCAAAAGATTGGTTCAAACTCATGCAAAAGTATATGTGATAGATCTTAATGGAGAATATTTTGAAAAACAATAACGTGATTTTTGATTATTAAAATTTGTTTTGGTTCTATAATCCCGAAATATAAAAGGCAACCTACGTATACTTCTTAACAGTCAAGGTAGGGAAGTATAATAGTACATATATATGTAGTAATGATCAGCTTTAACTGTATACATATATGTATGAACATTCTTTGATAACATACTTACCGGCATTTAGGTAAACATCTATTCATATATATATTAAATTCATATCACGAAAAATTTTTATTCGGTTTTGCTTTGCGGTGAACATTTATGTGCATACCATACCAATTTTCATGGTTGGCAAATGGTTTGGAAAGTGTGTTACTCTAGTTAAAATTAAATACTTACCTACATTTAGGGAAATACTAAAAACAGCCATGAGCATATGCATGAACAGAAATAATGTTACTTCCTATACTACCCAGCAGGAAATAAGAACGGATGTATAACGTAATGCCGAGAATCAAAATCTCGAAATTCAGAATCCCGTCAGTTAAAATACCAACAAATCGGCAAAAGGTGGCGTTCTTCTCTTGAGGCCTTGCGGCCTAATTTAGGGCTACTTTTGACAACCAGAATCTTTTCCACGTGAGGCTTTGTGACGATTGGAGATTCCAAGTGTAGCCAGGTGCTTCTCCACATGGTCTTTCCAAAGCAGTGGAGGTCTTCCTCTTCATCTGCTTCCTCCGAGGGTACTGTGTCGAATGCTCTCCGAGCTGGAGAGGTTTCATCCATTAGAATGACAGAACCCAGCCAGCGCAGCCGCTTTCTTTTAATTCTTATTCTTATTGTACAACTAATTTTTCCATCAACTGCTGTATTTGCCATTGCCAATACGCAAAAGATTATAAATCTTCTGCAGAACCTTTCTCTCGAAAATTCGTAACGCCGACTCATCAGATGTCATCGTGCATGCATGGTGCAGAGGACGCAGGTCGGGAATGATGAGTGACTTGTAGAGTTTAATATTTGTTCGTCGAGAGAGGATCTTACTTCTCAACTGCCTACTCAGTTCAAAGTAGTACCTGTTGTCAAAAGTTATTCTGCGTTGGATGTCGAAGCTGGCATTGCTGTTAGTGTTAATGCTAGTTCCAATATAGTCGAAATTATCTACTATTTCAGAAGTGACGTAGGAGCCACGTCGCGAGTGCGATAATTGCTTGTTTGCTGACAGAAGATATTCCGTCTTGCCCTCGTCATAATCTTTCACACATTTGCAGCAGTGGTCATCAAAAGGGGTCTCTCAACTGATGCTGTTTTGATCCATTCATTGGAGTGTATTTTTTACGTGGCGGGTTCCAAACTCATTGCACAACCGTGGGGAGGTATGATTCCCTTTCTCACTTTAGCTCGCCTTCAAACGGATATTTTTTGGCTACCCGGAGGACACTTGGTCTAAGCGAAAATCGTGACCTATATGCTGAAAATCGTTTCTGATAACTCACAAGTGAATGGCGGTCAGAGAACTTTCTTCACTTGCGTGAACTTCTACACAAGGTTCCATTCCTCATGTAAACTAGTGTAATGAAAATTCACAGAAAACTTCACGTGATTTCCAACAATTTTTTATTCGTATTCAAAACTAATATAAATAAGATAGCGAAAAGTACATCTTATTCATTTCTTTTTGTTTGAAAGGTTGCCATATAAAGAGTATTTTTCAGCACTTATTCAGCTAAAAAAACTGGCAACTGAATAAAACGCTGAATGCCAAAGTGCTTTTAAAACATTTAAAGGGAATTCCACTGTATTTCGACGGGATTCCTTCGGACTATGTGAATCGCGATTCGAATAAATTTTACAGAATTAAAATGAACTAGTTATTATCTTCTGAGTTGTTAGTACTCATTTCCAAGCCACATTAATTAAGGTTAACTTCAGTTTAATTTTCTTACCAGAGTGGAATGACTTTGGCTGAATATCAATTGGATCCATATCTGGAAATGTAAACAAATACAGATTGACAACGATTGTAGAACTTCTTTACACTTTTCATTCTTACTGGTAATATTTTTGTCTAAAAGCAAGAGGTGATTAAAATTTTGCAGTTATCCTGTCAATAATTTATAAAGCACCAAATATAATTAAAATACATTATGACATCAAAGAAGAGCCCACCCATCTTTCCCCCGACCACCAAATATCTTCCAAACTTTTTTCTATTATTTTCTGTCTGCATGGTCCTCTCATTTAAATCTCATCAAATTTTCTCTATTGTTAAACTACATATAGCATTTCCCACTGGGTTACACTAATTGAAGTTTTCTTAGCCAGATCTTTGGGGAAACTTTGCTTTGGTTTTTACTTTTTTTTTAGTCGGAAAATTTTAATGATTTTCGCAATTGTTTGTTTCAAGATGGCATTGCTCATATTTGAGGCTTCTTATTAAAACTTAGGTAGCGTTCAAACTGCTAATAATTACTTTAAAGTTTTGAACTACACATTTAATATTAAATTTTTAATTACTTGAAGTTGAGTTGCTGTAATTGGAGTAACAAGTGCGAATAATTAGGAGTAAAAAATTTCATACCACTTACCAATACACCTCGAAGTAACTTTTTTCACTATCCTGAGATAGTCTACGCTTTAGAATTCCGTTCTCATCTAACTGTACAGTTTACTATTGGTTGCTCAGCATCACTTGAGCATATGTGCACCACCAGTACGTGTCTCCTCCCGAGAATGCTAAAGGTTATAGTTCCTGTTTCCCTTTTATATAGCTCCACACCAGCTCTTGTTCAATTAGTATGGACGCGACACAGCCAAAATTATGAGGAATGCAAATTGTCCGACTTTTCTGAAAAATAAGCGAGACTACATCAGCAAATCTCTAGCTTTTATAGACCACCGAAAAATCTTCTTGGTTCACAGCGAAAGGCTGATGTTTCCTTTTGATTGAGGCGTTTTTTACGTACCGGGTCTCAAACCCATTGCATAACCCTGGATGGGGAACATTACAATATCAGAATATATTTAAGATTAAAAAAAAACTAATTGACGTAAATTTCTTTTCACCCCAGGACTTATTCCCAGGCATTGATTGTCCACGCATTGGTTATCCGGATTTTAATGCCGCTGTGCGACACACGCTCGTTACAGACGGTTACGTGCTACTCGCCGATCAGGTAAGTTAAACTTCAAAACTGATATTTCTAGCTCAGCTCACTCCCCAACTATGTACAAATTATAAGATTCTTTGATATCTTCCAAAATTTTACTTCACTTAATATTTTGTGCCAACGCTAACCGCACTTCACTGACACTTTTGAAGTTCTTTGCAATGTCAACTGCTTGACACTTCAGCACCTACTCAAAAGCGGTGCTCAAAGCCACAGCAAGCTTTCTTTTGAGTCTTTCCCGGGGCATTCGCGCAAATGCCTGTCCGCCAAGAATTTTAAGTGGAACAAGTGGATGCTTTAGATAATTTGTGAATTGTGCGAAAAGTAACGGGAAAACGTGAAAAACCGCTGGCTGAAATATACATGAGTCAAGCGGAGAGAAGACAAAGTGCGCGCTGTAGTTGAGCGTAAAATGCGCCTCGTCTTATAGTCAGTCTTACTGTGTCAGCGAAGTGCTTTTGTTTCGGCTTTGTATAGCATTCTCCGGCATTCCTGTTGCGGTTCGCTTTGAGCCACGCCATTGAAACATAACGGACACATAACTGACACATTGACGCGTTGCATTAAGCGCGCTGCCACAGTGCGGAATGTTGCAAAGCATTTTCGTCATGATTTTTTTTTTTTTTTGTTTTTTGGGAGAATATCTTTTTTAAAGCAAACATATTCTCTCACGCTTTTTGTATTTCTTATTTTTCACGCCAACTTTCAAAAACGTCGACACACAACCGACCAACGCCATCGCCATCACTTATCGTCAACGTCCATTTGCAACTCAACAACTCGTCAACTCATCAAATGGTCAACTACTGAAATGGATGACTGCGAACCTACTGCACTTTAATGGTTTCACCCCCAATACGTCGCAACACCCAACACCGCAACGCAGGAGGACAAAGTGGTGCAAATGTACGAGACCATGATGACCCGACACTCGACTATGATTGTTGGACCAACAGGTGGTGGCAAGACTGTCGTCATAAATACACTAATTAAAGCACAATGCCACATGGGTCTGCTCACCAAATGCACCGTACTTAACCCAAAGGTGAGTTTACCGTTACCTGCTTGCTTACTTAGTCGTATCTACTCGTAAAATACAGCACCGAAGCGACGAACAATTAAAACAAAAGCAAACGCAGTAAAGCATTAGCAAAATATTCAACTTGATAAAAGTCATCAAAGACACAACAACAACAAATAGTATAAATGTTGAACAAAAATAAGCAACAACAAGAGCAGCAAGGATTTGCAGTAGCTTGTTGTTATTAGCTGGTAACTGTTTTCTGGCTTCAATGGCTTTTGTGCCTTTGCTTTTGATCCCACTGACCAACCAACCAACCAAGCAACTGGCCAAGGCACCACCGTCCAACAAGCCCACCACCAACCGAGCAACGGTCAGCCAACCTTGACTCGTCTACAACAGCTACGTGGCATGTTGTTGAGGCATCTGCCGTCCCGTTACAAGCAGCACGGCCTTTGTCATTTGTCCGGTTGGCTTCCGTTTATGCTCGCTCAAATTAACGTCTTCCTCCCCGTTTGCACCTCACACACACTCAGAATGCAGTTGCTGCACTCTTTTGTTTTTCTGCCGTTGCTTGGCGCCGGACGGTGGCTTGTAAAGGTGGTTCCGGTTATTAGCCGAGGATTTTGTAATTTGCGTAATTGCATTTGCAACCTTCACACGCGTTCAACAATTGTGCGGAGTTTTTTTCCCCCATTATTTTATATCACTCTTAATTACTAAGGCCCATTATGGACAATGAATTGAAATCACATTGCTCTCAAGTGCAGGGCTATGCGCATGCATGTGTACCGTTCAATTCGAAATTGCAAAGTGCAATGCAAAAATGCGAATAAAATAGAAAATGCTAGCAAAGTAGAGGGAAAAAATAAAGTCCTTGTAACTTTCATTTTATATAATTGTGCATTAATTGGAACACTATTGAATATTTAGGAATCAGTCGGTGAAAAGCATTTGATAATTAACAAATAATAGTAACCGAAGGATATGCGAATATTCTGCAATTGAAGTGACTTGGGGTTTATTGTCCAGCAGAAGGTATATTTTGGTAGATGGTTTTAGTATTCAGTAGTTCGGGTAGTGAAGGGTGGTCTATTTAGAGGTTACCTAATTTTTTAAAGAAAAATCACTGAAATCTCAAATTTAATGGAAACTCGAAAAAAAAATTATTTGGCATTTATTTATTGTATATCAATATTGATATCAAATATTGGTCGCGGCTTGGTCTCAGATGATCCATCCTTTGAGGCCAAGTTGCGAGTACTCGTGCATTTCGACTGGTAACTGGCGAATGACACTCCTGATGTTTTGCTCCAATCCCTAAATCGAAGCGGGATTGTCAGCAAAAACTTTAAATTTTACATGTTCTCCCAGAAAATTGTTTCACTCTGTGATATTACACCAATCAACCTATATATAACGTGAAATTATCTGCTCACCGAAGTGTTCTCTCATTAAATCCATTGATTGATGCGTTGGTCCTTTTGAAACCAAATGCCACCGAGATCAGGAGCTTCAATTCCAGGCATGAAATAGTCGATTATCGAACGGTCGCTTTTGACGGTTACGTTCTCATCGGAATCATTTTTCAAGAAATATGGGTCGTTTGAAGGCTCACAAATCACACCAAACCGGTGGCGAATCGACTTTCCACGATTGACTAATTACGTTGACTGTAAGTGGAGCGAAGCGCCCAAACACATTTTGTAAACTTTGTTCAGGCGTAACTTTGAGAGCTTTGCACAACTTACGCGTGATGGTGTGGGGTTAGAAAGATTAGGTTTTGTACCGAAAATATTTCTCATTTTCTCATTGCTTGACTTTGTATTGTATCGAAGATGTTTTACAACATTTCTTCTACAAGTATGAAAGCGCAAGTCAACTAAAAATGTGAATCTCCAGACAATCACGTGAACTTTTGAGTTTGTCGATACCGTTGAGATGACAGAGAGGGATAGATTGGATTTGTAGAAAACCAATTATGGAAAAAACCGTAAGTTAATGGACATCGTTGAGTCCGAACATTACGCAAACATTGCTTAAACTAAACAAGAGCCCTACTTTGCACTAAAACTTTTACTCTTACATAAATAAGGCAGGATACAAAAATAAGTCCAAAACCTAATGATCCGAATTTCTATCTGCTAATCGTTACTCAACCACTGGCAAATGGTGTTTTTTTTACCATTTTTTGGATGATTACTTGTGATGAAAAGCGGTTCACTTTTGACAACCTCAGGCAGAACGGTCCAAACGCGGTGAGCTAGCGAAAACGGTGGCCCAGCAGAATTAACGGTCAAAAAGTTTTTTTTTTTATGTATTTCATGGGATTGGCAAGGAGTCATATGTTATAAGTTGCTCCCTAAACTCATAATTCGGACTTGTACTTTTAATAATTGAACGATCTGAAGCAATCGGCCAGAAGTGACAAGCCTTGGCCGTTAGCCAAGAAAATGTTTTCCATCAAAAAACGTCACGCCATATAATTCTTATCGTTTCTATTAGATGGCTTCTATGGGAGTGGCATTATGCAATTCAAAATGACAACAAGCTATTAAATAAAAAGGTGCATCAAAGTCGGATCTTTCTAACTATGCTAACTAAAACCTTTAATTCAATGCAAAAATAGTGGATTATATTTTACCAAGCCTTATGTTTTATACAAGTTCTGATTTCTGACCAAGATATTTTAACTGGAGGAGAAAATTACAAGATGTTTCCATCTTGCCTTCTTCCACAAAGCTCTGTCGAAGAACGTTCAACAAAATATTTACAATTGCGGTGGCATGGACTTTGCTGAGAGCGAATAGCTCGGAGACCTCTTTCGTATTACTCTGAACCAGAGGGATCTCGCAGTCGGCTAAGTCCTGGTTGTTAACAGCACTTGCCGAGCTCTTTTTGTCCAAAGGTCCTGCGCCAGAAAACAAGAAGTCTTTGGAGAACCGACTTGCCTCCAAACAGATGAAATTGAGATAAGAGTTCCCTGCCTCTCATCAACTTTGCAGTTAGCGACGATTCCGGTGTGACCGGGTGACCATACAAGTTGGAAGTCGGCATACCCCTGTTATCGGAATTAATACACTCTTATCTAAAGGAAGCTGCACTGCAAAACTGTACATATACTGTTAACTTGATTCTAACTCCACTTGAAATACGGTAAAGAGGTTTGGTAGCCCGAAAAGACTCCACCTCATACCCCCATCTATACTTCGCTTAACCCTAGACAATGCTCATTGCACCTCTTCTCCAACAGCTTCATGCCGCATACAATTTTCTCACAGATGTGTGAGCAGAGAGCTAGGAAAAGGTTCTGCGATGCAGTGATCTACATCGTAAACAATGCAATCGAAGTTCTATACTTTTCTATAATTCATTATTTTTTTCAGTAGCTGAAATAAGTATGTATGTATAGCGTTATAACAATCCATTGTATTTCAAAGTCGACCACAGAATAGATGTTTTGAGATTAAAAATTATAGAATTATGATTATTTTTGCTGATTTATTAAAGAACCACAAGTTAATCTATAGTTAGGGAAAAAAATGTTTTTCATCAAAATTCTGGGAATTTGTCTTGAAAATTGTCTAAGGTTACCCTTCTACTCACCGAACCAAAATATTATAAAAATAAAATATTAAAAAGATCTAATTTTTTAGAAATTTTTTACCGAAGTAATTTGGAGGTGTTAAGGTTTTTGGTGAATATATCACAATTTTAGATGCCACAAATGAGTCGTTTTTTTAAATAAAAAAAATAATAATAATAATAAAAACATCATGCATCAATTGCCAACGATTATTAAATTTCTGAAACTTGAAGCGTAATTTTCAGGTTTTTGCAGCATTTTTTTATTCCATTGTCATCTCTACCAGCACTTTCCCTTCCCCATTTTTTCCGTTCATTTGTACATATGTATATGAATAAACTTAATTTCGTTCATTTCTGCATATTTCAATTTCACTTTTTTTTTTTAAAGCGGATCTGCTTTTGCATCGGTGGTTTTCGCCAATTCTATGCTATTATGAATGCCAGAGGCAGCCTTGACGCTCTTCTCACGCACCTCAACGTGTCAGCGGCAACGTTGACTCTTCAATAATCATTCTACTTCAATATTGTTATTAATACAACCCGCTTATTGTTGTTGATTTTGCTGATATTGCTTACGTTTTGTTGTTGTCAATTTATACATAAAATATTTTGAAGCATCCAAATGTATGTATGTATGTCGGTGAAAACTGCATAAATTTCGGACTTATATCTATAGTTAAAGAGCGCTTCCTGTAGGAAAGGAATAGGACTTAAAAATATTCACTCTTCCCAAGTGAAAATAATATGAGATAGCAAAGAACTTAGTTTTTTTTTTGGTAGTAAATGCTTTGTCCAGTGGTCGTCATCAAAAGGAGATCACTCATCAGAGGCAGTTTAATTCTTTTAATTGGTGGTGGTTTACGTGGCGAGTCCCAAGCCCAGTGCACATCCCTGGGGTGGGATGTTAAGCCTTCTCACTTTAGCTACAGGTTACCTGGTCTGAGACCGGAAGTCGTGAATTGCTCGAACCTTATGTACAAAAATCGTTTCTGGCCACTCTCTAGTGAATGGCGCTCAGAGAACTTTCTTCACTTGCGTGAACTTCTACGCATAGCTCCATCCTCCATCAGTGATATAAATTAAGGAATATTTACTCCATTTATATAACATTTAAGCAACTAAGTAGCATGTCGCTGAAACATAACATATTCCTACAGGGCACTCAGCAACCACGACAAAGCAATTTTATATAATAATGCAAAAACCTGTATGCACATGTGTGTGTTTATAAATGCAGCAGCACGCCGATTTGTGAAAACTTTTTTGATAATATCGTTTCGTTTTTATTGTTTTTGTTGTTGTCAATCGATTTTATCAATTTTTCGTTTACCTTAATTTGATGCGTACAATTTTTATTTATTGCAGGCCTGTTCGGTAATCGAATTATATGGTTACCTCGACATGGATACACGCGATTGGATTGATGGATTATTTTCGAATATATTTCGTGAGATGAATAGGCCGACCGAGCGCGAGGTAAAGTGCAATGCTAGACAATATAAATATACGCGGCGTCAACGGTATGCAAATACATACATACACATGTATAGTATATATTCATATACATTAATGATTTACATACATACATATATAGCTTTGAAACGTTTAACGCATTTTTATGACGACATAAAATATATACACACTCATATTTGAAATGTAATCGTAATTTTTAAGAGCAGAACAAGCGAATAATTTGGCATACAGTGACCTGTTTTGCACTTCAATCACTCGCTGCAGTTTTCTGTTCCATGTCGTAAAACCGACAGTTTGCGCAAGAGACTATACCCATATTGCACAAGAGTACTTCCTGAGTCTGCAGTGCCCTATATAGAGCGCGACAAGGAGACGGAATTTGTCTCAGGGGAGGTTGATCGTATCTATAAACTTTGCAAGGTTATAACCTCTCAGTAGTAGCTTGGCATGGGACATTCCTGTTACCTGCTACCAGTGCAGTTTTCTGCCCACACTCTCCTTCGTGCAGAGCAACTTCTTTTTATTCTAAGCGGGCCCTGGCACCGAGATCAGGTGTACACCTTCATTTCTTGCGAACGCGCTTGAAAGGATTTCGGTTTCAATTCTTGCACGAGTTTGATTTCGTGAGAACGCGAACCAGATCTTTTGCCAAATTGATTGAGCATAGCTCCAATTGTAGCGCGCAATGGCGGATTGACTCGTTTTAAGAGTATCTGCTATGTGCGACTCTACTGGGCGAACACACTACTACAGAGAGTTTATTAAGTTTTATAATAGACATATGAGTCAACGAAGAAAATATATTTATAATACAAACGACAATTTCCTAACTGTCAAAGGAGAGACGAGTCGACTATTAGCACACAAAAATCATCATTTGCACACACTGTATGCTAAAGCAATGCCAATTGTGATTACATTTATAAAAGTGTGTCAACTACGCTCCTCTCACCAAACTTGCACACACACACTCACACATTGCCCACAACACTATTTGTCGTTTTTACCGTTGCATTTAAATTTTAACTGGCATTTTTGGGCATGCGGCGTCGGTGGATACAGGTGCAAATTTGATTGGCACATTTCGACTTAAAATTGATTGACGCGCATTTTTGATTGTGCAATTTGATGTGCCACTTTTACTGCCACAAAATAAATGTAATAAAATGAAAAATAATTAATATTACTGCTTTCATATAAAATTGAATAAACATCAATCCACATCAAAAAATATAAACGCTAGGTGGCAACTCTTATTGCTAAAACTTTGGGAGGTGAATTCCTCGCCTTGAATGGTGACCGCACTCACCTCCACGAACATCATTCACGGTGAAATCACAAACGCAGAAAAGATTTTATGTCAATGTCAACTGACGTGGCACTGCTGCGGCGCGGGCTTTGACGCCCTTATCCACCAGGCGTGTGTGCCGCGCACTGCTTGCCACATCTTTAAGAAAATACGCTTTGTTACTTTGGTGCTTGTTTGTGCGCTGAAGCAAGCACTCACAGGAGCAGCAACAACAAAAGCATTGCGGAAATATAAAGAATGTGCGCAAAGCTCTGACGCGTCGAAGTCAAGAGCATTTCGATGTTGCATGCAAACACCTGCACACCACCGCGGCGCCGAGCTGGATTTTCTGCACTGTCAAAGTTGTTATGTGGCTGGAGTAAGCATCGCAACCTACCTATATGACTATGCCACCAACGTGTCATATGCTTGGGTTTGAGTGTGTGTGTGTTGGTATTTGCGACTCTCTGCAACACACAGCGACAGTGGCCACATAATCAGCCAAGTGGAAATCACACTTGCAAGTCGCGCTAATAAATCCTGAGGCAACACAGCTGCTACTCTGACAGCGCGAAACAATAGACCAACGCGCCACGTCGAGCTCTTCAGGTTCTATAGAGAGAGGTTAGAGAGTGAGCGAAAACAAAAATGTCACCTATGATTGCAATGTCAATCACAGCAGGCGCTAGGTGCTGCAAACCAACATTTCAAGTAGATAAAGAGGTGAAAGGGTCGCCTGCTTTCAACACCGCGCACGCCTAATTTCCGTTTCCACGAGGTCGCTGGTTTTCAATCGCGCCACTATCGATGCTGTAATACCCATGTGCTACATTCAACATCGACACAAGCGGTTACATGGCATGTGGCAAGTTGCAAGTGGCAAGTGGCAAATGACAAACTAATACAATCAGCCTAATGCATGCATCCGCTGTGTCGCGCCCGCTGCAACATATTTCCATCTAACTTTGTGTGTGTTACCCACTTCCTTTAATCGACAGGAACGCCGTTATGTCTGCTTTGATGGTGACGTCGACGCGCTGTGGATCGAGAACATGAACTCCGTTATGGATGATAATAAGCTGTTGACATTAGCGAATGGCGAACGCATCAGATTGGAAAGCTACTGCGCGCTGCTGTTCGAGGTAAGTACCACACACATACACATATAAATATGTATTCTCTGAAGGCCGCACCCCATGGCTATGTATGAAGGGCGTTTGTGGCATTCAATGACAAGCAGCAGCAGGTGAACTAACTATGTACTTAGCGCGCTGGCAGTTTTCAGCAACCATTGTCAGTGTAACATGCCACACCAGCCGCTCGCCTGCAATAATACATACAAACATACTTAGGAAAAATATGCAAAAACCTTTTTTTTTATGGACCCAATGATAAATGGCGTTGTAATGAGACGACGGTAGTCACTCAATACATACATATGTGCTTGGGCACAGCTTAGCTCAGATAAAGTTTTCTATGTTCCCAAAAAAAAGTATACGAAGATGCAATCGTTAGAAGTGTTGAAGGTCACTGAAAATACGCAGGAAGACCATTTTGAAGATCTTAATCTGAAAAAACTGATGTAGCCTGCTACCTGTATTTACAAGCAGCGTTCCAAAGTAAACAGCCCCACCAGGAGGCGCCAACTATATGTCGACTGGTGCGTTAAAATCTGCTATCTTTATCGATTGTCCAGTGAGAATTTCATAACATTTGATTGATTGGAAGTGAAGTTATTGCGTTTTAAGTGTCAGTATGTTTGTGTTTTCGGTGCGAAAATGAACATCGAACAAAGAGCCAACATTAAATTTTGTTTTAAAATTGTAAAACTTTTACCGAAACGTTTCAATTGATGAAACAAGTTTATGACAATGATTGCCTATCCTGTAGCAGAGCGCACGAGTGGTTTCAACGTTTTCAAAGTGATCGTGAGGACATAAATGACGATCAACATGTGGGCCAATCAAAATCCGTGATCACCGGATCGAAACTGTGCGTGAATTCGTCAAAAATCAGCCGAAATCATTATTGAAATTTAGGGAAATGGAATTGAACATCTCCAAAACATCGATTTAATGCACTTTTGACCGAACATTTGGGCTTACGAAAGGTGTGTGCACGGTTTGTTCCGCACGAATTGACTGACGACCAAGAGTTGCTCAGAATCCAACATTCGAAGGACATCATTAAAAAGGTCAAAAAGGACAAAAACTTCGATAACCCTCGCGTATCACCTGATATGGCACCGTGCGACTTCTTCCTTTTTGAAAAAATATATTTGTCTGTGAAAGGAAAGCGTTACGCAGACGTAGAGGCCATTCAAAAGGCTTGCACCGGCATACTGGCGGCCATACTGAGCAAATAGCTAAAATACTCGTTCGACAATCTTTTGGATCGGGCAAAAACCTGCATTGAAGCAGAAGTAGACTATTTTGAATAAAATAAATTGATTTTGCGAAAAAACCATTTGTTCTGTCTTTTTTTAAGTCCTGTTTACTTTGGAACACACCTTGTAATTTGAGAGAACGAGCAGCTACAGAATGCAATTTTAGTGCATCATATTTCCTCTTCGCCTATTTTCTTAACAGTAGCAATATCCTTCGAGAAAGTCGAGAAAGTTTCGGTCGAACACTTCAGAAAAATTTTTTTCCTTCGCGAACTTAAGTCTTTCTGTAATAAATCTTATGAAATCTTAAGGGTCTATTTCTAGTTATTGTGCCGCACACACTTTAAACATAACTTTTTCTTCCGACTTATAAAAATATTTCCGTATGTCGTTTAATGACCCATTTCATGAGATGCTCACTGCTTTCGTTATTAAAACCTCATAAATCTTTATAAACTGCTCATATAGTGATTCTATATGCGATTCCAATATTCTATTGTTTTCAAAACTGACATTGGTTTAAAGATAGACGAATTTTTTGCCGTTTTGAAGTTACAATAATCAGAGATCTAAGGGGAGTTTTCTTACTGTATATACTTGTATAATAGTATTTTCATCGTTTTGTTTTTTTCTCTTCAGTTCGGCTTTAAATATTTTTAGTTGTTCTAGCAGATAAAATCGAAGTCATCAGCATTTACAGATAGTAAAAACCTCCTTAAAATTTATTGTCAAACGGTTTGACCTGACAATTTTTCTACGGTAAATCAATATGAAATCATTCAAATAAATAATATTGTATTTCATATTCAACAGTTGGAAGATATACTTACAATTTACACTGTATGGATTTCCTCTAAATATCACACTAAACTCTTTTACTACATGCCGAAAATAACCTGTTATTTTTAGCTGAGTAATACTGTAGTATCATTTTAAATGTATGTATGTCAGTTCACACTATTTCAACATTTGCATCTTTAATAGGTTGGCAATTTATGGTATGCCTCACCTGCCACTGTTTCGCGCGCCGGCATGGTCTATGTGGATCCGAAAAATTTGCGTTACGCTCCATATTGGCAACGCTGGATATTGACACGCCCCGAGGGCGAACACGCCATATTAAATGTAATTTCACTGGATCTTATTGCACTTTTAACTAAATTATTACAAGTTTGCTAATATTTTGAAGGATTTTTACGAGAAAATAGTCGTGCAAGCAATCGCTTTCATCTTGGAGGGTGTGGATGGCACCTCACAGGGCAATCCGTTGAAAATGGTTATTCCGCAAACAGAATTGAATATGGTTATGCAATTATGTCACATGTACGATGCTTTACTGCCTGTGTACACCAATGTGGATGATATAGCCATGGAAGCGCCAGAGGCTATTATTTACGATCAGGACTCAATTGAGTGTGGATTTTTACAGGTGAGTACATATGTATATATGTAAGGAAGTTTATTGTTTTAATAGTTTGAAAAAATGTATAAGTGAAAATAATGGGTGTAAAATCTTCATAGTTTTGACTTTATGTGGTCTCTGCGAACAAAATCGCGAGCTTATTAATAATTTCAAGAGATAATTGGGTTTATTCCTCGAAGATAACATTTACATATACCATATACAATATATATGTATGTGTATGATCAATCGGGTTGAACAAAAAATGAAACAAATTTCGCTTGGTACCCTGAAAAATATATTTTTAGACACTCAGACGTAGCCCACCCTTATGTTTAAGCTCTAGCTGTGATATTTAAATAGCCCTGTACATTTTTTGTGTGTTGATGGATTCTCTTTATGTGCTATCTATTCATTTTTTTAACAGGGAACTGCGACAATCAGTTTTTGTTTGTTACCGTTATTGAGCCCAACCTAGCCTTAACCTTAAAAAAATTATATAACCTCCAAAATGTAAATGAGTAGTTAACTTATTACTTATGTATATTGCAGTGTGTCTATAACTCACTGGGAGCTACACTCATCGAAAGGGATAAGCCGATTTTTGACGAATTCTTGAAACGCATTGCTGGCTTCCCTGCCGTAGCAGACTCGCCAGATAAACCAGCTACGGGTGGTCAACTGCCTAATAGTAAACCAACGCTCTACGAGTACTTCTATAGCCGTGAGAAGGGCTGCTGGATCGCTTGGGAATGGATAGTACCGCAGTATGTGCATGATCCGGAAATGAAGTTCAGTGAGATTCTGGTACCGACTGTGGACAGCACTCGTACCAACAAAACGTTAGCTTTGATGAGTGAGGTTTGTGCTAGTGAGGTTTTTAAAAACTCTATTCTCGCTTTGAGAATTACTATTACTCTTAAAAAAAATATTGAAGAAAGGTGATTTGGTGCAGATATGATATTTATAGCAATACAGGGTTGCATTTTCATGCTTTTTTTTTAGTTTGTAAAGTTATTTTAAAAGTAGCGGTTTCTCTATTCAAACATTTTAAAGTTTTATATTTTGGGCCCACACAACCCGTCGTAAAGCATCGTAAAATCATCAAAAATTTGTATACTTGTTTAAAAAAAAAATTGTTGTTGGATTAAATACAAAAACGAGTTTACACATTTACAATTCTCAATGCTATGCTTTCGAATCGTTATAACTTATAACTTTATGGGGCTAAGGGAAAACCCTAATTAGTTTTTTACAAAATGTTGGAAAATAAAAGTTACTCGCCACACTCAGCGAGTAGATATGTCAAACATGACCAACAGCCTTAAATATTCTGCAGAAAAACTTTATTAATATTTACCTTTTTGTTGCATGTGCACCGAATATGGCTAATGCCACTCTGCTGGACAATGTTGCCACCGACCAATGTTTAGATCAAGCGCCCGGTGCTGCTCGTTGGCGAAGCGGGCACATCAAAGACAGCCATGATTTCACAGTATTTACGTAATCTAAATCCGGATTCGAATGTGAGTGATGAACCACTTCGGCACATATAGGCACATACAAATTCACCTCTGTACAAATACACACGCACACACACACACATCATGTTGCATGCAATTGTGGAGGCAGAAATCCATTGCAACCATTTTGTTTGCTCTGTGCACTTTATTAAATACGTTGGCTGCCACTGCCACTATCCATATTGCCACATACTCATATTGCATGTTGCAACATCATGTTGAATACTGGTATTGGCAACAAATTTGCAAACCCAATGCTGGCACGGTGAGTCTCTGCCTCCTAACGTTAGTGTAGTTGGTGGCCATGTGTTGCGATTTTGTTGTTTGTTTTATTGTTGTAATCGTTGTAATGGTTGTTATTTGGTATTTGCGCTGTGACTCTTTATGCTTGTTTATGTGCTCACTACACACACACACACCTACAAATAGTATGTATAGTTGCAACCGAATAGGCAACGGCTCCCGTTGATTTTCTTTGGCTTTTTCCAGATCATATTGAATATTAATTTTTCATCGAGAACTTCATCGATGGATGTGCAGCGCACGCTCGAGGCAGCTGTGGAAAAACGCACAAAGGACACATTTGGTCCACCAATAGGCAAGAAGATTGCATGCTTTGTAGATGACATGAATATGCCACAAGTTGATGAGTAAGTCTAAACGAAATTCTCATTTTAACCAACACAGTTGCACTGCGTCCATGTACACCAATGAATCACACCCTACACACCTATGCACCTACCTCCAATAACAACAAGTACAAAGTGCCGTACGCTATTGGATTCCCGTTTGGTTTCGATGACGTTGCATTTTTAGCTAACGGCCGTAAGCCAACACACATTTTGTGTGGCACACACCACTACACACGTATTCGAGGACCGTGTAACTGTCTACATGTTTGTACATATTAATACGCCCGGCGGTTGCTGTGGCATGTCTGTGGTATTTATTATTAAAAAGGCCTATTACATGCACGCAAGCTTGTTGTGGCTGTTGTTGTATACTAAAAATTTCAATAACATTTGTTGCAAGTGTGTATGTATGTAGCTTTTTTAGTAGCAATCAGCAGCAATAGAAGTTCGAGCTTAATATACGTGTGGTGTTGAGGTTGACTGTGGAAAATGGGCAGTGAAATTTAATTAAGCATAAAAATTTGCTGAGCAAGTAGGATTTTTGGGAAGCAGTTTCTTCCGAAATGTGGCAAGATATAGCAGTTTTATGATCACTCATATTCTCTCAGCTGTGACGACTTACTTTGCGGCCAGCATATTGAAAAATAATATACGCAAACTGACATGCTTTAAATGAAATTCAAAGAGAGTGGGAGTGTTTCAATTAAAGTCCTGCAGAAATTGTGGAATTATGGAAACAGTTTGATGGCGATTAAGAAGAGAAAGAGTCAAAAGAGTGAAACATCATTCACAACTGTATAATTAATAATCAGATCATTTGAAGGTAGTGATTGCCAGATATTTTCCGATATAAAAAACAAAAACAAAAAACATTCTTTACAGCTACAACGAAGCTATATTACTCCTAACAGATGCATTTATTATAGAATAAAATGATAGAAGAGGACCTTCGTCTTCACTTTACCTGTATCTGCAATGGATGGATGCATACAGCTATCATTAGTTAGACCACTACTTACATATAGACCACTTGTCTGGTCACCAGCATTAAAGGGAGAATGTAATATCCGAAAATTTAATATCCAATAATAAAGAGGCAATCCAGTAAAGGGGTTACCTGGACTATTCAATTTTATTAAGACCACTTGTCTGGTCACCAGCATTAAAGAGATAATATAATATGCGAAAATTTAATATCCAATAATAAAGAGGTAATCCAGTAAAGGGGTTATTAAATTTTATTAACAAGAATAACAAAATTTTCAGCCAAAAAATGAAGCAGACACGAAATTGGAACATAAAGAGTATTGAACACAGTGATATCCTAAACCATATCGAAATAAATGTAAATAGATCAGATTATATTCTCCGAAGGTTGGATTTCAATAGTGATTTGACAATATCCTCTAGAACTAAATCGAGAAAAGGTTTAAGAGGAAAACTTAATACCACCAAAAGGGGGTGCGCAGTAGTGATCTTGATATATTTCTCTCCTTCCATCTACCTAGCTCAGCTATCATCTTCCGACTACGAGAAAATGCGGAGAACTACCCCTTACAAATAAAGCCAGGCGGAATTGCTAGCCTTTTCGTCGCCAAAGATAAACTCCAGCATGATCACCAAATATCTCCTTTTACTCTATTGGCGTAGACACCGATAACGCGGTTATAGCCGACTTTACAACAGAGCTCCAGTCGTTCTTCGCTGTATGGCGCCAATTGGAGATTTAAGTATAGTCAGGTCCTTCTTATCTGGTCTTACCAACGGAGTAGAGCTCTTCCTCTGCCTTTGCTTCCCCCAGCGGGTACTGAGTCGTTCTTCTTTTCATCAGGGGTGTTTTGTACGTAGCGGGCCCCATCTTTTCACCTAAGCTCGCCTTCAAACGGGTATTTTTTGGCTCCGAGAAGGTACTTCGTCTAAGACCAGAAGCCGTGAGTTGCTTCATCAAATATAGCAAAGTTTTCAGCTCACTGCCAGGTCAACTCCACATGTCCATAATTTGGGTTCCCGATCAGGAGAAAAATTTTCGTCAACGAAAACGCAAAGGATATAAAGACTTACAACTGCCATAATGAGGTTTGGCTATTTGGAAAACGCGCGTTAAAATGGAATTCTTTATAACAATATTTGCCACAGTTGTAAATTCGAATGTCGTAGGGAAACGGTCCTACACTTTTTCTTAGTTTACATAAATTTTTGTACTATCAAATAACACAGCCTTTTCACTACTACACTAATTGTTTCAATTTCCCTCGCAGATATGGCACACAACAGCCGATCGCTTTGCTTAAGCTACTCTTCGAGCGCGGTGGCATGTACGATCGTGGCAAGGATCTAAATTGGAAAAAATTCAAAGATCTGACATTTTACGCCGCCATGGGTTGCGCAGGCGGTGGACGCAACGAAGTCGATCCACGCTTCATATCCATGTTTGCCGTCTTCAATATAGTCTTTCCCAACGACGAATCGTTGCAGCAGATCTACGTCTCGATATTCAAGGGACACTTGCAGCACAGCAGCGCTTTTAAAGAGGAACTCATACAGATGGCAGATTACGTGGTATCGATGACGCTGCGTCTTTTTAAGGTTGGTGCATAAATCACATACATTATATATTAAAATATATATTTCAAGTTAATTTTTATGGCGTTTTATCGTGTTTGCAAATCTCGTTGGATTGCAAATTGCTTTAAACCAAAGTACATATTTGTTTTATCAACCCTGCATCCTGCGCCAACAAAAACTGTGCAGATTTTTCCAATTGTTGATGTTTTCCTTGTTGTTATTGTTATTCAATATTTTTGTATTTCTCTCGGATTTTGCATTGTTGGAGTGTAAACTGCCACATTACATGCAGGAATTTATTATAATCGATTTACATATGCAAATAACGGACAATTTTTCATAAGCGCCAATCGCCGTCAACGCAGCTCAGCTACTTGCTCTCCTGCCTCTCAATACAGACACTGCTGTATTACACAATTCGAAGGCTTATGGTGGAAATAGCATTTCTCGCACTTCGGCTGCTGCCAAATGGTTTATGCACAATGGAAATTATTCAATAAATGCCGAAGGATGAAGTGTACGTACCGAGGACTACACGCTTGACAAAGGGTTCACATTAGGGAGGTGCGTAAAATAAGTAGATGGAAAGTTTTTGAGACTCGATAATACCATGAGCAATGACATCAAATTTTGAATTTTGGACCTTTTTGAGAAGTTCCAGATATGTCACTGTAAAATCATCAAGACATTTTTTTTTACATGAAGTAATAATTTTTGCCACAGTTGGAGCTTTCACAAGTAAATTGTGCAACCTTTGCCTTGGGAACCATGCAACCTAGCCACATCAAATTGGAACCAACTTTATTTTTGACATGTTCCATGAGGTAGCTACGAAGTAATGTTTAACATTCAGGCAATCGGGTGTAAAAATTTTCTTTTCATTTATGAGCCACCCTTTAAGTGTATGCAAAGTGAGCGTATGAGTGCGCAAGAGCAAGAGTGGAATGCTGTTGTTTCCGCACATATTTGCTTGATTTGGTGCATGACAGTGTTTGTGTGCACCAAATAGAACTCCTTAGGTGTGCTGGACGCTGAGTGCCGATTTGCTTTTTATATACTTGCAATAAATGTGCGGTCCAGCGCTGCTTGTCCTTGCTCGAGTGCAGGCGATAAGGTTGGCAAGACGGCGTAAGCTTTGTGGGCGTGTGTGGATTGCCACTTGTGTAAGGGCAATCTTTGAATGTCGATCTGTGTCGTTGGTGCCAATCAATACATATCGCACAAACAAACACAATTGCGTGCCTTGCATTGGCAACGCAGGACTTGTTTGTTTATGTTGATGGGAATGCCGGGAACGCTTGCTCTTTCCCATGTGCGTGTATTTACATCTATTTATGTGGGCGTGTGGATGAGTAAAGCATTTGGTTTACATTGCAATTCCGCCAATAACGACCTAAGAGGGTTAACAGGGAGGTATCTATTTTCCTCATCGATTTCCATATGTTCCATAAGTTCCGTAAGTTAATATCCATAAGTTAAGTTATTTCTTGAAAATATTACGGGGACTTAAGGGGGTATTCTAGTCTAGAAATTAAAAACTAATTAAGAATATGTGTACAAGAGGATTTTTCAAAATTCAAATTATTTTCGGAGATATAGGCATTTTCTGACCCGGCATCCAAACTGGTTCGGCCGGAACGCGAAACTTTAAACGCTTTTTTCTCAAAACTGACTTTTTCGGAACGATACCCACGATTTCTCAGGTTCTACTGGATCGATTTACTTGAAATTTTTATAGAGTCTTCTTTATAGGCTTGTCTATGGTTGGAACTAGCCCCATCCTCCAATTTTAATTTTCATTATTTTTAAAAAATTCGAAATATTCAGAAAAAATTATCCAAAAAATTTTTTAGGCAGTCGCCATTTTGTGAAAAAATTTTTCCCCACTTTTCCGTAGTTCCGGCCATTGCGACATTATTCTAAATTAATATTATTTTTTTCTTTTTGGTTTCAGATAACTAGGAGGGTTGAAATCATGGGTATGGTCACGTGGAAATTTTTAGAGACCCCCCATTTTGTCAGCTCATAATTTTTGAATTTTTTTTACTTTTTTTAGCTTTTAATATTTTTCTCTACTCTTTCAAAATTAACAAATAACTAATAAAAAAATGGATAGTAAAAATATTAATTGCCTTTTTTAAGACACTTTAAAAATTACCTGATCTGAGTTTATCACCTATTCGTCTTTTGCTCCCATTTTATGGCTTATTCTAGCTTGTGTAAGATAGATATAAGAGGAATGCACCCCAACCTTAAATCTTCTAAATCACGCAGACTCACCTACACCATGTATCCTAGGGCCTTTATTATGCGTCTGCAGACTTTCGAAAAAGGAGTAATAAGATTGGACAAACAAAGTCTTGCGGAAAATTTTAGATTGACATCTCAAAATCTTAGATACTGGTTCACCTATATATAGGTGAACAGACGTACCAGGCTAAGGAATATTATGCTGCAAATTGTAAATTTCTTTGATTTTCTCAAAATATTAGACAAATCGGAGAATATTTGAAGACCTCAAGCACTTTGTCGCTTCAGCTTTATATATTCCGGTTATATCTATCTGAAACCCCTATTATTTACATGCCGAAGGAATTTGCCTCCATTTCAATTACGATTTGAAAGCATTTTTAGGACTTTAGACCGCTCATGTGCCTTGAAGCAGACAATAATTGAATGTTTACTTAAGATTTATATTTGCTTTCTATTCCTAACATTTCCTAGTAATGCCATATCGCTACCAGCGACGTTGCAATTCTCCAGGCAGAACTCCGCAGTCTCTTTTTTCAAACGGCCACAATCTTTTTCTTTTTTTCGCTCCTCTTATGCTTCATCGATGGCTAAAAATGTATGAAGTTGCAAACGAGAGGAGCACTGCTTTCATTCGCGAAATTTATAGACGAGTGACTTACCGCCGCATACACATTCTCCCTTCTACAGGCGGCAGTGAACAGAGAGGCACTAGTAATAGCACTTACTTACTTTAGTAGCGCTAGTGGTGAGAGTATAGGAGCGCCCTTTCGAATGGAGCGCACTTTGGAATTGCATTAGTTTATGGTAGTTCTAACAATTGTTGACATTAAAATATTATCACATTTCATTGCGTTGCAAATGTATAAAAATACGTTTGTCCTACCACGACATTGGGCACACGATTACTTCGGTGTCTGCTGCACACGACGCAGCTGGGATTTGCTGACTTCTAGTTCATGAAGGGTAGGAAGCAGTCTCTTCGTTGGCGAGTGTACGCGATGGCACCGAGGGCAAGCGATGCCTCCCTGTGCATAGTGGGTAATTTAAGATTAAAATAATTGCATTGTTACCAGATTAACATACTCAATTAATTTATTCCCTTCATATTTAAATGATTCGATGACACTATTTGAAATTTATAGCAAATATACACTGCATATACTATTCAAAATTATTAAGCATAGAAGTGGTTTGGTTAAAAGAAAAGTATCATTGTCCAAGATGATTAAGCAAATTCACCTTCTGCCCAAAAAATCTCAATTTCATATTAAACGAAAAACATATTCTCAGATGAGTCTCATTTTTTGCTCAATGGCTTCTTCAACAAACAAACTATTTCACTTTTTCTTCTTCGCCGCTTACTCGGCTATAGTCGAGTTAATAACAGCGCGCCAGTCGCTCCTCGTTTTTGCTATGTGGCGCCAATTGGAGATTCCAAGCGAAGTCAAGTCCTTCTCCACTTGGCTTTCCAACCGAGTGAGGTGACTTCTTCTGCTTCCCCGCAAGTACTCTCCCGAGCTCGTGTTTTCATCCATTCGGGCGACATGACTTAGCCCTTAGCCGCTGTCTCTTAATTCGCTGAACTATGTCAATGGCGTCGTATATCTCAAACAGCTCATCGTTCCATCGAATGCTATGTCATCGATTTGCCAAAGAGCAAAGGGCCATAAATCTTCCGCCGAACTTTTCTCTGGAAAACTCGTAACGTCGACTCATTATCCAAACTTCTTGCACCATATAGCAGGACGGAAATAGTGAGTGACTTGTAGAGTTTGTTTTTTGTTAGTCGAGAGAGGACTTTACTTCTCAATTGCTTACTCAGTCCAAAGTTGGCAAGAGATATTCTCGTTGGAGTTCGAGGCTCACGTTGTTATTTGTGTTGAGCTGTTCCAAGAAAGACGAAAGTATCTCAACTTCGAAGTTATGACTGTCAACAGGACATACACTCGTATAGAAGATTTTACTGCTCGATGTAAAGTCGCCTTGTCTGAAACTCGTTTGGTATCGAATGGCTCGGAAGTCTTCTAATATTCTTCCCGAGTTTATACCAATGAAAGAACAAGTTAGCATTGCGACTATAATGGCGTTTATCAGTATTTTTAACAATCAGCCTTTGCCCAAAGTTATAGATTGCTTTCCGCCAATAATTATTCGATTTGAATTCAACAACAATTTCTGAACAACAACTAAATATAAACTTGTATGTTTCAATTTAAAAAATCTATACTTACAGGTGTAGGCCAATCTTTGTGTCTTCAGATATGTTTCAAATTTATAGTACAAAAAACCTAATACATTGGGACCCGTTAATTCGAAACCATACGAAGCTACCGCCTTGAGGCGCTCATGCTTGCCCGCTGCACTCCTTTTCACCACTGCTAAATGAACCCATATTTAGTGATTGCATTTCAAAATTTTTTTAGCCTTATATGAAAAAGGAATGTGGATTATTTAGGACCATAAATGACGGATACCATGAAAATCGAACTAAACATTCAAGAATCGCATTAATTTGTAACTCAGCATACCTCCCAAAGAGTATGCGATTTTACCAATGACATTTATATGTATCTACAACACTCACTACGAGTTCAAATGATAACAATCAGATTTCAATGCTAAACTACATACAGTTTTAATTATGCAAACTCATTCGAACCAGTTTCAGACATACAAACTTTGAAAACCAAACTGGGAAATCATGAGCTTCACGATTCCGCCTAGTTGATTATTTGTGACGTTACTCATGATTGCTTAACTCTCACAGCCACACCCTTCTGTGCCAGGCTTAGATCGCAAGAAAAATGTAGTCCTACCAGCTGCAATGCCTGATTTGAGTAAACGATCCATATGATAAGATCGATTTCTTTGGAAGACAGCACTTCAGCTGTCGTTGCAGATTTGGCTTTCAAGGCCAGGACATGCCGGCGATAATTTTGATTTGTATGCCATTTAACGTGCGAAGACAAATTTAATTTACCGCAAACGTAAATGCGAGGCAACGAAGCGTTGAATGGCCCTGCCGCTGCTATTTGGCACTAAATAAATCTATGGAATTTTTACTGCTGGCTTTTTTTACTCAGCTATATTTTAATAGAAGTACTGGGTTTTGCATAACTTTTATGTTTGCAATTTTTACGGGAAAATTTATACGATCTCACAGAAAATGCATATATATTGACATACATATTTGCATACCCTTTCCCATATATGTACATATGTATTTATAAATATATTGTATGTTTGTAAATAACAGTAATTGAAAATCTCCATTTTTATTTACAGATTGTCGTTGTTGAGCTGCCACCAACACCGTCAAAATTCCATTACATCTTTAATTTGAAGGATCTGTCGCGCATCTTTGCCGGAATGCTATTGATCCATTCGAATTACTTTACCAACCTACGTGACTTGATACGCGTTTGGCGTAATGAATTTACGCGAATTATTTGCGATCGATTAATTTCGGAAAATGTTAGTACTTTGAAGTTCTCTTATACAATAAACATATACACAAACCAATACATATACAATATATGTATGTACGACTACACGCATAGAAACTAGGGTACACCGTTCACGGTAAACACTCAATTATAAAGTGCTGCAAGTGACGGAATAAACAGTGTATGCTTAAAATAAGTGACCAAACTGACATTTATGGAAATTCTAAATTTTCAGAACTTGAGTAATTTTAATTTGTCAGACCTTATTCATAAAATCAGTTTCACAGGCTCTTTCTAACGAAATGTCAAATAACTCAAATTACTAAGAAAGAGGATAAATTGAGGTCAGAAATGATAATCAATTAGGCCCTCTTCAGCAACTCTGATGACTTGATATCTGATTTTTGCCACAATAACTGTCTAACATTCCTTTAGATGGAACATTACGAGTCACGGAAGATTTCAGATTTCGATCCGATACTGCCGTTGTTACTTTTCCAAGTTTCTGAAAGTGAAATCTTATAACCTATGATGATTCGTGATGTCCTCTATAATAATTTTGCCAAACCTATCAAACCTACTCTAAAGCACTTCTGCGGTGTAATCTGTATTGTTACAGCTCCAAAACATTAGGGAATCTGCATTCCTGGCTGTCACTGGATAGGTCAACTCGACTGCCTTTTCTTCCTATATGACTGGGTACCGAGAT
Organism: Bactrocera correcta; assembly: GCA_027475135.1. Lineage (NCBI taxonomy): Eukaryota > Metazoa > Arthropoda > Insecta > Diptera > Tephritidae > Bactrocera > Bactrocera correcta. Next base: position 114,088,976 of record CM050323.1, read on the forward strand.
GATGACCGAATTTTTCATTGTAAACACTTATTACCTCCATACACTTCGTGCTAAGGTAGAGGATAGCAATATCCTGAAAGTATAAGATACACTAGGTCTTTTGATTACGATTTCAGCATGTTAGACAACCATATTATTTATCTATATCCGTAAAGATAATATTCCAGCGTCTGATCATCATCCTCGTATGTCCTGTATTTCGCTGAGTCCACTTTTCTGAGGATGGAATCTTAACGGTATGTGCCCTGTGATTTCCTGCGCATTACTTAGTTCCCTTTTGCCTGGGCTTAGAAGCTTTTTGACCTCTCCACCATCAACAGTACCCTAAAGTAACTGTGTTGCCAGTGTCCGAAGACCTGAAATGCTCCTCTAGGGTCCATTGCTTTCACTCCAATCCGATCCTTCGGCTGATTGGTCTAAGGAAACATAAGTAAATTGTTTTCTTTGCTGTTCCTGAGATGGCCAATTTGTCTGCCTTTTATTTTCCTTCTACGCCTTTATGACTGGGTACCCTGCTGATATTAACCGTTATCGCCTACTTTTCCACAAGCTATAATAGATATCGAGGATAACCTACTAAGCCTTTGAGACTAAACTCACCCAAAACAACGAATCAAAATTCTCGTCCGCATACTTTTACCACCACGTGTTGTTCTACAACCAAGCACAAGCGAACAACAAACCTTACCGTTTTTGTACACATTGAAGACATTATTGAAGCTTCGCCAGCTTATGTTTGATTGATGTGTCGTTGCTGCTAAATTGACTGCAATTTAAAAATTCGAATTCGATTTGAATACGAACGCTTAAACAAATAAAGACACTAATAAAAGCACACAAGGCGACGCAGCACGCACTTAACACCGCGTTCACACACCTGGCAGTGCTGCCACGCCCATCACTGCCGCGCTTATCCAAAATCAAAACCTATAAATATACTTACAGCAATATGTAAGTACAAATTACAAATAGACACGAGCTGGGAAGAAAGTAAATACTCGCAACGCCAAATCCGCTATCTCGTGCTTTTTTCCCCCAGAGAGATGTAGGGCGATGAGCGAATTTCACTGGAACGACAGCACAGATTGATTGGCATCAGTTGTCTTTGTTCGTCAGAACTCAATGTACAGCGGTTGTGGCGTGCAGAGAGTGCCGGCGTTGTCAAATAAAACCATTTAACGTTAAGTGTCGAATAGCGACGTGTACCGTTAGACAGCATACGAGGCAACGCACCTACGCAATCAATTACTAGCTAACACACTTACACATTGCGAATGGAAAATTCGCACACAATTTCTATTCATGTAAACACCATTCGGCACTTTTTCAACGCCAGCAGCCACACTAATACCAACAACATTTACCGTTACTTGTAGGATGTCATCTTAATGAAAAAACACATTGAACGCGAGGTTGAGGAAACATTCCCACCGGGATTCGAAGAAGAGCACGGATTCATAGACCCAGAGGCATTGGCTCAAGGTAAGTGTTGACTTAAGAACACAATGCAGGAATATCTTCTGAGACTTTTTTAAGATAAAGATGATTTTGTGTTGATTCTTAACACACATTAAGTCTATTTATCAGAGCACGGACATAAATATTTCCAAATAACTTTATATGCTTTTTTAGAAACTTCTTCGGAAGTTCTCTCCGAAAATGTTTTCTAATTCAACTAAGAGTAAAATTGAATAACATCTGTCACCCTTTTTCTCGATGACTTATAATTCTCAAAATTGTGTCAATTGTAAAATATATTCAGTTGTCGTGGTACAGGTCATAGAGCTCGTCGTTTGTCCGACAAGTAAAGGACCAAAATATTGCGAAGAAGTTTTCTCTCGAGCATATCAAATACCAGCTCATTCCATTTTGGCATCGTCCATGCTTCATAGCCGCATATAAAACCACTTGCAAAGTTTTAATTTTAACACAAAGGGGAATTCTTTAGCAATTATTTTTTGAAGATTATCTCTATTCGGATGGATACGTCCGTTGAATCCATTTTTCAATGACTCGTTCGAATATTTCGACTCGTAACTGCAGAATGACACTCGTGACGCTTTGCTTCAAGGCCTGAATTGGAACGAGATCGTTCCCATAGACTTTAGACTTTACATAGCCCCAACGGAAAAAGTGGAACCATGTGAAATCACACGATCTTTTTCCAAACGACTGGCACGAAATGTGAAATTATCCGCTCACCGAATTGTTCTCTCAATAAATACATTGATTAATGCCGTCACACCGGCATCGTTTTTGAAGAAATATGGACCGATGACTCCCACAAACCACACCAAAACGGTGTTCTTTTTGGATGAAATGGTAGTTCTTGAATCTCTTCAGGTTGCTCCTTCAAATGCAGTAATTTTGCTTGTTTACATACCCAGAGGCTAGAAATAGACCTCATCGCTGAATAAAATTTAGCTCGAAAACATCGGATCTTCTTGGAACTTTTCAAGAGCCCACGGAGTTAATCAACAATTTTCTTTCATTCTAAAGATTCGATAAAATATATATATCTACTCTTAACTGACTCTGGGCAGAATCTTATTTACTATTATTCTTATTCTACAGAACAACAAGATTTGCTGGCTATGAATCCCGACGATGAACCAGTTATTGTCACATTCCACGATTTTGTTTTCCGAGATCCAATACTTTATGGTGATTTCCGCAATGCGATGAATGAGTCAGAACCACGTTTTTATGAGGATCTCGTGGACTACTATGCCGTGCACGCACTCTTCGAAGAGGTAAAAATTTTGTCTAAAACAAAAAAGATCAATTCCACAATGTGATAACTTGTTCGCTCACAGATACTTGAGGAATATCAAGAGCGCAGAGGTAAAATGAAATTAGTTCTCTTCGAAGATTGCTTGGAGCATCTGACGCGCATCCAGCGCACCTTACGTATGCATCGCGGGCACGTAATGATAATTGGCGTTGGCGGCAGTGGCAAAAAGAGCATTACACGTCTTGCATCTTTCGCAGCCGGTAAATATCTACTCGGCTCTAGGTTTTCATCATTTATTTAATTATCCATTCTCCCTTAAGAATGTGAGGTGTTTGAAATTACCGTAGCACGTGGCTATAATGAGACATCTTTCCGCGACGATCTTAAGCGCCTCTACACCATGGTGGGCGCTGAACGTAAAAAGACTGTATTCCTCTTTAATGCCGCGCAGGTTAGTTGATATTTGGACTGATCTATAGGATTATCGACTTACTTACCTTACTCTCTCTTATTCCTCAGATTGTTGAAGAAGGCTTTCTGGAACTGATTAATAATATACTAACCGTGGGCCAAGTGCCGGCGCTCTTTGCCGACGACGAAAAGGATGCCATAGTAACATCATGTCGCACAGCTGCCGAAGAAGCCGGCTACTCTGCTTCCAAGTAAGATTTACTGCTATTGTGTGTCATCAAATATACTATCTTTCTTTAGGGACTCTGTTTGGTTATACTTCCTGCGCACTTGTGCTGAGAATCTTCATGTTTCTCTATGCATGTCACCATCTGGCGATGCTCTGCGTAACAGATGCAGAAGCTTCCCTGGTCTGATTGGTAGCACTTATATCGATTGGGTATTCCCTTGGCCGCAACAAGCCTTGTCGGCTGTGGCACAACTATTCCTCTCAGAACATAAAATGGTATGGAAAGCTTTCACTAATTCACTAGCATTATTCCCAATCTCATAATCGAAATTTTACCCCACTTTCAGATACCAGCCGAACATCGCGATGCTATTATAGAACATGTCGTACACGTACACACAACCATTCAAATGTATTCCCGCGAATACTTGGTAAAGCTGAGACGTAATAATTATGTCACACCGAAACATTATCTGGACTTCATCAACACCTACTTGCGTCTGCTAGGTAAAATTTGTTGAATATTACCTCGAGTATATGTGAATGTCTCGTGCTTTCAGAGGAGCGCAGCAGCTTTATTAGAATGCAGCGCAATAGACTTAAGGAGGGCATTCAGAAGATCGACGATGCGGCTAAGCAAATCGACGAGTTGCGTCTCATTGTTACCGAACAGAAGGCGAATGTCGCAAAAGCATCGGAAGAGTGCGAAGCTATGTTAGTTGATATTGAGGAATCCACACAAAAGGCCAATGTCAAAAAGGCCGAGGCATCGGAAAAGTCTATTGAAGTAGAGATCAAGGGTAAACAAATTGCAATCGAGAAAGAAGATGCCGAAGAAGCGCTTGCCGAAGCAATGCCGGCATTGGAAGAGGCACGTCGTGCTCTAGCCGATCTCGATAAGGCGCAAATTACCGAAATCCGTTCGTTTGCAACGCCACCGCCGCAAGTGCAGGTTGTGTGTGAATGCGTCGCTATATTGAAGGGTTATAAGGAGATCAACTGGAAGTCGGCCAAAGGCATGATGTCCGATGTGAGCTTCTTGAAAAGTTTAATGGAGATGGACTGTGAAGCGTTGACCGGCAAGCAAATAAACGCTTGTCGGGCGCATATGAAAAACTCGAACTTGGACGATATGGAGAAAATTTCGGTAGCCGGTGCGGGGCTATTGAAATTCGTACGCGCCGTAATTGCATTTTACGAGGTGTACCGCGAAGTAAAGCCAAAGAAGGAACGCGTCGATTTCCTGGTGCAGGAACAAGAGATACAAATTAAGTTATTGAATCATCTAAATCATGAAATTGCCAAATTGGAGGAACAGCTCGATCAGTTAAACCACCGTTATGCAGAGTCGATGAAGCAAATGAAGGCGTTGACTGAAATGATGAGACAAGCCGAGCGCAGATTGGTAAGCAGCAGAAGTGCCAGTAACGGAATGGCTCATAAATCTAATAATTTTCCTTTTCTTTTTCTCGTCTGTAGATTGCATCAAATAAATTGATAAGTGGTCTGAGCTCCGAACGTAGTCGCTGGGCGGAGGATATGGAAAACTTTCGTCAGCAAAAAATTAACATGATTGGCCAATGTTTATTATGTGCCTCATTTCTTGCTTACACCGGCGCATTTTCGTGGGATTTTCGCACCGCAATGGTATTTGATGATTGGCTAAAAGATGTGCAGAATCGTTTGATTCCCGTACCCTCACCATTTCGCATTGGTGAAAGTCTCACCACCGATGTTGAGGTATCCACATGGACATCGGAGGGCTTACCGCCAGATGAACTGTCCGTACAAAACGGCATACTCACCACACGTTCATCGCGTTTTCCACTCTGTATTGATCCACAGTTGCAAGCCTTGCACTGGATTAGAAAGCGCGAAACACGTAATAATCTAAAGACACTGTCTTTCACAGATTCCGATTTCTTAAAGCAACTCGAAATGGCACTAATGTATGGCTATCCAGTATTGTTTGAAGATGTCGATGACTACATAGATCCCGTTATTGATAATGTGCTCAGTAAAGATGTGCAAGTGGTCAGTGGACGAAAATTTATTGTGCTTGGGGACAAAGAGGTCGACTTCGATCCGAACTTCCGTTTATATTTAACCACAAAATTTGCTAATCCCAAATTCGATCCAGCCGTATTCGCCAAAGCTATGGTTATTAACTACACCGTCACACAGATTGGACTGGAAGATCAGTTACTAAGTGTCGTGGTGCGCTCCGAACGTCCCGATTTGGAACAGCAACGTGAATCGCTCATAGCGCAAACAAGTGAAAACAAGCAGCTGTTGCAGCAACTAGAAGATTCCTTACTGCGCGAACTGGCCACATCCACGGGCAATATGCTCGACAATGTCGAACTGATCGAAACGCTGGAGAATACTAAAACCAAAGCGGCAGCTGTCTCTGAGCAACTACAATTGTCCGCGGAGACGAGCAAAGATATTGAGAAGCTACGCAATGGCTATCGACCAGTTGCGGTGCGTGGCGCTGTGCTCTTCTTTGCACTCTCCGATATGTCTTCCGTGAATAGCATGTATCAGTATGCATTGGCCGCTTACTTAGATGTGTTCGGTTATTCGCTACGCAAATCAGTGCCAGACACAGTACTCGCCAAACGTCTGAACAATATCATTAAGACTCTTACTGAAAATGTTTACTGTTACGGCTGTACGGGCTTTTTCGAGCGCCATAAGCTACTTTTCTCCTTCCAGATAGCTACAAAACTGGCAAAAAGTAACGGCAGTCTAACGCAGGCAGAGTTGGATTTCTTCATCAAGGGTGCCATAACACTGACGAAAAGTGAGCGCGCCTGTCCGGTGAAGTGGTTAACAGAAAAGGGCTGGGAGGATATGATAAAATTGGCGAACGATTTTCCAGAACAATTCGCCACATTGCCGGATAGTTTGGGACGATTTTCACAAGAATGGAAGGAGGTAAAATAAAAATGGTGAAGAATTACTGTAAGAGAAATACGTAGTCTGAGATTTTTATTTATTTTGTATACTTGCATTATTTAATGAAGATCATTGAGTCTATTTGGTCCACTGAAACAACTTCAGACACTATGGTTTTCCAACAGAGAGCAAATACCTCAGCATTTCAAATCACACGCCTTCCGATACTTTCTTTGAAGTTAAAGCCATACTATATGAAATATTTAAATGGTGACATCCAAACTAGTTTTTTTTTCTATCGGCAGTTTCTCATGCCCCTTCTCTTAACTAGTTACTGTCTCAGGTATTTGAAAACTATAAACTCTCCAGAGTAGTATTTGAGATTACACTAACACGCAGTTCAACTACTCTTGTTAAAGGAAATTTTTGTTATGACACCTTAATCTTAAAAAGTAAAAATTACTTCAAATATTCACTCACAAGCAAAAATTATTTTATTTTTTCTTCTACTTCATTTAAAATGTCCAAAAACAGTTAATGTATGTATGTTTTTTAATCCTACTCGTTTTTCTATCTCCACTTCTCTATGCACACATTTGCCAACCGGAATTCACTTTCATCTTTGAAACCCACCTCAATTTCCTCTCCACTTATCGCATTCGCCTTCCATGCAATTTCGTAACTACATGAAAAAACAACAACAAACGATATTCAGTGGTTTGATTTGGAGAATCCGGAAGAAGTAGCATGTCCGGGCGAGTACAACATTAAATGCAATGCATTCGAGGTAAGTACGCTGACCAACAGAATATGAAAGCATATACGTAGTACACACAGAAAACTATCAATGACTATTCAGGAAAGCAAATTCAGAAAATATATGCTTTATTGAAAAAGGCAAATTTATAAAATGGTGTTAAAACTATAAAACTAAATTAAAATAAGTTAACTTTAAAGTAATATCTGCTTCGATACAATTTTGATGTATTTTTATGGGTTCATGTGTAGTTTGAATACCGTATGTCAATTAGTTCGAATATGTGTTTGGAAGATATTTATTTACGACGCGAAAGTTTAACTGGCGATTTTAGCATGAAACAAAATTTAACGAGTTTGCTTGAACTATTTGTTCTCAATCGAATAGCCTAATATGTTGAAGAAGGTATCACGAACATAGGTATTTGACTGGCAAAATCATTCAGTTGGTGCTATCTATCACTGTAAATACCGACAACAACGAATAACTTAAAGTAAAAGAGGAGCTCGAGTCTTTCCAAGAGATATGTGGATGTTGTTGTAACAGGTATCTAATCCTGTAAAGATGGTGAGGATTACCTAAGTTGTCGACGACGTCATCCAACGGTAGGCCCGAGAAACGTGCTGTTTCAACGGAATCGGACTAAGGGTGAAGAGGTGCCCAGTGTCATACGGAGACTCATTGCACGCAGGATATATTAGATACATATGTCAGAATCTATTCTGAATAACTAAGAGTTTAACCTTACACAGTATCCAGAACGAAACTGCGCAAGGTCACTTTCGTTTCTCGCGGCAACTCGAGCTCTTCGTCTGTAATGGGTGGTGGTTTGGTTCCAAGTACGCCATTCTCTGACTATCCCCTGACCTTTCTCGCTTCCTCGCTGATCGGAGCTTAAAACTCTCTCCCATTAAATAAACATCCACTGTATTTACAAACTGAACGAAAGTGTACAGACTTGACCTTAATATTTCAATCGATGGCGCCAAGATTCCCACTCTCAATAATCCAAAAAATTTTTTAGATGTGGGTTTTTTACAATCTGTGCTCCTTCACTCCTCATGTGACCGCAGTTATCCCCAGAGTACAGAGCCGTAACAAAATTCTCAAGCCGGTAGTAGATGGGGAAAGGACAAAGAAAGATTGTTGGTAACTTACAAGGCAATCCGCCGGCCGGGGCTTAACTACGCCGCACCAATATGGTCGAAATGCAGACGATGGAGCTCTAGACGTGTCAGAATACTGCACTCCGGACTACGAAAGGATGCTATTGAGCACCTACCTACGTGAGGCCCGTATGCTCTCAGTTAAGGAGCATAATGAACTCCTCTCCAAGCGGTTCTTGCTGGCGACCTTTCGCAGAAATCCACCCTGAAGTCACCTGCTTGGAGCGGAACAGCCTCCTATGAGGATCAGGAGGTCATTCAAACAATACGCCGACCCGACTTTGGACACAACTAACTTCCGACAAGCATTGACCGCCATTCACAGTGGAACTATCATCATCTTCACTGATCCCTATTCAGTGAATGGTGTACTTTGTAGTCAAACAGCTTTCGGTTAATTTGAGTATGAAACGTGTCAATGCTGGGTTCGCACTACCGTATACGTCAATTTTAACTCCTTGAAGCATTTTTCTGCCTTCGAAACTGAAGAATCTATTTCGCAGAACACGTCAAGAATCTATTATCTTAATGTTAAAAAATCGGCAGATAACTTTTAGGTGCCGTAAACAAAATATCTGCCAAACACTAATCGATTCATGGAGATCGATAAATTGACCAGTCCGAGTCTCTTTTGAACTTGAATGTATTAAAGCTTGACAAATTCTGTTCCAATATTAAAAAAAAATCTAAGTCATTAGCCACTTAATAGCACTTCAATAACACATTATTGGCATGAAAATATGCGAGTATTGCAATATGAAACGATCGTTTTCATAAATTATGAATTTTCGAAATCATTAACGAACTTTATCAACTATAAATTTGTTGTCCTCATATTCAAAAATCAACACTTTGCAAGCTTTCCCAAAAATTTGAGCGACTGCAGCTCAGTTCATCTTTTACTCATTTTATTTTCAAGCACACGTGCATATTTCATTACATACATGTCTGTTTTTTGCAATACCGTTTTTTTTTTTTTAATTTTCTTTAACTTCTCTTTCCAACGCTCTGCGACTTTCCACATGCATGCCGTCGGTCTTACTGACCTGCGTAGAAATTAATGTTCCTACGTTGTTTCCGTGTCGATCGAATTTTCCGTGCAATAAATGAATACATCGTGGACACCATGGATGAGTACTACATCACGCCGCCGGTGATTAGTTTCGCCAATATCTACGAGCAGACCAACTGTAATATGCCCGTGTGCTTTATACTCAGCGCTGGCTCGGACCCCACGAATGATTTGATGAAATTGGCAGACCTCGTTGGCGTTGGCATGGGCAATTTTTGTCACATCTCATTGGGACAGGGCCAAGAAAAGGTGAGTAGGCTATTAAATATTCGCCCGAATCTAAGCGCTCGTGTACACGTGCGTGTTCGTGTGTATGTTTGCCATTATTGCTGTAGTTATTTACGAGCATGTCCGGGCAATGAAGTAAACAGCGACAGTGACGAAAATAACTCCGGCATCACTGTGTCAATGCTCATTGTTGCGCCCAACAATGGCGCTCAATCTTAGTGTCATGCCAATACCTTAAATTCTGAGGTGTGGACTTAAACCGACATAATACAGAAACATGCCACTTGACGAAACAAATACAACACATTGACTGGGGAGCAGAGTAATAATAAAAAAAAAGCGGAAAATGAGCTCAGTGTAAGGAAGTGCCGAGGGAGGAATAAAATAAAAGTGTAGTTGGCATGAAATCATATAAAATTGTTGCTAAGTTGGCAGTTCGATAAAAAAATATTGTTATTTTTACATTTGACCAAGCATTGTGCATGGTTGCATATGCCTCATATATTGACCCATGAAATTAACTTCTTTTATTTCCGCAATTCTGCGCTGACTTCGATGGCAAATAGTTGGCAAAAGCACGTGTCCAATTAAATTTGTCGCTGGCACATAAACAACACATTATTTTAATGCCGTTTCTTTAGTGATCCGTATATCGGTGAAATATTGATATGGCCTTTCTTAGACGAAATTGATGTGTGTGCACACAGAACTTTAATTCGAGGCACTTATGGCTTTTAATTTATGTCTTCTCTCCATTTGTCACGTATTCGCTTTATTTCTGGGAGCATCAAGCATCACTTGATGTTTAATATTTGAGTTAAGTCCTGCCATACACACATAAATTATGTGCATAAGGTGACTAGTTAGGTAGGTGAGTGTGGCCGTCTGACGATGCACCTAGGCCTTTATGAGGCCCATTGTGAAATTACCAGGATTAATGTTCCCTCACTCTATTTTCTTATCTCTCAATACCCATGCTTCTGATGAAGTTCATCAGTGCAAAAACTTTTATATTTTCAACCTCTGAAACTTCATCCAGAAACCCTTGACCAATAATTGCGATTATTGTCCTGTAAAGACCCTGCATTCGCATAGAAGACGGTCTTCTCTTCTTCTACCTTCTGCCAGTAGTCAATTTAACATATATCCACAACTGAACAGAGGCATATAAACTCCCAATCTTTAGAAGCATATTTGATGCCTATTCTGGTTAGTTAATCTGCTTTACAGGGATATCAATTTGACCTGGAATCCATTGCATGTTTATCGTGAAATAAAATGTTAGATCCACTAAGAGATCAAGGCATTATTTCACTATCTTTGGCGAAACCCTAAGAGACTGCAGTGATTTCAAAACTGCCACTGTTACTTTTGAGTTGTTTCTCTTAACCCAAGCAAGTGTCATATTATTAACGTGAACAAAAAAAGAACTTTTAATTTAACACTCTCAACTTTTAGAACGCCATGAACTTACTGGATAAATCTATACGCCAAGGCTTCTGGTTGATGCTACAAAATGGTCACTTACTCATCAGCTTTGTGCGCGCTTTGGAGAAGTATCTCGAAAAAATCGAAGCACCACATCCAGATTTTCGTTTGTGGATAACAACAGATCCCACTCCTACCTTTCCTATTGGTATACTACAAAAGTCATTGAAAGGTAATTTCAATCACTGGTGTGTGGGTAACAAATATTTAGTAACTACTTGTTTCAACCAAAATTCCAGTTGTTACGGAACCACCGAACGGCTTAAAGCTGAACTTGCGCTCCACATTTTTCAAAGTGCGTCAAGAGCGTTTAGAGGCGTGTTCACACTCGGCATTTCGTCCACTAGTGTACGTCTTGGCCTTCTTCCATGCGGTCGTCCAGGTAATTTAGTACTGGTTTCGATATTAATAACAGAATATAAGTGTTTTTTTTGCGTCTTCTAATCACATTTCCTTTTTAGGAGCGTCGTAAATACGATAAATTGGGCTGGAACATTTGCTATGACTTCAATGAGTCTGATTTTGATGTCTGTCTAGAAATTCTGACCACATATCTGAATAAAGTAGATGAAACGACGGGTAAGGTGCCCTGGAATAGCTTGAAGTATTTAATTGGTGAGGTAAGTGAATGCGTATAATGCCCCAAGCTAATACTATAATAGTTTTCCTTCCCCCAATTACCGTTATATTTGCATTATTTCCTCTTTGCCATAAGCACAAACTTCAGCTTCTCTTTTTACGTATTCTCACCTTAATATGTAGGTCATGTATGGTGGACGTGTTATCGATGACTTTGATCGACGCATCACGCGCATTTATATGGATGAATATATGGGTGATTTCCTCTTTGACACCTTCAATCCATTCCATTTCTATCACGATGAAAATGTCGACTATTGCATACCAGACGCTGAGGTGGTGCTGAAGGAGGACTTCATAGGTAAGTCTAAGAATGTCGAGCATAAAGCAGATAGCAGATAGCAATCAAATTATAGCACTCACATCCACATATAAATATTCAAATCTTTTTATATCTATATATTCGCAGCTCATATTGATAAGTTGCCGCTCGTCAACAAACCGGATGTGTTCGGTTTGCATCCAAATGCGGAAATTGGTTATTATACGCAGGCGACACGCGGCATCTGGAGTCATTTGATCGAATTGCAACCACAGACAGGTGAGTTGTGGTGAAAAAAATCTATTTTATTTGCTATCTTCGCTTTTTTGCACTTTTTCCCACTTTTTCAAGCACAATGTTGGCACAGTTGCTTTTAAAGCTGATTTTTTTAAGACATGAATTTAATTTGCTTGTAGACACTTTTTAGTTGATCGAGAGGTTAGCAATTCGGGTTTATATACTTGTGTATAACACTAGTTGGAAAAAAATTAATAGGAAGTTTTGCAGGGATAATTTTTGGTTTTTGTGTGTGCCATCTAACCTTTCAATTAATATTATAATTTTAAGTATGCCTATGACTGTAATCGGTAGAATTGTTGTGTATTTTAATAAAAATAACACTTAAGCTTCATAGCTTAGTAAAATGAGAATCATTCAAGGGTGTGCTAGATACGTAATAGATTCACTTTCGATTCGAGGACGGTACCAATGAGTTGAAAAACAAAAAGAAATTATAATAGATGATTTCCCGTGAATTTCGGGTACAACTAACCGAATCTTTCAACCATAAAAACCAGAGTTGTTTTAGAAGCGATGTAGCTTCTCATGTAGTACTGATATACTAATAAAACGTTTTCCTCACAAAAACTTAATTTTAAAAGGTCAGTTTGCATGGCAGCTTTACATTTCAATGGTTCGAAGTCTTGTGGGAGAAATTTCAGATCGATATCTCAACAACTGAGGAGCTAGTTAGTGTATATAAATACAAACGAACGGAACTGATAATTTTTATATATTTTATAGGAACTCCGACATTTTTATTTTTTTATATATTGTACTGAACAAACTTCGGGTGATTAGCTGGATTGATGGGCACTTAGATGTTAGCAGTGTGATCTCCAATAGTCGGGATGCCGAACTGTTATGGTCGTATGCGCGTGAGGTTTTTAGGCGGCGAAGGCGTTTCACTGGGAATTAGGGTTAGTTTTTGTGAGAGGTGTGTTTATGTGATGTCTGTATGGGGTCCAATCTCTGGCCAACAGTCCGGAGCTATACGGAGGCTCAACTGGTAATAGTTTCGGCTACGGGGTCTGACTGGAAATTTAATTCTGGTACCACGGGGAGCAGAAGATTCCAACCTGCTCATGCGGACTGGCCCTCGCGGAGCATCGTGGTAGTTGTGGTTAAAACCCGAATGTGGGAAGAATTGACACTTTGTCAGTTGAATGTGGAGCTACATTGCAACCGGGTGCCGAACCCAAAGTACGGCAAAGGTTTTAGATAAGCCTCGAATCGATACCAAGGTGGTTAGGGTGTCCATTATACACAAACAATTGGTTCTGAAAATGCCAGGCATTGCCTTGGTCGCTGATCTACGCATTAATTTGATTCGCTTCGAGGCAAACTTTATTTATTCTCTTAGGGATATACAATTGAAACCTACCACTAATATTAAGAAACTACTAAAATATTTGATTATCTAAAAAATGCCGAAATTTTAAAAATTTATATTTTTCCATCTCTTAAGGGTAACCATGACCATTATCATGGCAGAAAATCCCTAACCATATAATATAATCCGTTTGTTGCCACTCAATGTACAACTTTTTACGAATTTGTGCACAAAGCAATTTTTCTACATACGCGAGCGGCTAGTAGCTGCGCCACGCCAAGCGCATTTTCGGTTTCATTTTGTTCGCCGACATAGCAGCGAGTTTCATTTAATTCACAATTTAATTTAATTGAATTAATTAGTTGCGGTTTTACAATTAACTTTATTGCCTTTGTCGCAGCTGCACAACTACACATACACACACAAACACACAATAGCGACATGTGTAAATACATTACGCGCCCAATACATACATATGTAGTCACATATTATCCGCTAGTTAAATTTTATATACCCTTCTTCACACACACGTACACACCCACACAGTTAAGTACCTAGAATGTAGTATTTTACTAATTATGCGATGGTCGGTCACACCGCTGTCGAAACCGAAACCAAACCAATTAAGCACTGCATCGAAATTGTGCACAACGAAAATCGTTTGATTACTGCTCGATAATATTAAATGAATGTATTGCACAATAACTGTACACTGTACTAAATATATTATATAAATTGCTATCTCTTTTTGTATGCGAGTCCGCATTTATTGTAATAACGGTAACTATTAAAATTTGCTATTCCATTTAATACTCGTGCTGTTTTATAATTTCCCTTCCTCTCCGCATTCTTTCCAATATCATTTTCATGCTGCATTTGCAGTCACGGTGTGGACGTCGGAAGCGGTGAGAGCGCTTGGTAACGTATCTCTACAACTACAATTATATAAATATTTATAAGCAAAATGCCAAAAAACTTGTATTTCTTTCACTGAGGATAGTTAAAATTTATGTTTTACCACGAATTACTGCGTGATTTTTACAGTTAAACGTTTTAATTGCAAAATATGGATTTTTTGTGAATTTCTGATATCCTAACTACGTTTTACATTTGGTAGCGGATAATAAGCGCGAATGAGAGTTTATAGAATCAGAACAGAGTGCCAGGGAGTTAAGAGAAATAGCATGAAAATTAAAACCAAGAACGAAATGGTATAAAAAAAATATGGTTAGACAGATTTACTCCTAGCCAAAGTTGCGTAACTATTAATAAACGAAACAATCCACCAATAATTGTTGAAATATGATTTATAGATGTGGATTGTTTGCCTTCCAAGCAGTCACTAATAAAGTCGATTAGTAAGTTTTCTAGAGTTTAAAATAAAAAAAGTGTAATTAATTCTAAGAAGCTTTCAAAAAAGTAAGTCTAGTGTAAGCAATATGATTTGAGTATAATTGAGCCAATAAAAAATTTTCTAAAATTGAATATGACATAAAGCATTAGCTTTAGATCTAAATTGAAACTAATACGGTTGTCACTTGGTCCAAGAGGCGCTAAAACTAAAATCATTTTTTCATTCAGGGTATTTAACTAAAACTCAACAACGTTAACGTCAGCAACGAAGCCTTAATACCCTCAGAGGTTACTTAAGAAGGAAGAATAATATTTTATGAAGCTTTTTATCATAATTTAGATCGCTATGTTAATATGGCTATTGTTATCCAATCTCAACAAACAGAGATTGTAGCATTCATTTGGTTAAAAATCTTCGCCAAATGTCTTGAAGATAATTTGTCTAATAAGAAAACCTTCCAAACACAAACTTGATTTTGATCTGTGAGTATATATTGGTCCGATATCCGCAGTTCCTAACCAAAACTAGCAACTTTATAGTGAAAAATTTTACTACACAAAACAAGTTAGGAAGGACTAAGTTTGGGTGCAACCGAACATTTTATACCCTTACAACTTGGAATAATCAAAGCTAGGGAAAGGCCTTACGATGTAACACGACAACCAGAGGATTGGAATCTAAGCCATTTTATCATTTTAAATACACAGATATTATTGCCAGGAAAGGATTCTCTCTGAATTTCAATTACATATCTCACACACTAACCGATGTTTTCGGTCAAAAGTCAAGTAGGGTTTGAACAGTTTTGGGTAGATTTGAACAAGTTGTGGTCATAAGGTGAAAAATAAGGTGACATTTGAATTTAAAATACGCGCGTCGAAGGATTTGGAGAATTATTTTTTTTTTAGGTTGGTAGTACTGTCAGTCACATTTATGTCAAATTTTATGTCAAAATATTCATTAGTGTTTGAGATACGTGTCGTTTTGTGAGCTGCTAAAAGTGAGTTTTTCGTTTTTTGCGATGTCGAAATTTGTTGAGGAAAGAATTTGCATTAAATTTTGTTTACGCAATCAATTTTCTGCTGCGGATACGTTGAGGAGGGTGATGACGCGATGTCTAAAAAACTGTTTACAAGTGGTATAGTGAGTTCTAAGCCGGCCGTGAACGTGTCGAAGACGAAGAGCATCCAGGGCGACCATCAACCTCAACCGACGAATCTCACGTTCAACAAATCTATTTGGTGTTGAAAAACCATCGATTAACAATTAGAGACCTTGCTTTTGAAGTTGGCATTTCGAAAGGCTCAGCCAATACCATTTTGAAGGCTGTTTTGGGCCTCACGCGTGTCAAATCTCGACTGGTACCGAAAATATTGAATTTTTTGAAAAAAGGCGTCGCGTTGAAGTGTGTGAAACGATGCTTTCCGACTACCAGGGTGTCATGAAATGCATTATAACTGGCGATGAGACTTGGATCTATGCGTACGACCCCGAAACAACCGATCAATCCAGCGAATATTGTGCCAAAAGAGAGCCGAGACCAAAAAAATCGCGCCAAAGTCGCTCAAAAATCAAGGTCATGTTGACTGTTTTCTTCGATTATCGTGGTGTTGTGCATTATGAATTCCTTCCAACCGGTCAAACAGTCAACAAGGAATATTATTTGAACGTTATTCGTCGTTTGCGTAACGCTATCCGCCTAAAAAGGCCGGAATTGTGGAAAGACACTTCTTGGTTTTTACACCACGATAATGCACCATCCCATACTGTGATCATTTCGCCAAAAACTCAACCCACATCGTTCCGCAACCACCATATTCACCCGATTAGCGTGCGACTTCTGGCTGTTAACCAAGCTCAAAATACCGCTCGGGGACACCGTTTTTATACGGAACTGAAGGCCATCCCGGAAAGTGACTACAACCAGTGTTTCGAATATTGGAAAATTCGTTGGCATAAATGCATTGTATCGGGAGGGGATTACTTTGAAGGGGATGAAATTGATTTAGAGGAATAAATAAATAATTTTTAAAATAAATACAATGTCCCCTTATTTTTTGGGCACAGTAGTATACTTTAAAGGAATTTTTAGTACAAAATTGCATCAGTTGCTTCTTGATTTGTGTGCTTGAAAGTGAAAGAATCAAATGGAATTTAAAATTGTTTTGGGAGAGAAGGTTTCAAGTCGGAATAGAGAATGCGACTCGCCAGCAGAGCTTTCAACATCTACACGGACGAATCAAAAAAATTTAACGGAGTAGGCGCCGGGATCTATTGCCCGAAGCTGAATCTCAGGCGAGCCTTCAAGCTCTCGAAACACTGCAGTATCTTCCAAGCGGAAATCTTTGCGACCATTAAAGCGTCCGAGATAACTAACAACGCAAGAAACAAAACAAAGATTATAATATACTGTGTAAATATATACAACGATGACCAGGCGGTAATTAGACAATAATTTCTAAACGCATTGCATCCACAGAATTTCGTTAAAAACAGAGAAAGAGTAGATATAGTGGCTGCCGAAAAGTAGCTGCATTTAAAGAAATAGCTGTTGTGATTGTTAAGTACAGGAAATATGGAAATCATTAAAAACGATATGCAATGAAATTCGCAACTCTGGATATCACCTGTGCTGCTATCCAGCCTAACCTAGAAAATTTTCAATTTTCGAAAGTTCAAAGCTACCTACCAATATTAGCTCACTTGCGTCTACCTTACATAATAACTACATATTGGGTAGTCGAAAAAGTCTTTACGTATTTCTAACTAAACATTTTTCTCGATCACTGTATGCCATTTTTCCGCTAGAGACATTATTCAATCGGTGTAAAAGTTTTCTGATTTCTCGGCGAAAAAATCCGACAAATAATTTTCGCAGGCCAACTTTACTCCATTAAGAGATTTCTGCCTTGACTGCAACAAATGATAGTCGGATGGTGCAATGTCAGGGCTATATGGTGGATGCATCAAAACTTCCCAGCGAAGCTTTCCCAGTTTTATCCGAGTCATCAAAGATTTGTGTGGCCTAGCGTTGTTCTTATGGAAAACGAAGCTCTTTCTATTGATCAGTTGTGGCGGTTTTCTCGATTGCTTGCTTCAACGTCATCAGTTGCTGACAGTAAAATGTAGAATCATTCGTTCGACCATGCTGGAGTAGCTCATAGTGGATGATTTCTTTCCAATCTCACCAAACACTCAGCTTTACCTTTCAGGGCATCAATCCTGGCTTTGCGACCATTTGTTGAGTTTCACTATGGTTCGACCATGATCGTATTTAATCCACTTTTTGTCTCCTGTTACGATTTGCAACAGAATTTGTTCAATTTCATTTTGTTTCAGCAAAGAATCGCAGATGTTAATTCAATCCACTAAATTTTTCACAGACAATTTATGTTGTACCCAAACATCCAGCTTCTTTTAGTATCCATTCTTTTTTAAATGGTTCAAAACCGTTTGGTGATGAATGTAAAGTTTCTTGGCGATGTCGTGACTGCTTATGTGGGAGTCGCTTTTAATCCTTTCCATAATTCATCGACTTTTTCAACGATAAGTCGAAGAGAGCGAGGTGCATATTTCACATCGAAATTTCCAGCGCGGAAGCGAATATAGCGAACTTTATCATTATTTTAATTCATTTTTAAACAGCTGTAACTTTTTTCAACTTCCCTGAATTTAATTTTTTTTTTTTGTTAAATGAGTCTCACCTTTCTGACATTATATGGACACTGGAGATATACGACTGCAACGACATCTATTGGCAAAATAAAAAAGACTTTTTCGACTACCCAACATAAACACTGTTGCGATATCTGCGAACCTCTGTTAAATTTCAATATTATTTCAAAAGCTTTTTTTTTTAATTCCTGTTACAAATACATATGTACATTGTTATCACGAGTACATTTCTTAAATTATTGTCCAATTGATATGCCACGTTTTTATTGGAAAAAATTGCATTGTCACTTAATTCAATTTATTACAGTTTGATTGAGTTATCTGGCAGCCTCCAACGACATTGTGGTCATGACTCCACATACGGGCGGAATTTAATAATATTTGAAATTCCATATTGCATAAAAAAGATAGCAAAAAGCTTAGCTAAAAAATGCGCACGCCCTCCTGTCACCCTGCTGACTTGCCAACCGTTTTTCAGGATTAAATGACGGATATATCACGGCAGTTGCTGAATAAAAAAACAATGTGGCGTTACTGAAATTGAATTGGTTGGTATGCAAATGAAGGCAATGTGTGAATATGCGTGAGCGGATGAAATATTCAAAAATAGCAGCTGTCAGTTAAAGCAAATAAAATAAAACGCCTGTGTGAATACAAAACGCCACAAATTGTTTGCAGATTTTTTTCTTATTACTTTTTCAAATCAAATTATCTGCCAACAATAAAGGCGATTGTTTTTTATGCAAACGAAAATTGTATTGCCAAAATATAATTCCATTTTGCATTACGAATCTCAATTGTCCACCTTAATTGCCCTCCATGTTGATTACAAAATCATAAAGTTTGCTTAATTCCATAATTGCACATTCATGTGGCACACAACTAACCACATATGCCACATATACATACATACATACACATGTATATACTATATCTTTGTGTATATGTATATACTTCCTAAAATAGAATATTAAAATTTATTTTCAACTCCACTAGCTATGCCGCCCGCTACTTCAATTTACACCTGCAACCAAAAGCCTGCGCACTTCACATTTGCAACCATAATTAGTTCGCTACAAAACGTGGATTAAAAGTAAATTACCAGGCATTAAAGTGTAAAATCGCAGCGTTGCTGGCCGTAGTGCAACATAATCCCACCCAACATCATGGTACTTTAGTGTTTTGGTGCACTTTGTATGTGTGAAAATTTAAACTGTTTAACCACAATGAAATGGTCATGGCAACGGCGGCTATATGCAACGTGCAACCAGCAACCAGCGGCCATGCCGCAAAGCGTTGCGGCCACCTGAACACACATATGCACCAGCGCGGCAAATACAAATTTAAAAGGACTCATCAAAATGCACTCTCTCTCTGGCGAATTGCATACAAGTGTGTACTCGAAATTTCTACTAATTAGCTGTACAGTCACAGAGTGATCGATAGGAAATGTTTGCAGTGATAATTGGGGGAAATTTATCGAAAATGAACTACTTACAAACTGTTTACTCTAAGACAGTCACTAAACGAGTGCGAAAAAGAGTTGAAGTTGTGGTAGTTACTAAAGAAACTCAACGGTTTTGAAAGGAGTACCAATAACTCAATCGGTAGACTTCGCCTGGTCAGTTATATTTCTCGAAAATTGTTATGATTTTTTTTAAGTACTATAGACTACTGGGAATTTAATTAGACATCAACTAATTTTTCAACAATTTATCGCCTCTATATACGAGGGTTGTGTTTTATTTTTCAGGAATTAAAATCAAAACCAAATATTAATTATCGAAAATCGCTTTACTGTTTTCCAAAATATTCTACATTAAGATCTAAACACTCGTGCGTGTGTTTGAACCAATTGTTGAAACACTTTTTCCACTCTGATTGAGGTATCTGCAAAACATTTTTTCTGAATGTATCAATCGCCTTTTTAGGTGTCGAAAAACTTTGATCTTTTAGTTTGTTTTTACGTTTGGAAATAATAAAAAAAGTCAGCCGGTGCCAAATAAGCACTATGTATTCAAAGGATGACTCAGCAAATCGATTTTATAAGTGCTCAAAAATGCTGTTATTACAGTTGATTTGCGGGAGCTGGCATTATTGTGTTGAAGAGTAATCTGTCTTTGGCGATTGGTTTTCTTGATTTCTTGAAAAACAAAACTCAAACAAATAATTGTATGCCATTTAGAGTTTACTGCTCTGTATTGTTCTAGTAAAATAAAATAACAGTTTTTCTAAAAAACAGGCAACCATATGCTTGGAAGTGCTTCGTGCACGAACCACTTTTGCTACACTCGGCTTTTAACTCTTAAAACACGAATACAGTCAACTGTTGTTCACTTTTGAACTTGTCCCGTTGAAATAGAGTGTTTCAAAGCACCACTATCACATTTTTGAAAGATTTCTCTTGCCCAATCAATATGTAAATTTTTTACAGCGTGGTCAAATTGTGTGAAAACCAAAGCGAAATAAAATTTTGTAGTCAAATGTTTATGCAATATTAAATGCATGCTGATACCACTAATTGCCATAGTTGTTTCAATCCCACCTAAAGATCACATGACGATCTTGCAGTTTCCAGTCAGCATCAATAGTTTTCGGAACAACAACTGATTTTGAACGATCTCTTTGATAAGGCTTTATCACCAAAAATTTAGTTAAGTTCATGGATGCATTGTTGCTGAGTTAATTTACGCCGCAAGTTGTCAAAAATAATGGCGCAAAAATCTTCGCATTTAATTTATATTTTATTTTTTTGGGCTTCATACAGCCCATTTCAAATTACTGTAAACAACACAATTTTTTCGGACATAAATGAATATTGATATAAATAAATAGCGCTTATATGCCAAACGTTCCGAGTATGTATAGCAGCAAAAATGTCAAACTGAACGATAAACTTGTGAATTGACAGGTTGGAACACTAGAATTGCAAAACCCGAAAACTAAAAACAATCTAGGTATAATATATAAACTTCCAGCATTCAAATTTTTATAAGGCTGGTTAGTTTTCACTTCGAAATGTTAAAAAAGAGTTCTAACAATTAGGACAGATTCCAGTACGTAATGTTAAAAATCTTGATTAGAATACTTTTAAAGGACATTTAAATACGTTAACCTAAATCAAGCTAATTCAAAGGTTTATATAAATGTGCAAGTCAGAAGTATGTATATTTAGATATTTTTTTTGAAGAGGCACATTATTTGATGAATAAATAAAATAAGTAATATATCGAGAAATTGATGTAAATTAATAAACTGCAATTCGTTTTCAAATTTTTTGAATTCTCTTGATCCTGTTGCCGATCTCCAGAAGACCTTCACAAAAAGATGTCGCCTGGCAGTGAAGTATATTTTACAAAAAAAAAAAAAACAAAAACGCTATAAATGAATAATGATAATGATTAGGGATCTTATGATAGGTTGCCAGAAAATGGATATTTTTTGCGAAAAATGTGCACTTGAGAGTGATTAACTGACAACTGGGTCGAAAAAGTCTTTTCGTATTTCTAATCAAACTTCAAGTTATTTTTGTTAATATTTATAATTATAAATAAATAAAGAGACATGTATCATTTTGAGCGACTACTTTTTGCATTTTTTCCGATAGAGACATTATTTCATCACGGTAAATCGAAATTTCCAGAACGAATTGCTACATGAACTGATACAGCATCGTTTCTGTAAACTTTACATATTTCATTAGTGGCTTGCGTGGCATTCTTCCCTATTTTATACCAAAATTAAAAAATTTCGCGAATTCCTTCATTATTTTCACTCATTTTTGAACGGCTGCAACTTTACCGATTTTTTTTTTGGTTAAATGAAATTAAAGCTTAAAATCTCAGCTTTCCCACACCATACGGTATGAAACAATGTGATTAGTAGCACCGGAGATATATGACTACAACGACATTGACAGCGATATTGACAGAATACCAAATGACTTTTTGCTACTAAACATGTATTTCTAAAAAGATCGTATCTAGCCGTTCCGGATAAATTTTCCTCACCGACTCAGAAAACAGCGTTTCGAGATAAGCCTGTATAAAGTTTTTAGAGCCAATCACTCTAAAACAAACAATCCTTACAATTGGGCTCATATCTCGGAAATTTTTTTCCGGTTCAACTTCAAGTCTCGCCACAATATTTTCAAATATATGTACATATGTATGTCAATTTTTAGTGTATGCAAAAATATAAAATCGATTTTCAGAAATTCACAACTGGAAATAGCCGCTACAATAGAGTTAAAGTGTAAAAATATGTTACACCAAGATATATTGAAATTTTGATAATAAAAATGGTATTATTTCTTATTTTTTAAACTATTTTTGCTTGTGGACATCTTGCTCTCGACCTTTAAAATTGAGAATGATACTTAATTTTGAAGCTTTATCCATTAGGCTGATAACGAAGTTGCTTTACGCTAAACTACAAGTCAAGTAGCCAATAATCGGTAAAACATGTTATCCATATATCATTCGTTTTTTGACAATTTCCTCAGATGTCTCTATAACAAAACTGATATTACATAGACAACACAGTTTCTTCTTCTCCTTGCCGCTATTAATTGATATTAAGAAGACTTCGAAATGTACAAAATCAAAATTCGTAAAATAAGAATGCCAAAAATTAAGCATGTAATTCAAATAGTGCCGTTATATCAGGTTCAAACTGGGTGTGAATCTTTATTTAACTTGAATAATGGATATAGTTGACAATTGCGATAACAATTACGAATTTTAGAAAACTTTTTATTTGATATATTTCCAAAGCGTTCATATATGCGTTTGAAAAGCACAGCCATTACACAAAGATCATTTATTTCATACACATATTTTTTTCTAAAATACTTTAGGAATATATAATGTAATCGCTTACTGATTTCTCAAATAACTTTGAACGAAAAATCGGCATCACTGGGTACAGTGAAACACAAAAATAGGCAATCATGTGTGCACAAATATATTTCCGAAATCGCAAACAACTGCCGAATGGAGTGTCAAATTGCGTATATAAATTGTTGTTGTTGC
Source organism: Bactrocera correcta (assembly GCA_027475135.1). Taxonomy (NCBI): domain Eukaryota; kingdom Metazoa; phylum Arthropoda; class Insecta; order Diptera; family Tephritidae; genus Bactrocera; species Bactrocera correcta. The sequence continues at coordinate 114,112,537 of CM050323.1, forward strand.
TGTTACTATTAACATTTTAGGATAGTGAGAACTCCAAATTTTAATTACCCATGTTTTCACATGCCTCTAAACCAGAAGTCCATGACTAGACCAAGCAGTCGCATTGCATTATAGAAACATTTTATATTGACAGACAGACATGCAAGCAAAAACAACAACAACGGAAATAATCACAAAGTATTGCACTAAATTAAAAGCATTTGATTGTGCGCTTGAGTATCGAAATGATTTTTGCATTTCATAACATTATATAAATGTGAAACAGAACAGCGGCGAAAGTGTATCAATTTCACAGTGTGGAAAATGCATAATTTAATTTCATACTCATGTACTTATATAGGTGTCAACGTGGGCGTGTGAGTTCCGTCAAATTGACACTTACATTTGATATTAGCAATTTAAATGATTTTTCAAAGTTTGTGTTTTTGGTTTCGGGTGAAAGCATGCAATCAACGAGTACCTAACAGTAATATTTTCTTTTATAATTGTTTTTTTTTTTTTATAATCAATTTTCAATTTAGAAGGTCACTTAAATAGCATTCTGCGAATGTATCAGTTTTTTTAAAGAGTTTAAAAAATTTCAAATAGCTTACATCAAAAAGTCAATATCCACCGCCTTTGCAATTTATTCTCACATAAAATAATAATTCGATTAACTTTGTTAGTTCTTTGGTCTTTTTGTTAGAACTTTTTACGCAACTGGCTAGTTTAAAGTTCGGCAATAAGCAAGCGAGTATAATAAATTGTAAATAAAAAACATAGTATTTAATTATTCAATAATATTCACAGTAATCATCCTTCACAGTAATCATCAATCTGATTTTTGAGCGACTTTGCTGTGCTTTTTTTAGTTTCGGCTCTTTTTTCTCCTTATTCCGATGACAGTTGACTTGTTTTCATGTCAAACCCATAACACTATGTCTCACCAGCAGTTATGTACATTGCTCTCTATGAATAATGGGATCGGTATTCTTTTTGAAAAAAATTCAGCTTTACCTGAGCGAGTTGGGAAGGCCGCGTTTCATGCCGAAAATATCCACCAAAATCATTTGAACGAACTCGCGAAAGATGTCGAGGCCTCTTGTCATCTCTTTAATACTTGCCTGAAACCGTCTTAATGTTTTCCTTATTATTTAAGGTTACCCCCTTGAAAAAATATTTCCTTTCATAGTCTTTGTAGAAAATTCAATACTCTATAAATAAGGTCTAAAACGATGTCTTCGTATATATAACCGTTTAAAATATATAAATAGTTGAAGTTTGATTATTTTAAGGAAATTTTTTTTCATAAATTTTATTACTCAATGGAAAAATCATTTCAAATTGCCAAAGTCATAGCTTTGTAGAAAAGTTACTGCTCTACAAAAAATTATCTCAATAGTTAATAAACCTATAGCTTTAAAATAATGACATTCCCACTTTATATAAAAAGCTGCCTTCAAGGATTAAACGCATCAAATGTATTCGTAATGTATTCATATAGTACGCCTTGTCGTATGAGTGACACAGAATGTATGAATCATATGTGTGAATGGTTAGCACATTTGATGTACCTTCAATTACATACAACTATTAAAAGAATATTTTTAAGGAAAATCGTGTATGTTGTGTATTAGAACATTACTTTTTCAAAGTTGTTGATATCAAAGAAATCGCCGTATTATATTCGCTATAACCCACACCCCAATATGTACATATACTTATTATACATAAATTAATATTAATTTTAATCATTCTACCACTTCTACTATGTGCATTCATATTTCATTATTATTGTTGTATGAAAATTAAAATCAGCATTTCCCACAAAAAAAAAACGAAAAAATGCATTATTTACAGTTCTATTTCAAAAGGATGTGCATCGATTAAAGGATTAGAGAAAATGCACGGCAATATTAAATATGCACATAATATTAGTTAGCGATATTTGATATATTAAAAAATGAATAATATGTAAAATAGCCTCACAACAATAAATAATAATTTGATTTTCAGTGTTCACGAAATGGTCAATCGACAAATATTTAGTAGTCTATATTCGGTTATAAATTTTTACATTCAACTGTAACATTTTCAAAGGCTAGCTGTTTTTATTTCTTTCATTTAGGTAAATATAGTTAGGAAATCAAAATTTGACTACTATATACTCGTATTATCACGTAAAATTCAAAACAACGAAATAGTGTTTTTATTGCTTACGATTCAATATCATATGTAATAATGCGTATATGTAAACATAAACTTTTAGGCATCCGCTATTAGTTATAACCAATATATAACCATTTTATAACCAAATCTCAAATTTTGTTTCAATATAAGTGATTTCAATTATATCGTTTTTCCTTCTTCTGTAAACTTATTAAAAGTGAGTTGCGTTAGTTTGCATTTTAGGTGACGATATGGTTTTTGTGAAGCACGTAAAAGGAATCCTGTAATCAGATGTCATAAGTCGACAAAACGCCTTGAGACCATTACAAATTGGCAATTTTTTCTTTACCCACTAGCTCATCCAGATTTCTGAAATTGTGAATTCCAAGGTGCTCATTAGAGCGGGCCGTTTTTCTCCTTTTCATAAAACCGGTACGCGGTTCTGGGTATCATTCTGCACAACTTTGCCTTTGAGAGTATGAGTCTAAAATAGTTTTAACCCGTCGAATTTTAAGGCAAAGTCAAAAAAATCTGAATAGTCGGTTGTATGACAGATATAGTTGTCCGATCTGACCGATTCCGACAAATGATCAATAGAATTTCGAAATGCACGTACGAATTACATTTTTTTCAGATAGCTCAATTACTGACAAAAAAATTTTTACGGTCTCTAGAAACACTCGCTTTAAAAATCGCTATTTCAAAACTGGTTTTGAACCCATACTCGCTTAGGCAAAATCTTTCGGAATAATCCGTATAACATTTCCGGCATACGCGATTTATTATTTTTTGCTCTCTATAAATCGACCAGTTCTATATTTTTTTTCTTATATCCTCGTCAGATATGTAGTTACCTTTGATTTCGTTGTAGCCTAGCACTGTTACTAGTCTTAAAACGAAGTGACTCCTTACGGTTCATAGTAAGATTAGGCAAATAATGACTACCCATGAACGTACGATTATTGAACTCGATGCTAGTATATTTCCTACAATCTGAGTGCATATTAACTGCTCTGAAGGAGGCTACACTTCGGCGAAGTTTAAATACTGCTATCTTAATGACCAGAACAACATGACTGAAAAAACGCAGAAGTAATCAGAAACCCTGAAACTATGTCGGTTGCTCGTGTCGATTGGTCGAGAGAAATGTTAGAAAATATGATAGCGGTGCTTCGAATCATGTCTATGACAACGTGACAGGGGATAAATTTTACATTTACACGTACGATCCATAAAAATCAACAGCAGCCGAGTGTTGAGTCAAGAGGTCAACGGTTTTCGACAGTTGTTGAAAATTGTCGAGAATTAGTTCACACCTATTCAGAATTATATAGATCTTTTTGGAGAATATTTTGAAAAAACCAATAAAGCGATTTTCGATTATTAATATTTGTTTTGTTCTCTAATCCTGAAATATAAAGGGCAACCTGCTTATATATAGTAGAGACTAAATTGAGATTAACAGCAGCTTTAAGGCCCCCAATTTCCAACGCCGATTTCAACAAAATAAATTCAACAGCCTTCCACTGGATATCATTACTTATAATGGCATATTTTAAAATTCTGTAAAGATTCTTTACTTAATTGTAAATTATTTATTTAACTCTTTTTATCTCTAAAACTACTACAACTACAACATGCAGGCGATGCAACTGGAGGCATTAGCCGCGACGACTTCATCGACAACGTCGCTTCTGGCATATTGGGTAAGCTGCCTGTGGCCTTCGAGGTGTGGCGTGTGAAGAAGCAAGTTCAAATGAATATCACACCAACAGGCGTGGTGCTGCTGCAAGAACTGGAACGCTTCAATTTGCTCGTGATACGCATCAAGAAAACGCTCGAGTTGCTGCGCAAGGTGAGTTGCCACACAAAAACCACCATACTCTTATGTACATATAAACAATATTTAAAAGCCAATTCGTATACAAGTACTTAACCCTTATAAGTCAATTGACGTAGACGGCGCGCTTGATTTGTTCGAAGATTGCGCAAGTGAGCGTGATTTAGAGGAAAAGTTCGCAAACGAAATGCGTTAAGAGGCATTAATTTTAATTCTTTCGTCAAGCCTCCAAAAACAATGTAACTCGTGTATCTAACTGTGTGCTCATGTCTGTGTGTTTGTGGCATGGTAAGTGCTGGTGGCGCAACACACAAGATTGAAAAGCCATATAAGTAAAAGGAATGTTTTAATTAAACTTTTCAAATTAAACTCGAGTTGACTTCGTAAACGGTACGAAGCCAGCTAAGGAATA